>CM062917.1:86947502-88147502 GCA_031878705.1 Tapirus indicus | reverse complement strand
TAAATTTGAGATGAATGCAAATAGAGATTCTTTCAAGAATATTTTTCTCCCTACATTAAAAAAATTATATTGAGGATTTTGGTAAAAGGTTAGATATCTTATTCAGAAGGTACAATTGAAGTTGAGGCATCTTTAAAGTTTCCTCTAGTGTCCTTTGTTATTTTTGGGGGGAGAGGGATAATAAATATTCTGTACTTCAGCAGTAAAGATTCAAATTACCTTAACCTTAATTATTTTGATTTAAAAGTCTAAGTTCTGTAAACTTTTCTCAGTTTGGGACTTTGAAACTACTAAAACAATTAGCTCTTGTTTTAATATTGTCACTTTACTTTGCTCAACTTTCCTAGAAAATGCTTTTGAGGCTCTCTCAAACTTTCTTGGCGTTTGACTTTTCCATTTCCCTCCTAACTCTTTTATTTTATAAGTGTCAGCTGGATTTTTGACTGGTAAGGAACCAGTAAAATTCAGGAAGCATTTTTTAGTCAAATTTATCTCAGTCATTCATTAGCACTTGGAAATGTTTAGACATGAAAATAAAATTAATAGGAAAATGTTTCCAATGTTACAGATTTTAAACACTTAATCATAAACAAATAGTTGCTATTTGAATCAGATGATGAGTAAGAAAGTTTGATGAATATATAGAAAAATCAAGCTTTGTAATTGCTTGACTATTCAATTTACCTTTAAGTGCTAATTTTTGGACTCCCTGGCAATAACTTTCTTTTTTTTTAATTGGAATATATAGATTGACCCAAATTTTGATCAGGAAAAGGTCTTTGTACGCTATTTTCCTTTTAGCAGCACCAGGAAGATACACTTTCCATAACCAAACCTCTAATAATGGGGATTTAGTAAATTTCACCAAGTCCTTATTGTGATATGTATTTCTCCTCTCCATTTTCTTTCTGTCCAGTTATTCCTCAATTCTTTGACTGATCTTCCTTAGACCGTTTGCTTGCTGGCTTTCTTGTGCCTGTAACAAAAAAGTTGGCCTTAATCTTTCTTAACCTGCTTTTTCCCTCCATGCACTTTTCCTAGACCACATTGCCCACACACTTGGCTTTCCCTACAACCTATAGCTTCTAAAGTTCCCAGTCCCAACTGCCAACATACACTGGAGCTCTCATAAGCTCAAAGGTCTCTCCATATTCTCTTCATGCATCATAATCATTTCTAACTGAATTTCTTCCTCATTTTCCTTTCCAAATTCACTTCTACTACACTCTCTTGTTCCAGAAAAATTTCTCTCCTTTTCTGGATTACCTAAAGAAATGAACTTGTGCTTGCTCACCTCCAGGCAGGAACTCTGCCTCTCAATGCACAGTTGTAACACAATATTTCCATCATCACTTTACAGAAACCACAGCAGAAATGCAGGTTTGTTTGTTCCTCAATAGAATTCAGGAGAGGAATTTGAGGAGAGAAGCTATTTGTTCATTTCTGAATTTGGAACTCCTAACTCATAGCAGATATTAAATGCAAAATAAGTATTTGTCGAACAAATAGATACCTTTATATGTTTACTTATAATCATTTGGACTGTACAGATCTATACTCATTCCATGTTCAGCTAATAAAACGTGTCACTTATTTCCAAGTCATACGGGAAGCTAACCACAATTTTAGAAACTAGAGATTAATTTTTTAGTTCATTTACTCTTTTAATGATTATAACTACTAATCAATAGCAAGTTATTTATTAAATCATGGAGGAAAATATTTTAACAACTTTATTGAAGTATAATCGGTACATAACGAACTGCACAAAATTAAGGTGTTCGTTTGATAAGCTTTCACATATTATACATCTGTGGAACTATCAACACGTCAACAAATGCATCACTCTCAAAAGTTTTCTCAAGTCTTTCTGTAATCTCTGTCCTGCAGCTCCCCACTCCCACTCTTCCAAGAAACCATAGATATACTTTCTCCCACGATATATTAGTTTGCATTAATTAATATAAATTAATATTTATAGATTAATATAAATGATATCATACAGTGTGTACTCTTTTTATCTAAAGTCATTCATTTAGTAAATTGTGTTGAAATTCTATTATTGCATATAGCAATAGTTTATTCCTTTTTCATTCTTCAGGGTGTTCCATTGTAAGGATATACCACAATTTGTTTACCTGTTCACTTGTTGATGGACATTTGGGTTGTTTCTATTTTGGGACTCTTATGAATCAATTTGCTATGGCCAATTATGTATAGCCTTTTTAAGGGCGCATGCTTTCATTGCTCTTGGGTAAATTCCTTAGAGTGGAATGGCTGGATCATATGCCAAGTCTATGTTTAACTGTTTAAGAAAGTGTCAAAATATTTTCCAAAATGGATGTACTATTTTAAATCCCAGCAGTGTATGAGAGTTCCAGTTGCTTCACATCCTCAGGAACACTTGGTGTGGTCAGTCTTTATAATTTGAACATTCTAATAGATGTATAGAAGTAAATTATTGCGCTTTTAATTTGCATTTGCCTAATGGCTAATGATTTGAACCTCTTTTAATCTGTTTATTTGAAACCCACCTATCTTTAATGAAGTGTCTGAATGCTGCAAAGAAATTGAGAAATGAATCACTGATACACATGGCGATATGAATGAATCTCAGAATATTAAACAATATCAACCAAACACAAAGGAGAGCATACTGCATAATCCCATTTATCTCAAGTCTAAAAATAAGAGATCTAGTCTATGGTGATTAAAAATCAGGATAATCATTAACTTTGGGGCTCTTTACTAAAAGGGAGCATGACTGAGGCTCCCTGGGCTACTGTTATGTTCTAGTTCCTGATATGGGTGAGAGTTACACTGGTTTTAATTTGTTTTACTTTGGAAAGTTTATCAAACTTTTCACTTATGATTTGCTGACTTTTACATACATGTGCTTTTTTAAATAAAAAGTTTAATTTAAAATAATAAATAAAAGAATAGCTTATCTTACCTTAACAACAAGAGCAAAAACAACAGTGACAAGTAACTTTAATAAATGTTTCTTACATGCCAGGTACTATACTAAATGAAAAGCTGAGGAAGCATGGGAAGACTGAGAAGTGGCAGAGCCAACAACATCCTTATGCACAGGAAGTGTTCAGACCAGGTGTTCATAACTCAGAAAAATGCCTTTGCTAAGTGTTTACTGTCACAAGATGTCTTGCATTGGAAATATTGATTTGAAACCCACCATGCCATGTGATCAAGAAACTCAACAGTTAACTCTATTATGATGTGTAGGTAGGAATATAAATAAAGTTAGGAAAATAAACTAGAAATATTAAGAAATTTGTTTGTAAGAATTAGTTGGCTCTTACTGAAGGTAACAGTTTGTGTTGTTGTTTTGTTTTTATTTTTTTTCTTTGAATGTTGTCAGAAGTTTCACATCACACTGATAGCCAGGACACAAAGAATGCTTTTATAAGCATCCACTCTCTTTTTCTAATCTTTTAAAAAAACTAACTTCACTTCACTTTCAGTAAGTGAAGGATGGAAGACAAATAATTTCCATATTTTTGTTTTGAAAAGTGAATTCAGACTGGATCTCTTCCTTGCAATAATTGATCACATGTAAAACTGTCAGACTAAAACTGAATATTCAAAATAAACATCCTCCAAATTCATCTAATTTTTTATATTAAATGTATTGAAAGTAAAATAAACTTTGCTATGATTTATCATTAGAAACAGACAAAACTATTTCAGTGAGACATCATAAGATTTTGGGATAGTACTCAAAATCCATACAATTAACATTTTTGTTAGTACATTGTCATGAATGAAACACACCAGTTCATTATATCACACTAGAAGTATTGATCAAACATCATGTAGTTGAGAATGTTCTTGTGCATATCTATTGACGCACACGTGTGCAATTCTGTCAGGTGTATATCTGGGAGCAAAATTTCTGAGTCAGAGTATAGATATATTCACCTTTAGTAGACTCTGCTGAACAATTTTACCAAATTGATTGTACTGGAAATAAAACGTTGAACAAATACGGTCCCCACATATTCTTGTCTCGAACGCGGCGGGAAGCAGAAGAGTAAACAACAATGTCAAACTATGTTGATAAGCACTGCAAGAGAGGTTTATAAGAGTGGTAAGTACTACAATGTGTGTGTATGTACATATATACACAAATATATGCCGAAACTTGTAAAATAACTTATTTGTACGATCATCTTAGAATATTACTGCTTCTGTGTTGTAAAATAACTGAAATCTGAAACATAAAACAATTGACTTCCATGAGAAAAAGTAACATTTTAGCTTTATTCAAGAATTTGTTGAACAGTGCCCTAAATGCCATTTGCTTGAAGTCTGGAACAGTAAAGTTCAGTTCAAGCTGACTCTAGATGTTCAGCCTCATTGAATTATTTTCAGTTTTCTTAAAGTGATAAGCTCTTTCTTGCACCTCTGTCTGATTTAGATACCAATTCTTTGGGCATCACTGGTTATAGAAATAGCACACTCTACTTCTCAGGAGAACCAACTGTGTCAGGAGTCAGCATGTGCTAATTAGAGAAAATTCTCCTGATCCAGCCATCGGACTGCTCCTGACACACCTTGGGAAAAATGGTTTTGCGTGTCAGTATTGAAAGGTGGATTACTGAAACTATAATTCGTGGGACACAGGGAATTTTTTCTGTTTGATAACGCTTAATGAAAGTTACATTTGAAAAATCACCTCAGTCATATTTGTAACAAGCCACCAAGACTTGGAAAATCAGCAATACCTGGAGGTGATAAGTAGGGCACTCTGGACAGCAGTGAACAGCCACAGTGGCTACAAAACATATTTCTTTGAGCTGCCTCAACTGTCTGGATGCCAGCCAAGAACAGCAGGCCTCTGTCTTAGCACCAGTAACAAGGAGAGACTAGATGCATCCCAGTACAAGAGGGGTTGCTGAGACGTCAGCAGTTCCAGAAATTTGCTGTGAGGGACACATCTGAGTAGCACCAGTGAGAAGCTGGAAGCAAATGTGAGCATCACTGATTCAAGGAACAACATAAGGAGTCTTAGTGCTGAAGGCAGGGACCATGTTTTTCTTGCCATCGTATTCCCAACACCTTTCAATGCAGTGTACCTTGTAGTTACTTGACACGTATTTGATGAATAATAGAATAAATGAATTTCCTAGTGAAATAAAAAAAATCCACGATAGAGTAAACATCAAATTGAATGAGCTAAAGAGGGGGTGTGGAGAACTATCTTGGAGTTGTATGTAGGTAAGAGTGTGTGTAGGAGTGTGTGTGTGTATAAAATCACTTCGCAAATAAACTCATCACATATTAGGGCTGGAAGGCCCTTTTGAAGCCATCTGGTGTAGTTTACGTCATGGATCTAAAACCCAGAGATGAAGGGTCCTGGCCCCAAGTCACACAACTAACAACTAACGGGTGCTGGGATGGTGAGTTGAGTTCAGAATTTTTGGCTTCAAGTTCAGTTCTTTTTCCAACTAGATAATGATGTTTCCCTGGACCCTATAGCAGCAAGTACTGGGGAATGTAATATCCTGGTATTTCATATAATGTCTACATCTGGATATATTATAATAGAAATTTGTCGGGAAATAAAATAGTATTTAGGGATGAAAGTAAAGATTCATTAAGATAGAGAAAATTCTATTATGACAGTAGTAAAAGGTGTTTGAATTATTGGACCTAAAAATGAATACATTGTATATGAATACATTCTTTTTATAAATAGACTCAGAATAATTTTTAAAAATTATGTGTTTCCAATGAAATCTTATACCCAAAGAAAGTATGTTTACTATCCCACACCATGTGTGCAACATTTATTTATATACACTATTAAAAATATAATTTGCATTCTTTTATAATACAATAATTTTTTTAAGTACAGAATTTACTACATTGCAGACATTTTTCTAAGTACTAGTCCTCATGTTACCACTGAGAAAGAAATCTATCTGTGGGCTCCTTCTGCCCCTCACCTGTCACCAGTCATTTCTCTCTATAGGGTGTTAAAGCCCCAGCTCTTCAAGAGGAAGCTCATACCCCAAAGCTGCTCTTCATGTGAGTCTGAACGTGGTGGGAGGAGCCTGAACCGTCTCCATTGCTCTTGCATGGATGACTCTTAGCGTTGGGTAAGCTGTGGTTTCAAATACAACTGAAATAATGGAGGCTGTTCTGCAGCTCCCATGGTTACCCAGGGGGAGAAAAGACAGCCAGCAGTGTTAAGGGAAGAAGTGAGTCTCAGACAGTAAGGGGCAGGATAAATGTGAAAGGAAAAGCTGTTTCAGTCAGAATACAAGCCATATTATGCAGATGAGGCAACAGTGGCCCTTAAGTTACTTAACCTATCAGTTAAGTAACATGCCCAAGATCATATAGCTAGAAAATGGCAGATCCAGAACTGAGCCCAGATGCTTCTTAAAGCCAGTGCTCTTAACTGAACAGTCAGTCGCTCTAGTTTAAATTAAATGGCATGCAGCATAAAACAATAAATATTTATGGAACACTTTCCATATGTCCAACAAATTACGAGAAGTCATAAAGAAAGTTACAGGGGGAATAAATAGGAAAATAATTTTAAAAAATTATTATCTAGAACATAATATTTAGGAGATCAAAGAAACATTAAAATCATCTCACATCATTTGGTTTGGGGGATGTGGTCATAGACAAAGTGGATTGAATTTTAAAAAATTTGAGTCATTAAAAGAAATGGGTAAAAGTACATGCATGCATTTGAAAAACAGGATCTCTGAGCTTTCAAAATGAGAAATTCAAGTTGTAGAACAATATTTTCAGTAATATCATCTATTTAAGAAAGAAATATTGTGAGGCACACAAACCAGTCAGGCCGAATCACACAAAGGAGTTAGAAGTGGTTCCTTCCGAATAAGGAAGGGCGAGGGCAGAGCTCTACTTTTTATATTAATCACTTTTTGTATTGTTCATTTTTAAAACAAATATTTCAAATGGTTTTAAATAACAGTTTATATATTTATGTTTTGATTTAAAAATTAATATGCATTACTTGAAATTAAAAAGCTATTTTCAATTTGAAAAGAAAAGTATCTTTGGATTATTTGTGGATATGTTTCTGGGATAATTTGTATAAAAAAGTATGATCTCATTTCTCTCTTATGGCTCTGAAATAGGTTTTCTTAAAAGATGAGTAATGACCTAGATGTCTTCTTATCTTTCTTCAATTTAACCCTTTTTGAGTTTATTCAGTAAGCCCATCATTCCATATTTATCATTCCTAAATCTGGAAAATCTAAACATGTTAGAGAAATCGAAAGGATTTTGAAGATCAAGGAGCTCTTGGAAATGTTTAGCCTACACATGAGGGGTGTTAAAACAATTATTCACAACTAATCTATTCCTCCATAAGACAAAAAATGTAACAAATCAAAAGAAACTTGTTCTTCTCAGAGGAAAGTCTGATTTTGCAACAGCTGAATTTGTATTTCCTAGGCTAAGTCAAATTGGGTAGCACAACAAGGGCATATTATCCCTAAGAAGACAAAATCTCTCTAAGCTTTCATTGGCCAAATTTGCAAAATCTCAGACTCCTTAAATCCCTCCAGGCTCATTGAAGAAGTTTACAGAATTTCCTGGGGTTTCTCAACGAAGCCTGCACACTCAGTGCTCTTAGAGACTGTAGGTATACCCCTCTCTTACTACAAGATACAGCTGCCCAGGTGCCAGCTGGCTATGATGAGATCTATGTGACTGTATCAACTGCGCCAGCTGGATTTCAGAATTGCTATCGACTCCTGTGTGCCTCCCATATTCCCCTCTGTTTGATCAGGACTGTCTTGTGTAGTTTGCTATGCCTGTCCTGCCATTCTATGGTGAGTATATAGGGACCAGATAACCAGGCCCTTTTTGTTCAGGCCCTCAGATCACACCTGGCATGATTCTAGAAGATAAGATCTTTGAATTTGAACTGATGCTTCATAAAGAAGACTTTGGGGCCTTTGGATGGGGTGAGTCTATTTTTTCTGTAGGAGGGGCATGAGTACTTGAGGATGAGAGGGTGGACTGTGGTAGGCAGCCTCATGTCAGAGGTTGACTGGGGGTGTGGTCTAGCTCCAGTCAAGCCTTTTGATAACCGCATCCTCAGCCAACATCTGACTGTAACCTCATGAGAGACCCTGAGGCAGAACTACTAACTGAGCTGCTTTGAATCCTTACCAACAGAAACCATGAGAGATGATAAGGGATTATCATTGTTTTAAGACAGGAGTCAGCGAACCTTTTTCTGCAAATGGCCAGATAGTATAAACTTCAGGCTTTGCAGAACATATGGTCTCTGTTGTGAATATTCAGTTCTGCTCTTTTCTCATGAAAGTCCTTAATAGACAATAATTAAACAAGTGAACATGGATATGTTCCAATAAAAAATATATTTATGGACACTGAAATTTGAATGTTATACAAATTTTACATGTCAGGAAATATTACACTTATTTTGATTTTTTTCAATCATGTAAAAATGTAAGTACCATTCTTAGCTCACAGGCTTTATAAGAACAGATAGCAGGCTGGATTTGGTATGTGGGACATGGTTTGCTGACCCCTGTTTTAAGCCATTAAGTTTTGGGGTGATTGGTTATGTACCAATAGATAACTAATAGAGGGATCATCAAATATCCTAAATAAGAAAAACCCCAGACAGCAACAAGAGCAAGGACTAAGTCCTTGAATTGAGGTAGGTAACTGTGAGGGCTTAACTGTAAGAGTGCAGAGCTAAATCACAGACCTTGTTACCTAAAATAGTCCCTCCCCTCTGATCTTCGTTGGATCAAGCTTTCCACTGCAATTCTTATATGTAACACTCCCCTAAGGCATGTGCAGAATTGCAAAGTCTCTTCAGCTTTCGTCAATCTAAGAAACCTAATACTCTTTCCCCATAACTTAATGCTTTCAAATTGTAAATTTGAATGATTATTTTTATAATTTGTATTTCCCAGTTTATCAGTTGTGAATACCAAACCCCGGCAGTCTGGTGCCTGATTCTGTTTGCCAAGGAAGCAGTGGGATAATGGAGGTACACTAAGACCAACAAAATGGGGGTGCAACAGTCCAGGGTTGACTCTTCTTTCTTGGGACATACTTCAGCAGCTGAGCCCTGCTTCCCAGGGCTGCGAGGTTCAGTGGTCCAGTTCACTTCCTGAGTGTGATGTGTGATGACTACTGAAGGCTTCTCTCAGCAAGAAGGATGGCAGTACCGTGGATTTCCTCCCCACAACCAGGCCAGTCCAGAGTAGCTCATTTGGACTTGGAAAGGCAGAAGAGGGGGCAGACAGAGTTTTAACCGCTGTTACAATCAGCTATGGTTGTTCTCAACCAGGTGCACCTGGGCTTTAACAGCCTCACTCTTTCTGATTACACAAATAACCTTTCTTCACAGCAAGATCACACGATCAGGGCCAGAGAGCATGATCAGAAGATATTCCAGCATCAGCTCCTTAGAGTGGTCAGAGCTAGCTCTCCCTTACATCCACCTAGGCTCTTATCTCAAAAGCCCTGACAACTGGTTCATTCACCTTCCCTCAAAGTGAGATTCTCCTTGGGGTCTTACTTTCCTTCTGGTGTGATTAGGCAGGACCAATCCATCACAGTAGAGATAAAGTAGTGAATTGGAAAATCAAAGGGAAAGGTGGAGACCCTCAGCCTTTTCTGCTGAAGTCCTCTTGGCCTGTATGCAAAATTTCTCACTACTTTTCCAGAATTCTTAAAAATTTCCTAAACCAGTGGATGTGGGAAATGGGTATCAAGGCTGTATTTTTATACCTAGCCTGAGGTCCAGGTGTTGGCCTTGCCAAAACCAAAATAGAATAACAATATAATGCATCTTGTAACATAATTCTTCAAAAATAATGGACCATTTATTACCTTAAAATTGCATAATTAAGGGATCACTAAAGTTTTTCTTCTTAAAAAATTAGTTCTGTACCAAGGGAACTTCTAGAAATTCCTCTGGAAATAGATACAGCTAGGGACTACTAAATGTCTATTTGCCTAGCTAAAATTAATTTAAGAAATCATGTACTAATCATTAATTCAATAAATATTTATGGAGCACGTAATGTTTGACAGACATTACACAAAGTATTAAAGAACAATACTACTAAATATTAAAATGTATTAAAGAAGAATATGACACAATTTAAAAGTTCCATAGAAGTGATGTGGTTTTCTTTCTGATACCAAGATAGAATGATTAGATTTTTCATTTTAACACATGCAAGTTCAACAAGGAAGGAATGTTCACTTTGAACTCTGACTGTACCTAGAAAAAAATCAAATTAGGTTAGAGGAATTAAAAAACTGTAAAATAAGAAGCTGTCTGGATTAATCAGAATTTGTATCTACTTCCACGGTTTCATAACTCATTTCTAGAAAGAACAAATAAAAGGAGTGTTGTCAAGTTAATTCACAATTCACCTACTTCTCTGTCTTTCTCACTCATTGCCTACATATCTGAATGAGGTGTTTTCAAAATAGCAACATATTATTAAGGAACTAAAGAATATATATTTTAAAATATCTCTTTATCTACATACATATATTTTATTTTTTATTCAGTTTTTGTTGTGAGGAAGCCTAGCCCTGAGCTAACATCCATGCCCATCTTCCTCTACTTTATATAGGATGCCACCACAGCATGGCTTGACAAGAAGTTCATCTGTCCACACCCAGGATCCGAACCTGTGAACCCTGGGCCGCCGAAGCGGAGCTCGCAAACTTAACTGCTACGCCACAGGGCTGGCCCCCTACATACATATATTTTAAATAATGCTTTAACCAGTCTCTATTGGTAGATTTACTATCCATAAAAGGGAGGATTCAAATCAAGAATTGAAAGTGTTTCAACATTGAAATAAATGATTTCACAAAGGAGATAAAAATGTTTCATTATTTATTTATTTTTTTGAGGAAGATTGGCGCTGAGCTAACATCTGTTGCCAATGTTCCTCCTTTTCCCCCCCTTTTTTCTCCCCAAAACCCCAGTAGATAGTTGTATGTCATAGTTGTACATCCTTCCAGTTGCTCTATATGGGATGCTGACTCAGCACAGCTTGATGAGTGGTGCGTATGTCCGTGCCCAGGATCGGAACTGGCGAACCCTGGGCCACCAAAGCAGAGTCCATGAACTTAACCACTACACCACCAGGCTGGCCCCTAAAAATAAGTTATTAAATTTACTAATTTAATGTAAAAGTATTCATGTGGATTTGGAAATTCTCAGTACTAATGTGGTCCTTCTTGGTATGCAGGTCAATTTTAAAGTATTCTTGGTGTTTTCAATTCCCACCATTCTGTGTATCTTGGCATAACCTTACCAGTAATTGAAGGTGGTAATTCTGAAAGGAAACAAAAAAAGGCTGCAGAGGTAGCAACAGTAACATTAGAGAGCAACCTATAAAATAATTCAAATAAATCTTAATCATTCTTCATTGGTGGAGTAAAAAACTTTAGAATGAGAATTAGTTAAATCTGATAACTTGATTTGTATCCTTCCATATCTTTTCTATGTTCATAAGCATAGAACATTTATTTGTATTCATAGAGGTGCTTTTCTTCCTTCCGTCTTTCCCTTTTTCTTCTTTCCTTCTCTCCCTCTCTTTCTTTTTCTTCCATTATTCATTCTCTTATTTTCATGTAAATGATATAATGGACACTAGCATTTTGCTAATTGTGGGTTACAACCCATTAGCAATTTGTGAAATCAATTTAATGATCACTACCAGCATTTAAAAATTAAACATTAAAACGCAAACAAACAAAAAGAATAGAATGGAATAGAAAATATTAGTGTATCACAAATAACAAATTGTAGTAAGGGTATTTCATTTCATCAAGCTTTTGTTTTCATTTATATATTTTTAAATATGTGTGTGTGTGTGTGTACCTCTGAGTTTATATGCACATGCAGAAGTGTGTGCTTGAAACAAGTGTGCATGTGAATGAGTACTGAATTTGAATTACTGTTAAATGAATTTCTCATGATGTGTAATAATAGAAAAAATGGTTAAAAGTTTTCCTTGGTAAAATGTTGTTTTTCTTCTAGTCTGCACACTAATTGAAATAAAGTTGTTTAGCACAGTAAGCATTTATTATTTAAAATTCATAGAGTGCAAATAAGTGAGCTATATAGAGCCAGCAATAGACTTGTTCCTTGCACAGTAGTGCATCATATTAATTAAATTATTTATAAAGTGGCTTTCTTCCCTGGGATGCAAATGTTTCCAGCATATGCTAAATTCTTCGCCTGAGAGTATTATCAGCCTCGGACCTGATGAGTGTTATTCTAAGAGTACCATAGAAAAGAGGCTGGGGCAGAAGAAATAGCAAAATAATGGAGGAAAAGTAACCTAATTCATATAATATCAATACGATTTTTTATTTTGCTTTGTCATCATCAGAGTCCAGTCACATTAAATAGTTTTATGGCTTTAGCTTTAGTGGGACTTCAGATCCAAAGAAGTACAACTTCTAACACTTTAAGTAACTCACTAATAAATTTCAACAAAGGTGAAATGAAGAATTTTCATGAAGGCACTTAGTGAATATGAAAACATCTGAATCCATTATCTATCTTATTCCATCTTATATATACATATATGTATAATACAACATATATGTTTACTGTATATGTTTACTAATCCCATCAATAACAACATAAACACAAACTTGGATTTGGCTGTAATTGTTCTTTATCCTCCTTAAATTACGAAATGTGTAGCAGGGGAGAAAATATTGGGACAAAAGTTTTTCCTCATTCATAGCCAAAATCATTTGAAAATTTCAGAGCTTTTTACAAGATATTTTTGAAAATCTGAACAAATCTCTATAGGAAGAAACCGGCAGTGTGCTTGTGGTCTTAACGCAAGGACAAGGTTAAACTCGCACCTGTACGGTGGTGACTGAGAGAGATGAGAAATGACTTAAATCCTAATTCCTTATTTCAGGGATTCGGCATGCTTAGAATACAAGAAATGATTATCCACCTCTAGGGATCATAAATGAAATAAAATGTGTCCAGAACAGCATGCAAAGTTTGAAAAGAAAGTTATCAGCAATACTGTAACAGAAAATATAGGACCTTCTGCCAGCTGTACTGGTCTTGAAACTTGGCTTAGCGAGTGATGAAAAGTAGCTCCCCAGTTGCATTGTGAAAAAAAGAGAAAGTAACATTAAGACAGACATGCAAATTGAAATTGGCCCCAAAGCCCGAGATATGAATACATTAGGCCAAAGGTAATAGAAACACCATTCACTCATATCCACACTCCTCCCAAGTCTTGGCTCAGAAGTCATGTTTTCAGGGAGTCATCCTCCTTCTCTTCTGAAAATGGTTCCTTCCTATGTCCTTTTCTTCCACATCTTTTCCTTTGCCAAACTTTATTTTGTTTGCCAAACCTATTTATTTGGCTATTTGATTATTATTGGTCTCCATCACTAGAACAACGTTTCTGTGAAGAAAGGGACTTGGTTTGTCTAGTTAGCCACATTGTCAGCAACATCTGGAGCAGTCTTGGCACACAGTAGATGCTTCATAAACGCTTGTAAAATAACAGGCGCTGATGCTTGTAATTCTAAAATCAGAAACTTGGGAGTTATTTGGACTTCTCAACTTTTCCTTCCATATTTTCCACATCAAATCTGTCATTATTTTCTCACCTGAACAACGCGCCCTTTATCTTTGCCTTCCTCTCTGTCCCTACCTTCACAACTTTGCTTCTAAATCCTCGTCTGAAGCAGCACAATTTGCTGCAAACATTTAGCAGTCAACATAATAAAGTCAAAATATGAGGGTATTGATTTGTTGCTGTCTTTAAATTACCAAATAGGCTGTACAGCAGATCTCCCTGACGCTGTCCTGCTACAAGCCTTCGCTTTCCCATCTCTCTCTCCCCTTCCTTGGTGCCTCTCTCTAACTACACGTTAAAGCAAAAGCAAATTGCATGAAAATAAATCAGGACCAATCAATTCTACGTAAATTCACCATTCTCTTTTTAAACCAAGATTTTTTTTCTTACATATTTGAAAACTTATGAGGTGGCTGTTCCATTGTATATAGGCTCATACGTTTGTTATCTTCCAGAATAAACTCACAGGGCCCAATCATTAAATTTTCAAATTCTCCAGTATTCAGAATTCTGCCTATTTTTATCAATGACTCAATAAACTATGCTTTTTTGTCAACATAAATCATTTTTCTTTCATAACCTGCTAAGATGGAAATAAAGTGCTTTGGCTATGATCTTGTGATCACAATAATTTATTTGAGCCAGATATATTTAAATGTTTCAATTGTTCAGAATTATTTTCTTCAAGACCCAAAACATACAAGTTATTTAGTAGTGAAAAACAGGTTTCGGTTTCTTATATTTTGATATGGAAAGTTAGGTATTAAATGAATGGGGTAAGTTTGAGTGTTGTCAAATGTGACCATAAAAACCATTCCTGATCAATGAGATAGAACAAGAGGTGGGAAGGGGGGTGTAAGTTAAGATTTCCTATCTATCTATTTATCTATCTATCTATACATGTTGTATGTGTATATATCTATATATATCTACAAAGATTGATACATATCTTTGATATCTATCCATCTAGCTATCCATCTATCTATCTAGCCATCATTTGTCAGCCTAATCCAAGTGCCCCTGGCATCAAATATACTGTGTTAAGAATGCCCTACCAAAATATCATGTATCAAACTATTTTCAAGCAGGCACTGTTAGAATAGCTTCTAATTTACCTCTGTTTCTACAAGTGTCACCTCTCTTAAACTAGTCACTCCCCCACTAGAGTGATATAGCTAAAAGGAAAATCTGAAAACATTGCTCTTCTTTTAAAAATCCTTCTGTGTACCAGATAAAGCAGAAATGCTGGGGTCAACCATCATGAAGTCTATATTTTCCTCTCTACCTTTGTTTCCCACTCAGATGGACTAGTCATAAAAAAATCCCCTCTTATTTCCTGAATGGACCATGCTGTTTTACGCTTTCAAATCTGTGGTGCAGTCAGTTTACTCTTAGTGGAAGCAGAAGATTGAACAATAAAACTACAAGCTTCTGCAGAAAGGGAACCATTTAACAGGCAACACAATGATCTCCATATTTCTTTGTAGTCGGGTATCTGTTTTCAGCTGAATATTTGGAAATCACTGTTCTATCTCAAAAAGGCAGGAATAACAGCCCTCCCTCAATTTTAGCAAAGCATAAAGCAGACAAAAAAGGGAATCAGCTGACAAACAATGTTCACAGGAGACACAGAGCTGTGGGTCCATATAAAAAGGCAGTAACCATTTCTAGGATAATGAATAACGGGTGTTGGCATGTAACAGAATGTATTTGAGGAAAACAATATGTTGTAAATTCATTAGATGACGTTTCTGTATATAAAATCCAAAAATTTGACAATGCCCCACAAAAAGAATGAGAGTTTTCTAAAATTAGAAATAAGGGCCTGACAGGACAAATTGACTATTCTGGGATGGAATTGAATGGACTGAGTAAGTAGTGGCAATCAATCGGGAACATGGAGCAGCAACATAGAAAATAATGCAGTCTGAGAAATTAGTAGACAAGAAAAGGGAAATTCTTATAGTTGGATTGGCAATCAGTTTTCATTATTCCTAGTAGAGAAAAAATTTGAAGGCCATTGTATACTATTTATAGTTGTTGAGTATAACTGTTAGTAAACTGTCTTATAGCCATATTTAATTATTTTCCTTTAGAATAGGGTTATTGTTTTTCCATTAGTTTTTCTTTGTTGCTGTTAGTTTTCAAAAACTCTCAGCTAAAGAATTAATTCCCTGATATTTTTCTATGAATTATTCAGTACTCTGAGTCACAAAGAAGGAAGTGAAAATCCCTCTTATAAAATGTTGCCTTAGCAAAGTTTATTCTTATCTACTTATGTGACTTAACACTTCAACATGTGGTATTTACTGGATGTGGCTCTTGTTCTTTGCTTGGTGAATTGTTATTCCTTCCTTTAACCCAAATCAAGCAGCATTTCTTTCTTGGTGATGTCTCTGTCCACCACCCTGAATGCTCTTTCCCAGAATGTGCCACAAGTGTACTTTGCCCACACTCGGATTATAGCACTTAATTCTTAGTATTGCTATCTTGTGCTTCTATGTAATTTCTCTCTTTAGATAGAGCACATTGAAGTCAGAACACAGTGATTCACTCATAGTGAGCATGTGACACATGGATATATAAAAGATGAGTGGAGGAATAAAGAAAAGAAGGAAAGGAATACAAAAAGGAAGTAAAGAAAGGAGAAAAGGGGAAGAAGGAAGAAAGAAAAAGTGGAGAAAAAATATGCTAGAGAAAAGAGATGAAAGAGTATTAAGTGTTTCAATTTACAACCTACCTTGTAACCTGCATAGACAAAATTACTGCCATAGTGAAAATAAAGGCAAAAGATAGAAGTTCAATAATTTACCATTCAAGTTAACTTCTTTTCTCAAAATCAAACAAAATACAAAAGTATTATCTTCTTGTTTAATCTGTTTTACTAATTTGTAAATTCTATAACCTGAATACTTAAAGTACTCAAAAACATTAAATGATTAGTTTATCATGCTTTAATGTATATTGTATCATGTCCAATATCTTTTTAAACACTTGATAACTAATAGTAGTAACATATAAATATTCTTAATATCTTTTCAAGTCCTACTAACTTTACATAAAAAGTAGATAATATATCCATAAATACTCCTTATGATTCCTTTTCAAAGTTTACTGTATTCACATACAAAAACAGATTAATAGCTTTTTCACATAGAAAATATTAACAACAATAAGAACCATGTGTAGGTTGCTCTCTATTTAGTCCCTCTGAAATATAATTCTCTCCACTCTGTTACCATAAATATGGACTATCACTTGTATAAATACTTTTTGATTTTTATTTTAAATTTAAAATATACAAAATTATAGTTGGCCATTTAAACTATTATTAGAAGGTATGAAGCTCACTCTTCAAGGAAATAAAATATGGGGGCCAGCCCTGTGGCGTAGCAGTTAATTTCACGTGCTCTGCTTGGGTGGTGGCCCAGGGTTCGCAGGTTTAGATCCTGGGTGCAGACCAATGCACTGCTTGTCAAGCTGTGCTGTAGAGGAAGATGGGCACAGATGTTAGCCCAGAGCCAATCTTCCTCAGCAAAAAGAGGAGGATTGGCAACAGATGTTAGCTCAGGGCTGATCTTCCTCACCAAAAAAAAGAAGAAGAAAAGAAGATATGAAACTTAACTGATTTGTTAGAGCTCTGGTAAAATTTATCATTGGTATTTTTAGTCCCAAGTTAACATTACAGAAAGCATTTGCAGGGGAGGAATACACTAATAATAAAATACTTTTTACCAAAATCGTTTCATATAATGCATAGATTTCAGAATCATTAACTGTATGTAGGATGCATTTAACCAGAACTCTGCATTGAACTCTTTGGTAGTTTGACAATGACCATATTAATTATCAGTCTGTTTTTGCTAAAGAAATCCATTGGATTGGCCATGGTAAAAATGTTTCCCAGTTTTTATATGCAACTTTTAATCATTTATAATGTAAGTTCTTTTTCAAATCCATCTTGTTAACATGGCTCAGTGATTTATAAAAATGAATTGCAATATCTTTCATCTCTAGCACAAATACCACTGCAAAACTTAAAAAAAATACTAAAATAGAATTCATTAAAATGTGTAGTAATTTTGAAAGGATGACTAAGGATTTGATCTCGACACAGTATGACTGTGCTCAGAAAAGGAGAAGTCACGAGAAGTAAGTTTGGAATGGTAAATTATGAGTTTGGCTCTGGATAGTTTGAGCTTCTCAAGTAAGAAGAATATATGAGTAAAGATATTCCACAGCAATAGTTGTGAATCCGAATCTTGAGAGAGATTGGGATTAGAAATATAAATTATGATGTCAATATTAATGGAGTTATTGTAGAAATTGTGAGAGGTGATAAGATTGGCCAAAGCAAGAACATAAGAATGGAAGAGAATATAGAAAAGAAAGGAAAAGAGAAGAGAGGCACTTGGAGAACTACTTTTGGAGGACAAGAATGAGACTGAAGGACTGAGAAGGAGGGGTCAGGGATATAACAGACAGAGCCAGATAGTACACAACGTAATAACCCAGGGGAGTGTTATATACTGGATTTTGTCCCCCCAAATTTGCACGTTGAAGCTGTAAACCCCAATGTGATTGTACTTGGAGATACGGTCTTTACAGATGTAATTAAGAATAATTTAGGTCATGGGGGGGGGCCCTAATCCAATAGAACTGGCGTCCTGATAAGAAGAGGAAATGTCACCAGTGGTGCCAGCACACTGAGAAAAGGCCATGTGAGGACACAGCAGGAAGGCTGTTGTCTGCAAGCCAAGGAGGGAAGCCTCAGGATAAACCAAACCTACTGACACTTTGATCTTGGACTTCCAGCCTCCAGAACTGTGAGAAAGTAAATTTGTGTTGTTTGAGGCCCCAATCCGTCATATTTTCTTATGGCAGCTCTAGCAAACTAATACAGGGAGGGGTGGGAAGGCATTCCAGAATAAAAATGCAGCAGAGAAGTAAAGGAAGAAGAAAGATGAAGAAGAATTATTCATTAGAATGTCGTGTCTGGTAGTTGGTAGGATTTTTAAAGCTGTGGCCTGAGTAGATGGTGATAAAGTATAGACCAGGAATGAAAAATGATTTTATAAAGTTTGGCAGAGATAACTGGAAAATAAAGTAAAGAACTTTGGTTAAGGGATATTTCTAGGATATTTGCTAGTAGATAAATCTGTGATTATTAACAATAGAGTAGAATTGACAAATGTTGACATTTTTGAAGTTTTAATTGGTTCTCACAAGAATATGAAGTACACATAGTTAACAAATTTATGTTCTTGTTAGTCTTACTCAAATGCAATCTTATTAGATCTCAAAACCATGCTGAAACAAAGCATATTAGCAATAATCCACTTTTTCTAGATAAAATGTGTTTTTATTAGACAATAAAAATTTAAAATTTAACACCGTCATGTTAAATATTTTTAATTTTAGGAATTACTGCTTTTGTGAAATCATAAGTTTTGTTTCTTTTCAATCAATGTGTTCTGAAAATGAACGTAAAAATCTTTGTGTAAAACAAAGCTTAATGAAAATAATAAACTTTTGCAAATATTAGTGAATATAGTCATCTCTTGGTATCTGAGGGAGATTAGTTCCAGGACCCACCCTCCCCCCACATACTGAAATTCGAAGATTTTCAAGTCCCTTATGTACAATGGCATAGTATTTGCATATGACCTATGCACATCCTCCCTTATACTTTGTCATCTCTAGATTCTTATAATAACTAATACAATGTAAATGCTATGCAAATATTTGTTATACAGCATTGTTTAGGGAATAATGACAAGAAAAAGTCTGTACATGTTCAGTACAAACACAACTGTCGTAGGCCTTTCCATCCTCATTTGGTTGAATCGGGGGTGCAGAACCCGCGGACGTGGAGAGATGACTGTATAATTGTCTCTTTTCCAGAATCACTAAATGAAGATAATTATATTACTGCAAGCACAGTGTAGAATTTTGTAGTCATTAGTCGTAACCATTAGTCAGTTCATTGATTTGCCCTTAGAATTATAGTATTTAAACATAAAAATAAAGTTAGTGTCATTCTGACTTTTCCTTAAGTTTGACTTTTAGTGTAAACTTTAAGATGAAATAAATTATGCTTTTCTTCCTCCCCTTCTTGATAAATTTATTAAATATAAATTTAGCAAAAATCTTATCAGAAAAATTGTGAATTGACCAAAAAATTATTGGATGTCTTCAATGGAAACCTGTAAGTTCTAAAGCACATCCTTCTGGTTTATCTGTTTCTAAGGCATTTACACCATTATTTTCTTTGAGCTATTTCACAACTCTGTGTGAGTTGAAAACAACTGACAGCAACGTAAAAGATTCCTGTTTACAGACGTGAAAATAATTCTGTCCAGTGGAGGGAATTAATTCTTCGCCATCCTTTATGGAAAAAGCCAGTTTTGCATCTATTTGTAATTTAAGTTAAACATTCCCAATTGACTGATACAAGTGTGGTGGTTAGAATTCTGCTTTGAAAAAACTGCAACATTCTACGGGTTGACTCATTAATTAATGTGTTAAATAGCGTCTTTGACATGTGTTCATTTTACTTTTGTGTGAGCCATTATTTTACCTTTTGAAAATTATCTTCTTATGAAAGTGACGTGATAAAATTGAGGCTAAACATGTAATGAACATAAATGTTCATACATTATTTAAACAATTATCTATTTTTTAGGACAAAAAAAACAAAGAAATTATGTGAGTTTATGGTAGGCTGAATAATACTCCCTAAAGACGTCCATGTCCTAATCTCTGGAACCTGTGATTATGTTACCTTACATGGCAAAAGGAACTTTGTAGATATGATTATGGTTAAGGATCTTGACATGAGATCATTATCCTCGGATACCCAATGCAATCAAAAAAAGGTCCTTATAAGAGGGAGGCAGGAAGCTCAGAGTCCTAGAAGATGTGAAGATGGAAACAGAGGTCAGAGAGGAGAGAAACTTGAAGTACTGTTGACTTTGTAAGAGGAGGAAAGGGCCACGCCAAGAAATGTAGGCAGAATATAGAAGCTGGAAATGCAAGAAACAGATTCTTCCCTGGAGCCTCCAGAAGGAATAGTGCACTGCCAACACCTTGAGATTACCCCATGAGACCCATTTCAGACTTCTGACCTCCAGAACTATAACATCATCAATTTGTCTTGTAAAAATGTGATAAATTTTTAAGCCACTTAGTTTGTGGAAGTTTGTTACAGCAGCAGTACGAAACTGATACACAGCATGAGAAATTCACACAAAGGTTCAATTCCATTAAGTGTTTGTGTGAACACAACAATTATTAAAAGAATAAAATACTCAAACATAGCATTGCTTGAGTACTACAGCTTTAGAAAATGTTTGCAAATGACAGTACAATTTATTTTATGATTTTCTAGGGTTTTATAATTCAGTATTTAGTCCTTATTTGTTCTAATTATTAAAATTATCAAAAGTCCTTTTGATGGTTAGTTTTCTGTGTCAACTTGGTTAGAAGACAGTATCCAGTTATCTAATCAAACACTAATCTAGGAGTTCCTGAGGAGGCATTTTGTAGATGTGGTTGACATAAAGATGTGGTTTAAATAAAGGAAGTTACTCTTAATAACATGGATGAAGCCCTGTCTAACTATGTGAAGGCCTTCAAGAGTAAAAACTGAGGTTTCCTGGTGAAGAAATTCTGCCTGAAGGCCGCAGCGCTAACTCCTGCCTGAGCTTCAGCTTGCTACCTGCTCCATGGAATTCAGACTTGCCGGCACTACAAATGCTAAAATGAAGATAATCATCCTGACTCCCAAGAGTACATTTTCCTTATCCATCAGTGCCATAACACCCCGCTCTAAATGTGTCAACAAACTGCAATGTTAAATCAGACTTCCAGACAACGCTGAAAGAACAGATGGGTCAAGTAAAAGAGAAGTCACTACTTATTAGAATATATTGCTGGTATTATATCCTGCCTAATTTCTCTTTTTATACTCTCCGATTTCATAAAAGATAATCAGTTTCTACTTGATACTTGATGAAACATCTAGTATGAGCTTGACATAGATTTACAGATTGTTTGAGATGATTAGTAATATGCTTTTTAACTAATAAAATGTATTGCTATATGTATCAAAGACTTGTAAATTGTTTAATACTTTTGATTATTTCTAGAAATTTATCTAAAGGAAACAATATTACATATGTGTAAATATTTTTTATAAGACTGTTTATCAAAATATTATGTATACATGTCTTAGTGTCCAGCAATAGGAGAGTGGTTAAATAAATGATGGTATAGCTATCTAACGGGATTTTATGCAGCCAATAAAATGAGTTTGTAGTAAATTAATTATGTGGATATATGTCTATAATATAGTGCTAAGGAGGAAAAGTAAGTTATAAAAGTAAATATATGTACTTTATGAAATTTTCAAGAAAATTAATACAATTTATATCAAAAAAATAGTGAAAGAATAGTCTACAACATATCAACCTTTTATATCTCTAAGTGGTGGAATGATAGGAGATTTTCTGTTGTGCTTTTAACTATTAACAAGCTTTTTAAAGAAAACATGTAACATTTTTAAACTAAAAATAATTTACCAAAATATGATAATAAGTTAATATTTTGAGACATGAATTCTTATGTTTCCAAATTATTTCCAAATAGGCTAGATCTTATGAATACACTTAATATCCTGTAACAGCCATAGATCTTTCTGGGAAAGAAAGGTCTTAGCTAAAAAACTATTAGTAATTAAAATCAAATACGGGGCGCAGCGGTTTAGTCCGCGCTTGGCAGCCCGGGGTTCGCGAGTTCGGATCCCGGGCGCCCGCCGACACACTGCCTGTCAGCCATGCTGTGGCAGCATCCCATATAAAGTGGAGGAAGATGGGCACGGATGTTAGCCCAGGGCCAGTCTTCCTCAGCAAAAAGGGGAGGATTGGCAACAGATGTTAGCTCAGGGCTGGTCTTCCCCACAAAAAAAAAAAAAAAAAATCAAATAATTTGAAGAACAAAATGCTTCCTGAGCCGAATGTAGTATTTTTGCTTCCTTGGGACACTCCCCTTCACTCTCTGCCTTGTTCTTCTTCGTATCACAGCCTCCTATTGTCTTGGTCATAGCAGAGGGATCAGGGATGGTACGTGACACAGTCCGGAGCAGAGATCTCCCCTGGATAACATTCCATGTGGAGCTAATATGAGTATGTGTATGGATATATACATACAAATTTTTTTCACTCAGTACTAACTTTGAATAAAGTTATCTTAACACTGTCTGCTAAAATGACGGTAGGATGGTGAAAGTCCATGTCAACTAGAAGAGAATGAAGACAGCATGATGATGAAGCAGAGATGAGAGACAGAGAAAGAAAGAAAATACAGTTGAAACTCAAACCCACAGCTCCAGTCATTGAGCTTCACGTGGCCGGTGTGGTTCTTGTTGATCTGTGTTAATTTGGTGGGGTACCACATTATCTGTCTAATAAATCTCCTTCTCGCTTAAAACATTTCTAATAGTCTTAGCAAATTAAAATATGATTTAAATTTAAAAAAGACCTATTTCATATTTATTAACCAAAATAATATATAATCATTGCAAATTACCTATTAAATAGAGAAAAATATATCTGCTTGATTACATATTAGAGTAAAACTTCTCCATTTTTATTCTACAAGATTAGAAATTGAGAAATGGCAAAGTAAATATACTTTTATAAACAATTCATATTTAAGTTAGCAAATTCAGCATTTGCCTGTTTCCTCTTCCCATTTCAATGTCTAGCCAAATACCTGGGAAACTTTCTTCTGTGGCCAAAACTATCAGCCAACGGTTCTGGCAAGATACTTAACCTAGTCAAAAGATGTATAATTCATATTTCAGATATTACAGTTGAAATACACCATCTAAAAATTCTAACGTAAAGCAAAGGTAATAAAGGAATACATTTTCCACCCAGAATTTAAAAATAAACTTAGAAGTAACATACATTGGTTTAGATAATTTGCTAGTGAACAAGCAAAAATGAGTGTTTTGTTTTAATTAGATAACAGCTGCTGTCAATCTGTGTTCTTCACCAAAACTCACAAAGAGTTTACAACATGGTAGGAAAGAGCATACAGTAGTTCCAAATAATGTGCAAATGAGGTTTTATTTTATTATGCTAAGTTCCCACTAGAATATTTTCAATAAACAATAAAATAAATATCTTTGGCTTCCACTACACAATGAGCTTTTCCAAAGAGGAATTTGAAACTGCTTTGGAGTCACAGATTATCAAGATAGATGGCCTGGAAAGGTCACGCAACATTCTGAAAAAAAAAAACAATAAAGCACGGGGCCGGCCCGGTGGCGCAGCGGTTTAGTCCGTGCTTGGCAGCCCGGGGTTCGCAGGTTCGGATCCCGGGCGCCCGCCGACGCACTATCTGTCAGCCACGCCGTGGCGGCGTCCCATATAAAGTAGAGGAAGATGGGCACGGATGTTAGCCCAGGGCCAGTCTTCCTCAGCAAAAAGAGGAAGATTAGCAATGGATGTTAGCTCAGGGCTGGTCTTCCTCACAAAAAACAAACAAAACAATAAAGCCCTACACCTCAAAAACCTAACAAGAAAGTAGTGACTGGGGAACAAAGAGCAAACCAAGTCTCCATCAGTGCAGTGTGAAAAGGAAAAGCTTGCAGACAAATTGCAAGTTGATCTGGGCCAGACTTCATCATGCTGCTTTTTCTGGGTGGTCTAAGGCCCATGGCCACTACATAATGAAGCACTGTACTTTACTCAAGGAGAGATTAGCATACACACACAGGTACCTTTCTTTTTTGGTTTAATCTAGAAATTGTACCTCATAAATATGTCAGTTATATTCCTGAAACCTCATAAATATATTGATACGCAAAGTTTCTTGTTAAATGAACGGAAATATAGCCACCTTGGTGCATGTATATCTACAGAGCATTTCATCATAGAACTGGATCAGAAACCAAATAACTTAGAACAGGTTGGGTGAGGGAAGAACCAGCTCAGTTGAGCTCAGCAGCAGGCCTAGGAGCTGAAAGACAAGAGGTCTTTATGGAGAGAATTGGACAAAGCTGGGAAGTGTATAGGGGCAGGAAAATACACACATTGTTGAGATGATGAACTTTATATCATGCATCTCCATCTTTAGGAAAAGTGACCTCTCCCTTACCCTCCTCGAAGCAACCGTGTTTCACTGTGACCTGAGCTCCAGTTACCTTTACCAATTCCATTTCATCCTTTACCCTCAGACACAAGTCCATTCTTAAATAAAACTCCTATTTACATCTTGAATTTCCCTTCTCAATCTTTTGTAGTTTTAGTGTGAAGGTCTTGCAAATGATGAGTATTTTATCTTTTTATGATACTATCAAAAATAGTATGTATTTTATTTCATTTTCCAATTGTTCATTGTTATTATATAAAAATAAAATTTTCTATATTGACCTTGTGTCCTATAACTATTCTAAATTTAATTATTAGTTCTAGTAGTTTTTTTACAGATTCCTTAGGATTTTGTACTGTTGTATTTCTTGAATTTTTGCACTAGTTATGACCTCCAGTAAAATGCTGAATAAAGGAAGTAAAAATAACATATTTTTCTTATTTCAGTCTTTGGGAGAACACTTTCAGTCTTTTACTCATGTATGATATTGGTTGCAGGTTTTCTTTACATGCTGTTTATCACATTCAGAAAGTTTTCTTCTAGTCTCAGCTTGTGATAGATTTAACATGAATGGGTTTCAATGTTTTAAACACCTTTTCTGTACAGGCACACCTCTAAGACATTGAGGGTTTGGTTCCAGATCACTGCAATAAAGCAAATACTGCAGTAAAGTGAATCATACAAAGTTTTTGGATTTCCAGTGCATCTAAAGCTATATTTACACTATGTAATCTATTAAGTGTACAATAGCATTATGTCTAAAAAACAATGTACATACCGTAATTAAAAAATACTGGGGTGGCCTGGTGGTGTAGTGGTTAAGTTCACGCATTGGGCTTCTGGGGGCCCAGGGTTCGCAGGTTCAGATCCCCAGTGTGGGCAGTCGCACCACTTGTCAAGCCATGCTGTGGCAGCATTCCATATAAAGTAGGGGAAGACGGGCATGGATGTTAGCCCAGGGCCAATCTTCCTCAGCAAAAAGAGGAGGATTGGCAATGGGTGTTAGCTCAGGGCCAGCCTTCCTCACCAAAAAAAAAAAAAAAAAAAAAACTTTGGGGGCCGGCCCAATGGCATAGCTCTTAGGTTCACACATTCCACTTTGGTGGCACAGGGTTCACTGGTTTGGATCCCGGGTGCGGACCTGCTCACCACTCATCAAGCTTTGCTGAGGTGGTGTGCCCTATAGAAGAGCTACAACTATGATATACAACTATATACTGGGGCTTTGGGGAGAAAAAAGAAAAAAGAGGAAGATTGGCCACAGATGTTAGCGCTGGGCCAATCTTCCTCAAAAAACAAAATACTTTATTGCTAAAAAATGCTAACCATCATCTGGGCCTTCAGTGAGTTGTAATCTTTTTGCTGGTGGGGAGTCTCGCCTTGATGTTGATGGCTGCTGACTGATCATGGCAGTGGTTGCTGAAGGTTGGGGTGGCTGCGGCAATTTCTTAAAATAAGACAACAATGAAGTTTCCCACATCAATTGATTCTTCCTTTCATGAACAATTTTTCTGCAGCATGTGATGCTGTTTGGCAGCATTTTACCCATAGTAGAACTTTTTCAAAATTGGAGTCAATCCTCTCAAACCCTGATGCTGCTTTTTCAACTAAAGTTTATGTAATAGTCTAAATATTTTCTTGTCATTTCAACGATCCTCATAGCATCTTCACCAGGAGTAGATTCCACCTCAAGAAATCACTTTCTTTGTTCATCCATAAGGGGTAGCTCCCCATCCCTTAAAGCTTTGTCATGAGATTGCAGAAATTCAGTTACATCTTCAGGCTCCACTTCTAATTCTATTTCACTTGCTATTTCCACCACATCTTCCTCCACTTAAGTCTTGAACCCCTCAAAGTCATCCATGAGGGTTGGAATCAACTTCTTCCAAACTCCTGTGAATGTTGATATTTTGATCTCTTCCCTTGCATCATGAATGTTCTTAATTCACCATTCACTAGAATGGTGAATCCTGTCCAGAAGGTTTTCAATTTACTTTGTCCAGATCCATCAGAGGAATCACTACCTATGGCAGCCTTACAAAATGTATTTCTTAATAAGACTTGAAAGTCAAAATTACTCCTTGATTCGTGGGCTGCAGAATGGATGTGTGTTAGCAGGCATGAAAACATTAATCTCATTATACATTTCCATCAGAGCTCTTGGGTGACCAGGTGCATCGTCATTGAGCAGTAATATTTTGAAATGAATCTTTTTTTCTGAGTAGTGGGTCTCAACAGTGGGCTTAAAATATGCAGGAAACCCTGTTGTAAACAGATTGCTGTCATCCAGGCTTTACAGTCCCAATTATGGAGTACAGGTAGAGTAGATTTAGCATAATTCTTAAAGGCCCTAGGATGTTCAGAATGGTAAATGAGCATTGGCTTAAACTTCAAGTTATCAGCTACATTAGCCCCTGACAAGAGAATCAGCCTGTCCTTTGAAGCTTTGAAGCCAAGTATTGAGTTCTCCTCTCTAGCTATGAAAGTCCCAGGTGGCATCTTCTTCTAATATAAGGCTGTTTCATCTATATTGAAAATCTGTTGTTTAGTGTAGCCACTTTCATTAATGATCTTAGCTAGATCTGGAGATCTTGCACAGCTTCTACATCAGCACTTCCTGCTTCATTTGCACTTTTATGTTATAGAGATGGCTTCTTTCCTTAAACTTTATGAACCAACCTCTGCTGGCTTCAAACTTTTCTTCTTCAGCTTCCTCACCCTTCTCAGTCTTCATAGAATTGATTAGGCTTTGGCTTAAGGGAATGTTGTGGCTAGTTTGATCTTCTATCCAGACCACTAAGACTTTCTCCATATCAGCAATAAGTCTGTTTCACTTTCTGTTCATTCGTGTGTTCACTGGAGTATCACTTTTAGTTTCCTTAAAGAACTTTTCCTTTGCATTCACAACTTGGCTAATCGGTGCAAGAGGCCTAGCTTTTGGCAATCTCAGCTTTCGACATGCCTTCCTCACTAAGCTTAATCATTTCTATCTTTTGATTTAAAGTTAAATGTGACTCTTCCTTTCACATGAACACTTAGAGGACATTGTAGGGTTATTAATTGGCCTAATTTCAATGTTGTGTCTCAGGGAACAGGGAGGTCTGAGGAGAGGGAGAGAGACAGGGACAGCAGCTTGGTGGAGTAGTCAGAACACAAACAACACATCGATTAATTTTGCTGTCTTATGTAGGCATTGTTTGTGGCACCCCAAAATAATTACAACAGTAACATTGAAGACCACTGATCACACATCACCATAACAAATATAATAATAACAAAAAAGTTTGAAAGATTGAGAGAATTACCAAAATGTGACACAGAGACATGAAGTGAGCAAATGCTGTTGGAAAAATGGCACCAGTAGACTTGCTTGATGCAGGGTTGCTGTGAACCTTTAATTTGTTTAAAAATGCAATATCTGTGGGGCCGCCCGGTGGCACAGTGGTTTAGTCCGCACTTAGTAGCCCGGTGTTCGCAAGTTTGGATCCCGGGCGCCCACCGACGCACTGCTTGTCAGCCATGCCGTGGCGGCATCCCATATAAAGTAGAGGAAGACGGGCACAGATGTTAGCCCAGGGCCAGTCTTCCTCAGCAAAAAGAGGAGGATTAGCAACGGATGTTAGCTCAGGGCTGGTCTTCCTCACACACACACACACAAAAATGCAATATCTGTGAAGTGGGATAAAGCTAAGCACAATAAAATGAGGTATGTCTTGTATTTATTAAGATGACTACATAATTTTTCTTTTATTATTTTAATGTATTGAGTTGCACTTATTAAGTTTTGAATGTTAAATCAACCTTGTATTCCTGGGATAAGCCCCCTTTGGTAATTGTGTATTTCTTTTATTTTTTAATTGTTGGAATCAATTTTGTAACATTTTAGAGATTTTTGTATCTTAGTGGAGAATATTTTTCATAGTTTTCTTGTAATGACTTTTTCTGATTTTAGAATTTTGTGAAGTAAAATTATCTGGACTGATAAGGAGTTGGAATGTGTTTCTATAGTTTATTAAAGCATTTGATGAAATTGATATTTCTTCCATAAATGTGTGATAGACTTCAACAATTGTGTTGTCAAGGAATCTGTGCATTAGTTGTCAAACATATTGTCTTTAAGTTGTTCAATAATTCCCTTATTATCTTTTAAATTTCTGTATTATTTGTGGTGATGCCCCTTTTAATTTCCTGATATTGTCAACTTTTAATTTCTCTTTTCTTTTTGATCATTAGAGCTAATGTTTATTAATTTTATTAATATTTCTAACTAAATGACTTTTGATCTCATTTTAAAATTGTTTTTCTATTTTCTAATTAACTGATTTCTGCTCTTGTCTTTACTACTAACTTCCTTCTGCTTTCTTGAGTCTAATTTGGAATCATTTTTTCTAGCATTCAGAGCTATTTTTTTTTAAATGAGCCTATGGATTTTAAGGATTCCCTTTTTATTTTATTTATTTATATTTTGGTGAGGAAAGTTAGCCTTGAGCTAACATCTGTTGCCAATCCTCCTCTTTTTGCTGAGGAAATTGGCCCGGGGCTAACATCCGTGCCCATCTTCCTCTACTCTATAGGTGGGATGCTGCCACAGGATGGCTGGACAAGAGGTGCATAGGTCTGCTCCTGAAAAATGAACCCGCAAGCCCCAGGCCACCAAGCAGAGTCTCAGAACTTAACCATGATGCCACCAGGCCAGCCCCCATTTAGAGCTATTTATGCTCATTATGCATGACTTTAGACAAATCCTACACATTTGGATATGTTGTTTTTTCATTTTTATCCAGTTCAATATATTTAAAATTTTTTCTTACCTCATTTTGTTTGATCTTTGTATTATTCAAAATTCTGTTGCCTAATTTCCAAATATTTGGAGATATTCCAGATATCCCTTTTGTTGATAATTTCCAAGTTAATTCTGTTGTGTTCAGAGATTGCAAAACGGATGATCTCAAGCCATATAGTTTGTTTTTGAGATTTTTGTTATGGCCCAGCACATGGACTATCTTAATGAAAGGTCAATATACACTTGCAAAGAATATATAGTTTTCTGCTTTGGAGTGCAGTGTTCCATAAATGTATATTAGGTCAAATCAGCTGATAGTGATTTTCAGGTCTTCTATACCCTTACTAATTTAAGTGATTGTGGATTTTTAATTTTCCTCCTTAGTTCTGTCAACTTTCTTTTCACAGGTTTTGAAGCTATTGTTACAGGACATGTATATTTAGGAGTATTATTATTGATAAATTTATTCTTTTATCATTATAAAATGTCTATTTCTGGAAGTGCTCCTTGAACAGAGTTTACTTTGATATTCCTGTCGCTATTCCAACTTTCTTATGATCTATATCTGCATGACATTTATTTTTCCAGTTTTTTCTTTTTCAGATGCATTTCTTTCAAATGTCATATAATCATGTCTTGTTTATGTTTTATTCAGACTAACAATTGGAGGCTTTAATCAATTTATGTGTAATCATTGATATGCTTGGGTTTGTTGACCTACTTAAACCCAAGCATATCTAATTTCTGCTATTTTTTTCTTTTTTCTGCCTTATTTGGATTAATAGAGTATTCAGAATATTTTTTTAGTCTTCAATTTCATCTCCTCTATACAGCCATCTCTTTTTATTTTAGTAATTGCTTTACTTTTTACATTATGCTTGTTATTTACCTTTAAATATTATATTAGTTCATGCATAATCTAAAAACCTTACCACAGTATGTTTCCATTTCTCTCACTCTTGCCCTTCATGTCACAGGTTATACTTACACATGTTATAACTCTACAATAAATTGTATTAATTTTTTAAAAAATTCATTTAAAAGATTTAAGAAATAAGAAAACAGGAAGTAATTTTTAAAAAAAATTAAGCAATGATAGGGGCTGGCCCAGTGGCGCAGCTGTTTAGTTCACGCTTGGCAGCCCGGGGCTCGCTGGTTCGGATCCCAGGCACCTGCGACGCACTGCTTGTCAGCCATGCTGTGGTGGCGTCCCATACAAAGTAGAGGAAGATGGGCATGGATGTTAGCCCAGGGCCAGTCTTCCTCAGCAAAAAGAGGAGGATTAGCAACGGATGTTAGCTCAGGGCTGGTCTTCCTCACAAAAAAAAAAAAAAAAAAAATTAAGCAATGATAAAAGATAAAGTATTTACACTTATGCATATGTTTACTATTCTGACACTCTTTGTTTGCTTGTGTAGATCCGAGTTTCTATTTGGCATAATATTCCTTCACCCTGAAAACTTTATCATTTTTTATAGTGTAGGTCATTAGAAGATAAATTTGTCTAAAAATGTTTTTGTTTGTCTTATAATTTGGAGGATATTTATTATTTCTTTTCATTGTTTTAATGATGTGGTTGCATTTTCTTCTGGCTTGTATTATTTCTCTCGAGAAATCAGAGGACGGTTATCTTTGATTTGATAATGTGCGTATTTTTTTTTCTCCAGCTGCTTTAAGATTTTTACTTTCTCTTTGGCTTCCTTAATTTGATTACAATATGCATTGCTGTGGTTTTATTTTTATTTATATTCCTTTAATTTGCTGACTTTGTTTAACCTTTGGGTTATATTTTTTATCATATTTAGAAAACATTCAATCAAGTTCTCCAAATATTTTTTCTTTCCTAATCTCTTCTAGTACTTCAATTATACATATACTCATTCACTTGGTGTTTTCCTACCAATCTCTCTCTTTTGTTTTTTTCTCCCCCTTCAGGTGTTTTTCTTTGTACTTCAGTTTGGATGGTTTACATTTCCTTTTTTTTCAAGCTCATTGATCTTTTCTATTGAACTGTTTAATCTGCTGTTGAGCTTATCCAGTGGATGCTTCATTCAGATGTGGTATATTTTAGTTCTGGAAATTTAATTTGTGTAAATATATAGTTTCCATTCCTCTACTGATATTTTCCTATTTGTTTACTTGTTATGTTCTTGTTTTGCTTCAAATCTTTCAACATATTTATAATAGCTTATATTTATAAGTAACTATTTACCTATATACTTATAATATCTCTGTCTATTCCATCATATCTGTTATTTCAGGTTCTGTTTTCACTTGTTGATTTTTTCTCTCTTGTTCACATATCACATTTTACTATTTCTTTGCATGTCTAGCAATTTTTGATTATATATGATTAGATATAGCTGTGTATGCTACCTCGTTAAGTATTTGGATTTTGTTGTCTTCCTCAATAGCATGCTGAATTTTTTCTGAAAAGCAGTTAATTTACTTGTGAATCAGCTTGATCCCTTTGAGGTTTGTTTTCAAGTTTGGTTATTGTGGGTCTTAATAGCTCTTATTTTAGGACAGATTAGCCCTGTTTCTTGGGCATGGACTTCCTGAGATCACTGCTTAATGATCTGGGTTTTTAATGAGGTCTCTCTGCTCTGGAAGGTCAGTATTAAACATCTCCAAGCTTTATGTGACCTCAGGTAATTTGTTCAGCTTACAGTTCCACATAGTTGTTCTTTTGATAAGTTTTTCCCAGTGTTTGTTCTTTGCCTGCTCTTGTGGAGTCTCTTCCTATACATATATAGTCTACTATTCAGCAAAATATTCAGGGGGACATTTATGTAGAATTTTGGAGCTCCATCTATGCACAACTCCCTTCTCTTTGTCACCTTGGCAAACAAATTCTAGTCAGCTCAGTAGCAGTGATCTCCTTGTCTTCCTGTCTCCCCAGCTCAGCAAGATCCCTGTGCACTGTTTAACTCCCCTTTCCTTATGCTACAGTCTGAATCCATGCAGAGGGCCAGGGAACAACGTGGCTTCACTCATGTACTTACCTTCTCTCAGGGGCTGAAATTCTGTACTATCTGGTTTTTTGTTCCTCTCAGCCTTTATTTGACCTGGGGTCCAACTTAATTTCGTCGACCAATTATGTAGAAATATTTTTGTTTTGTTTTGTTTTTGTTTTTCTGAGGAAGATTGGCCCTGAGCTAACACCTGTTGCCAATCTTCCTCCTTTTTTGCTTCCACCCCCCCCCAAAGCCCAGTAGATAGTTGTATGTCATAGTTGTGCATCCTCCTAGTTGCTGTATGTGGTACGCCACCTCAGCATGGCTTGACGAGCTGTAAGTAGGTCCGCGCCCAGGATCCAAACTAGCAAACCCTGGGCCGCTGAAGCTGAGCTCACAAACTTAACTGCTAAGCCACTGGGCCAGACCTTATGTAGAAATATTAAAATGCCTCTCTAAACACTTTTGCCATCTTTTGAAACAATTTTAATTTTAGATTAACCAATTTGAACATTTTAAAATAAATTGCTAAATTATGCCCAAGAGGTGCAATATCAATAAGATCTTACTTTGTAATGTGAATTTCTGTGGCAAAATATTAAAGAAAACCCAGAAAACAGAAAAGCAAAAATTTCCAAGTAATGGTTTTATTTGAAGGGTTTTCTTAAAATGGATGGTAAGCACATAGCTTTTCATTTGTAATAATGGTTTATACTTCTCACATATTTGATAGATTCCTTAGATTCTACTCAATAGTTAGTAAAACAAATTAAAAATGAGAAGCAAGATATAAAATTCATAGTAACCCAAATGAATTTACATTAGTGAATTGATAGTCAATTGCTTGTTAGGAATTTCAAGATATAGTTGAAATGGACTAGAAGCAGAGAATCTTTTTGTTTTTTTGTTTTCCAATAGATTTTCTAAGCTCTGTGGTCCTGCTCTCAGATATGGTGTAATAGGAAGAGTCTCAATTAAAAGGCAGTAAAACTAGTATCTAACCTTAATACTTAATCCTAAATATATGTATTTAGGTGAGTCATAATATTTCTCAGTGCTTCTGATCTGCAAATAAGAGAGATTGGATTACCCAAGACAACTATTTAATTTGTCAAAATAATTGCCTTATGAACTGAGGCACTTGAGGACCAGGGTATATGGTCTCAATATTTTTCTCCATTCTAGCTGAAGGGGATCCTTTATGAGTTGGTAAGATTGAGGCTCCCTAAGTATGATAAAATTTCAACAGGGGCTGATATTTTATAACTCATGGCATAAATGTTAGTCATAGTAATTATTAGCAGCTTCCTGACTAGTTATAAAAAGTCCTATTTTCTCAGAGTCATGTTCTTTGGTAAATTGTATCCTAGAATTTCATACCACTAATTTTATCTCCTCTAAGTATCCTCCAGAAGAATCTGCTCACTAGCATGTCCTCTATCCCGGGACTTTTCTGATCCCTCAGCAAAGTGATTTTATACTCGGGCTTAACATCATAATATCTGTTCCCTCAAACCTCCCTCATTTTGAGTGTTTCCTGTTATACTTTATCTCAAAAATGTCTTAGAAATGAAAAATATGTTTTTTTCTATTTGAATACTATCAAGTCACAATATTGAGATGAACAGCATATTTGATCTTGTGATCAAATATCACCAGATCAATGACATGCAATTGATGTCTGATTTAATAATATCTTAAAATCACATGTATGTATATGATAAAATATTAACAACAGAAAAAACGAACTTATTTGACCCACTGCATGATAGAAGTAGAAAACTAGCATATTACTTTTATTTAGCACTTTATATGTGATAACCTTTATACACACTGTCTTGATATTTCACCTTCATACCCAAACATTCAAAATAGGCACATTTAACATAGCCTATAGATACAATCTTCACACATCTGAGTGTCCCACTAACACACAGATATGCCTTTATCCAGTCATCCCCGCAACATGTGCATCTGTCGCTCCAGTAGGTCTTTTCTTTAAATAAAGAATATTTTAGGTTTTTGTTTTCAAAATCAGTTTACAGCTTGTTCTGTATGCCAGGGGGCGCTGTGGTTCAATGTTAGTGTTTTTGGTCACTCCGTATTTTGTTAGAATTTAGTTGCTCATGGATTTTTGTAGTACTCTACTGTTTTTTTCTTTTCTTTCATAGTGAGAACATCCCGGTGTGAATTTACAGCAATAAAATACAATCTTGTTGATGGCCTGCTTATGACTTGCCAGTTTATTGCTGCTAGCCAATAAGAAGTACTTTGGTATTGAGAGTGTATTCTTGTTAAAGAATACGAAAGAATTCTGTAGAACCCACTGTAAATTACCTCCAGTGAGCTACTGAAACATATTTTACACTGAAACATAAACAGGCTCTCTGATTAATATAAATGTTTGTGAGCATATTGAAGAGTTTGAAGTCTGATTACTTTTTAACATTCATATGCCAAGAGGGTTTTGTTCTATTGTTAAATAAATTAAATTGAGAGTCTTGATTTATAGGCTCCTGATTTTAGACTTAACAGAGTAAGAACTCTTAGGTTTTCCCTACGTCTTGACATCAATACCCCATTGGTATAAAAACAAGGGAAAGGTCAAATTAGAACATTGAAAAACTATATTTTCAGACCTCTAACTTAATACAATTGCTAGTCACCTGGTCTCACAATTATACTTCATTCTAATGCCACATTTCAGGCCTCCTATATTTTTCTTCCACAAAAAAGTACTAGATTCCAGAGCTATATCATCATTGGTCGGGTGACTGGGTGCTCCTTGGTGTTGACTTGGCACTAGGCTGGTGCTTCTGGAATGTAAACTGTTTCATTTCCAACTTGTGAGTCTTCACAGATGACTACAATGACCATTATATCCAAATAATAGTACAGACCTTAGTTCAGGAGCTAGTTTTGGCCAATAGACATTAAATACTACTTGGCCGAAAACTGCCAATTGATTTGATCAATCTCCATTCTACCTGCCTTTAGAGTGCCTGCCTGTTCTAGACACGCCGCCAGACTGAGAATTTCATCTCCCATAATCTCTTACAGTTAGAATTCTGGAGACCTAGGTTAAAATTAGATCGGTTCTCACAAGCTGTGGAAGTGAGGTGAAAATTTCTGTTGGTTTCTTTTGATACATTCTGTTGTTTATCAGTTATCAGATTAGATAATGACGTGTGGAAATTACCTGGTACTCAGCCATGATTTTCGCAACATAGCCTTGCAATTAGATTAGGAGTACACTCTTCCAAAATAATCATATTCTTAACTTATATTTACTTCACATCAAAAATTAACTTTAAGGGCCAGCCTGGTGTCATAGCAGTTAAATTTGCATGCTCTGCTTCCGTGGCCCAGGGTTCGCAGGTTTGGATCCTGGGCACAGACAGACACAGCATTTGTCAAGCCACGCTGTGGCGGCATCTGATATAATGAAGAGGATGATGGGCATGGATGTTAGCCCAGGGTCCGTCTTCCTCAGACAAAAAGAGGAGGATTGGCAATGCATGTTAGCTCTGGGCTAGTCTTCCTCACACACACACACACACACACACACACACACACAAAAGTAACTAAGATTTCCTTGTGAGTGTGCAGGAAATACTATTCTGTGGATCATATTCTTTTTAAGTATTGAGACACAAATTCATTAAGCCATGGTATTCAATTTGAACTGAGGTTGTGGAGTCTGTGTCATACAAGACCCTTGGTGAAGCTGGGCAAGAATGTCACAATCATGCTGATCATATTTAACCTCAATCCTCCAGGGGTGATTTTCCAACCCCAACACCACTAGAAGACGTATCTCTTCGGGAATGTAAGCCATCAAGTTTGGGACAGTACCTGCTAAGGAGTCATCAGAGGTGCCATGTAATATGCCAATATTCTGTCCTCCTCAATTTGTTTGCTACAGCTAGAATGATAAAGCTAAAACTTTGAAAAGGGAAATTGTTTACTAATATAAATTAGCTAAAGGTGTTTAGAAGATTTTGTATACTGGGATGGTGGGTGGGACAAGGCTGGGAGAGGGAAACTGCGGTGTCCCACTAGTCTCTACTGGGCCCTTCAAACTCTCTATAGATATATGTATGTATTATTTTTAGGATAGTTTTAGCCCCTCCCCCACTTTAATTTTACAATGATAAACTATCTTGTCAAAGGCCAATTCTTTTATTTCTTCTTTACTGCTACTAGCAAATATAACCTGATCATAGCCATAATAGCATTAAGGTTGATAGATTATTTGCCCACTAAAAACCAGGATTATTTGTTATTTATGGAAATTTAAATTAACATATTTGGAACATTTACAGAAACATAAATAAGATATAAAGGATTAAACTTTTGTAGAAAAGAGCCTTGGTGGCCAAGGACAAAATAATATCACTGTAAGAAGCTGCTTGCTTAGAGAAACCAGCTCCCAAAGAAAGGGAATTTCTCCAGGCACCTAGGCCTATATATGGAGTTAAACCAAATTAGAATCAGAAGCTTGGTCTGTGATTGGCACTACATTTAATAAATGAATAATTCTGTGGGTGATTCCATCCTTTGACTGAATAGACTTGAGAGCAGGTGTCTTTGAATCTGGTCTGTTGAAAAAACCTACATGCCTGTATTTAGCTCAGGCTGAACACACAGCCAAAAAAGTTTTCAGTGGGTGAGGTCACTTAAAGACGGATAATCCTATGACTCTGAAGTTGGTGGGAGAGGTTTCTGTTGGAGACATCTCCAGTCGTAACGCAACTCACTCCAGACTACGTTACAGAGCAATATTATTGGCATTTTTTGCTGAGACAACTTCCCAATTTCCTAAAGTATTCAAGGAGGACTGGTTACCCGAACATCTTTAGCAAACTCTTTGGTTAGGGTTTTAAGATGAAGATAACAATACCCAGTCTAACTATTTTAAGCCGAAAGAGATTTATTAAAGGATACTGTGTGGCTTATAGACTCCTTAGGAGTTAGAAGTGGGAGTGTGGCTAGATTCAGCCCAGAACAAAGGCAGCCAAGGGAAACAGTCAACTGCAAGACTGTTGGAGGAAACTGTTCCACACTGACTCGTGCCACTTGGCACCTATGACAGAAGGAACCAGAAGCTAGAATCTCTGCTTGAGCTGCTACAAAACAAAGTGCCTCCTCTGATGTGTCTACACGACACACCTCTCTCCTCCTGTAGCTCAAGTCATTCCCTCTCTCCTAATTCTCTACCAGAGTTTCTGCCTGGAAGATTCTAAAACAGTAGCTGTAAAGGAGTCTCTCAAATTTACTTTTAAGTTTTTCAGACATTGCCCCGTGTTTACAAAGGCATGAAAAAGGGGATTGAATGGATATTGAGTGATCCACTCCACAGTGTCTTCTGGAGAAATTTAGTCCCATGTCAGCTACTCTGCTTACAGCGAGTAGTCTAAGGAGGAAGAATATAATCAAAACAATCAAATATCTAAGACTGTAAATATTTTCCAGTGGGAATAAGAACACAGCTACATAAACTGATAAATCATCAAAGCTCAAATAGACTTATTCGTGAATATTAAAGCTTAATAATTGTTTTTGGAGTGGGAAGTTCTGTTAAATAGATCAAGCTATGTAGAAATGTAGGTACTTTTTAAATTGGCCTGTTAAAAATTTCAGATTAACACATGTAAATAGCTGAAAACATGAATAAGCCAAATCTTAAAGAAAAACATGAGAAGTATGGATTACTTTGGTTTTCCTTAAAATTATAAACCATTGAAGAGATTATTTAGATCCATTACATTAATATTTCTTTCTTTCATCTATTGGCCTTATATTATCCTCTTAATTTTACAGTTTTTAATCTTTTCTTTTTTGGCCTTTTCACTCACAAATTTTGAAAGCTTTATTAAGTAAAATTAACATCTACAAAATCTAAGTGAGGCATTTGATAAATGATGAAGGAATGCAGAAAAATACAAGGAATGCAACCCCACCCTAGACAATTACTTGATTCTGTGTAGAAATCAGTTTTGATTTATGTGAAGAGAATTTCACGAAGATGAGTAATGTGTTTTTCTCTCTTGGTAGTGATTATCTTTTCCCTTGCTGGATAACTCCAATGTGAATCTACTAAAAAACAATTTATTAGGTGTTTATATTGTGCAATACACTGTGCTAAATGTTGAATTTTAGAAGAATTCACACAATATTAACAATTTCCTTAGGTGTTGTGTCATAATTAATTCTAGAATATTTATTTATATTTAATATTTAATAATCAAAAGACAACTGGGAGAGTGTATAGCTTTAATAAACATATACAACCTGATTTTAACAAATTATATTTTATTAATGATGTATAAAAACTTTTTTCTTAAATCATAGAAATTATTTTTATTTTATTTTATTTTTTTTTGCTGAGGAAGATTTGCCCTGAGCTAACATCCACTGCCAATCTTCCTCTTTTTGTATGTGAGCCACCACCACAGCCTAGCCACTGTCAGACAAGTGATGTAGGTCCATGCCTGGGAACCAAACCCCGGGCTGCCAAAGCCGAGCATGCTGAACTTAACCACTAGGCCACTGGGGCTGGCCTGTGAAATTATTATTTTAAGGAAAGTTTTTTCCAAAATGTAATGTGTTTTGTCAAAAGAAATGCTTACATTAGTCCATGCAAAATAAGAATGTCCATCTCTGAAGTTAATTTCAAATCAAATCCAGTTTGTGATCATAAAAGACTATACAATCTACCATTTATAATCTAATTTGTCCTTTTCTTACCTTTAAAAAATTTTATTTGTTACTATTAGATAGTCAGATGATCTTTTTTTCCTTTCCAAATGAATAAATTTGTCCAAATCAAATCTTTGGTGTGACCAAAATCACAGGTAAACTACTATCTAATGAAAATGTACCTAAAACTATCATAAAGTTTCTATATATACTCCATTTTTAATGATCATAATTAATATTATCCTAGATCAGACCCATGGGTTCAACAGCCTTCAAGTTTTTATTTAACAGAGTTGTGTTTGCAGAATGACTGATTTTCATGCTAAACTAGCGATGCTCAAACTAGATGCCTATTGGATTCACCCACAGATCTTTGGGCACCCAGAAATTTTGGTTAAATTAAGCAAGGAAGCAGTCTGGACATTGTTATTTTCTTTAAAGTTCTTTAAGTGATTATACTGGCAGCCAGAATCAAGAGATGTTGTGCTGGACATTAATCTCAAAGATTATGAACACAAAAACCTAGAACATCCTCTGTTTCTATTAATAAAACTATCACCTATCTGTGAATACACTTAAGCAGTTCTTGAAGCTTTAGATTTCCAATCTGAATTTATTTTCAGCATTTGTCCCAGCCAATTAACAAATTTAATATTACTATTTAGATTATTTAGGATGATTTTATTTAATGCCATTGTTTTGCAGTCTGGTGGCTGTTGTATTTAATTAAACATACGCTTTCAAGTTTTTATAAAATTCAATGGCATCCTGTATGGATATGGTAAATTGGCACTCAGTAAGTAGTCTACTCTCCTTCCAGTACCTCTTGCATTTAGATGTTGGAAAACTACAGACTGCACTTCCCAGATTTCTTTGGAAGTGGGGTTCCAGACGGAATTTAAATTCAGGCAATAAGATTGGCCTTGCATGATATTCAGAAAGTGAATGTAAGCAGAGACCAAGCTTTTGATACAACTACCCTTTCTGCTGGCAAGTACAGATGTGGAGGTATGTCGTTTTTTGAAGCAAAGGAACAGTGGTTTCAGTATCCAGTCTTAAGTTTTGGGTGTGTCAAGAGGCAAGGCCTGGGATGTCCATTTTACCAGTGTGGTTTGTAATAAGCGAGGTGTAGTTATGTAAATGCCATCAGTAGCAGCTAAGGCTTCCTGATTACCGAAACTGCCTGACCAGGTCAGGTTCCTGGTTCTAGCAGTGAGGGTGTGATGCTGGGTGTGGTAGCTTCCTGGTAGTAGATGTGGCACTGGCCACCTTGGTGGCCCAGTTGAGTGGTGTGTCTGTTGTAGTTATTTCTGGAAGGTAAACATAGAGTATATTTGTTCAGTCCTCCCAATGATTCTGTAATTTATTATTCAATTATCTCTAATAAACTTTCTGCCTAAACTAACTAGCATGGACATTGTATGCTGAAATTGAACTGAGTGATATCTGTCTTCCCACATCTGGCCTATTTTTCATTCATACACACGCACATATGTGTGGGTGTATTTAAATCTGTTATCAGATGTCCTAAACAGGGAAGTAGTATTTTGATTTCCTTACTATAAAACTTCCTTCAGGTCTATCATATTTTTACTGAGGTACTGCAACCAAAAACTAATGCAGTATTTCTATTTTGGTTATACCACATAACTTTATTAAATTGTAATATAATGCCTCTTGGCCCTGAGCATTAAGCTGGGAGGGGGAAGGCACAGAGGCAAAATTAGACCAAAGTCATGTCTCCAGATAATAGCTTATAGTGATTCATATAACCCAGCCTTGATCATAATCTATCTTTAAAAGAAATTTTTCAAACAAATTTATTATTGATTTGAGAGGTTTATCAATTGCTCCTGTTGGGAAGACCATCACAGTTACTTACTGTAGCAATCTAAAGTACATTTGACATAAAGTTGAATTTTTAACTCCAGATTCGATGTCAGGCCAGGACTATGGTAGGACAGGTGAACAGACAAGATCCAGGAGAAGCCGCTGGAGATACAGCATAACACTGATGACAACATTCAGGGTGCTGGCCGGCTCTAGTTGACTGGCTCAGTAAACGAGCTCCAGGTGATAAGCTGAGGACTAAACTGGCCATCAGGACCGGGAAGGCGAAGGCAGGGATGCCAGATTCTGCAAATAAAAATACAGAACATCCCGTTAAATTTGACCTTCAGATAAACAGCAAATAATTTTTAGTATAAGCAACATTTGGGACATGCTTCTACTAAAAACAATTCTATTGTTTATCTGAATCCAAATTTAACTGGATTTATACTGTACACTATCTGGCAACCCTGCCTTGCAGCTGTGATAATAACCAAGTCATAAGGACCAGGTTCGGATGCAATGTCCCCATCTCCAAAGAAAAGAAAGCAGGGCTGCAGTTTTATAGAAAATGAAGTACTCATCAGAATTCCAAGACTGATGCTAAGTTTCTTGAAGCTAGTCTCAAAATGGTCTTGTGTTAACAAGCAAGACAGTGCGAATGGATGTACTCAAAGTTGGCTTTGAGTTATCAGGGGAACAGAGGAACCTGGCACGTTGTCACACCATTGGGCTCCTGACTCTTCAAACACCCATGGTTGGAAGTAATATTAAATTAAAGCCTAGGATTGGAATAAAACACATAGAAGTGAAAGTGAACTCAGTGGTGAAGCTCTGATGTTAATGGATGCAGGGAACAAGGCTGGTCATTGCATTTAAAAACTGCTGAATCTTAACAATTTACCTGGATTTCACCTGTTGCTCTTTATTGGACTCTGGTTTCTCCATATACACTGGGTACCAACTGTTGCCCTGACTGTTTCTTAATTGTTATTTTTACTCGTTGCCTTGCTGAGTCTCATCCTGAATTTTAACCTTTCCTAGTTACCACTACCAACAGCCTGGTGTGACATGTAGGATATATTTAAGAAATAAAAGCCCATTATTTTATAAGTATAGAATAGACATTTCCCCCCAATTGTAATATTTCTGCCATTTTCTACCCAAAAGCTCAGTCCCTATGTTATCATGGCCCCTTCATCTCATATACAGAGCTTTGAAAGATCCGGGATAATATCTCTTTCTGAACTACATTTAAGAACATTTAACAGCTTTGAAGTTTCATTTTTCACTCCATCTTATGCATCATTTATAAGATTTCTATATAAAACTATGAGAAATAAGACTATTGTTAAGTGCAGTCCTTAGGGTATTCTCTACCTTGAAATTGCTCTGTGCATACCATTGCTTTGATTTTGGCCATTGTCCTCCATTCCTTTATGATTCAAAATTTAAAATGGCTTTGGTATGGAAATTTGTTAACACTTTTTAAAAGTCTAAATACATTTCCTTTTTCCACATAATTATTTTCCTTTTCAATAAAATGAAGTCTGTTATTCAAATTAGTTTCAATTAAAAAAAAAAGTTCTATTTCCATCTGGCCTTTCTCATAGTAAAGTGAATGAATGACTATATGTGGCAAACGGGTGAGACATTAAAAAGTCTAAGCTGTTTTCAGGTCTTAAATTAATCTCTCAATTACTTCCAATTATGTATTTCTAGCTTATACCTCTCCCCTGAATTCTAGATTCATATATAAACTATGAGACTTCTCCTTTTGTATTATAACAGAAATTTCAAATTTAATACATCGAAACTGAGTTCTTGACATTTCTGTCTCAGCTTGTCCTTTTGAGTTGCTCAAGTCAAAAGATAAGAAACATATTTCCCCTTCCTCCAAATCCCAACTATAACCAAGTCCTTTTACTAGTTCCTTTTCCAAAGAATTTATCGTATCTGCCTACATCGCTCTGTCTCCACTACTATGAACCCATGTAGTGTAAGTGCCTGACATCGAGCTCCTGATTGCCAAGGCATCCACTTCAAAAGACATCCATCTTGAAAAAACATATTGCCTGCTGTATGACACAGCGACTAGCAAAAACATCACATGAAGAATTAGGTCACCCCACCCATGAAGTTCCCTCTTTCAGAAAGCCCTGGGTAACCTAGATAACCCACTGCCTGAGTGAGCCCTCTTCTCCCTTCTTGCACCCTGATTCCTGCTTTTGTGCTTTAAATTAGCTGATAAAGAATGAACCCTTGAAACCCTAGAATACCCCTCCCTCTTACCCTCATAAGGCAGAGTCCCAGGTCCACACTCTTTCTCTCTATCTGCTACCTCACTGTGTGGCCCTTGGGCATGCTGGGTACCCTCCAGGACTTGCGAGTAACACATCTTGTTCCTCAAAGTTCCCTGATGGGTTTTGCTGAAGTGTGTCCTGCAATTGTAATAAGAGCTGGGGGAAATGTCTGTGGGAGCTCGCTAGGATAAACATAGGCCAGGCGAGTGCCTCAGGCATTCCTAAGAGTATCACTATCAATAGGCTGGGACTCACACCCACACAACACCCCATCTTGGATCATACTCTACCTCCCCAATTCACTTGTATTCATCATTCACAGGAAGCTTTTAAAATGCAATAAGTTCATGACAACCCACTTCCACACCCACAAAGCCTTCAGTGACTTCTACTGCACTTAAACTCCTTACCAAACCTGTGCATGAGCTGCCTCTGATTCACACTATTATCAGCACACACTATTTTACCTCTATTTGCTCACGCTGTTTCAGCCACTCTGCCTCCTTCTAGTCTTTAGAAATGTGGATCTTTTTATCACCTTTCAGCCTTGAAACTTATTGTCCCTCAAGCATAGGATTCTATTCTCCCAGAAGTTTTCATAACTTCATTCCTTATCTTCCAGGTCTCAACACAAATGTCACCTACTTAAAAAGTTGCTTCTGCTTACATTGTATCTCATCACCCTGTTTATTTCCTTTATTGCCCAGATTGCACCCTATAATTATCTTGTTTGTCTATTTGGTTGGTTATTATATCTATTCCCAAAGAGAACATATGCTCTATGTGGACAGGAAATCATATCTGTCTCATTTACCATAGTGTAACTGTGGGTTCTCCAGGACCAGTTCAAATGACCCCACCTCTTATCAACAGACTAAGAATTGTCTTTCAGAAAATCTACAAAGTCAGGGCATGTGCAAAAGAAGAAATAGTGACCTGAAATGACCGAGGAACCAAAGATCCTCTTTCCCACAGAACCCAAGGACCAGGACGTGACCAGAACTTGAAAGTCGGACTCTTATCAGAAGTGAGGGGTCCCTCATTCAGAAAGATCCAGTGTTAAAATTCATTCCCCACCTCATCATAAGTGTTTAGGACTCTGTCATAAATGTTTAAAACCTTACCATAAAGTCCCTCAAGCCCACCAATCAAAACCTGTCCCATCAGCGTTGTGCCAGCCTATTCTCCCTAACCTCTTAAATTTTGCCCCAAATCCTGAATCGGGGAGACATATCTGAGGGCACATGCCCCCTGTTCTCCCTGCAGATCGATCTTGCAGAATAAAGCTGATTTCTTTTCCCAAAGGCTGATGCCATAATCAATTGCCTTGTTTATGTGCACTGGGCAGAGAACCCCAGTTTCGTGTGGTAACAATAATGTGCTCAGTCTCTAGAATCCTACCTGAAAGATAATTAAGAATCAATAAATATTTATTCAGGATGGGAGTGAATAAATTCTAAAAAATATAGTACTTTAGTGTGGAGTACTTAAGTGGTTTACATATTTTCTTGAAAATACTGTCAAACAAAATATTGCAATAGTAATAAATTAACAATCAATAGATTACCAACTGTTTAATTTAAATACATTATCCATGTTGTATCTCTTATTGTGACTATGGTACAAAAATAGTAATTTTAAAATAAAAAGGAAAATGTAATTTCAAATAAATTCACTGTGATTTTTAAAACAAAGCTGACACTGTGTCTTAAAAAGCACATTTTGCTTTCCCAAAAGCTATTAAATCAGAGGCCTTTGGATCTAACTGAGAAGGTAACATCAGGTTTATCCCCAAGCAGCTGAGGCATGGAGGATATTAAATTCACACTGACTTCGTGAGTTTTACTAAACAAAATGGTCAGCCTGTAGTTCATTTCATATGAAGAACAAATTAGGTTTACATGCTGGAGTAGCTATATTCATCAAATAGAATATAAAGTGTTCTTTTTTTATTCAAAAAGAACTTTTTGAAAATCTCATCTCTGATCACTTTCCTTTGATAAATTCCTGTCTTGACATTTGTCCTCTGATCCAACGGAAATTTTCAGTTCATGATTTCTTAAAAACTCTAATATGACAAGTTTACAATCCTTTAGTTGCAATTCCAAAATCCAAAAAGTTCTGAAAATCTAATTTTTTATATATCCCATTGGTAGCAAAAACTGAATCAACCTCTCATTTGTTAAAAGAAAAAAAAAAGAAAGAAAGAAAGAAAAAGAGATAGGGAGGAGAGAGAAAGAAAGGAAGTGTGGATCTGATTTGGACTGATATGAGGCTATTTACAATCTTTTACTTATACAGCTTAGTGTAAATATTAATATATTTCAGTTTTAATGTTTTGATTACATGGTGATGCCTACAGCCCCATATGGGGGTTTCCATAATGTAAAGCATATATAACTTTCCAAAATATATTTTAAAAATTGAATTTTGAAACACATCTGGCCTCATGAGTGATGAACAAGTGTCTTTAGACCTGTAGTTGAAGTGGATTATAGAAAATCAGAATTAAGTAAATGAGGGATTGTGTAATAGTACTTAATGGATGAATTAATAGCTGGAGCAGCCTGCCTGCCTGCCTTCCTCTCTCTCTTCTCTACCTAAATATTTGCTAAGTAGTAGATCAATGCCAACTACTTGACTTACAACTGTAAACAAGATGGTCACATTTCATGTCTTAGTAGATCTTACAGTCTAGTAATTAATAAGGCAATTTCAGCACATAAGTATTATATCAGAAGATATTCAGAATATTATAGGAACATATAAGAGAGATAAACAACCTAGATGTAACAGTCTGAAGGGTTTAATTTCTCTGTGTAATAGAGTGAGAAGATTTGGAATTCCTAAGAGCTATCAGAGGAAAAAAAAACAGAGAAATGGGGCCATAATAAAGTAATTAATACTTACATATCACTTATCTATGAAACAAGCACTGTTCACAGAAAACCTATGAGAGAGTTGCTATTAATATTCCTATTTTACAGGGACTTCATGGAATGAACAGACAGGCAAGATACAATTCCTATAATAGTTCACAAGCAAATCTGTTCTGGCAGTAGCTCTTTCGTCTTGCCTGTATTCTTTTGCAAGGTTAAAAGGTCCTCTCCCACATTAAATTCGATCCACCTAGACTGGATTAGGGGTTGAGTTTCTGAAATGCTAATGAAAGATTGTGACTATGAATTCTGTCAAGTTGATGTTATCTTATCTGTTTAAAAAGAGAGCCAAAACCATCTGTCTCCAATTGTAATCCTGTATAGAATTATTGCAGCTGATTTAATGGTATGTAAGTTATAACAACTCTACCACCAATCTGCAGGCAATATAACCCCTTTGCTTGTTTCCAGGGATGGTGATTAGTCAAACACAGCATTCATTATATTTTTTAGAAATTGATTCTGAGTGTGTAACATTACATTTATTTATTTATGAGAAATATAAATAGAATAAATGCTTGAGATTCTTTGGGGATTTAAAAAATATAAAAGGGCTTTGTAAAAAATGTTAAAACAAAATTTTTATTAAATATGATTCTTAGCATAAATATAAACTCAGATAGTTTAAATAACATTTAAAATTAAAATTAATACTTTTCATAATTAATTTTTTCCTTATGAGAACTACATTTAGAATGATATTTGAACTCTGATGCCTCTAATGTATATCATAAAAAATAGCGTTGTTTTGGTTTTATCCTATATAAAATTCATAATACAAAAATGATGCTTCTTATAGCCTTAATGGATGACTGTACTGAGAACTAAATTAAAGACACAGGGTATCCAGTCTCAGTATTTGATAGTTCTCTTATAGACCTGAGACACAGACTAGTTATCGGATTTTATAGAACCAAGAGTATTAAAAATTATTTACATACATTTCCACAAAAACTATTTTATAATTAATTTTCAAATACTAACAGTCATGCCAACTTTCTAAGTTATTTTAGATTTCAACAGGAGAGAATGTTTATACATAAAAAATGAAATGGAATCCTTTGGAATAAAAGGTTTCTCCTTTTTTAGTGTTTATTATGAAAAACTTGGCTGCTTTCTCCTTAAATCTCATTGTATTATATCATAGTTAGGTGTGGTTCTGAGAAATCATTTACTCTGCAGCCAAAATTTTTTTTTTTTACTTTTATGATAAAATCCCACAGGAACCATTATTTTTGAGATGAGAGAAAAGCCACATGGTTAAAATGTATGTTTTCAGTATTCTGTTTAGTGAAGGAAGAGCATGCTGACAAAATTTACCCTAGCATTTTAAAAAACCTAAGAAAGGTGTTTCAATTAATGCAATTTTCATGATTGACAGCAAAATTATAAGGATTGATATTATATGTAGGTAACTGTTAAGCTTCGCTTGTCCCAGTGGTTTGCCAATAAACTTTAAGACAAATTTAGGGGACATTTCTAAGAAATATGCCTTTTTCTCTAGTTGTATTTTTTAAATATTTAAATAAAATTATTAGAAATGCATGAAAAAATTAGAAGCACAGTGCATCGATTCCATTTTGAACTGAACTCTATCCACAGATAGAGTTGATCCATGCTTTTGTGTTCCATTTGGATACCTTACATACTTTTCTTGCATTGATAAATCTAAATTGCAGTTTAGTAGTCCACTTGCAAATCTCCTCTATTAAACTGCATACTTTTGGATGACTGACAATATACATTTTTCATTATCTCCTCCATTGTGCCTAGCATATAGAAAACATTTCATAAATGTTTGTTGACCTAAATTTAAATCTTTGTTTAATTATGGAAAATTGGTTGTGCTGATAGCAAAATATAAGTTTTTCCTTTACTTGCAGTAGTATTCTTTTTCCATATAGAAATTCACATCAGTAGTCTGGAGTGAGTATCTCTAACTAGGCATGATTATTAGAGTCTTAAAAAAATCAATAAAAGATCCAGTGTCAAGTCTAATCGATAGCACAGCAGAGAAAATGTGTTAACTGAAAAATTTTTTAAAAAGAGTGGAAAAGTGTCCTGGCTGGTGATGGATAATATTGGAAAAGATCTGGGAGATAAATTCATATGAAATGTAGTTTTTAATTGAGAGTTAATCCTAATTTCTTTCCTGAGCTCTTGATTTCTAATTTTCTGCTAGGTATCTCCACCTAAATATTTCATATGTTCTTCAACTTCAAACTCAATATTTTTAAAACTGAATTCACCTTCCGCTCCCCATTTTTGATCCTCCTCCTATATTTCTTGATTGAGAAATGCCACCACCACCTAGGATCTCCATTCTCTACAAGAAGTCTGAGGAGTCATCTTATACCAATTCAGCTCACTTGACCTCCTTACTATCTCTTTAATCTATCTCTCCTTTATGCATATTTCTTGAGTTTGCATTAATACATGTCTTTATCATTTCTTGCTTAGATTACTACAAAATCCTTCTAAATTGTCCACTTGCTCCGGGTATGATAACTCCCTAATCTATTCACATGATCAGTGAAAGAGTACTCTTTCTGTAGTTTAAATCTAACTCTCTGCTTAAAACTTCCCTACCACGATCAGTAAAATCTCAAATTCTGTGTACACAACTTTTGACCTTTGCAGCATCTCCACCCTTATGCTATTTTCAAATATGTACTCTATACTGCAGTTATAACTAAAGGCACATTTTTGCCTTGGAATATTCTGTTCATTTTCTGGGAATACAGCAATCCCACACTCTTTCCTCCACCCATCCTTCCTCCAGACTCAGCAAAAACGTCTTTGAAACATCTCCCCAGCTTCCCAAAACACATTTTTTCCCCTCACATATGATCTTATAGAACTTTATGAATGCCTATTATTGCACTTATCATTTACTTAAACACGTGTTTAATTTTTTTGGTCTTCTCACTAGAGTGAGGCCTGTAAGGACAATAAATGAAATGTAATCTTCACGTCCACAGTATGCAGCACAGCGCCTGGCCCTCCTCAAGCTGATGTCAGTCACTTCAAAATTCATGTTGATGACACATCTTCTTTCCTTAACCCATAAATCCTCACTCTTCTTTTTATTTCCTCTACACATTCACCATCAACCAGAACAAACAAAATCTCTGACATTTTAATTTTTAGCATTGAAAATCTGAAAACACAAATGCTCATATCTATTACCTGTGAGAACACCTGTAGAATGCAACACTCATTTAGCCTCTGATCAAACACCTTATTGCATATTTTTTTCACTTTTTGTGTATATTTTCTTTTTCCACTAAATGTTTCAAATATGTTCTGTACTTCTGCCCTTTTTTGGATCTACATAATTAGAGTGACCATGCAAGGCAGTTTGCCTGGAAAAAAAATCCCAGTTTACTCCTGATGCCCAGAAGTATTTATTATTCTCTCTCCCTTCCATTCTCAAAGTTGTTCAAGTTTAGATAATAAATAATTTGTTAACACAACAATTAATACCTATTTCACCTTCACTTATCTGTGTTTATTAGTTTTGAATATGAATATTTTTAAAAAAGTGAAGAAATGACTAAATCTGTCAGTCCCAGCGTGATACAAACTGTAAGTAGCAAGAGAAAAACTATTCAGAGAAGAAATGGGTATTAAATGGACCTAACCAGGAATATTAATTGTGGATGAGTTATTCTTCTTTAAGTGGGAGTAAGTGACTTTGATGAAACAATTCAGAAGGACAGAGGTGACATGAGGAAAGCCTGTAATGTTGAAGAATCTCAAATTTTGATAATTTATCTAATTTCAATGACTAAATAGATGTCTATAATAATATGCAAACTTTATTTTTCTTTATTAAAATAACCTGCATTTAAGTGAGAGGTTGTCATACACTAATAGCACAGAAAGAATGCTCTTTCATAAACAAAATTAAACTCAGACTCAGAAGTGATCTTTATATTATTTCTGGGCTGTGAGGATTTTCATTTACCACTTCTGGGTCCTACATTCTTTTCCACATTATATAAGTTTTGACATCAAAACTTTGGAATAAAGAATACAAGTCATATAAACTTAACATTAAGCAAAAGCAAATGATCAAATTATGTAATAATATTTTTTATGAAAGGTGTAAAAGATATAGTATACGATTACTGCCTTCACTCCTTGGTTTCCATATTGCTAAGAAAATATTTTGAGACTTTTAAACTGGATAACTCTATAGATCAGAGCTTTATACAAAGCCAGAACTAGCTGATTCATCAGAAAAATCTGTTAACCACAGGATGAATATTTATTTTAAAATAAGCTATTTTCTATGGATCTAAGCCATAAAATGATGCAGAATTGTGGCTCAGGAGGTAGCTCCCTTCTAGTATATTCTGGTATCCTGGATTCAGGAGAAATATTTTCTCTTCTTAGTGGTTTTTTGAAAAATTTCAGATAAAGTTTTCTTCTAATTTAAGGGATTAACAAATGTATCAAAGTATAAATTATATATATATATGTATAATTTTGTCTTGACATAGACTTTTTATTTTCTGAGAGAAATGTCTGCATTTTCCCCTGTCGCACACATGCACACACAATTTTTAATCATTTCAGGGATTATTGACTTTACAATTCTACTACATACCTCTTCAAGTTAAGCTCAGTATGAAAGTTGTAAAATATCAAGGTAATATTTGAGATTAGCAAAAAATATCTTTCAATCATTGTAAGCTATCATCAAGGTAATGATTAGTAATTTGTAAAGAATCTATTCTATTTAATCATCTTGGCGCCAAATGTGTCCGTGTGTGTGTGTGTGTGTGTGTGTGTGTGTGTATTAGATACAGTAAGTAACCAACCCCTGTAAGGTAGAGGAGAGCATGCAGAGGCATGTCAAAGCCCGCAGTACACTCTGAAGCCTCTTGTGGGGTTATTCTAGACTCAGGGGGACATTCATTTCTGATGGTTTTTGGTACCTATAATCGCCTTGCTGGGAGGTAGAGGATTATTCTTAAGACTAGATATTGTTACTAGATGCAAAGTTATCCAAACATCTAGGTGGAGATTTACACTGAGAAGTGTTCAGTTCTTCTCAGTATAGAAGAAAGGTTACACCTTAATATTCCAGAATGATAAATGTAGTTCTCTAACTTCTCAATATAAATTTAAAATTTGAAATTTGAGTTTTTTTATTCACATGTCACTTCTAAATTTCAAGAGCACAAGGCAATCCCAAAGAGACAAGTTAACTCTACAGACAAAGTGAAGATGTTAGATCTATAAGCCTGGTCCAAATTATTCACTCCAATGAATTAAATGGGGTTGTGTAACTTTTTGAGATCTCATTGAGAGTAACTGGATTTCTCACCTGATCTTCTTCTCACATCCCTTAATCACTGCTACAGTCTATCTTCGTGTGTGTGTGTGTGTGTGTGTGTGTGTGTGAGGAAGACCAGCTCTGAGCTAATATCCATTTCCAATCCTCCTCTTTTTGCTGAGGAAGACTGGCCCTGGGCTAACATCCGTGCCCATCTTCCTCTACGTTATATGGGACGCCGCCATGGCATGGCTGAGAAGCAGTGCATTGGCAGGTGCCCAGGATACGAACCCGCTAACTCCAGGATGCCAAAGCATAAACTAAACTGCTGTGCTGCTGGGCAGTCCCCTACAATCTATCTTTGAGGCAAGACAAGTTTGAATTTCAGGCTTAAAAAAAAAATCACTATAAAGAAGTATGTCTCAGACATATTCTTTAAAATTTAACACATACTTTTAAGGTTCCTATTCTGCATGAAAATAAAAAGCATTCCAGTTTTTTAAAAAGGTAAAACTGGTTTGTATTCATGGATTTATAAACATATAACACGAAATTTATTACAAGAATAATTTAACCTGTATCAATCCCACAGAACATGTTTACTAGGGTTCAATTATCTAATCAGCTCACTATATACAGGCTATGAATACTGGCACTGAGTGACTATTTGAGTGAACCAAACATTTCTGTCAATTCTTCTAGAATCTTCTAACGCCAATCATATGACTCAGTGTTCTGAGTCATCCATTTAATCTGAAGGAAAGCCAAACATACAGGCATCACTTAACTTAGACCAAGTTGTCCTGTCCAGATTTAATTACAGTGGGAATATTCTATATGTCTATAGAAATCCACAGATCATTTTCAAATAAGCCTGGGATATCTAAATAATTTGAAGATCTTGGAATACCCTTCGGCAGACAGCTTCTATTCTTCAACATCCTCATCATTTATGTATTCCCCTTTTCTCACTGCAGTTTTTTCAGTGTGGGACTTCACTCACAAACCCAGCTTGATTGTCTTCTTACATTATCTAATTAACAATGATCATATCAAGCATGAATTTCACTTGTCCTATAAGTGAAAAAGAAAGACACTATCCTTCAGATGGGAGAATCTTGTAAGAGCTAACAGATATTATGTCATAGTTTATTCAAACTAATTCAATTTCATTTAACTTGCACTGATATGACCCTTTCCTTAAATTGCTTGCAGTGTCTAGATGTCATTCTAATAAGCATCCTATCCAAAAATGTCATTATGCTAGCAAAATTATTTCTCAAGAGAGTAGCTATCATTTATTCATTGACATTTAATTATGTGCCATTACTGTACCAGCCTTCTATGTACATTGTTTTATTTAACAATTACAACAATCCTATCAGTTCTATTAGCAAAGAAAAAACTGAGTCTCCAAGAAGTTAAAAATCTTGGCCAAGATCATACAACTATTTTGTGACTGAGCCAAGATTAGGTTACAGGCCATGCTAGCTTGAATGGGTAAGATCTTTGTACAGTGATACATATCACTCTTTCTGAGAAATAAAATTAAAGATTTGTTATTGAATATGGAAAATTTGACTTATTTGATAAACATAAGACTCAACCCCAAATCAAGGATTGTTCACTACAATTAATTTGATTTCAAGTGTAGTTTGTTTCTACATTATATGCAAATCACAGTCCTTTAAAACTATGTGTGTGTGTGTGTGTGTGTGTGTGTGTATGTGTGTTTATGGAAGACATGAACCAATGTGACTTTTTCTTCTATGATACCCTACTAATTTATAAGTCTGCTAGGTATCTTGTAGACTAATCCATACCCTTTCTCCTCCATAACTATAGAATGGTAATGATAACTAAAGTATAAATAGAGGTTAATATTTGTGCCAATTTTTAATCTATCTTCACAATCCTTGGGGATGTTATATTTAATTGTATTAGATTAGGGAGGGAAGCACACAGCTCATAAAAAGCAAACACATAACGTGCCAGTAACACATTTTCACTACATCTGCAAGGAAAACAGCCAAATCTTAAAACATGCACCCATTTAGGTGGGGTTTTGATGAAAATGCATCTCTAAGGAACTATTAGGCAGAAGGTGATGTCAAAAGTCTCTTCTCGTAATTATCTCATTCTTTATGGTTTCAATTTGTTGTTATAAAACATTCTTCCAAAGAAAAAGAAATGAGTTCCCTGTGCTAGGAAAAGACTGAGATCAGCGTAGAATGCATGAGTCAGACTGTATATCTGACTAAGATATAATTAATTGTGCCTCGTTGATGCTTTATAGTCAAATGGAATACTCCCTCCACGTGAGCTTTTGGCCTGTCTCCACAACTATAATTGTAAGAATTAAAAGAAAAATTAAGAACTCTCAGATACATTTCTCAACATTTTATAAATGCGCTACCACTTAACTAAATAGACTAAATATCTTTACTGAGGGTTTTCTTTCATTGTTTTTTTTTTTTTAGAGAACACAGAAAGACACACACGCTCCTCCCCCTACACGCACCACATACACACACAAAGGAAAAAAAGTTCACTAGGTATATCTTTCTAGAACTCGTTTACCACCAGATAAGGTTGGACTGCACTGAGGATTGGAATATAATTATTTTAATTAAATTCAGTGTTTTTTGTAAACTGGTAACATTTTAAACAAATTTACTTAAACAGAAAATGCACACAATGTAGAGAATTGTGGATTAGTCCCCCTTTAAAAGACTAAGAGCAATTTTGAAAGTGGACAACGGTGACGTTATCAAGAGACCTGATATTTTGCAAAGTCTGCCAGCTACAGATCTTTTAATGTAACAGAAGAATAACATATTCAAAATGACCCACACAAACAGCACATATGTAAATTTGGCATTCATCTAAAGAATGTATTCATATTTCTACTCTAGGAATTAAACTACATGACTATAAATATAAAATTGGCATGTGTGTAAATTATTTCTAAACAGCAGTCTGGAAGAAAATATCACAGCTGTTGCTGTGTGATATTTGTCTGCATGTATTTGTGTGAAAGCGTGTGTGGGGGGTGTACGAGAGAGGATTTTAATACTCGTTATAAATTACCTAGAAATAATGCAAATGTTCAGAAAGAATACTAGACCAGGAGCTGGAAACTGTTCCAGGTTCCAACCCTGCAGTTTCGTGTACTTGGGCAGCCAGTTAACCTCTCTAAGACTCCGTTCTCCAGTGGAAATAAGCTTTGCTTGAGATTCTTTTGTATTCTAAAATTCTAAAACTATGTAAATTTTACAATCCTTAGCTTTTTTTTTTTTCTAGTCATTTTTGAAGACATTATTGGATAGGGAAAAAAAATGCAACAAGGACTTCTAGTAGGAATTAAAAAACAAAACAAAAAACCAAGAATAAACAAACAAGTCAAACAAGACATTCACATCCTACAGGATGGCTACGAAGTAGTTTCAAATACATGTTCTACTAAAGTTAGTTTATCGCTTAAAAATGCCACCACTGTTCTACAATAAAATTATTTATAAACTCCCTTCATGACTCGCCTTAAGATCTATTTTGATTGGATGGGAATCAATCATGAAAAATTGTGAGCAGAAGTGTTGGCCATTATTAATAATAAATGAACAAAAAAATTAACTATAGAAATTTAGAATTCAGATATTTCATAGAGCAATGTGAGTTCAAATCAGTGTGCTTGTCAGAAAAATGTGTATGCTTTTCACTTTTGTTTGGTGATGTAATATTTTTTCTATTTAACACCTCTACTCAGAATTTTCCACCAGGCTTCTTAATACTGCTCTGTTAACTGGTTCTGTGAGATGGAGTGGAAGGAGCATTGACTTGTGAATCAAGAAAGACTTGGTTGTAGTTTCAGTCACCTCACCTAAATATAGTTACCCTCTGTCGCCTTGAATTTTCTCATCTGGATAAATAAACAAACTGGAGTAGTTAATCTCTAAGGTCTGTAACAGTTAAAATTGTGTAACTATGTTACTAGGAAGAACATGATATTTGAATTGACAAATATTATACACATATGATACACGTATATTCACCTATATGCTTAGATATAAATATCACATGAGTTAAGTACTAAGTAGATATTTTCCAAATTATAAAACCGTTTCATATTTGAAAAAGACCTTAAATTCTGTAATATTTGGAAGAAATAAACAATAAAAACAAGTTAGAAACAACTTTGTGCATGGTCTTCTGATATCTAGTGCTAGGTGTCAATAGAGATTTAATACGCAATTTTAAATATTTTTTCAAATATTTTCATCACAAAACTAAAAATAAAGTTTTAGTTTCTACTCAAAATCTGCATTTACATAAATAATATTCTATAATTTCATAATTTTGGATCTCTAACTTTCACCTGCTCCCAATTTATCTAAAGCAAACCTCATAGCAGGGTAAAGAATATCAAAGACCTCCAATCATTAAAGGAAGCTTCTTCAGTTATCCAAGGGCACATAGGGCACTTGGACATTCCCTGACAGTGATTATTTTAGACCACATTCCAGGGACATGTGCCTTCACATCAGCCATCTTGGGAGGCTGCCTGTGGCCTCTGTGGACATTGCATCCTATCATCCTCAGTTAGACAAAGGGAAACACTGACAAGTCTAATTATTACATCTATTCAATATTTATGCTTAATTCTCTTATATAGTTCTTTTATAAAACTACTTAAATAAGCCAGAAAGTAGCACAATGGACTTGTTTAAAGTAAATCCAAGCCAAATTTAAACAAATATTCTCACGATATAATTAATGGAATGCAGAAACTTAAAAGAACTGTTTTGTGAAGTGCCTTATCAGAAACACGATGTAATTAAGAGTTTTGCCATACACATCTGAATTCAACAAGTTAGGTTTGTGGCAAGCATTTCTGAATGGATTTCACAATAATTATGTGGAACTGGAAAGAGTGCTGGCTTGGAAACCAGGAGCCTAGGGTTTTGGCCTGGACCTCTGGGCATTTTCAAGCCAGGTGACCTTCAACCAGTCCCTGAACCTCCAGGACTCTTGCTTCCTCTATAAAGTCACAGGGCTAAACTAGATGATCTCAAAGTCCTTTTTCAGTTCTTTAAATGCTAGGATACCATTTTCTGGAAAATTTGCTGATGTTAAATATGTCATTTTATTAACAACATGAAAGGTCATAAAATCACTGTATTTATGTAGTATTTTTTCCCCTCTTGGTGTAAGAGTCTGACTACATTTTTGATGTCTGACCATCAACCTACTGACAAAAGCCTCTACCCTTTCCTTCACCACCACACATCCAGCACTTCCTTCATATAAGGAAATCCAGTGTGTCTCCTGAGCTCTTGGCACTGGTGGCAAGTTTGAATTCTGCAGCACTTGCCCTGCATGGAACCATCCTCCACCCCCACCCCCTAGCCAGCACAAAGTCCCACCCATTCCTTTCCACACTGCCCTGCACCTACCCTTTTCTCTCCAGAAGTCCCTTGTCTGAGTACTAAACCTTTCAACTTCTCTTGCTGTGTGAAGTGACTTCAGTCTCCACATCCCATCTATTAATTGGGAGGAGGTCCATTCTACCTCTGTGGAGAGATCACAAAAATTTGTTAATAAATATCATTTTATTTATGATACAAGAACAATTATACGAATCCACATTGTGTTCTCACATAATGGCCTTGTCTCAGCTACTTGAAATGAAACATAATTTAACTGCCTTTTCTACTTCAGAAAAAGAAGTAATTACTTTGTTGTTGCCCTCAAATCATAGTGTAACATTGCTTTTGAGAATATTATTCTACTATTCCCTCTATTCCATTCATGGTTACCTTTTAACATTTTTATATCATTAATAGGTGAAAAAAATGCACTCTGAAGAAGATTCTCTAAATGGAACTCCATTTGGGAAATTGTCCATGATCAATGAACAGGGTTTAATAAATATATTTGTTGATGCTTTTATTCAAGGTAAGGGCACCAAAGCAAGCAAGAAGTTATGTCACATTACACTAATGTGATTTTTCTGATCCTATAATCTTATTTCTTAGGGAGAGAAGAAACACCACCATATAGTTAATTTTCATTTCCTTAAAACCAATAAAGAGTCATGCTAAATTTTTAGCAACTTTGGGAATTGTCAGGACTTTGATACATAAGATATAATTAGTGTAATTAAAGTCTTCACACAACAATTTGTACCTCATGGTTCATGTGAAACTCTGATACCCAACTCTCCAGTCAGAACAAGAAAGTAAAAACAGTAGAAGCTTTATGGGACTTTTGATGAAATGCCACAAAGAAGAAAGAAGAGTGAGATAACTTCAAGGAAGTGTAAAAAAAATTTTATATACGGTACCCTCGACAGGAAAGCAAGGGTACACTGAAAATCATAATGACTGATGATAATATGACATCTTATGAGAGTATTCCTTCTAACTCTTCATCTGTGAAAACATGGTGGAACCAAAGATTCATGTGAGCCTTAAAATGCTAAAATTTTATATATGTTATTTATTTTGTTATTTTACATAAGCAGTTATAATAATTATTTAATTTATACTAGTAATTATAAATTGAGTATTTAAACATAGGTTGTATGACTAGATCATGTTAACAGTTTGGTTTATTTGGAATTCACTGCTATGATTACTTCATTATTCAGCCAAAACACAACTGCTTTCTGGTGATAGCTTCCCAAATTGCAGGTTTGAGGCCTAAGAAGGGTAATCCACTTGAGTCTCATAAGTAATGGGCTTAAATTAGTTTTATTTTTCAGTCTACTCTTCTTGTTTATATACATATAATCAAAGTCCAGAGTCTATTTTCTAATTTTTCTTTTTATCTCCTATTCTCTTTTAATTTATTTCTTTAGACTCTATTACTTCATATACTTGTAGAAACTTACAGTTAGTTGTCACTTATAAACTCCAGCCTTTCCTTGCTGCTATGTTACCTGATTTCCTTTCTTTAAAATCCAAAAACCTCAGAGTTTACTGTCCTTAAGCACTTCATAATGTTTACTCTCACATTTACTTTTTACTTGTAACTTGATCTTTCCAAGGAATGGAAGAAGAAAAACTTGAGTAAGATGTTTTATGTTCATTTAAGTTGGGTCACTATGTGACCAATAGTATGCAGAAGAAAAATGGGATTCATTAAATCTCTTGTTCTCTCTCTTGTGTTCAGTTAAATCACTCCTTTGTTGTTTTTAATGTCTATGCCTTTGAACAACATTGATGGACTTACAGACCAACCCTAAGTGCCTTTAGGCTTGGCACTTCAACTGACCATGGGGTGTCTTACATTGTACCCAAATTTCCCATGGCTGGGTTCAAAAATAATCTGAAATGTTTAAAAGTACATTTTAATACTAGCTATAAAGTTTTTTTAATGGAAATATATAAATTATCTTTTCCATATAGGTTTGTAAGCTAAAAGAGACGCAAGCAACAGAAGCAGGTGAATGAGACACAACTAGATGTCCATCTTTGGAGGGGTAGTAGGTATGGTGTGGAGAGCGGATTATATTGCATTGGTATCTTCTGACATCAGTTTTAAAATACTTCATTCAGTAAATGCCCTAGCATGATTTAGTGAATTTTTAAAGGAATTTTTTAAAACTTAGAAAAAAATAGAGAGAGAGCTTATTTGCAACATACAGCTATTTCAGGGAAGGGAAAAAAAAAATCAAAAGGATTCCAATATTACATCAAAAAGAGAAACACAACTCTTTCCCTGTCGATAGAAATAGGTGAGTGTACTGTGCCTCCTCCTCTTGGACATGTCCCAGGCCAAACAGTCTTGCAACAATAAACAGTAATTAAAGATTGTGCTAAAATGGTTTGTTTTGTTTAAGTGTTGCATAAGAATCATGTTAGTTAGGCCTGAGCGAATATTAAACAAAGCTCATCAACTTGGACCAGCCACTGGAGTCATCTGGTTGGAATTCAGAGAAAATAAAAAACAAACTGGAAAAAAACCTCCATGTTTAAAATCTAGTATTCTTTCCTGTGATATCAAATGTTCTTAAAATAATTTTAATTATTTTTGGACATATTCTTATCTTTAGCTTCCTAGAGAAAAATATATTCCACTAGACTTACATGAAATTTATGTTTCATAAGCGCATGAAGGTCAATAAATTCAAAAGATAACAATGTCTCTAGATTTACTAGAACTCGTAGAGTCTATGATGATAACTAGAAAACAATTTAATTTCTGCAAAATATCCAGTGTTGTAAAGTACTATAAAACTAAGGTATTTTTAGTAAAAGTTGATCACAGATGTTTTTCCAATTATTAAGGATTCCATTATATAATCTTCCCTCAAGTATATGCCCCAGAAATTTTAGTTAGGATATTCAGATAATTTAGTGTAGCAAATTTAAACTAGAGCAGAAGACACATTTTTCAACTCAAAGTCAGTATTGTTCATAAATACACACTACTTTATGCTTATTAGAGGAATTCTAAATAAATGATTAACAAATTTTACATTATAGTACGTCATCAGTAAATTGGGCTTACATCACGAATTTATTTCTCCAAAATGGTAGTCCACTCATTTGATCTATTGATACTATCCTATAATTCCTTCTCTACTTTGAGGACAATCATTTCCTCCCAACCTAACATCCCTTCTTGGAAAACTTGACCCACGTGTAGTCTGGAATCAGTAAGACTGTATACTCTACAAATTTTGCATCAACTCCTCCTTCCAACATCAACCCATTTCCTCTGGATACTGGTAGTTTATGGTAAACTCACTGTAACTGAGCCACCCAAACAAATTTTCTATCCTAAGTATTTGAATATGAGACCAAAACCTTAAGTTCGTTGGCTAAGAGGACAACAAATGGAGAACAGGCATGAAGAAATATTTTGAGATCAGAGAGAACATGAAGCCTAGGAGAGAGAGGGAGTGAGAAAAAAAAAAAAACTGCTCCATGATATTCCAGATTCCATTAGAGTCAGCTGTGCTTTCAATAATTCTGTTTTATTACGTTCTTTGTATACTTTCAAAATGAAATCATTTTTCTAGAACTTCACTAAGTGAGTTTTTATTCCCTGTAACCAAACTAAGGCTAAAATACCAAGACAGCTTCATAGTAGCAGCACACTGTTTGGCTATTGTGAGGCCCATTTGTACACTGACTGCCTGTAGTTTGCTGTGAGTTATGCAATGAATAGGAAATAGAAATCGACCTTTCTTTTGGCTCTTTGAAAATGCTTAAAACTTTTTCTCTGTTTGATTATAAGGAATTATAAATCTGATTTAATGAGGGATTTTTATCAAGAACTTTTTGGGTAATAAAATTAAAGAGCAAAAATTGAAATATAGATCAATCTATAAACTAATTTATACCTTTATATATATTTATATTAATAATTCATTATAATTTGAGCAGTGCTATCTAGATGCTCATGCTCTCAGTGCCACCCACCTTCCACAGACCTCAATTCTGCCATCAGAGGGTGGCTGAAGCAGGGACCTTCAGAGCCCCTCACTCTCCTAGAAAGCTCCCACCAATACCCACAGCTTTATAAAAATAATTATTTCCTCTCTCTTACTCAGTCCTGTAAATGTTCTTGATGATTTCAATATACTTGGAAATGATGCTTCCATTCTTGTTGTATCATTCCCTGATCTCCTCCCTGCCAATGATGTCATATCAACCCTTCCTCAGGTATTTACTTGCGTGGTAACAAGATAGATTTTGCTCAAGATTGTCTTGTCTCTTCTAGGACCTGCAGATTTTTTCATTGTTTTTCACCCCTGTTTTGTTCTTAAGCCCTCCAGACATGGCTTAGGTTGCACAGTCCATTTTTCTAATAACATCCTCATATGCCTCCTCAACTCTTTTGACAAACTCTTTCTTCATACCATCATATTGACTTTAAAGTCAAGATTCCATAACATCAATTTTGCTTTTACTGCTACAAGCAATCCAACTAAAGTTCCTTAGTCAGTTCACTCTCTGACTCTGTGATTTAATTTCATGACTTCTCATTCCCTCTCAAACAGCTGTTAATCCTTCCCCTCTCCTTGCTCTCAGCCATGAATTAGCTTCAGAAGCAATCACAAGAGAATTGCTGCATATTTCCCACCACCTTCCTATTACTTTGATGATTCTTAAAAACCATCTAAAGGCAACCTTTCCAATTAGATCCCACTCCTTTTCTGACTACCTAAAGATATCAGTCTTGCAGGTGTCTTTTCTCTCCTGAAATGTCAGTTTTTCTTTATACTGGCTCATTCCCATAAGCCTAGAAAGACAATGCAGTATTTTCCATCTCAAATTTAAAAACAAAAAGTGACCCCAAAAAAGTTGCACATGAAACGGCCTGAGGTCAGTTTAATATTGTACTTCCAAAGAGTAAGTTGAACTGAATTCTTCAAATAATAAAATAAGCTCCAAGAAAATAAAGACTAGCAGGTTGTGAAAATTATTCATAACCCATCTCCATAACTCAATTATTCAGCCCATGAACACGTTTAACATTTCATTCATACACCAGTAAAATTTTTATAGAAACTAGTGCACAATGATTTAAAAATCAGCATTTTGTAGAAATATAAGGATACATGAAATATAGGTACAGATATGATATGAAATATTTACTGGTTATAAAAGGAATGCATCATATTCTATGCCAATGCCTCTCTTTTTACATATGCTAAATTAAGATTAATGTGGTATATTTTATTTTTATTTAGAACTTTTATATATACTTAGAAGAATGACCTGTGATGTTGGTCCAGTCCATCTACAATCTTGGTAAAGCAGTTTTATTCTTTTAGAGCTGACCAGTGTAAATAGTATATTTTTATACATCTCTATTAGTCAGGACAGATTAAATTTTTTGATAACTGATTATAGAAATAAAGAGATAAAATGGATATGGAACACAATTCATCTTCTGGAATCTGAATCCAGAATTAATATTTTGAATTAATTGCTTCCTTTGGTCTTTCTCTTATTTGCTTCTTATATTATTTTTCTGTGCCAAATATAATTAATGCTTGGAGATTACATAGCTGGGATCTTGTTAGGACATTAATCAGAGAATTTGATTTGTCCAAATTCCCTCCAAGGATATTTGAGTTTTAAATAAAGAACGTAGAATTCTACTCCATTCACATTTTCAAAGGTATTTAATAAATAAATCAAAAAATTAATATAATTTTTTATTTGAATGAAATTTTCAACATTGGGTGCTGACTATATATAAAGAACACAAATGAGGGTTTGTAAAAGGCCTCTAAATGGACTTCTGGTTTCTGGCTCCCCATGTAAGGAGCTTGGAAGTCACCATTCTGGCCTAACAACAAGTAACAAAGCTGAACAGGCTGAAAAATCAACAACTTTTCTTGGATTTATAAGAGAGGGGAGGACACAGACCCAACTACCGCCCCAATATTGGAGAGACAGACAAGCCAATACATGGCATCATGTCTCATCCGAGCAGATTCATAAGAGAAAACTGCCTTGATGACCAGTGCAGGGGTAGGAAAACCTGCAATTGACAAGCTGCTGGAGGCTCAGTGTGGACAAGTCCAAGTTAAACATCCCAGGGGACCTAGTCATAGGGGAGCCCCCACACTTTTGTGGGATTTACCTTCAGGAGCTCGACCAGGTTCTCACAGTGAATATAAGAGAAAAATCCCTTTGTGCTTCCAGCTTTGAACTATGCCAGAGCACTCTGTTCTTCTTAACAAGGCCTGCCCTCAGGAGAAACCAATTAACCAGACCCTAACCAGCTGTGTGGCATTATCAGTGCCTCACTGACCTGGAGGAAGGAAAATACCCAACTCCAGTCAGCTCTGGCCTTCCACATGGGAAAAGGGAAATACCCACCCCCAGCCATTTCCAGCCATCCTGTCTCAACTAAGGCTGGAGAAAAAACTGAGAAACACTGTGAAATTCACAGTCCAGAGGCACAGGCTCACTAAAGACTGAGCCCTAATCACAGGACTATAGAATGCCCCCCCCTACATCTCACCACCACTTTATTAAAGGCCTATTTACAGCAATTCCTTTTACCCATTACATCATGTCTGGCCATCAAGAAAAAATCACAAGGTATACTAACAGGCAAAAAGCACAGTTTGAAGGGACAGAGCAAGCATCATAACTAGACATGTCAGGGATGTTGGCATTATCAGCCTGAGCATTTAAAACAATTATGATTAACATGCTAAAGTCTCTGATGGATAAGGTAGATAGCATGCAAGAACAGATGGGCAATGTAAGCAGAGAGATGGAAATCTTAAGAAAGAACCAAAAAGAAATGCTAGAGCTCAAGAACACTGTAACAGAAATGAAGTTTCTTATTAGTACACAGGAAATGGCTGAGGAAAGACTCTCTGAGCCTGGGAATGTATTAATATAAATCTCCAAAACAGGAAAGCAAGGAGATCAAAAACTGAGAAAAGCAGAATAGAATATCCAAAAACAGAAGAGAAATCCAGAATAGAATACAACCACAAAAAGTGCAACACCCGTGTGATGGGAGTACCAGAATGAGAAAAAAGAGAAAGAAACATGAGAAATATTTGAAACAATAAGTACTGAGAATTTCCCCAAAATTAATATCAGACACCAAACCACAGAGCCAGGAATCTCAGAGAACACCAAGCAAGATAAATATAAAAAATGAAAAAAAAAGGCCAAAAAACACCTAGACATATATCATTCTCAAACTACAGAAAATCAGTGATAAAGAAAAAAATCCTGAAAGAAGCCAGAGAAAAAAAAGCACCTTACCTATGGAGGAAAAAAGATAAGAATTACATCCATCTTCTGCTGAGAAACCATGCAGGCAAGAAGACAGTAGAGTGAAATACTTAAAGTGTTGAGAGAAGAAAACCCACCAACCTAGAATTCTGTAACCTGAGATATTATCCTTCAAATGTGAAGGAGAAACAATGACTTTCTCAGACAAAAAAAACTTGAGGGAATTTGTTGGCAATAGGCCTGCCTTGCAAGAAATGTTAAAAGTTCTTTAGAACATGACCCACACCCCAGAAGCACACCTTCATGCCCCCTCCAGTCCTCTCCTTCCCTCAGGGTAACCATGATGCTACTTGACTTCCAACTGAAGAGATTCACTTTGCCTGGGTTGAACTTTGTACTCATGGAATTACACAGTGAATTCAGTTTGTGAAATTCTGTTGAGCAATACACTTAAGATTTATGTACTTTTTAGTTTAGTTTATAATATTATACCAATGTCAAATTCATGGTTTTGGTATTTATCCAAAGGAGTTAAAAACGTGTCTCCACATAAATGTCTGTACATGGATGTTTATGGCAGGTTTGTTCATCATTGCCAAAATTTGGAAGTAAGCAAGATGCCCTTCAGTAGGTGAATGGGTAAATAAACTGTGGGTACATCCAGACAGTGGAATATTATTCAGCACTAAAACGAAATGAGTTTTCAAGCCGTGAAAAGATATGGAGGGAACTTAAGTGCATATTACTAAGTAAAAGAAGCCAATCTGGAAAGGCTACATACTGTATGATTCCAACTATATGACATTTTGGAAAAGGCAAAACTAGGGAGACAGTAAAATGATCAATATTTTTGCCAGGGTTTAGGGAGAAGGAATGAATAGGAGGAGCACAGAGGATTTTAGGGCAGTGTACGATACTGTAACAATGGATCCATGTCATTATACATTTGTCCAAACCCATAAAATGTACAGTACCAAGAACCCTAATGTGAATATGGACTTTGGGTGATTAAGATGTGTCAATATATTTCATCAACTGTAACAAATGTACCACTCTGGTGGTAAGTGATGTTGATAATGGGGAAGGCTGTGCATGTGCAGAGGTAGTGGATATATGGGAAATGTCTGTACTTCCTCTTTAGTTTGCTGTGATCCTAAAACTGCTCTAAAAAAATAAAGTCTTTTATACACACACACACGCACACATATATTTTATTGAGGTAACATTGGTTTATAACATTCAGGTGGTTTATTGGTTTATAAACACTCATTGGTTTACAACAAATATCAGGTGTACATCATTATATTTTGATTTCTGTGTAGGCTACATCATGTTCACCACCCAAAGACTAATTACCATCCCTCTCCATACATACACATGTGCTCTATTACCCCTTTTGCCCTCCCCCTCCCCTCTTCCCCTCTGGTAGCCACCACTCTAATTTCTGTATCCATGTGTCTGTTTGTTGTTGTTGTTTTTATCTTCTACTTATAAGTGAAATCATATGATATTTGACTTTCTCCATTTGACAGTTCACTTAGCATAATACCCTCAAGATCCATCCATGTTGTCACAAATGGCAGGATTTCACAAGATTTCACAAAACTTCCAGAAGAAGCATATGCAGTATGCTCTTTGACATTGGACTTAGCAGCATTTTTTTGAATACCATATTTCACCAGGTAAGGGAAACAAAAGAAAAAATAAACAAATGAGACTACATCAAACTAAAAAGCTCAAACAGCAAAGGAAACTATCAACAAAATGAAAAGACAATTTAACAATTCGGAAAAGATATTTGCAAACCATATATCTGATAAGGGGTTAATATCCAAAATATGTTAAAAACTCATACATCTCAACAACAAACACAATTAAAGAATGGGCAAAAGATCTGAACAGACATTTTTCCAAAGAAGATATACAGATGGCCAAGAGGCACATGAGAAGATATTCAACATCATTAATTATTAGGGAAATGCAAATCAAAACTACAGTGAGATATCACCTCATGCCCATCAGAATGGCTATAATTAACAAGACAAGAAATAACAAGTGTTGGCGAAGATGTGGAGAAAAGGGAACTTGCATACACTGCTGGTGGCAATGCCACTATGGAAAACAGTATGGAGATTCCTCAAAAAATTAAGAATAGAGCTACCATATTATCCAGCTGTTCCACTGCTGGGTGTTTATCCAAGAAACATAAAAATATGAATGCGTCAAGATATATGCACTCCAGTGTTCACTGCAGCATTCTTCACAATAGCCAGACTTAGAAACAACCTAAGTGCCCATCAAAGGATGAATGGATAAAGAAGATGTGGTATATATACATAATGGAATATTACTCAGCTATAAATAAAATCTTTTTTTAAAATAAAGAATGTTGGCAATTCTCCTCATTCATTTACAGGAAATATCAATTGTAATCTTGGCTTCAGCATTGTATTTAATGAATAGAACATGTCAAGATATGCAACATGGTGCCACTTTCTTTGATGTATAGATTATTATTAAATGTCAAATGAAATCTGTTTATGAAATACCAATTTAGATATTCATATAATCATTCTAACACAATATATACATTATTTAGTATAAAACATTGTCACTTTGAACAGTGTAAATTCTTTTTCTCAAGAAAAATGAAAAAAAATTTTTTCCTGGTGTCTTGTCCTTGTAAGTATCCACAGTACAATCTAACACAGTGTAAAACTTAACATCAGGAGGCAAAAAATTTCCAAGTAAAACTAAGTATTAAAATTCAAAATCTTAAATATACAAAGCCTAACATAAATAGCTAGAAGAGATAGTCATTCATAAACATTTAAACAAATCATTAGTCATTAAACTCCTAAATTAAAACTTTAAATTTCTTTCTGAAGGATTACCTCAGATTGACTGTTTGTATATTTAATATAGCATTTTTTAAAAGCTTGAATCCTATCCTAGAAAAACAAAAAGATTTACCAGTCAGAGAACAATGAAAACATTCAAAAAATGGAGCAGTGGGAAATTACAATGTTTTAACATATTTCAACTCTTTTTCATCATCACACTTTGTATTGGCTTCCTAATCATATATACAAAAAATTACTACACTTAAAGATGCAATTTATCTTTTGTAAAATCAAACCCATTTGGGAGTTTTATATAAACAAAGTATATCCATTATATAAATAATCATGTTTATGCCAAATAATCTAATAAATTATTATATTACATTATTATAAAACAAAGTTTACATATAAGAAAATCTGAACATATTTAAAGCATTGTTATGATTTTCTAAAGGAAGGGCCCTTTAGAATCAGAGAGTATTAAAGATATAAACTTGACTGTCTATGTGAACTAAACAAAATAAGTATCTTCTAATAGTAAGAAATCTGTCCCTACTTGGGCTAGTGATTTACCTCCTTCTAACAGATTAGATATAACATAACTTATATAATTTCTTTTCAAACATTTTTATTATGAATTGCTGGTGGCTTGAAAAGATAAATGAAAAAGTATACTTTGACAACATTTCAGTATCTGTTTCATCTGGATTTCCTTTGAGGACATGAGAATTTTTAACTTGAGAACAATATATTTACAAAAATTATTTATAGTTCTGACTGAAGTTGATCTTACATAGGCATAACGTTTTAAATAAAATATTTTCCAAATTATCTTTTTAAATATGCATTTAACATTAAATAGTTGAAAATATTTTGGAATATTAAAAATTATAGTACCACTCTAGTACACAGATTTAATTCACTTCATTTTTCAATTGAAAAGTATTTTTAATGATACTAGACCATTTAACTTTTCAACCTATAATTCAAATCTTCCCTGTAACTGCATTAAGGGTACTACTAAACCAGTACCTGCATTTAAGTGGTCTCTCTACTTCTAAGTTCATCCTATCCAATTCTTCCCATAGTCCCAGTCCTTTAAAGAATCCAATCCATTAAAGAATACTGTGATCGCACTATTTTCCTCATCAACTACTGGCTCCCTGATGTCTATAAACTTAAATTTAATCCTAGTCTGTCATTCCAGGTTCTAAAACCTGCCTAACTGAATCAAACTTCAGAAGGAAACCAGATGTGCTGTTACCTAAAAACATATTGGTTTCACATCTTTAACTTCCGCTCTTACCATTTCCCCATTTTAAGTGTTCCTCTATTTTAACCACTTACATTCTTGAAACAAACTCAGTCCCATGATTTTTCATGAAGCACCTTATCTTTACCACCATATGCAGTGTTTTCTCTTCTGAATTCTCAGGAAAAATATGAAGATCTTGGAATATGCATCATTATTTTGTTAATTGTTTTTAAATTTTCCCCTGCCTATGCCAATCTAATTTAAAAAGAATTGAGACCAGATAATAAGTCTTAGATCTCTTCACATCTGCATTACCAAGCACATATTAGGATTTCATTAAGGTTAAATAATTGTTTAGTACTAATTAATTATCCAGTTCATCTGTATTTTGATGAATCTACTTTATAATACAAGTATTCCATGTGTGATTTGACTTCTAATGTCATTAATGATATATTCATCTGAAGACTTTAATTTGCTGAAGAGAAAAGTATTTTATATTAAAATACAACTCTACAATTGAGGCTTTTTAGCTTGTGATGATATAAAACTCTTAGTAACTACAAGGTAGAGACAATTATTTGTATCAATCATTCATTACAACTGGGAACAATAAACAGATTTTAATTATAAGAATGACGAATGACTTCAACAATTGTCAAAGTTACAAAAGTTTGACTAAAAGCAAATGAAATTTAAATGCATCCCATATGTCTTGATTCTAACACCAAATGGAAAGAATTCTAAAAAAAAAAAGTATTATAGATGGTTTCATGCTACAGTACTATTACCTCTTGAGAGTGTACTGAGATACTGAAAAATATTTTGGCATAGATTATAGCATGAGCTCATTATACTGAACAAAACCTATATCAGAGAAGATATTGAATTTCTTGTTGATTATAAGTAGCTATAGTAAATAGGTCTGTCTAGAGAAAGTCTTAAAAAGTTAAAATTATCATCAATTCAATCATTAAGCCACAGTTAACTCAATTATGAATCTAAAAAAATGGAATAATTCATATACAAAGCAGGATAAAGAAGCACTGGGGCAAAATTCACTTTCAATCTCCCTAACAGTCATTTTTAATACCCAAGGGTTTGGTATATGAACTCCATTTCCTCTGCCAGTTTTGCTTTTGTGTCTTTGACATGGGTTTTATTTTGTAATTTTTGATTTTGCCAAAAACCACAAAAAATTCAGGTAGTTCTAAACATAACGTCTAGTAATTTGAGATTTGTGGTTTTGTGGGATTTTTTTTTTTTGGCTTGAAAGAGTTTTATACTTTAAAGGAAAGTATGGTGAATGCAAATCATTTTTAAACTATTCCATTTGCTTTTGGGAAAGACTATAAGTTCAGGATTGGAATTTTAGGTTTTATTTTTTTATTGAGGTATATTGACATACAATTATCATACAACTGACATATCCTATTATTCTCCAGTATGTATCACAGTGATTTGATATTTATGTACATTATGAAATGGTCACCATCATAAGTCTAGTTATGTCTGTCACCATACAAAGTTATTATAATATTATCAACTACATTCCCTATGCTGTATATTACATCCCCATGACTTATTTATTTTATAACTGTAATTTTGTTCTTAATCCCCTTCTATTTCACCCACACCTGCAAACCCTGCCCACTCTGATAACTACCAGTTTGTTTCCCATATCTATGAGTCTTCGGTTTCTGTTTTTGTTCTATTAGTTCATTTTTTTGTTTGTTTTTTTGGTTCCACATATAAATGAAATTATATAGTATTTGTCTTTCTCTGTCTGCCTTATTTCACTAAGCATACCACCCTCTAGGTTCATCCACATTGGCGCAAATAAGATTTCATTCTTTTTTATGGCTGACTAATATTCCATTATATATACATACCACATTTTCTTTATCTATTCATCCATTGAAGGACACTTAGGTGTTTCCATATCTTGGCTATTGTAAATAATGCTGCAATGAACATAGGGATACATATATCTCTTTGAATTCCTGTTTTCATTTTCTTCTATTAAATAGCCAGAAGAGGAATTGCTGGATCATATGGCATTTCTATTTTTAATTTTTTGAGGAACCACCATACTGTTTTCCATAGTGGCTACACAAGTTTACATTCCCATCAAGTGTACAAGAGTTCATTTTCTCCACATCATCACCAATACTTCTTATCTTTTGTCTTCTTGATAATAGCCATTCTGGTAGACGTGAGGTGATATCTCATTGTGGTTTTGATTTGCATTTCCCTGATGATTAGTGATGTTGAACATCTTTTCATGTGCCTGTTGGCCACCTGTATATCTTCTTTGGAAAAATGTCTATTCAAGTCCTCTGTCCCTTTTGTAATCAGGTTGTTTGTTTTTTGATATTAAGTTGTATAAGTTCTTTATATATTTTGGATATTAACCCCTCATCAGATATATGATATGTAAATACCTTCTCCCATTCAGTAGGTTGCCTTTCTGTATTGTTGATGGTTTCCTTTGCTCTGCAAAAGCTTTTTAGTTTGATGTAAATCCATTTGTTTATTTTTGCTTTTGTTGCCATTGCCTGAGAAGACTGATCCAAAAAAATATGTTAAAAGGACCTAACTGGAAATAAGAAAACATATAAAAGAAAAAAATCTCACTGGTAAAGTCAAATATTTAGTAAAGGCAATGGATCAGCCACTTAAAAAGCTAGTATGAAGGTTAAAAGACAAAGTAGTAAAATCAACCACAACTACCAATAAGTAGTTAAGGAATATACAAAATAAAAAGATGTAAAATATGACATCAAAAACAAAATGTGAGGGGGGTAAAAATGTAGTGCTTTTAGAATGCGTTCGAACTTAAGTGACTGTCACCTTAGAACAGACTCCTGTATATATAGGTCAATATATATGAACCTCAAGGTAATCACAAACTGAAAGCCTACAATAGATGCACAAAAAATAAAGAAAAAGTAACCCAACTATAACACTAAAGAAAACCATCAAACCACAAGGGAAGAGACCAAAGGAAGAATAAATGAACAAAGAATAGCTACAAAAACAACCAGACAGCAACTAACAAAATGGCAATAGGTACATACCTATCAATAATTACTTTAAATCTAAATGGACTAAATGCTCCAATTAAAAGATATAGGGTGGCTGAATGGATAAAAAAACAAGACCCATCTGTATGCTGCCTACAAGAGACTCATTTCATATCTAAAGACACACATAGACTGAAAATGAAGGGAGGCAAAAAATATTCCATGCAAATGGAAACAAAAAGAAAGCTGGGGTAGCAAAACTCATTTCAGGCAAAATAGACCCTAAAACAAAGACTGTAACAAAAGACAAAGAGATTTCTTAAGTAGTTATGTAGTAGTACATTTGGGGCTATATTGTCTTATCACTGTTTTTCTTTACATTTTATTTTCTAAATAAGTCTTGAAAATAAGAGCCTTTTCCAGAGCACAGGAAATCACTCTTGTGTGAATGAATAAAGACCATGCACATTTCACAGAAGAAGAGACAACATAGTGATGCTTATTGATAATTTAATCAATTAAATTTCTTGATATTTCTTAGGATGAAGCTTCTGTAGATTGACTTAACAAACAGAAATTATGTTGAAATTAGGCTCAGATTTCCATTCTAAAGAGAACAAATAGATGTAGCCAATTTCACCATATGTTATGGTGTCTAATCATCAAAACGTAACTGCCAATTTAAGATTATTAAGACTATTTTAAAGTTAAAGAAAGTGAACCTAAGGAACTTTGAATAATTCTGCCGTGACCACATCACTGGTAGTAAAGGTACTGCCAGAAATAAGGTAGCCCTCTATTGAAGAATGTCTTCAGCTTAAATGCGTCAACTTTTATTAAGTGGAAATTAACCTTAAGTTGAATGCACTCAGCCAATCAATGGACCCTGTATTGGAAGACATCTTTTTAGTATCCTCTAAAATTTATTTTATTAAACTCAGCTTGATACTACGTTATCAGCCTACATCCTAAGATGCTTTGATAACCAACCAAGAAAATCCTCATTCTATTCAGTAGAGGCAAACATCACTGAAGATATACATTACCTGACTAGATCATATGTCCTGTTATTTCCACTTCTCTTAAGTTTTTACATGTAGAGCTCTATCCTCATCCTTTAGTTCTCATGCTAGACTTAACTTTCTTTAATGATGGCCCTAATGACTTTCTAAAACAGGAGAGCCATGCATTCCCTTTGCATACTACTTCAGTAGTATGCCCCACTGAAAGAGAAATACACATTAGAATCAGATGAGGATTTTTCTCCAACTGCACCTCTATTAAATTTCTGAGAAATATTCCACTAGGGAATCTTTCATTCCCTAAACCCTCATCCCTTGCCCACCTTGACTGATAGAATCATAGTTCCAGTGGGAATGTAATCGATGCAAATATGTTGTGTCCCCAAGATGGGCTGGAACAGATAATAGACGGATAACCTCTGCTCAAACTTACTTAGTTCCACTGGCACCTCTTTACCTCCTGGGAATTCAGGATGACCTTAAATTCAAAGGCACATTCTGAATATACATTATATATGTTGTGTTTGGATGTAGGGTGCCGAGAAGTATCTCAGGTTTAGCACAGCAAGTCCTGTGTCCCAGGATATCTCAGTCCTGGGGAAAATGAGACAGTTAGTCATGTTATTTGGATGGTAGATATTTTGTTTTGTTTTGTGTGAATTTAAAACATTTAAAATCAGATTACTTGACATTTTTAAAGGTCAGGATTTTCAATTTTTCTTGAAAAAGCAGATTTGGAAACTTTGAAGTTTATTTTTATGTGTCAACGTGGCTAGCGTATAGTCCCCAGTTATTCAAACACTAATCTAGGTGTTGCTGTGAGGGTATTTTGTAGATTTGATTAGTATTAACAATCAGTTTACTTTAAGTAAAGGAGATCATCCTGGATAATCTGGGGGTGCCTGATCCAATCAGTTGAAAAGATTGAAGAGCAGAATCGAGGTTTCCATGAAGAAGAAGAAATTCCGTCTGTGAACAGCAGCATCAGCTCCTGCCAGAGTTCCAGCCTGCCCTTCCCAACAGCCTGCTTTACAGATTTTGAATTTGCTTAGCCAGCTGCCACAATCACGTCAGCCAATTCCTTAAAATAAATCTTTCTCTCCTTCTCTCTTGATGATAGATAGAGGATAGGTAGATAGATAGATAGGTAGGTAGATAGATAGATAGATAGATAGATAGATAGATAGATAGGCAGATAGATAGATAGATTCTATTGGTGCTGTTTCTATGCTGGCTGATACAGCAGTACTGGCTGAGCATCTCTGCATGATTATGAATCATCTGGCACTTTGCTTCTTTAGATAGGGTGCAAGCTCTGAAATCACCACAATCAGCATCTGGCTGATTCTTAGAGGCATTGTGACTCACCATGGAAATGATAATATTTTTTGCTGATACAATAATATCTGTATTTAAATAAAGAGGTTGCCTCCCAATTTCATAACTAGAGACTGAAATAGTAAAAGTTAGAGATAATGAATATTGAACCATAAACACAAATTATTAAATACTAGGGTAGTAAAATAATATCACAAATATTGCAACACTTCTGGCAATTTTTTGGAAGCAGAAAGAAAAGAGAAGTTTGGGTTAATATTCAGGAAAGTTCTAAGAAAGAGCGAGACAGTGGACATTTTCAAGGAAAGGATCATGCAGCAGACTTGTAATCCAATCAGAAAGGGAAATAGCCTAACTGGAGAATCTGATATACATGTTCTTCTATCCTTGAAAAACCAACAATAGCAGGCAGATTTAGAAAAAAAAAATTAATTACTTGGAAGGGAGGCTTGGTGCTTCTTGGGTACCACATCATATTTAAAAAAAAAAATTATATTCAGGGCAGCCACTTAGGCTTATTGTGTATACAATTGACTATACCACCCACCCCAGGCCACTTTCCCCTTCCCCCAACCAACAAACCCATTCTCCTCTATGTATTTTCTCATGAACCTCCCTAATCAATTATCCAACAAGTTTCAAATATCATGGTTTTCATTCCACAACTATGACAAAAGATAATTGACTTTGCTTTATAAAAACACTTTGCATGAGTGAGTTTCAATCAGAGTACAGTTACTTAGTTAATAAACAAGTGTGAACATGATATCTGATCCTTATATTTTGATAGGGAAGCAGAGGTGACGTGTCTAGATTTAAAAAGAGGAAGCTTGGGATACAGATACTTGTAGGGCTTGCAACATGGAATACAATCAATTCAATGTACTTTCAGCTGGTTTAGGCCCAATGAAGGCTTCATCGGAGAGGATTTTTATTCTCTAGAACTATAAATATGACTAGCTTTGCTTTCACAATTTTCTTATATTTTGGGGGGGTGGTCTTAATTATCTTCATCATCATTGTGTGAAAGACATGGGTGTTACTTGTTTTATTCACTTCCCCCCAGCATCTAATTTATCTAACTATCAGCTACCTCCTTAAGTATAGCTTAAGACTTTGTCAGGAATAGCTAGAAGCAAAATTGGAACATAAGAAGGACATCTGATTAGAAATAGAAAGAGCCCCGAGGATGCAAGTGACCCAGAAAAGAAAAGACGGCTCTGTGAAGGAATGGTATTGGTTAGTCAGGAGCCTGGCCATACTCTCCTGCTGCTGGTTCTGATATGCATAAAACAAGATGCTGCCTCCTTATTTGGGCAAATATGGCTTTTAAATCACTTATCCTAAAAACTTTTTTATTACTTTACCCATGAGGCTCCCAGGATCAGAGACAGTAGAGAAAAAGATTGTTTTGAAAAAGTGGACTCGCTTGATAGGCCGGTGTGAACCGTGTTAGACCAATATAAAAACTTAACACAGAAATATATCTCTTACTGAGTTTTTAATGAGGGTGTAATTAGGCTTGCAGAAGACTTCCAGTAAGATGGAGTATAAGTACAATGATATTTGATTTATGCAAATTATCTCTTCCTTTGATCATAAATTCTAGGCCACAATTAGTGGTGGTGGTGGGGAATTATATTTCACTGATTTAAGTCTTCTAACATAGCAAATCATGGGATCAATAATGATAACAAGAAAATGGCTTATCCATTGCATAATGAAAAACAATAAAAGGACCTTCATCAGTTTGTGTTTGAATGATAGAATAAAGACTGTATACTTTAATTTGGGAGCATACAGATCTCTGATGTTAGGCACTAGTCAAAATTTGCCTAGAAAGAATTTTCCACAAAAGTTTATCAAGTATATAACTAAAATCAGACTTCATCTATTATTCTTGGTGCTATTTTTATTACATGGTTACTTATTTTTATTTGCAGATTAAAAAAACCCAGTCTTAGAAGACTCTAAACTCATGCAAAATGTTGAATGTAATCATATTCCAAATATTTGCTTTTTAGTCTATCCAAATATATATATATTTAATTATTTTCATTTGGGCATGATGTCCAGATGCTAATCACCATTGCATTTGATATTTAATTAAACTTTTTTTTTCTTGTAGTAAATGCCTTCTTTCTCTTCACATCATTTATGGTTTTTCACATTGTATCCATCATTCAGGAAAAAGAGGCACAAAAACAAAATTGCCAAATAATATTTATTACAGATGACAAAGAATTTTATTAATCTGTATTGGAAAACCCAAATAGAACAAACAAAAAATGTAATAGATATTATTCTAGTTTGAAAACTAGAAATGAAAGGTTTACTGAGTGTCCTCTATGTCAGGCAATGTACTTTTCCACATTTAATATTTAGAAAAATCTGATGAATTTTTTTTATTCTCCTATTAGAAATAAAGTAGTTTAGACTGAGAAAGTAAATGTCTTGGCTAATATTGCGAAGCTACCAATTGGCAATCCTGGGATTGACAATGTATTATTAAGCTGTTGGTTTAAAATATAAAACACAATATTCCTGGTATTTTCTCACTGTATATAAACCTTCTCCTCAAACTCTTGCTAGGATGTAAAAATATAATTGTATGCTTCAGGATGTCAGCTAGTTTTCCTTTTGATAAATTGTGCGTGGCTTAGCCTTCTCCTTTCAGCTTTCAAGAATTGGCCATGTTTTCTTGTGTTTCCTATTGGATTGACCTCATGCTACTTATAAATAGGTTTTAGAAATATCTGTGCACACAAAATGTAGATTATATAACTGGTTGTATTTTCTAATGACCAATGTCAGAGCAATACATAACAGCAGCCTTGAAAATGTGCAACCCTCATGGAAAGTATTATTTTAGCAAATAAAATGTTGGAAGTAAGTAATTTAATATCTTAAATTTCCTATTCAACTGAAATATTACCTAGCCTATAAAGAGCCCATTTTTTATCTGAGGTGTGCCACCTGAAATTCATTCATGTGTAAAAGTGTTCATTCAACCAACCAGCACTTATTGTGTCTGATACTGAGCAAGTTGCTAGGGCTTCAAGATTGAATAAGAAATGATATCAGCAAAAATGGCAGAGAAAGGACCTCTAACCTCCAGCCCTCCAAGAAAGCAATTTAAAAATAGACAAAACCTATCAGAATTAACAGAGCTCTGAAAATTTACCAAAAGCTTGCAGCAACACAGGAAATTCATTCAAGAAAAACAGCTGATTCTCAGTAAGAACAGTAAGCTTTGTGGCATTTTAACTTACCCTAGTCCCATCTACCACTCCCCTGCTCGGCAGTAGCCAAAAAATAACAGCCATATTCCTGGTACTAGAGAAACCAGAACTCCATTCACCAATGGACCTTATTCACAAAGAATTTTCATTAATTGTTTGTTCTGATCTGGCTCGAAGAACAGCTCAAAAGACTTACCTTTTTTGCCTAATTCAGAACTATTCCAGTGCTAAAGCTGCATCCAGGCACAGGGGAAGGCCATTTTTCAAAAATATTTACAGGCTAATTTCATGGAGGCTGCTGCCAGAAGAAATAGATAACAGTTGATAAATAATAGAATAACCAAAACTCTTAGGAGGCAAGGCTGGGGAATGATATATCTCTAGAGGCTTCGAAAAGCTCCAACATATCCTGGGAACCTAGAAGGCCGCATGCATGTTCAGAGCTGTTTGCCTGCTCAGGAAAGACCAGAAGGCTCTAAGGTCCCATCTCCTGCTGACTTTGAGGCTCTAGAGAAGGCAACAAATTAGATAACCTAGATAAAATGGACAAATTCCTATAAACACACAAACTACCAAAACGAAATAGAAAATCTGAATAGACCCATAATAAGTAAACAAATTGAGTTGGTAATGAAAATTCCCAAAAAAGAAAAGTTCAGGACCAGATAGCTTCACTGCTTAGTTCTGCCAAACACTTAAGAGGAAGTAACACCAATCCTTCTCAGACTTTTCCAAAAAAGAAAAAGGAAACCTTCCTAACTCATTTCATGAGACCAATATTACCCTCTTATCAAAACCAGTCAAAGACAACACAAGAAAACTACAAACCAATATCCCTTATGAATGTGGATGCAAAATCCTCAATAAAATACTGGCAAACTGAATTCAACAGCATATCAAAAGGATTATATGCCCTGCCCAAGTGGTATTTATCTTAGGAAAGCATGATTGGTTCAATATATGAAAATCAATTGGTGTAATACACCATATTAGTAGAAAAAGACAAGAAATCCACATGATTATCTCAAAACATATAGAAAAGTATTTAACAAAAATCAAACACCTTTTCACAATAGAAACATTCAACAAATTATGAATAGAAGGGAACTTGCTCAAAACGATGTGACATTTATTAAACACCCACAGCTAATATCATACTTAATAGTGAGAGACTAAAAGCTTTTCCCTAAAGATCAGGAATAAAACAAGGATGTCTGCTTTCATCACTTTTATTAAAACATTGTATTGGATTTTCTAGGTAGGGAAATTAAGCAAGAAACAGAAATAAGTGGCACTCAGACAGGAAAGAAAGAAGAGAAAGTATCTCTATTCACAAATCACAGGATCTTATATGTAGCAAACTCTAAAGAATCCAAACAGACACACACTCACACACACACACACATGAAACAGAGTTAATACATGAATTCGGTAAAATTACAGGATACACAATTAATAGAAAAAAGTTTCATTTCTATACACTAGAAATGAACAATCCCAAAAGCAAAATTTTAAAAACAATTTCATTTACAATAGCATCGGTAAGAAGAAAATACTTAGGAATAAATTCAACCAAAGAAAGCAAGACTTATACACTGAAAATTATAAAACACTGTTAAAAGAAATGAAGCAAGATTGAAATAAATGGAAAGACATCCCATATTCATTGATTGGAAGACAATGTTAAATGGCAATACTCCCCATATTGATTTATAGATTCAGTGAAATCTCTATCAAAATCCTTACTACAATTTCTTTTGCAGAAATGTAGAAGCTAATCATAAAATCCATATGGAATTTCAAGGGAGACAGAAGAGCAAAAAAAAAAGAGGAATAAAATTGAACTCACAATTCCTAATTTCAAAACTTATTACAAAGCTACAGTAATCAAGACAATGGGGTACCACCTGAAGAACAATATATAAACCAATGGAATAAAATTGAAAGTCCAGAAATAACCCTATAAATCTGTGGTCCATTGATTTTTGACAAGGGTGCCAAGGTCATTCAATGGGAAAAGAATAATCTTTTCAACAAATGATTCTGGATATCACAGACAAAGATGAATTTGGACCCCAACCCCACACCACACACAAAAATTAACTCAAAAATGGATAAAAGATCTAAATATAAGAGCAAAAACTATAAACCTCTTAGAAGGAAACCTAGGTGAAAATATGTGTGACCTTGGATTAAACGCTACTTTTAAAAGATGTGACACCAAAACTGCAAGCAATCAAAGAAAAATAGATAAATTTAACTTCATCAAATTGAAGTATTTTGTGTATCAAAGGGCACTATATCAAGAAAGTGAAAAGATAATCCAAAGAATAGGATAAAATAGTTCCAAATCATATACCTAGTAAGGGTCCAGTATACTAGAAGATATAAAGAACTCTTAGAACTGAACAATAAAGAAACAACCCAATTAAAATAAATGAGCAAAAGATTTGAATAGATATTTCTCCAAAGAAGGTATACAAATGGCCAATAAGCACATGAAAAGATGCTCAACATCATTGGTCATTAGGGAAACAAAATTCAAAATCACAGTGAGATACCACTTCACACCCACCTATAATTATTTAAAAAAAAGAAAGAAAGAAAAGAACAAATGTTGGCAAGAATGTGGAGAAATCGGAACTCTCATCCATTGCTGGCAGGATGGTGCTGCCACTATGGAAAATGGTTTGGCAGTTCTTCAAATGTTAAATATAGAATTACCTTATGACCTAGCAATTCCAATCCTAGGTATATACTTGAGAGAATTGAAAACATATAATCATGCAAAAACTTGTACATGAGTGTTCATAGCAGCATTATTCAAAATAGCTAAAAACTAAAAGCAATCCAAATACCTATCAGTTGAGGAATGGATTTAAAAAATGGTGTATCCATAATACAGAATATTATTTAGCCATATAAAGGATGAAGTATTGTTTTATGCTATAACGTGGATGAAGCTTGAAACCATTATACTAAGATAAAGAAGATAGACACAAAAGACTGTATGATTCCACTTATATGAATGTCCAGAATAGTCCATAGACATAGACAATAGACTGGCAGTAGCCAGGGGATGAGGGGGAGAGGGCAACTGGGACTGGGGTGATGGAAATGTTCTGGAATTAGAAGTGGCAATTGTTGCACAATATAGTGAATATACTAACACCACTGAAATGGTTTTTCACAATGGGGAAATTGGTGTTTTATGGAATATGTCAATTTTAAAATGCTAAAAAGTGAATAAGACTGAAATGGTAAAAGTACACACAAAAAATTACAATTATAGTCGAGTGTGATAAATGTTAGAATTCCATGAGAACCTAGTGGCAAGACATCTAAACCAGATTAGGAGGCCAGGGAAAACTGCTGAGTGGAGATGACTATTATTATAGAGAAGAATTAGCTAGATGAAGAGGGAGCAAGGGACAAGGTTATTGATAAATGCTGTTGAGTTTTATTGTAATCCTTTAAAATTATAGTAAGTACAGGTTCAATCATTGCATAATTAATCATTAACAAAAATAAAGTTAGTAAAGGTAACATACAATTACAACTTTCAGTTACTCTAAAGAAAAAAAGGAAAATACTACTGAGAACTTACTATTACATATCAAATTTTATCAACAAATTTATAATTATAAGCAATCTCACTTTTAGGAATGTTTTTATTACATTTTTTTCTCTAGCTCTGTTGTATTTTTCCTACCCACCCATTTTTTATTCCTTCACCAAATCTATTAATCCATCTTGGTTCTTATTTAACAATAGGGGTTTTTCATCTCATCTGTGGAGGGTGGGAGGTCTTTGAGAATCCCCCCTGGCTAAATTACAAGAATTTCTCTATATACCAAGGCATATTTCCTTATGCTCAGTGTTTTCCAAAACATTACTTACCAGGTTGATTTCTATCCTCATCTCTCTTCATCTTTATTCTGAAATTTTTAACTCTGTGCATGTCATCTCTTTGAAGAACCATGGACTATGTCCCAAGTGCTATTTATTACTATGTTAGATATTTATCAGTCATCTTTCTCTTTACATTTGTCTCTCACAGGTGGCACTTAGTTCTAATCATTTGTATTACAGATTATTCGCATTCTTTCCTATAGTCCCAATGGTCAACCAAATATTGGACTTTTCTACTCCATTTTCCTCCCCCATGCTCTAGGACTCATTTTTTTATTAGAAATTAGAGAAGAGAAAATCAATGATAATTTTGCATCATCATATTACATTTTTCTTTGTGAATTGACATGTTCTTACTAATAATGAATTAAAATATTTATTTAGAACATAAGATTGACAATTTTACAATGGTAAGGTGTGGATATTTTTATATAATTTTCACAGGAGGACAAGTGTGTATATACAATTTGGTGGACAATTTGGAAATATCTCTCAAAATGTAACATGCATATTCATTTCAATCTAGTAATCCGATTTCTAAAAACTTATTTTACAAAAGTACACACCTAAATATTTATGTTCAAGGTTTTTAACTTCAAATTTTTTGTAATGGTTTAAAATTAAAAACAAATTTTAAAAATTAAAAAGCCAGCCCTGGTGGTCTAGTGGTTAAGATTCGGTGCTCACTGCCATGACTTGGGTTCATATCTCAGTCAGGGAACCACACCACCTGTCTGTCAGTTGTCGTACAGTGGCTGCTACTGTTACTATGATGCTGAAAGCTATGCCACCAGTATTTCAAATACCAGCAGGGTCACCCATGGTGGCCAGGTTTCAGCAAAGCTTCCAGGCTAGACAGACTAGGAAGAAGGGCCTGTCCACCACTTTCTGAAAAAAACTGGCCATGAAAATCCTATGAACATCAACAGAGCATTATTTGATCACCAGAAGATGAGAGGATGGTGCGAAAAAACTGGGCAGGATTCCTCTCTGCTGTACACAAGGTTGCTAGGAGTTGGAATCCACTTGAAGGCACTAACAACATTAAAAAAAATTAAATGACCTGTGACAAATACCCATTAAAAAGCAAATCATTAAATAGATTGTGGTTCACCCACATTTTAAAATAAAACACTACGAGTCCAATGAAGGAGACTTATATGTAATGAAGTGAAAATTTCAAAAAGATATATTTTTAAATGAAATGGCTATAAAATAATGTGTATAATAAAATCCTATTTATGAAGAGCACTTGAGTTTATGAAATGACAATGTATTTAGATAATAGAATTTATGTTAAATTGTTGACAATAAGTTCCTTTGGGAAAGACAATGAAATTTTGATCTAGGAGAAATGAATAGGACTTTAGTGTATTTTTATTCCTCTATGTTATTTGAATAGTTTTATAATATTCATAAACTAATTAGAGTATTTCTGAAATTAGATTAATTCTAAAATATGTTGAAAGAAGAAATGTGCTTATAGGTGACATTAAATTCTGCCAGATAAATATATTATAGGCAAATAAGTGTAGGCATTCAATGTTTTCAGCTAAAAATTCAGTGGGTAATCATCACTCTATCTATCTAAATTCAGAACAAACAGCTGATTCAGGTATTTTTCAAAACCAAGTCAATTCGTGTGACATCATGTAGTCATGCTGACAGACTGACTATGACTTTTCAAATAGGTGTTTTGTTATAGTGCCAAGGAAACTTTTTTTCCACATTCCCAATTAATGATCCATATAATTCAGATCCAGTGAAGACTGGATTTCTGAATGCACAATGACGCCAACTGTCTCAGTTTCCACAGGTTATAAAAAAGAACTTTCTAAAGCCATGGTAGAAAAAAAGATACAGTGGTGCATCAAAGAAGGAGTCAAATTCCTACTCACCTCCCTGTATGTACAGAGGTTTTATCTCAGGCCAGCTCGCAGAAATGTCCTCTGATGCTTAGCTCTCACCTGAAATTTTGGTGAGACGGGTGGGAAGAAATAGAGAGTGTAGGAAAATGGGGAAAAGGGATGAAGAAATTGTAACTTAGGAAAGGTAACAATCATGAACCAGAATTAAAGAAGGGCACAAGAAATCTGGCCCAGTTTTAGGCACCTGTGAGGTACAAGGGAGAAATCATAAAAGTTCAGAGGGAGGGTGTGATAATTTCAATCAAAGTAATGGAACAACAAAAGCACTTTCCTCAAGATGGAAGGGAGGCCTGTAATTTGGTGCCCCCAAATTAAGTTTTTGGCAGCAACCAGCTGAGAAGGCAGACCTCAGACTGACTTTGTTAGAAGGCCATCTTCTGAAGTTCAAAGGCCCAGGTAGAGACTGGGTTGGGGATAGACCTTAATATCCCACTATGGCCAATTTCAAACTATCAATAATTTAACTACCGTTTGGTAAATTTCTTGAAATTTAACAATCAGCTGTTGCAAGCCAGTATTTGCAGATCCAGCAGACCATTTGGAGTAGGTATTAGAAAAATCCTACACACTCAAGTGACCCAGGCAGAAGGTACCATTTGAGTTAGAATGCAGTGAGGACTATGCAATAGGCTGCTGCCTGTTAACACAGCTGTGTAGACAAAAAGCAATGCCATAGCCTACTAGAAAGGGAGTGTGATATGTAAATATTTTCTCTGTTAATTTCTTTAACATTCCGTGGGAGAATGCAGACAACCTTGTGGACACTGAGTGCTAAGTGCAAATGGCTGTGACGGGGCCCTGGTTGCAGCAAGGAGTAACAACCACAGCCTCTGACATGTGTCAGAGAAGTGTGTAGGAAAGTGTCTAGATGCTACCAAAATAATATGAAATTTGCATGCTTTGAATGTACCATATAAAATTCGTAGCATATCTAAAATTTAAACCAGACCTTCATGCTCCCAGTATAGTACACATTTTACCTTCTATACTTGAATATATAATATAAATATTTAAAATATATATAATCCCTTATTCAGCACTCAGGTGGCACTGTAGTGAATCAGTCTAACTGCTCTAGCACCTGATCCAGCCAAGGAATATGTTTCTTTTGTTGCGTTGAACAGGTCTTTTCCTAAAGATCTAGTAATTAACCGCGGGTTTTCCCAGTCTAACTCCCAACCTGAGTAATTCACGCAGTATGAGAAGTCTTCCTTTCAATTTAACTAAAGGCTAGGATTACCCTTCTTCCCTGGGCTCAAGGACATTTCTCAGGTTGTAATTCTGCTGAAATACCATTCATTCTCCCTTCCTCCTGGTTTCCAGATTTTTTTATGTCATTAGATTTCCTATGCTAATTTTCTGGCCAATATTCATCTGGGATATCCTATTCCAAGAGTTTCACATGGTAAGCTCGTATCTTCCATGTTAATATTCCTTCTGGATTTTGTGTAAAACAACTAGTACTGAAGAGAAATAGATATGAGGATGAAAGGGAGTCAGGTGTGTGTAATTAAAACAACAAAAACATCATGATGTACTTTCCTAAGTTGGAAAGAAAAGAGTAGAGTAACAGGGAGTTCAGTAAAATAATTAACTTTATCTTTACAATAGGCTAAATGTCACAAAGAAGGAAAGAATTTAGAAGCAGTGGTGTAAATTATTATAGAAAAATATTCTCAGATAGAAATGTGTTAATTGAATTAAAGTTTTGCCTAACTCATGATATGTGTGGGAAACAATACAATGTGAAAGTTGTGGATAGAAATGAATTACATGAATTTTAAATAAAAGTGCAGGGGCTGGCCAGGTGGTACATTGGTTAAGTTTCTCCGTTCTGCTTTGTTAGTCTGGGGTTCGCCGGTTTGGATTCTGGGTGCGGACCTACTCACCACTCATCAAGCCATGCTGAGGCGGTGTCCCACGTAGAAGAGCTACAACTCTACAGCTATGATATATAAAACTATGTACTGGGGCTTTGGGGAGACAAAAGAAAAAAAAAGAGAAAGATTGGCAACAGATTTAGCCCAGGGCCAATCTTCCTCAAAAAAAAAGCACATTAAAAAGAAAGAAAAAAAAGAAAAGTGCAAATATCTACATTTTGAGAATATAATTTAATTACGGTATTTTATAAAGATTCATTTTAATTTTGAATAATTTCAATTATTTTGTGTCCATATATCAATATTAAAATATTGCTTTCTATCCAAATGTACAAAATACTATATCTACTTCCAAGTTAACCTCAAAATATGAAAGATGAAATACAACTGCAGAATTATGGGAATGTGCAGAAGTTTTTGGTTAGAGGATTCAATTTCCTTAAAAAAAATAGATATGAACATTCTCCAAAGTACTATTTTGATTGAAGAGCAAAAATAAAAGTATTTCGACACTATGGAAATTGCCTGGATCAAAAGAAAATTATTTATATCTAATGAAAAAATATTTATCAAGGCTGGAAATTTCATATTAGTGACTAACCAATAACATTGCAAGTACAGATATAATAGTGTTCTTTATATTGTTGTAGATTAATTATCATCCACAGTTACCTTCTGAAGCTTTGAATTATGGCATATTAAAGAGAAAAAGGATAACTCAGTGATTTGATTCTGCAGGTTTTGAAAAATATGTCCAAAAATTCTTGTATCCATCCTTCCAGAGGTAGAACTTAACTCTCCTAACCTTGAGTGTGGGCTGGAAGATTGGGCCTGCACTAACATCTGTAGCCAGTCTTCCTCTTTTTCTTTTTTCTCCCCGAAGTCCCAGTACATAGTTGAGTATCATAGTTGTAGAGTTGTAGCTTTTCCATATGGGATGCCACCTCAGCATGGCTTGCTGGGCAATGAGTAGGTCCGTGCCCAGGATCCGAACTGGCGAACCTGGGCCAGCAAAGCCGAAGGCACAAACTTAACATCTATGCCACTGGGCTGGCTCCTTGATTCTAATAGAATATGGCAGAAGTGATGGAGTACCTCACTGCCAAGGTTAGATTACAAAAAGACGCCAGCTTCCATCTTGAGGGTGCACTCTCTATCAGATCACTCTTTCTGGGTGTAGCCAGCCACCATCTTGTGAAGACATTTAGGAAAGGACGTGGGGGAAAATGGAGACCTCCACCCAACAGCCAGTAGCACCTGAGGCTGGCCGACAACCACGTGAGCAAACTCAGAAGCAGTCTCTCCAGTCCCCGTTGTGCCTAGAGAGTGACTGCAGCCTCACGAGAAACCCTGAGCTGGAAACACCCAGCTAAGCTGCTCCCAGATTCCTAACCCACAGAAACTGTAAAATAAGTGTTTATTTTTTAAGTTACCAAATTTGGGGGGATGAAGAACTGCACTTTTTAACTCAGTAGGGATGAAAGCATAGCATTGTTATTTATCAAAATTGATGGATCATGTTTGATAGGTTAGTGTAGACAACCACACTTCTTTTAGTAATTTGAATTAATCCCCTGGTTACTTACCAGAGGCTTTATCACAGAAACAAAAAGGCAGACAAAGGGGATTAAATATGTATGCAGTGGTATGTTATTTTGTTTACATGGGGCTTAAATACAAAATATTTATGAGGATGTAAATTAGTGATTTAAAACAAAAAGAAATGAGCCCTATTACCAAATTCTGATTTTGAACTAGACCCTTGATGACAAATTGCAGGACAATTGAAGGCCAAGGATAACAGATTGGATTAGATGACAGAAGGTGATTATTTATGTGAAACATGTAGACAAAGCACTTGAAATGTATTATGTGCTCAGAAAGAAATCAAGGTAGTTGACCATCCACACTATCCTGGATGTTATTCTTTCTAAATTTAAAATATATCTCAAAAACCTCCAGCTCAGCAATATGAATATGAATCTTCCTCCTTGATTTAAATAGCAGCAAAACATTTAATAAGAATGCAATATGTTTTATTGAACCAATATCCGATTGTAGAATATTTTGGTTGGTTTTTTTTCTAGTATTTTATTAGTACAAATAATACTGCAAAGGTCCTTCTTGAACATTTATCCTTTGATAACATATTCATTGGGCAAATTCCTAACTCTGATATTGCTGTGACCAAACATACATGTTTTATAAAATTCAATGCATATTGTCAAAATGCCATGCAGAAAGTTTGCACCAAGTCACATTCCCACTGCAGTATGAGAGTGACCATTTTTTCCACAGTTTTCCTATCACTTATTGTCAAAACTTTTAGCATACTTGCCATGTGATTGATGAAACCTACTTTAATTTGTATTTAAGCACCAGTGGAATTTAGTATTTTCTTTGTATATGGATTAGCCACTGGGATCTCTTTTTCTGTAAATTACCTGATCATTTCATTGCCCATTTATGCTATTGGATTATTTGCTTTTGTCATATCAAGTTATATGAGATTTTTTGGCATATGAGCTATTAACTGAGTTTCTTGTCAATCTTCAGCTATAGGCAGGGTTTTGTTTGTTGGTGTTTGCCATGCAGAGTTTTGGTTTGTTTGCATTTTACTTGAATTGATCGATCTTTACCAAAATGTTTTCTGAGTTTTGGTATCATGCTTGAAGGAAATTTCCAGACTCTGAGATTATAAATAAATGATGAGAGAGAAGGGCTAGGGTTATATAGGACTAAGAATCCAGACCTGGATATATCTCATGGATAGAAGTGGAGTCAATACCAAGAGGCTCTCTAATCTCTATCCAAGTAAATTTTATTGTCCCAAGCACAGGACTCCTTGATAATGTTTTCCTAGAACCTGTAGACTATGCATTCAGCAGCCAGTGAGCACCATCCGTCCCCAGTGCCACTGAGTGTGTTAGTAGTCCTATATATAGGCACTAGGGGAGGACTTCTCGGCAGTTATCCAATGATTATCCAATAGGACTGATGATTGCCATTGGTCTAAGATTTTGCTCAGTTTTGTCAAATTATCCTTTCTAGACAACCATCTTTTTCAATAGCCCAGGAAACACAAATTTTCCCCAAATTAGTGGTGGGACATGGACATCTGGTGAGACAATGAAGGTGTTATAAAGAAAGCAACAGTGCCTGCATTTTGTGGTACTGAAGGAAACCAGCGTATGATGTCCAGCTCATTAAGTCAGTGTGTGGTGGAACATACACTCTTTTCATTAACTATTTTTAAGTATCAAGTGTTAAAAGTGATTTCTTCCCATATTTTCTTTATTCATTCATATTTCTCTTTGTCAACTTCCTTTTTTTCATTTTATTTATAATTTATCCCAGTCATATATTTTTTTCCATAATGCTCCCAAGTTCTGACTGGTGAGTCCATAAGTCTTACTCTAGCCCTTCCTTCCTCCCTCCCTCCCTTCCTTCCTTTATCCCTTCCTCTCTCCCTCCCTTCCTTCCTTTATCCCTTTCCCCCTTCTTCCCCCCCTTCCTCCCTCCCTTCCTCCATTCCTACCTTTCTTCCTACCTTCCTCCTTTTCTTCCTCCCTCCCTCCCTCCCTTCCTTCCTACCATCTTTCCTTCCTTCCCTTGAATTTTTTTCTTCCAAGGCAATATTAAAATGTCTTTATAGAGAAGAACATCACAGGGCACAATAAAATAACAAGATTAACATATATATGATAAAAGTTTATATCTCAGTCTAGGGCTCAGTATTTTACTCTCTTTATACTCAATATTTAATCTGAGGCAGGATGATATAATAGAAAAATAATGGATCTTTTAGACAAAGTTAATCCCTGGAAGTGCATGCAGCCCTATCCATAAAATTTCTATTACAACTTCTAGAATTTGGGTAAGAATTAAATAAGATCATTTCATAATAAATTGATAGCATTTCTTGAGAACTCAGATCTTTTGATTCACAGTTCTGCACTTATATTCTAAAACGTAGTCAAATAGTCTAAGAATAAACCTAAATAATCCCCAATGTTACTTTGTTTCATTAAATTTCATGGGCTCAAATTATAAAAAATACAAAACTTTTCTCATTAACTAAATTATTTAGTGAATTACTTTAAACAGAGGTATTTTTCTAGATTAAACAGTAAAATATAAAGAATGTTTAAAATAATGGTTTACATTGATTTTTTAAAGTTATGGCTATAATAGAAATATTATAAAATAATATAAACAAAATTTTCCACATGTATTTATTCAAAAGTGAACATTTATCTCAATTTTGTGTTATACCAATGTTGTAATTCAATTGTTTTTCTAGATAACTCTATGTTATTCTAAGATAATTGGATGTATATGAAAATGTTTTAAAAATCCAAGTACCCTCAGTTCCAGAAAAACAAAACAAATTAATTTTGAGAAAAGGTAATTGCCTTTAAAATGGAGAAAATTGACTTAGCAATTTTAAATTGTGAGGAAGTAAATTTAATCTTCATTTTCAGCAATTTTTGTTTTCCAGTCAATTCATAAAAAGGATGATATGTAAACATTACCAAATGAATCCTTTGAAACCTGACTGGACACACTGGTAACTGAGTCACTTGTCTGTGTTCTGAAGTATGAAGCCTGGTCCTCACCATAGAAACCCTTCCTGAGCACTTCCTGGACAAAGAAAAGGAGGAGCCACAGTTCATGTTTAATTCACAGGTAGACTGGCTTCATCTCTTATTTTCAGAATGAAATGAGGAGGCAATGGCATTTGAACAGGAGTGGCTTTGTCTAATATTGTTTAACCTAAGCAATAATCCTGTGGGACAAATTATTAGCCTCATTTTTCAAGTGAGGAAAATCAAGTCAAATAATTTACTCAAGCCAGTTTCTGCAGCTGCTGTCCCAAAACCTTTACAACATGATCCAATTGCTAACTGGTTCCTTTTTTTTTTTTTTTTTAGTGAGGAAGATTGACCCTGAACTAACATGTGTTGCCAGTCTTCTTCTTTTGCTGGGGAAGTTTAGCCCTGAGCTAACATCTGTGCCCATCTTCCTCTACTTTGTATGTGGGACGCTGCCACAGCATGGCTTGATGAGTGGTGTGTAGGTCTGCACCCAGGATCCAAACCTGTGAACCCCAGTCCGCTGAAGTGGAGCGTGCAAACTTAACCACTATGCCACCGGGCTGGTCCCTGCTAACTGCTTCCTCATATTTAAATATGTCCTTGTTGATGGCCGTCTTCATGAGAGGCTGAAATTATGAGTGGATATAGAGGTCAAACTTGCTGACAAAGAGAGAGTTGTGCAGATATAAAAAGGAAAGAAAATGTGTTAACACTAAAACATTTGAACTGTGATATATAAGTAATTTGGAGAATTATAAATGGTAACATTTAAAAACCACTTTTCTATTCCATTTTTTAAAAAAATCTTCCATTTGATCCACTATTTCCACTTCTGGAAATTTATTCTTATGAAAGTAATTAAGATATGAAAATAAAAGATCAAGTTATCTGTTTGAGCTATATTTGGAAATCCCTAAATGTAAAATAATTCAAGAATTGTTAAGTAAGAAATAGTACTTGTAGAATATTATATAATTATTTTATTTATGTTTTTTGTGTGAGGAAGACCGGCCCTGAGCTAACATCCGTTGCCAATCTTCCTCTTTTTGCTGAGGAAGACTGGCCCTGGGCTAATATCCGTGCCCATCTTCCTCTACTTTATATGGGATAACCGCTATGCCACCAGGCTGGCCCCATGTAATTATCTAAAAATACTTGAAATAAATTTCTATTAACATAGAAATATTATTTTTTAATGTTAAGGTAAGAAGTAGGATATAAACTTATACATATATGGAATATGATCACAACTAAGTGAAATAGTTTTAAAAGAATAAAGGAAATATTAATAGTGACTTTTTCCTGCTTTTTATCATTTTGTAATTTGTAAATTTTCTGTAATGGGAATTTGTTACTTTTAAAACTGGATTTTTTTTTCTTTTAATCAAAAGAAAAGAAGTATCTCTTTTCTTTTATTTTGTAGATTTTGTAAGAAAACATCTTAAAAATTAAGAAAACATCTAAAAAAATTAAGAAAACAATAAAATCTAACCATCTTTACTGTCATTCACAGATATAAACTCTGAATTATTTCTTTCAGATCCTAGGCAATATTATTTTCCCAATAATTTTCAAATAAATCAAAAGTGATCCAACTCTATAAAGTTTAATCCAACTTAATGGTTGAGAAATTTGTCTCAGAACAGGTTTTCTTATAGTATAGCAGACTCATTAACCAAAGAGGTTCTTTAAAGAAAGAGTCCAAGGGAATGCTCTTTAGCTTAAGACATGGACAGCTGTTCCAGTAAAAATCCATGCCACCAAAAGGATGCTTAAGATACAGAAAAACCGCGATGGTTGTGACTGGCTTTGTGAATTGCCACATCAGTATATTTTGTAATCTGTAATATAAACAGATAAACACAAACATCCCCCCCACACACTTACTTTGTATTCTATTTGTTTTCTTATTTGCCCATAAAACTGTCATTTGTTTTTTCTTTTTTAAAGGAAGACTATGCCATTCTTATTTTTCTTTTTAATTTTTAACCTATTATCACTCTGTGAGACAAGATTGATTGACCTATGTTGTGTGAACCTAAAATGCCAGCATAATCAGAAATCCATAAATTTTCGAATTTGGAAATCTTAATTCAAACACATAGGTCCCTGGAAATGGCTGGGGATGTTCATGATGACGACAAGATAGCTGTGGATTTAGGGGATTGGTAGCTCAAGAAATTAGGAGACATTTCTCACTGAAATTATTTTCAGTGCTATTTTAGATTCAAGTCAACAAATATTATGTTCAAAAGAACAGAATTGATTTTCAACATGAGAAATAGTGGCAAATGGAATTCAACCCCCCCTTTTTTAATGTGCAGATGTTAATCAACTTTACTGAGCTATAATTTACATACAATGAAATATACCCATTTTAGGTGTACAGTTTGAAGAGTTTTGTCAAGTGTGGATTCCTGGTAATCCTTACCATAATCAAGATATATGACTTTTCCATCACTCAAAGACTTCCTTGTGCCCCTTCTCTGTCAATATCCCCACACTTCCAGCCCCAGACATGCACTGAACTGCTTTCTGTGACTATAAATTAGACTTACTTCTTCTAGAGTTTCCTATCATTAAATCATATAGTACATACTCTTTGGTATCTGGCTTCTTTCACTCAGTGTAACAATTTTGAGATTCATCAATGCTGTGTGTACTTCAGTCCTTTTCATTGCTGACTGATATTCCTTTGTGTGAATATACCAGATTTTTTTTATCCACTTGCCTGTTGATGGACTTCTGAGTTCTTTCCAGTTTATGGCCATCATAAATAAAGCTGCTATGAATATTTGTGTACAAGTCTTTCTAGGAATGTACTAATTTCTCTCGGGAAAATTTCTCTTGGATTATATGGAGTGTATGTTTAACTCTCAGAGAAACTGCCAAATATATTTGCAAAACATTACCACCAGCAAGGTAAGAGAATCCAATTACTACTCATCTCAATCAACACACTTTAGCCACTCTAGTGAATACATTGTGGTATCTCATTGCAGTGTAGTATACATTCCCCTGAGAACTAATCATGTTTAGCACTTCTCCATGTGGTTATTTGCACATCTTCCATGAAGTGGATGTTTGAATCTTTTGCCCATTTTTGAATTGGTCTGTCTTTTTATTACTGAATTGTAAGTGCTCTTTATATATTCTAGATATAAGTCCTCTCTCAGATGTATGTGTTGCCAATGTTTTCTCCCCGTCAGTGGCTTATCTTTTTCATTTTCTTAATGGTATGCTGTTTCAGTTTTATTCACCACTTGAAAATAATTTTTGTCATATTTTGTAGTAACATTTCATGTGGTTTTAACATATGATTTAATATTCATTTAATATTCATCATCAATATCTTTTTCTGAAAAGTGAAGAAAGAAAAATTAAGTGTTGAGAAACACTAAGTCATTTACACATCATTTCATGCTTAAGATATCATAGGGGCTAACCTTCAAGTTAAAAACGTCATAATATTTTGGCACTAAAGTGAAAGATTCAGGTATCACATTACTGAACATATCTCTGATGTATACAGCACCTACTAATTCAAGCAATGGAGTATATCTCACTGGAGAGTATTTGCCTTAAGGCACAGTCACAGGACTGTATTTCAAAGTTATCTGAAATAATGTATTCTCGTGCATATTTATGTTGCTAGTTTCATTTTTTCTTTTTGATTTTTATAAGTATGTAAACTTTACATGGTTCTAAAGCAAAAATTACATTAAAAATATTCTCAGAGCCTTGCTGTTCAGTCTTTTCTTCTTAATTGTGTGTGCACCGTTCGTGTGTATGCCCGTGTGTGTACACATGCATCAGCGCAGAATAAACACATACATATATGCATAATCTCATTCTCCCTTTTTATAACAGGAAGACAGCATATTACTTTTTTCTGTTCTTGTGCACCTTGTGTTTTTTCAAATCAACGCCCTTTCAATGAGTAAAGACTAGAATAATTGCTTTGGAACAAAAATAGTACAGCATTTAGGCAACTTCTGGAATTCAACAATCTTATAAATTTTGTTCGATAACACAGTTTTGATAACAATGATCCACAGATTTACTCTATCCTAAAATAACTGATTCTAAAGAGACAGCAGATACTTCACAAGAGGACACAAGCAGTGTACTTGTAAAGGTAAATTAATAACAACATCTAACATTTTTGAGTGTTTAAATGCCACCTACTATTCACAATAGTTTATGTGCATTATCTCTTTAAATCCTTATAATCACCCTGTGAGGCAAACGCTATGATTAAACCCATTTTTCAGCTGAGTTAACTGGGTCACTGAGAGGTTTAGTTACTTGCATAGGGTCACAGACTAGAGCAGAACCTGGCGCCTTAACCTGTAATTATACTGCTTCCCAAGCAACACTGATTGACAGAAAAAAAGTGCACATATTTTTAAATATATATGGTAGGATATTGTGGGAGATTAAATATATATGGTAGTAGATTGGTAGCCACAACCAAAAGTGAAATTCAGAATTAACGTAACATCTTATAAGTTTAACTAGTTTACTTTAAGCCATTTTAAATCATACTGATGGACATTTATTAAGACAATAGAATTAGCAATCAAATTGTACATAAATATTATACATGAGTATTTTATAGAAGATCCACATTCTTTTTATTCTAGAAGAACATACACGTTCACCTAACCTTTTATACACTCTCTGTAGCAAGTGCCAAATAGAACCAGATGTAAGAAAACTACACGATCAAAGTTTAAAGAAAAAGAATTCTTAAATAATATACACAAGAAAAGATAGAACCCAGCTGTATGCTGTTGCAAGAGAAACGAGCACGCAAGAATGGTTTTTTTCACTCTACTTTATTATTATTATCAACCCTGTAAAATGAGATTCAGCACTCCACCTTAGTATTTATTTTCTTGCTAGAATTGTACCAGATGGAAGAATTTCATATAATTGAAAACATTGATTGGTATGTCCTTCTGTTAAGATGTATTATCACTAAGATAATTCTACTTTCTTTTGTATCTCAACAAATATTATTTTTTCTTTTTATGTCATGCCATGTAACCTTTTTCTATTGTTATTATGTCATACTACATAACCCTTTCAAAATAGCCCTTTCATATATTCTGCACATGTCTTTTCAAAACCAAGCTACCTATGAGTCATGTCAATATTGAATACCAAAAAGGATAACCCAAAATGTAGTCATGTAACCTAACCAATCCACCAGATGAGAAACCAAGGATATAGTAAAATGCGAAAGGCCTGCTAATATATTCTTAAATAGATATTTATGGAATACAGTTTGGGGCAAGAAGTTTCCAGAGGCTCAAAAGGAATGCTATAAGGAGACACTAGCCTTAACTTCATTTAATTGAGTCCAAAGGAATATGAGGAATTGAGCAGTCAGTGCACCAACTGAGGAGTGCAGAAAGTAGAAGTGGGGGTATAAATGGAAGTACCTCAGGAAGCAAAAATACAGAATCACAAATCATAGCTTCTTTAAACTTCAGATGCAAAGGAAGAACAATCTTTGTAAGTTCAACAGTGCTGAAAGAACTGTTGGGCATGCGTCGTCTTTTATGTAATTCCTATGTATGTACAAGGATAGCAGCAGGCAAAGGATTCATGTATGTGTTTGTAATTATGGATACTACAGATAGATTTATCAAAATCTTTAACCTACAAATGTCTCCCCAATATTTTCCAACAGACAGGACTATACTACATCTAACATTAGCAAACATAAAGGAATAATCCATACAATATCAATGATGGCCAAGGCTCAGGTATTCAGAGTTTATGGTATAAATTAATTGAGTATGTTTTTGTTTTGTTTGTTCATATCTTATCTTCTTTTTCCTCACCTACTCCTTTACTTAACATAATCTATTTTAGCTTGTATTATTTTCTTATTAAGCTATAGAGACTCACTAAAACAATGATGAGATGCAATAAAGAAAGAAAACATTAAAACCATCCATGTTACCACTCAAAGATAATTATTATTAGTTAACAACCTGTTATACAGGCACATACATACAGGTGAGTTGCTACTATATGTGTGTACGTATGTATGTATATATATGTATACATAGTCTTATTCTTACATGGAGAGCATTCTGAATACATTTTTGATCATTTAAACATGAACAGCATAACATGCACATATTTCCATGATAATAAATACAAATCAAAAGCCTTATTCTTTAATAGCTATTTTAAGCAATAGTTGACAAATTATCCCTATTGTTAAACATAGTCTAAGCATAATTGCATAGAATTACAATTGTTAGATCACAAGACATTTTTTTGGCTTTCCTCACACTTTGCCACTTTTTTGGCTCCTTGAAGGACTGTGCCTTCCATGTTATCCCCTCACTGGAATTGTAGTAGGGTAATCTTTCCTCTATATCCTTGGTAAGCTGTTAACAGTTTTGCCAATACAATGCAAGTAAAATATTTTGCTTTAACTTGTATTTTTATTATATTTTCTCAAGTATTTATTGACTTTGTTCTTCTGTTTTTGGAATGTTTGTTAGTGTCTTTCACTCACTTGTAACCTGGAACATTTGTCATTTTGAGGGTTTTTTTGGTAAGCATTTTCAGAGACAGGAATTTACTGTTTAGAATAAATTAAGCAAACGATTTTTCTGGCTAATTGTTTGGATTTTATATTGTTTGTGATTTTTTTTACACATAGACAACCAATATTAATTTTTAGATAGTTAAAATAATCAATATTTTCCTTAATGGTTTCTACTTGTGCAGTTATTCTTAGAAAGGCTTGGAAAAATGTATATATGTATATATATATATATATACACACACTACTTATCAATTTATATTATGTAATAATAATATATATAGTTGCTCATTGATTTACTCAATTTGCTTAATCATAAATACTCTCTTCAATCATTTGGATTCTTTAAGTTCAACTAAATTTCTACATATGCAATGTTGCCAATCTTTCAGTTGTGTCCTTACTTCTAACATACATAATCTTGCTGGGTATTGACCATCACATAATTATAGCTCTTATTTATTGAACACTTCCATTGAACCAGACTCAAAATTGCTCTGAATTCAATTAAAACTCACCATAAACTAGGAAGTATGCGGTAAAATTCCATTTCACAGATAAGGAAGCACAAAATCAGATTAAATAGTTGAAACAGTTGAATGAGGTTTTGATACCAGGTCTATTTTATTTTGATTTGTGAACCACTATGAAATGCTGCCTTTTAGCTGTTTTAGACATTTTTGAAAAACAGATCTGTAAATGCATGAATAAATAAGTAAAATAATTCTAAGGATGTATGCTGTAATTTAAGCCATTATGTTTTTCCAGTCTAACTCTATTCCTTCCCTCCAAACACGAGGAATTGCCATGAATACTGTAGCCTAAAGTTCCATCTAATTTTTAACACTTTAGTCAAGTAAATCTGCCAATAAGATATTGAATTAGAAAGAATTTTCCCCCACTGTATAATTTATTATATATCCAATTATTAACAAAAATATTGTAAAATTTGGAGGGCAGATTTTTGCATAGAGCCTATTATTCTACAGTGCATAGAGTTTGTAAGCAAACAAGATTTGTTAAATCAGTGAATATGGAAACATTAATGGCTTTATTGATTTGCCAAGAATACATTATTCTGAGAAAACCAAATTCAGTTTTGATCCTCTACTTTCAATGCACATAGGCAGTTTTAGATGAATAAATTAAATAACTCAGTGTTAAACACCAGAAGATCACTTATTTATTGGAGACAGTTGATCCAATTCCTTTCTCCTTTGTATCTGCAAATCACCATTTCAGTTCCTTTTAAAGCTAGCATGGTGTAAGCCATCCACATGGCAGGGCTATACAATAATGTGAAGCAGATGAATTTCAGCCCCATGAGAATTCTCAGTGAGTGAAAAAGGGTTGTATTATCCACCTAGGCAAGCGTGCAAATGAATGTCAGAATACCTGATTTAAGCTCATAAATGAGAAAAACTAAGTAAACAACTTTATTCCCAACCTCTTTCTAGTGATGGAGTAAACTTAAAATGAGTTAATAGATTTGATGCTTCATGTCATTTGCCTACCATTGGAAAAAGCAGAGAGACAGTTGTTTACAAATAATGTTACAGTGGAATAAGAGCAAAGAAAGCTAAATACTTGATTATGACCACAGGAACATTCTTAAATAGAAATCTGAGTATGAATAAGTCAGAAAGGCCTGTGCAGGAAAGCTACGTAACACAGGAAAGGATGCCAGTTTATAATCTACTTGTTTTAGAATAGTCAGTTACTGTTACTTTGCTTCTTACTTAATGAATAAAGACATATGAGAAAGGAATTTTAAGTATAAGGAAATTTTAAAATATTTGTATGCAATCCTGAAGGGTTAATATTATTTTTCCAATTATTTTACTGATGAATAAACTGAAGTTCAAAGTCAAACAGCCATTAAGTGGCAAAATCTCAGCTCATATCCACATTTGTTTAACTTTGAAAGTGCTCTTCCGCTTGGCCATAAGAACATTTACAGAAGATTCCATAAAAAAGAAATAGAACTGTGAATATTTTCTAGCTATGTGCATATTCATTTTAATGACATTACAATAAATGTACATAAAACAAAATACATTAGAATGTCTTAAAATGTGTTGAAATAAGTATGAACAACAAAATAGATTTTTGAAAAGCATCAAATCATTATAGCAACCTCCAAAACTTACAGTTCTTTAAATCTTGCTTGCAACTATTATTTACTACCATGTACTCAATATAGTTGCCCCCTGCCTAGAGCACTTTATTCTGTAGAGGAAAACAAACATAAAAATGATGCCTGTCTAACCTAAAAATTTAGATAAATACAAACAAAGCACATCAGGAGCTAGGATTGCGTCTAGATCATTTAGCTAGAATTTTGTAAGATTAAAAAGAAAACAAGCATAAAAATAATAGTAAGGGAATGTCCAGAGTTAAAGTATCATATTTTAGGTTTTAGCTGTTGACTTTATGTTATTCTAGATTATACTGTCAGATTCTTACCTTATGAAGGTCAAAGTCAAGGAGAAATATACATATGTGTGTACACCTACATATAGTAGTCAAGTAGTATATACTTGTGCATAAATATCACAGAAACATAAGGTATATAATGTAAATTATAATCAAAATGTAACTTTATTTTTGTCCTCCATTTTTCCTTCAAAATTTATTTATTTGATATATCTTTTCCTGTGCCACTGGGTGAAACCTGTGCAGGTCTCATGAATTTTCTGTTAATTTTTTGGTAATCAAGGGTCCTATACTCACTTTTAGTGAAAACAGAGAGGGTCAAATCAGAAATTAAAAATATCCAATCCAAGATGCCATTTAATACATAAAACTTCATTATAAACAAAGACTTTATTTCCGCCTTGCTGCAGTTGGTTTCTCTGATGTTTGGAAGGAGAAATGCTTGGCTCTTCTGTCTTCCTGCTCTGCCTACCTCCAAGTGCAGGAGCGAAGAGGAGAAAGGAGACAGTTTTCACTTCAGCTGATCCTTGTTTGTTCCTATTATACTAGTGGTGGGCCTGGCAAATGGTTAGAATCACCTCTTTCTATTCTCTTGGGGCTCTCCCACCTGTAGTTCCCTCGACTCTAATAGATAAATCTCTTTTTCAGAAGGTGGTTGGCAAATCTTTTGGAAGCCCGTAGGAAACCCCAGTATACCTCTGGCTTCTTGCTTCTTGGATCTCTTTGCCCCTGTATGTGAGTAACCCCATTGGTCAGGACCCGAGGACTTCACACTGGCACTGCCCTTCTAGCACGTGGCTCGCTTCTGGTTTATAGGAAACATCCTTCGCTCCAGCAAACTCAGAGGACTGTCTGATTCCAACCCTGCAGCAACTGACCTGGCCTTGAAACCATGACAGTGATTCGCTCTCTTCATCCTCAAGATTTCCTGGGTCAGATAGTCCCCAAATTATAGTGTCACGCACTGATTTCTTAAGTGATCCAGTTAAAACACCACCTCCTGCTGGGCTTCATGTGACAAACTGGCAACTGCCCCTTTGGGTGGAGGAGGAAATATAGCTCATAGAAAAACTTTTTCAGGAAATTCACTCTCTCCTATGTGCTCTAATCCAGGTTTCACATACTTGATTTCACTGAGTGGTCTAGGATTCCAGGACCCAGTTCTAGAACATGCACTCCTAAGTCCTGTATTTGATCTGGCTCTTCACCCTGATGTGCAGCACTACTGATCCTGGTGCAAGGTGGAAACTTCATTTCTAACACTGGGTTACACAAAAGGCTCACAACTTCAAGAAAGACATGCTGTCTTAATGAATGAGGAAAATACGTTTTTTTAAAAATGAGTCTCAAGCAAATCAAATATTTAGACCTTCATGATGATTTGGATATGGATATCTGTAGAGAGAGTATATTCATAAAATCCATATATACTTTATATACAAAATATTTGTAGTGAAAATTATGATTTAAAGAATCAGATTGTGTAAAATCTGCATCAGCACATTCTAGTAGGCTTATTTCAGCAGAAAACTGTTCAAAAATACAAATGGTCAAAATATTAACTCTCAAGTTCTGAGTTACTTTGAGAATAACACAAAGATGGAAAAGCACATGCATATGTTTTCTTGAAATGCTGCTTCATGCTATGCATGGCAGCTGGTCAGGTGAACAGTTAGAAGACATCAGCTGAGAGTATTTGAGTCTGCTGGATGTAATTTTATGATAATAATGAGAAAATGATTGGCTAAGCAGAATTGAAATAAGAACCACCACCATTCCCTTTCCAACTTTTTCATTCATTGGATTTTTTTTTCCTGCCAGGATGGCAAAATAACTGTCATTTAATAGGACTCCAAGGTTTTTACTATAAGTAGCTATTTTTATTCTTTCCTTCTCCATAGCAGTCTCAGAAACATTGTGAACATTGCTGACTCATAGTTTTTCTCTCTCTCTTGCTGTTTTTCACAGGTTAACACAAACGCCTCTTTGTGCTAAGTCTGCTTTGTTTATGTCCTTAATAAATGCCTATAAATTACTTTCCTAGATAAATTTGTGTCTGGTAGGTTCTGTGAGTAGGCTGATTCAGAAGCTAAAGGATCTTCAAGAGAGATGAACAGGATGGTGTCCGATGACTAACCTGAGAGTGAGCAGGCGGTTACAAAGTAAACACAGACATGATCGGTGTTACCTGGGCTGATGAAAATGGTGCCAGGAGGTGGTATAATAGCAAATGTTCTGGTCATGACATTAGTGAATGTATCTTACCTATATTGGTCACTCAATCATACACTCTAACAAAGTTTATAGCTCTTCACAGAAAATATGTATTTTTTTATATTCATAGGCCCAGCACAGTGTGTTTTCATTTATTCAAACAAAAGCACTAATTTTTGCCAGGTCCTTTTCTAAGCCCTAGGAGTATAGCATTGAGCTATCTGAGGCAGTGCCTACCCTTAAATAACTTTTATTTATTGGATAAAAAATGATAGAGATGAGAATTAAGATTTATTGAAAATTTAATAAAAGCACTGTTCATTTAATGTGCACCAAAATCTTTTGAAGTGTCTACTAAGTACTAGGTATATATATACAGAAAAGCATGCTTATAAGAGGCTGAAGTTAGTCTGCTTCTGTTCAAATTCTAGTGCCTTTTCATACTCTTCCTGGGACGTCAGCAAGTTAATCTCTCCATGCCTTAATTTCTTATTTGTAAAATTGGAATAACCATATTATCAATGTCATGGATTTATTGGGACTAAAAGATATAATACCTGTAAAAAGCTTAGAACACATCAAATAATATTAAATTCTAGCCATGATTTAACCTATGGAAGTTAAAAAAAGGTACCTACTTATAATACGTATCTTAACAGGGATGTCTGTAAAACATGAATTAGGGTGTTCAAGAAAGTTGTAGAATGTGAAGCGAAAGTCCAATCTTTTTTTGCTTAGTTGGGAAATTGTTTCTGAGGCAATTCCCACTATTTCCCTGATTAATGGGCAATTCTTGAGTCTATAGATAATCATTTAGAGGTAATTGTGTATGTATAGATAGGTAGATATAGTTATAGTTGAGAATTTCTCTCGTCTCAAGATTTTCCCCATTTGGAGTCCTCTAGTTTTATAGAGTAATTTTAAAAATTATTTTCAAATGGAATATGTGGGATATACATTTTTTGATTTTTTTTTTCATTTCCTTAAATTTGTCTGTGTTTACAGGGAGAAAAATAACTTGCCCGGTATGTGATTCTTGGCTTGCAATAGTGTGAAGATGCTACTCATTGTCTTTAAACTTTCATGGTTTCAAATGTGAAGTCTGATGCCAGAAAGAAAAAGTGAAGAAAGACATCGTTTTTGGTTTGAGCAATCAAGAAAAGAATAGACTTGCCATTTATTGAGATGAAGAAGAAATTCAGGAGGAGTAAATTAAAGATTTGTTTTTGGATGTGATAAGTTTGAGATATCTATCAGACATTTACATGGAGATGTAAAGTCAGCAGTTGGATATCTGAGCCCAGAATGCATGAGAGAGATTAAGCAGGAAATAGTTGAGATTTATAAGTCTATAGATAACATTTAAAGCCATGAGACTAGGCAAGATAAGTTAATGAGTGAATGATGACAGAAAAGAGTTGAGTTTCAAGAACTGAATCCTGTGGCATATCAACCTTGGCAATTGGGAAGAAGAAGAGAAAAGGAGAGCTCTGAGGAGAGGGGAGTAAAGGAAACCAGATTAGTGCTGTGGACCAAAAGCCAAGTGAAGAAAGATTTTCAAGTGCTTTATCAAATTCTGTTTATAGATCAAATATGATGAGGACAGAGAATTGACCACAGGATTTATCAACATAGAAATCATTAGTCTCTTCCTCAAGATCAGTTTGGGTGAAGTGCTGGGGGTAAAAGTCTAATTTGAATAGATTTAGGAGACAGTAGCAGGAGGGAAACTGGAGACAACCAGTGTAGATAATCCTTTCAAGGGGTGTTGATGCAAAAGAGAACAGAAAATGTGTCCTAGAGATTCCTGTTTTCCAAGCTCTTCGCATTCTCTGCTTTCATGAGTCATTCTAACTGGCATTCACTCAGCCTGCATGAGAGCAAGCTGGTACTATTTCTCTGGTTCTCCTAATCCCCCTTTCATCACAACCAATATTCAGATCTCATACCTCGCTGTCCTGAGGTGCTGCCAGAAATAAACATTTTAGAAAAAAATTTTTAATTGAAAAAATCTAAATTATGAGTCATAGAATTTTTAGAAGTAGAATTTAGAAATCATTTGTTCTAAACCAATGATTCTCAACATTTTTCCATCACAATGTACACACATAGGTGAAATGATTTGTATGTCACATTTGGGAACCACCTTTAAAATAGGAAATTTGCTAATTTATTTGAAAAATAAAAGTAAGTGATTTCCAAAGATTACTAGAGTCTGAATAGTAATAAATTCCTTCCTACTTCATAGTTAGTCATCACACTCTAAATATGTGTTGACATAATTGGAGAATTGCTTTGATTAGTGATTACATTTAGAAGTTAGGAAATTGCAATCTGGAGGGGTAAAGCTACTCACTCAAGCCACCTACCCTTGAAAGTAATAGTTTGAACGAGGACTCAGCTTTCTTAGAGGACAGAGATAGAAGTTGCAGGTAGGTAAATCCTGAAGGAAATTAAAGGAGCTTGGGAGTCATTTCCTGACTGGAAATTCTTTTTCTCAGAGGGAATTGGGAGCCAAATCTCATTAAGGCAAAAAGGTTTTTCTGAGCTCTTTAATCTTTAGAAAATAACTAGCAAAGAACTGCTACACCTGGAGAAGGGAATTGGGCCAAAGTTGCATGCTGCAATTGTGCTAGAAGCCGGAAATATCAGAAGCTAATAGAGCGCAATAGAATTTCTTAAAGTCCCAAGGGAGGATTCAATGTAAAATTATAATATTTTACAGCTTAATAATAGAACTTTCTTACTTTCCAAGGGCTTTCACATGAAGTATTTTATTTGATTCTCATGACAAACTGAAACAGACAAATTTTTATTTTCTCCATTTTACTAATAAGAAAATGAGAGACACAGAATATATAACATTTGTCTAAGATCACAAAACCAGCAAATTGTAGAACTAGGATTAAGCCCAGGTCCCCTGATTGTAAGTCTAGCACTGTTTGCACTAAATGAAGTTGTAAGTCATAACCGAGAAATGGAAGACTGCCAAGAGATTACATGATTTATACATCAATTCGTAAAAGTGATCTAGGGACACTATTCATGTCTAAAATTTAATTATGTTCAGCTTGTAGCTATTCATCTTACCAACAAACTAAAATGGTATATCAATTAAAATTACTGTGCTCTTTCCTTTTCCACTCTGGAAGTCAGGCTATAACTGACTAAGTAGCTAACAGGGTATTTAGGGTTTTGTGTATTAATAACATAGACTTGAAAGATTTCTCTGCCACACGTTTCCACACTATTTCACAATTTAATACTGCATAGCCTTGAGTGCATTAACTAATCTTGAACCAATTTTCTAATCTTTAAACTAGAGGAAGTTTTATCTACCACAAAACATGGATGTGAATAATAATTAAATATTGAAAAGTGAGTATAATGTTTGTTATAAATGTTCATGAATAAATGTAACTGTTTCAATTTGGACCCACAGCCACACCATAGTGGTCATGCTGGTTTAGACTTAAATGGCATATTTTGAAGACTCTGCCTTAATTCAGTCACATAAATGGTGATTGAATTAGGAAGGATAGTATAGAAGAGTGGAAATTTTAAATTGAGAATTTGAAATGTTAACATAGAAGAAACAAAGCTTCAAAGCAGGAGAGAAAAGACAAAGCAAGTAACTCTAATATTAAAATACATTGAGTAATAAAGGGAAAAATATGTAGGAGCAAGTAAGTTATCACTAACTTATTAACCCTAAGTAGGCTAACACTTACCCAAACCCTAACCCTAGCCCAAACCCTGGTCATTCTGAATTCCTCTTTTTCTCACAACTTCCATCTAATTGTCAGCAAATCCCATCAAGTATAACTTCAAACTGCTCCCATAAGAGGCCATGCCCACCTCACCACTTCCGCTGCTAACAACGTCCTCCCAGCCGCCATCTCTCTGTCTCTGGCCTGGTCCTCCTACTAACTCAACTCCAGCTGCCCTGGCCTCACTGCCTACCTCAAAACCCCAGGCTCAGGAGTTTTGACTTGGCTCTGCATAGTCTTAGAATACTCTTCCCCAGATGGTTACACAGTACCTCTCCTCTCCTTTTCAGATCCTTGCTTCTCTGCAAGGCCCCCCGATTTTCCTATTTGAAATTGCTGCACCACATTTCCCTAATCTCTGTTTTAATTTTTCTCCGGAGCCATTAGTACTATATTTATATATTTATTTTACTTTCTCCTCTTGCAAAGATGTAAAGTTCTGTGAGGGCAGGGATTTTTGTCTATTTTTTAACTGCTATATCCCCACAGCATAGAATAGTACTTGCCTAGTAACAGATAATCCATAAGTACTTTTTGGAACACATTACCCTTTTTAAGAAATTTGAAAAAACACATTTATAGAATAGTGTAGATTTTTACACATCTAATAGTTCATTTTCCTGCTGTATTTTCATAAGAAATTTCTACCATTAAGCATTTTGTGGAAATAATCTTAAAGGAGATCCCTCAGGAAAAAAAGATTTTTAAGTAAATTCTTTTTCTCAGTATGTACAGTATGTTTATATTTCTGTCTTCTATGAGACAATATTAGCCTGCGATGTTAGATGACACCTTTTTATTTCTGCTTTACTTGGACTTTAGAGGCATTTTCATCTTATCTCAACATTGTATATTAGTCCTAAACTTATAAACACTATCTAAACTAGAAAGCTATGAGGTTAGTGTACAATTAGCTATGAGAACATACCAGTGAATATCAGTGAATCAGTGCCCCAACATGAGGGCACAAAGAAAAGCTCACAGAGGCCGTGTCATGTTTTTACCAATGATAGATTAGACATCATACACATTCGGGTTTCAGCTAGGAGCAATCATTGGCAGAAAACATGTTCAAAATTCAGATTGGTCTTTGTTATCTGAAAAAGGATCATAAATAAATGTAATAGATTTAAGTTACAAGGTCACTGTACTACATCTTAGGGGTAAAAGAAAAGAATTGAACAAAAGAGGACAGAAATGCAATTCAAGAAAAGCAGCAAAATTGTTTAATCTATACTATGCTATTTATTAGCCACTATCCTAGACATGAAATGGAATAGGATACTAAATGAGTAAGCCGTGGCATCTACCCTCAAGAGCTTCTTTTCCATTGCAGCAGACAGAAATAAACCACAAAATAAGATGCAAAATGCAAGTTCAAAATGTCCTTAAGTGCTGAAATAAAGGCATGCAAACAATAGGAACACAGTGGGAAAAAACAAATATGAGTGAGATCATTAATATGTGACCTTCCTCCTAGCTCCAGCACAAGCAGCCAAACCATTATCATCCCTATGTCCTTATTCCAAACTACCAGGAGAAGCAAACAGATTGTATCCATTAAGCCAAAGGATTGGATACCTGTTGTCTAACTCTGCTCCAACTGGCAATGGGTAAGGAAGGGAAGAATAACAGAAAACAGCACACTTATAGAGGTTCCTAAAGGTGGATGGTGTGCATTCCTCCCAGAGAGAGGTTTGGGCAAAGCAGACCCCAAGAATATTGTACCTTGAAAAAGCGCTTCTACATATATCTAGGAATGCTGAAGAGAAGGGACAAGGAAGTGAAAAAATTCAAGACACTTGCTTGCATTTTCTCCCTTGATGGACACTTAAAAATGTTGTATTCATTACTTATTCAACCAGCACCTTAGTTCAGTTCTGCAGCCTGCTTTCACAATCAGCAGACTCTCAAGGAGATTCTTAGCCCTTGAGGATGGAAAGAAGATGGTGCTTGAGTCATGGAGAATGTTGAAGGAGAAAAACAAATTACAAATTTCAAGAAACTCATTTGGAACTTGAGAACACCCTCATTTCTGTTATTGGACTAATTACTCAATGAGAGAAGCTTGATGGGGAAGATTCCTGGTTTTGGTAGGAACCTCGATGTTACCTATACAAGTAGATTTCACCTGAAACAAAGAGATATTTTTCCTATAAGATCAAACAAATTTAAGACACATTGACAATATCTAGTGGAGCTACCAGAAAATGGAGCAAATAAAAAATGTTAGACCAGTGTTTCTGACATAAAGATCTGGCGTCTGTGGCTTTTAAGTATTCAAAGACAGATATTGGGTAGAACAAGGACCTATTTCAAATTCCCCTGTTAGCCTTAAGTAAGTCACTTAGAGATCTCAGCTGAGATGTTCTACCATTCTGCTCAATCATGAGGAAATGACTAGATAAAACCTCAATGTCCTTACCAGAACTGTTATTTCTGTGAAGAAAAATGAAACGTTATCAAATCAATTCTTAGAGTAACAACTTACTCTTTACCATCGCTTTAGTTTTTGATTTTATAATCGGAAGTTTCCTTTTATGGTTCCAAAAAAATCTTACAATTGCATTTTCCATAAGTCGTTTGAACACGTTTATATTTGGACAGTTAACAAGTCGCTAGGGAGTTTGTGGATGAGAAAAAACACAACCCTAACAGTAAGTCCATGTTTTTATAAAGAATGCCTGCTGTTTTAAGGTCATAGGCTGTGGAGCTGGGGTTAGTGAAGAAATTAGTCATGAAAACACAGCAGAGCACAGCAGGGATTTATTATGCATAAACCACTTCCATTTTTTGTTTATTTGAAATAAGCTGGGTTGTGAAAGTGTTGAAATTTCCTCGTGGCACATAACTTTAGGGGAGTGCCCCTCTCTCCTCCTCAACACATCATGCTGATTGAGATTATTCGGAAGATATGATCATTGTCCGCAACTAAAAGTAAAGCAAGTATTTCAACACATGGGAAATTCCAAATGTGCAAACATGAAAGTTATCACACCTATTACTGACTATTCAGTTTGTTTTTTGGAAAATCAGCACACACTTACATCTGACTTTTAAGATTAAAGTGGCTATGACACCCTAAACATGCATGAGAAATTCTGAATTTGGTTCAAAACGCTTACTCAGAATTGCAAGTCCTAAATGGGAGAACTTAGAAAACATGTTCAGTATTCCTTGGAGGAATAACTGAAGTTCCTGTAATACTTTTAAAGTACTAATAAGCTTTGAAGGAGTTGAACAAATGGCTTAACATTTTTAGAACAAGTTTCAAATAACTCTTGAATTTGTCATTTCTTTTGCTCCTCTGCACTCTCCATGGTTCAAGCACATCTCCTTTCCAAGAGTGCCATGTGTGTCTCTGTTCTTTTATTTCAATACCACCCCAATATACTCAGAAAATGGACACCCTACTTTAGAGCACATGGTAAAGGATTTGATATATTATCACCTGAAGTTATAGTTCTATTTGGTATTCTATGAAAGAAATTATTTCTCAGCTGTAGCTAGTATATCATAAAAATCTCGAAAGTCTAACCTATTTTTACATTAAATGGAGTGAGTGTGTTCTGTCAGGTGTGTTTTAACACACGGCCCTCTCCTCCCAAATTACCCTCTCACCTAGGGGGTGTCTTCTGTTAAAATGCAGAGATTATTCTAAATTCTTTTTTAATTTTAGAGAGTGCCAATCCTACAAAGATGGTAACATTAAATCAGGAACACCTTGTGGGAATAAGTTTATAAGGCTAGGGCACCATGAGGACATGGAAGACTAGAAGAGAAGGAAGATGGAAGTGGGGAAAAGGTTTGGAAAAGGACATGGAGATATAAAAGGTTATAATGCAAGATGATTCATTATAACATTTATTCCTTAATTGAGACACAGTAAAATACATCAACAAAGTATGATATATTGATACAGTACCTACTCTATAACAATGGGGGACAAAGCTGATAATATATATGCAGTGTATATGATTCTCAAAAACAAAATGTTAAATAAAAGGAGCTAGAAACAAGAGACTACTTAAATATATGGTTTCACTCATATGAAGACCAAAAAGAGGTGAAAGTAGTCTATAGTGATAGAATTCAGAAAAATTGTTAACTTTGGGAAGGGGGAGGATGACTGGAAGGGGTGGTGCTGTTAACATTCTATGTCTATTTAGAACGCTACCCTATATAATGTTATATAATTATATGTAACTAAATTTATCTTAAATACTCTGAGAGCCATGTATGGCAGACAGACTTCAAAATGGCCTCTTGTTATTTATGTTCTTGTGTAATTCCCTTTCCTTGAGTGAGGATTTAACCTAGTGACTTGTTTTTAATGAATAAAATACTATGAATCACTTCTGTGTTTAGGTTACATAAGATTATGACTTCTGTCTTGCTAGCAGACCCACTCTTTTGCTGACTTTGATAAAACAAATTGTCATGTTGGAGAGGCTCATTGGCAAGGAACTGAGGGTGGCCTCCAACCAATTGCAAGGAAGGAACTGAGGTCTTAGTCCAAAAGCCCTAAATCATGCTGAGATTCCTGACCTGTAGAAACTGAGATAACAAATGTGTGCTATTTAAAGATGGTAAGTGTTGGGGCAATTTGTTATGTAGCAATAAATAATACACCGAGCAAAGCATGTCTGTAAGCCAAATTAGCCAATGAACTGCCAATTCTGGATACCTGAAAATTATGTAGCAGATAATTTGAAATTACTTCTTGTGTACAATTATGTTCTAATTACTAGAGGTTGGTGTGCAAACAGTGATACTTTGAGTTTGCCTTGGACTAAGGAATTTCCCAGGTTGTGGGTCTTTCAGTTTTAAAAGCCAGATAATCCTGGGCAAACCAGGACAGTTGGTCACCTTGTATATTTTGACTATAAAGTCATTTTAGCTGTGTATTTTTTCTTAGAACATAACAGAGGCTTAATATTTGTTATATGAATTAATTTTCAAAATAAATATTTCAAAAATAAATACTTTTGATCTAAACTTAGGAGATTCATGAAAAGAAAGCTATAAAGATTTTTTTCTATTCATTTTCTCTCTCTCAGCGTGAAACCAAGATATAAAAAATCAGTTATTATATTTCAATAAAATAAAGCTTTGGGGCCCTACTTTAGAGAATCTATCTGAATACTCTGCTATTCTTGATGACAAAGTCTTTCTGAGATGTCATGAATCAAGTGAGTAAAGGTCAGTTTTGACCAGAGTTGTCATCACTAGTCAGCCTCACTGCAACAATTTCCATTGCAATGACACTTAAGGGAGGAAGAAAGAAAATAATGAGTTCCCCACACAGTTAGTCTTATACAGGAAATGGCATCTTCTACCATAAAACTTGTAAAAAAGAGTAAGTCACCTTTTTAGGATCTACCCCTTTAACATACAATCTCTCTATCTCTCTGTTTCTATCTATCTGCCTGTCTATCTGTCTGTCTCACTCACACACACACACCCAAAAGCCTATTTTTAATTCCACATACCTCTTTATTGGCTGTTACAAATAGTGCACATTTACTCTTGAAAAGGGTAAAAAGCAAATGTTAGTTCAATGAATATTGTATATCCTTATTTATGGTTAAAGAAAATACAAAATAAGTCACAATTAATGACTTGAAATTTTTTCAACCTTTCATACATATAGGGTTTCATCTGCTAGTTTAAAAAGTAGTGTATATTAGTAAATACATTGAAGGTGATGACCTTGTTGAAGAGCTCTAAATAAATGTAATAATGCCCATAAATGTGGAGTTGAAGTCTCCCTGCATCAGGTGATTTTGATAATAGTCTAATTTTCTGAAGTTATTTATCAAATTAACATGAAGATTGTCAGAAATTACTACTCCTTTTATCTCAATATCTTGGGTTGTGATATTAGAAACCCTAGAAAATTAGAAAACCCTGTTAAAATGCAATTAGATCATTTGGAAGAGAGCACATATTTAGCCATTAGTATCCATTCACCCACTAGTATAGACAAATTAACCATAAACTTCCTATTTATACCCTAGAAGAGAACAAAGCTAAAAAATAAGAAAATAAGACAAGTGCATCTTGCTGAGGACAAGAAAAACTTGAAGTATATGTGGCTTCTTTGTTGGAAGATTAGATAAGAAGCACCAGGAATAGTCTAGAAGCTGATGTGGATGATTCATCCCCAAGGGAGGGATGGTATTAAATATTTTAAAAAATGTTGCTTGCATTATATTGCACTTGAATTTTAAGTTTTGTTAATAACTTTCCTCAAATTAGTTTTTCTGTGATATTTACTTATGCACAGGTGGGGAAGCAGAAACATAGACAATCTTTAGGTTAATTTGATAATTAACTTCAGAAAATTAGGCTGAGTACTATCAAAATAATTAATTTGTGATTTACTTTGTAAGTGGAACTTGCAAAGGCAAATGAAGATGAAATGCTATCAGCAGAAAAAGGACTATCTTATCTATGAGATGTTTTATACAAATCTCAAAACAAAACCACAAAACAAAAATTCTGGGCAGAGTCACAAAACATAAAAAAAAGAGGAAACTGAGAAACACATCACGGAGAAACACTAAACTCAAAAACCACAAACACATAGACACAGAGAATAGATTGGTGGTTACCAGAGGAGAAGGTGGGAGGGGGAGGGCAAAAGGGGTAAAAAGGCACATTTATACAGTGACAGATGGCAACTGGACTTTGGGTGGTGAACATAATGTAGCCTGTATAGAAGTTGAAATACAATGATGTACACTTAAAATTTATATAATGTTATAAACCAATGTTACCTTAATAAAAAATTAGTTAAATAAAGAAAACCTTCTCTCTTGGAAATCATAAGCAGGTGGTCATAGAAGGTCAAGCTGGAAGACAAACTGAGGCCAAGAGAAAGACAACAACCTCCCTAAGACCACAGCAGCAAAACAAGAAGCCTGAGTTCTGACTCCAGCCTCAGCCTTCTTTCCACCATTCCAGGTGGATGCCTTGAATGGGATGAAGTCTCACTCTGAGCCACTATCAACAAGTCCCCCTTTCAAATGAAAGAAGAAGGTTCTAAAAGCAGAGGAATATGTGTGTGCAGCAGGAGAGAGAGAGGTGGTTGATAAACATAGTCAATGGAGCTGGGCTCCTCATGAAGTGAAGAGGAAGTAAATGGAATCAGAAACTTCATCCACTTCCTGGTTTGCAGAGTGGTCCCACTTGTCCAGAGGAGAGGGTCTCACCCAGCTACCTTGGGGTGTGAAAGGGAGAATGTAGCTCTAGTTATTGCCTCCTCTGACTCCAATCACTGACTAAGGGACTGGGAGCCCTTTGTAGTTGGGGACTATGTAAGAATATTGAATGTCCCTAGGTCAATTCAGAGAGATTTAGTGTCTGATTACACCACCACTCACCACCTGTCTAAAAAAAGAAAGAAAGTAAAATACCAAACTGAAATGGCAGGGGTAAAGAAACAATGGAAATATAGAGCAACCAGAAAACAAGGGAGAAAATGGCAGTATTAAGCCCTCATATATCAATAATCATCCTAGATGTAAATGGATTAATTCACCAGTTAAAAAACACAGAGTGGCTGGATGGATTAAAAAACAAGGCCCAACAATATGCTGCCTCCATGAGACCCATTTCAGCTCTAAAGACAAACATAGGTTCACAGTGAAGGGGTGGAAGATGATAATCTATGCAAATGGAAACCAAAAGAAAGCAGGTGTAGCCATATGCATATCAGACAAAATAGACTTCAAGCCAACAAAGGTAACAGGAGACAAAGATGAATATTATGTAACGATAAATGGGACAACCCATCAAGAAGATATAACATTCTTTAATATATATGCACCAAACACAGGGGCACCAAAATATATAAAGCAATTATTAACAGATCTAAAGGGAGAAATTGACAGCAACACAGTAATAGTAGGAGACTTTAATACCCCACTTACATCAATGGATAAATCATTCAGACAGAGAGTCAACAAAAAAAAACATAGGCCTTAAATGAAACACTGTACCAGATGCACTCAATAGATACATACAGAACATTCCATCCAAAAGCAGCAGAATACACATTCTTCTCAATTGCACTTGGAACATTCTTAAAGGTAGACCATATGTTAAGAAACAAAACCTCAATAAATTTAAGAAGATTGAAATCACATCAAACATCTTTTCTGACCACAATGGTATAAAACTAGAAGTCAACTACAAGAAGAAAGCTGGAAAAGTTGCAAATATATAGACTAACCAACATGCTACTGAACAACTATTAGATCAATGAAGAAATCAAAGTAGAAATAAAAAAACACCTGGAGACAAATGAAAATGAAAACACAACATACCCAAAACTACAGGATGCAGCAAAAGCAGTAATAGAGGGAGTTTTATAGCAATACAGGCCTACTTCAACAAACAAGAAAAATCTCAAATAAACAATGTAACATTACAGCTGATGTAACAAGGAAAAGAAGAACAAACAAAGCCCAAAGTCAGTAGAAAGAAGGAAATAATAAAAATCAGAGCAGAAATTATTGAAATAGAGGCTTAAAAGACAATGGAAAAGATCAATGAACTAAGAGCTGGTTCTTTGAAAAGACAGGCAAAATTGACAAACCTTTAGCTAGGCTCACTAAGAAAAAGAGAAAAGGCTTAAATAAATAAAATCAGAAACAAGAGAAGAGAAATTACAACAGATATCACAGAAATACAAAGGATTGCAAGAGAATACTATGAAAAGCTATACATCAACAAATTGGATAACCTAGACGAAATGGATAAATTCTCAGAATCATACAACTTTCCTAAATTGAATCAAGAAGAAATAGAGAATTTGAGTATACCAATCACTAACAAGGAGATTGAAACTGTAATCAAAAACCTCCTAAAAAACAAAAGTTCAGGACCAGGTGGCTTCTCTGGTGAATTCTACCAAATATTCAAAGATTTAATACCTATTCTTAAAATCTTCAAAAAAATTGAAGAGAAGGGGATGCTTCCTAGCTAATTATGTGAGGATAGCATTACCCTGATACCAAAACCAGACAAGCACAACACAAAAAAAGAAATATACAGGCCAATATCACTGATGAACAAATATGCAAAAATCCCCAATGAAATATTAGCAAATTGCATACAACAATACATTAAAAGGATCATACACCATGATTAAGTGGGATTTATTCAAGGGATGCAAGGATGGTTTGACACCCACAAATCAATCAACATGATACAAGATATTTGCAAACCATATATCTGATAAGGCCTTAATATTCAAATTGTATAAAGAACTCATACAACTCAACAACAAAACAACAACCCAACTAAAAGGTAGGCAAAGGATTTGAACAGACATTTTTCCAAAGAAGATATACAGGTGGCCAACAGGCACATGAAAAGATGTTCAACTTCACTAATTATTAGGAAAATGCAAATGAAAACTATAATGAGATATCACCTCATGCCCATCTTTTTTTTTTTTTTTTTTTTTTGGTGAGGAAGACCAGCCCTGAGCTAACATCTGTTGCTAATCCTCCTCTTTTTTTTTGCTGAGGAAGACTGGCCCTGGGCTAACATCGTGCCTATCTTCCTCTACTTTATATGGGACGCCGCCACGGCATGGCTGACAGGCAGTGCGTCCACGGGCGCCCGGGATCCGAACCCGCGAACCCCGGGCTGCCAAGCGCGGATGAAACCGCTGCGCCACCGAGCCGGCCCGACCTCATGCCCATCTTAACAAGACAAGAAATAACAAGTGCTGGAAGGATGTGGAGAAAAGGTGGGAATGTAAACTGGTACAGCCACTATGGAAAACAGTATAGAGAGACCTCAAAAAAAAATTAAGACTAGAGCTACCATGTAATCCAGCTAGTCCACTTTTGAGTATTTATCCAAGGAACATGAAAACATGAATGTATAAAGATATTTGCACCCCTATATTCATTGCAGCATTATACAAAAGCTAAGACTTGGAAACAACCTAAGTGTCCATCAACAGATGAATTTATAAAGAAGATGTGAGATATATATATATATATATATATATATATATATATATATATATATATATATATATATATATATATACAATGGAATACTACTCAGCCATAAAACGATGCAATCTTGCCATTTGTGACAACATGGATGGATCTTGAGGGTATTATGCTAAGTGAAATAAGTCATATAGAAAAAGACAAATACCGTATAATTTCAGTCATATGTGGAAGATATAAAAATAAAATAAAATAAACAAACACATAGATACAGAGAACAGATTGGTGGTTACCAGAGGGGAAGAAGGGTGGGGGTGGGGGGCAAATGGGAGAAAGGGGGACATTTGTAAGATGACAGATAGAAACTAGACTTTTGGTGTTGAATGTGATGTCTTATACAGAAGTTGAAACATAATTATGTACACCTGAAATTTATATAATGTTTTAAACCAATGTTACCTCAATAAAAAAATAGTTCACTTGTAGGGGTTCAGATCTCCTCAAATATAGTTAATGTTTCAACACATCTTCATAATGCCTTGTAAATATGAATATAAGTACTGCTTTTTCTAAACCAAGCAGCATATTCTCTGATCTTTATGGCAATCCAGTGAAAGGAAATCATTTCTCTGTCTGAACTGAATTTTTAGAACCCCGGAGTGCACAGGATTAACATTTTAAAAATAGGTGTATATCCCTTGGAGCTGAATCAAGGAAAAAAGACCAATGACAGTTACATTCCAGCAGCGGTATATCTAAAATAATTCACAATATAACTATCTCACGTAAAAGCTTTTGAGTAAATTCCTGGACGGATGCTTAGCTGAACTTAGTGTAAAAAGGCCCACATAGCTCACATCTGTCCTGCTTTTTAAAAAGTAAATGACCACCATCATCAAGAAAGCAGTGGAGCACAATGTTTAACTGTGCAGCATCTGGAGCCACTCCCCATGTTCAATGTCCAGATCTGTCCCTTACCAGCTTCACGACCTTGGGCAAATGACTTAAGCTCCCAATTTTCTCAACTGTCAAAAGAACTATCCTCATTGTTAAAACTCTGAATAGATTAAAGTGGCACCTAGTAGGAGATGTTAATTGGATAAAATGGCTGGGGGGCGTGGTTTGTGAAAACTAAAAGTATGCTCTTCCCAAAGCCTGATAGGTACAATGTTAAATGTAAAGATAGTAGACCTGAAGGAGTAGACAAAGAAATATAGCAGATTAGAGAGTTATATTATGAAAAGAATACTGAATACAGTTGTTGCATATGGAACTGAGAATTAGATATATCTATCAAATTTTCTAGAGAACTGTACTGCCAACAGAACAACCAGCTGAGACCATATACAATTATGCCTTGAAATAAGCATTAGGCCAATCTTCTAAGAGCAAGAAGCAGGCTAAGAAAAAAGGTCAACCTCCAAGTAGCATACATCACTGCATAGCCACTTACAGATGTCTAAAGATGATAATGGAGAAGAAAGAATCTCTGAAAGAGAACGATGAACAAGGAAACCACTCTCGGGGAGCAGAATCTGAGGCTTAACAAGAATATTCTCCATTCCCAAGATGGCAAGCCCTTAAAATATCTGCCCAAAAATATTTCAGAATTTTCAATGACTAGTTTCTCTGATTTTTTCTCATTCCCAGTTGGAATACTGAATTTTTTCTGTCCCTGTTCCGCCATTATGGGTCTGTGTTGATGGCAGCAGAACTTGTGTTTTAGTTCAAATTTCTCTGGTTCAAGAAGAACCATATGTGACCTGACTGTGAGACTACCAGCATTATCTCCTCAGGTGGAGACTGCTGTAAATTACTCAAGGATCCTGGACTTTGACCTTGATACTATGCCTGAATGGGACATTTGCCTTTTCTTCTTTGAGGAGAGAATGAGTGTATTTGGCATAAAAAAAGAAAAACATGATGCATTGATCAGTTGGAAAATATTAGTTCACTGAGTTATGCAGATCTTCCAAAGAAGAATGTTGACACATTTCCTTATACAATATCACAAAATCACATTCTTTAATATCTCCACCAATCTCATCAGATAATCTATAAGTATTGAGAAGCTATCAAGCTCACAGGGGCAGAAAAGTTTTCCCCAAGTTTTAATTTTTGCTTGGAAGTTTGAATTTTAAGATGGGCAACAATAACCACCATTTATTTCCCTTGAAACAATAGGCTCATATCATTCATTTGCAGGAAAATATCTGCCAAATACGCAAGTCTAAATAACCATGGTTTTGTCACTCATTCTTTCAGGAAAAAATGATGTTCATGAAAAAAGTATCTACTTGAGCTCACAACTCAATCACACAAATGCTTTTCTTCAAGATAACCTTTGAGGTTTAATATGCAGCAGAAATGATTTGTGTGTGTTTTCAATTTCATCACACAGAATACTAAAAAGATACAATCAAAGCTCAAGATTTAATGAAATTTATTTTTTTCTGCTTCATCAAGGACATTCTAAAGTGAAATTGACTTTGTATCTATTTATTTGTTTGTTTTCCTGCCCACTCCATTTTCTGGACTTGATTATTTGATCTGAACTGAGAACCCTAAAGTATACCAACCAGATGGACTGTTAAGGCCAGTCATTAACTTGCCGCTCTCCTGAGAACATGGTGTTTGGCACATTAGGGATGGTCATACAAGACCATAAAAGACCAAAAGCATTTAAGACAATACCGTCTGTAGTCCTCAGATGGCTGAAGCTATCCTTGGTAATTAGGAGGAACTGGCTATGGGGATAGCTGACTTGCTGTATTTACATTCCTTTGGGAAGTTATCCCTATCACGAGAATTATCCAATTAGAATATGTGGTATAAAATTTGTCCCTGACTTTAGGTGATATAATCAGTGATACCACCTCAGTTGTGGAAGGCATTCTGGTCAGTCTCAACTCACTATCCAGGGTTGTTTTGGATGATAGAATTGGCCTAGATTTCTTTGTGGGTCAAGGTGGTATTTTTGCAATCATGAACACATCCTGCTATATCTGCATTAAGGCCTTTGGCCAAGTGGCAAGATCAGTACATAAAATTAAACAGGAAGACATTGGGTTTTCTAAGGAAAACCCTGAGGGTTTATGACTTAGTTCAGCTGAGTGGGCGAGTGACCCTGGGGCCACGAGTGAGGTCAACACTGCAGATCTGTCTCATCCTGTGGCTTGTAGTCCCATTGGTGGGAGCTTTAGTTAAATGCTGTATAAGACTGAGTAAACAGATTTTGTCCCAGTTTCTTTCTTGATCAGATTATTATAGCCAATATGATAAATAGATTAATAATTTTTTTTTTCTTTCTGAGAGAAGACTTTGGAAGAAGTAGAGGCAGGGGCAAGTGGCTGCCCTAACTCCCCTGGGACAAAAGAGTGGCGGCTGCAGGCAGATGTCTTCTGTAGAGGTGGTTAGAAATCAGATTTGGGGCACTTTGATGATGAACCAGCAGGTCTTTCTCATAGAGCAAAGGGTGACTGAGGCCAGAAGATGAGTTCTACTGTGGAAATTTCCTGAGACACTTTTGGGGAGATGGTGGCCCAAGCTAGGACACACCTGGTGTGAAGGTGCAGGGCACTGAGTGTTCTGTGGCCCCTGATAAGACACCATTAGGACAGGGAACAAGATGATGGCCACTGGGCCTCTGGGGATGCAGGGGCCCCAGTCCCAGACTCTCCCCTGCAAGGAATGCCAGGCCCACCACCTGACCCTGCAGGGCACAATGCTCTGAGGGCTACACCCCTGCTTCCTTTGCAGGAAAGTTTTTCACAAGCTGCATTTCTCTGTCTCAGAGGCGGACATCTGAAGGTGGTGGCCAACACACCCTGGACCGTTGAACCCATCTTGTGTGCACTGAGGGAAAATGTGGAGAACTGCGCTATCTACAAGGACAATATGTTCACAGATAAATTGACCAGAAGGCAAGATGATGGTAAAAACAAGGGGAGCGATTGTTGGGAGCAATTCTCCATGAGTCTCTTTTCTTCAGATTTTTGAGTGAGACACTATTTCCCTTTATTCCAGACTATCTTTTCAAGTATATTTATATGGGGAAAATCCTTCAAAAATAGAGACAGTGACTCCCTTTGAACATGATAATATTGATTTTCATAAACTCAGGATTCCTCTCCTGTAACGTAACCCCCTGTATGTGCAGGTATCATCTGACGCTCTTTGCATTGCCCTGTGGGATGAGGAGGAACCAGGCCAAGCAAATACTAATACTCTGTTTTCTGCTATTGCTGTGAATAATAAACTGTATTTTGTTTCTGACTCATGAGTCTTGTGTCTTCTACCACTTAAATCTGTGACTGGCTAACTTGTTAGCTTTCAAGTAGGGTGAGAATCTCAGACTTGTCACAGATTGTGCCCATTATATGGTAGGGTATCAGTGATGTCATTTGGTAGGGCAAAGCATAATCACCTCACAATAAGTTATGTAACATGAAATTGTGCTTGTTGATTTTATCATCTCTGTTTACCTATCTTATATGAGCAGATTCATGCAGAAATGGATTGAAACAAAAAGGACTACATTAAATACATACATTAGCTCAAAATTCCTTAGTTGTTTTAATATTCTATATCTTTATCAATTTTTTAAAATTCCTTATCTATTAATTATTAGAAATGTTAAAAAATCTATCATAAGATGTATTTCCATGGTACTCTATATTTCTGTCAGCCTTTTGTTTTATTTATTTTGAACCTGAATTAATATATAGAACTTAAAATTTTTTATATTTCATTGGTGAATTGAGCCTTCTATCATAATGTAGTGACCATCTTAATTTCTTGACTTGAAGTCCAAAATTTGTATGAAATGAATATAACTACACCATCTTTCTTTTGATTAGTATTTACCTGGTAAGTATAAAAAATACGCATTTATGTATTTATATGTGTATGTGTGCCTGTAATTATCTTACTTTCAAACTTAGTTTACCCTTATGGGTATGTTTTTTGTAAGCACACATTGTATTGTTTTTTGTCATATTTAATTCTAATCTAAAATGTTTGTTTTTTGAGTCATTTATTTGATGTTATTACACATTTACCTGGATTTATTCAAAATCTTGTTGAATAGTTTTTTATTCACACTTCTTTTTCTATTTCATTTTTTTAAATTGTTCCTTCTTTATGGTTGATTAAATATTTTTTCTCTTTTATTTTTCTCTCTTCTAGTTTAAGTGTTAAACATTCTATTTCTATTATTTTCTTGGTTATCTCCGAAACTTTTACATGTACATTTCACTCATCAACATTTAAAATTTATTAATAACTTTACATTTTATCACACCACTATAAGAATGTTAGAAAACTTTAGCTATGTTCATTCCACCCCAAATCACATTCTACTTTTTAGTTCTTTCCTGGATTTTAATCTTAAAAAACTTTTAAAATTGTTTTACACGGAAAACATTTATTTATCTAGGCCCCGAATTTTACCAGTTTCCGTATTCATTGTTTGCTCAGCATTGTTCCTTGTACCTCATATCTCCTACTAGGATCTCTTTCTTTCTTTTCTTTTTTCTCTGAGTTACAGCTTTTAGTATTTCTGTTTTTGAGAGTCTTTACTGGCAACCCTTTTCATGTTTTAGTTTTTTCTTGAAATAATTTGAGTTGTTCTTTGTTCTGGGAAGTAAATTTTACAATATATTCAATGATAAATAATGCGTGTTTTATCTCATCACTTGGAAGATATTTTCCCCCTTCTATCTTTCATTGTTGTTGAGATCTCAATAATTGTCATTCACTTCTTTTTGTCTAATATGTCTTTCTTTTTCGTGGTTCAAGATCTTAAGATATTATCTTTTCCTTTGAGATTTGGTATAAACACTAGGCTTTTTCTGTAGTTGTTTGTGTATGTATGTGTAATTATCCTGCTTGGATGTTTTTTGACTTCCTACATCAGAATATTGGCACCATTCATTGATTCTTGAAATTTATCAAACAATACCTTTTCATCTGCCTGTCCACCATTTCATCTCTCCAGGCTTTGCAACACTGATTAGGTATTAAAATTTTTCACTCTGTTCTCCAGGTAACTTAATATCTCTGTATTTTATGTGGCAGGCAGAATTCTATGATAATCACGAATGTTGAAGTCTTAATACCAACTATATTTTTGCATTTCAAAAGTTATATATGTATTAAAATATATATATCTCAAATTATATGATCTCTTACATCTTAATATGTTCAATTTCTTTAAAAAATATTTTTAAATACAGAACTTTATCTGTGGAAATGTTGAGGTCTAGATTGAAGATTGCTTCTTCAGAGAAGAATTGCTTGTTCTCCTGCCTAGTGCCTGGGGGTGAGAGAGAGTGATTTAAGCTGAATTTTTGGTTTAAAAACTTGGGGACCACTTAGGTGCTGTTGATTCTAACTGAAATCCTGGATGAAGACTGGCTACTGGTTACAAATTCACAGGGGACTCTATTGCCTCTCCAAGCAATACAAACTAATTTGAGAAAGACAATCCTCATCACTGCCCTGACAGCAGGATAGGGAGTAAGATGAGGAAAACATAGTCCTAGTTTATCCTTACAAAAGGATAAGACTTTTAGGCTCCAAACTTTATGGAAGAAGTTCTTCTGTTTGATTCCTCACCTAGGATTTGTTTCCTCTCTCCTGTGTTCTAAGTTGTTAGGTTGTGAAAACACAAGCTTAGGTCAACAAACCTGGGAGGCTGAGAAAAACCAAAATCAGGTACATCAGCAATTACAATTACCATGAATGAATCCAGACTTGTTGCTTTGTTTCTCACTATAGGTTCTATTTTCTCTTAGTTGAAGGTTTTTGAAGATTCCTCACTTTTCCTTCAGCTTATATTCTTTAAAAGTATTTTATCTGGTATTTTCCTAGAGGGTGGGTTATTGTGTTTAATCCATCATTCTGATAGAAATAAAGTCTCATTCTGTTCTCTGATATACTTTTTTATTAAAAGAAACTACATTTCTTTGAATATTGTTACTACATTTCTAGGTTTTAGGAAATTCATAAGAGAATCATCTGCAATGCATAAACATGTATGCCAAATATTAACTATATAATATTTTAATGCCTTTACAAATGATATTGCTTATGTAAAACAATATATTTTAGACACTACTTGTAAGTAATATGTATACCAAGTATACAATTAAAAATTGTGACACTAAATCCATTACCCAAACCAGTCATTAGCTAATTATATTGTTCTATCTAAAGGCGATAGGATACGGCATGTCAAATTGGTATTGCTGTATTTTATGAGGAAAACTGTAAAATAATTTTAATAAGAATGAAATTGAATTTAAATATGATATCTATGAGTAAAATGAAATTGTGATTAATTTTAATATTAAAGTCCTTCAGAAATGTTTGCCCAGTCACACAGCAAACACATGTTTGAAATCTGGAATATGGAAGAAATGTAGACAATATGTTAACATATGATTTCAAGGCATTAATTCAGTTAAGCATAGCTTAGCATTTATTACTTATTCTAGAATGTTGCTAAAATAATTAATTTATTACCTGTAAGATGATTTTTTTTCCTTTTTAGGGGTTCGTCTCTAATCTGTAGGTAAATAAATGAATTAGACAATTCATTTTTTAATAATTAGCAGTTAAAATGCAAAACTAGAGACAAAATATGATGGGCCTTATTCTTACATAACTTTGGAAAAATACTATTTGTATGTTCTCCACATATTGGTAAGTTAATGATTTTATTTATTCTAGATGCCGACTTTATTGATGGAGTGTTGCCAATGTGCAGAAAAACTGAAAAATATGGATAATTAGCATCTTTAATAAGAAACAATTAAAATATGAAACTATAGGTAAAATACAATGGACCCTATTCTTACCTAATTTTTAGGAAAATTATTTTTTGTATATTCTCTACAGGAATGTTGTCTATAGTGAGTGACTGCATTTTTTTTTTTTATTAATGAATCTTACCAAGCCAATTTTCATTCCCCTAGGGATAAAAAAAGAGGAGAATTGTTGGAAGCCACATCAAAACATTGGAAAAAAAAGAATAAATTAGTCTCATCCTTAACCAGCTCTGTCAAAAGATCAGTCTCTCTAATCTTTGTTACCATTTGCAAAAGCACGGCAGTTGAGTGAGAGAAATTCTGCTGTAACAATGTGGTCATAGTCTTGAAAGAATACTCTTCCCCTTCTGTGAGAAATAACCAGAAGATTAACAGTCCACAAACTAAGAATTGAGTTATATGTTGGATGTGCTGCAGAATGGTCCAAAGAGAAGAGCTATAATGATCTACCATAAGGTTAAGACTATTGTTCAGAATTTTAGAAATGAAGAACGATGAAAAGAAAGAGTCTAGTTACTCTTGGGCTTCGTGACGACATGAGGCTGCCCAGAGGTCTTATCTGGAACAGCTCAGCCTCTGTTGATAAAACACTAAGACTAGAAGAAAAAAGAGTTGTAAGATTGCCTCCGTGACTAATCTGCTGAGGTGAAAGCAGAGAAAGGGAAGGGATGCAAGAGAAGAGAAAGATCCCTCTCAAGACAGGGAAAGTTAAATGAAGAATTAAACAGTTGCTTAGAACTGACTGCTTTAGTCAGGAAGTCACAGCTGAAAATGAGGATTCTATTTTCCCCTCATAATTATAGAGCTACTCTTGTAATTATTTGGATTCTGGTTAATTTTTATATTCCATTTCAATTTACTCTGTGTGCATAGCCTGGGTAGGTAGGTAGATAGATGGATACATATATATGTAATACATACACAGAAACATTATGCACATGCATACATACACATAGAAAAAGAGAGAATAGAAAAATTGAAAGGCTAAAAAGAGATGTAAGAGTACTCTATGATAAGACTTTAAAATCTCAAAAGGAAATGAAACAAAAAACTAAAAATGTAGGTTTTCAAAGTTACAGAACAAATTTTATTCCTAATATTAAATGCTGTCTGTCTCTTTTCCTTCCCACTCCCTCTCTAGGACAGTCTGAGAATCTTTCACATATTCAAAAGGCAGATTTGGACAGCATATTTGCATTTTATTTCCGCATAATTCTTTAATACCATACAACGTATGGATATTCAAGAGGTTTAATTCACAAAGATAATAATAAAATTTAAAGTAAATGAAGGAACTCCTCTCATCACATATAATATAGTCGAGATGAAGTCTTGGAAAGTAATGACATTGGATGGTAGATATCAAAACACATTAATATTTTGGAAATATCAGTGCAGTATTAGTATTATCATCCTAAAGTTGCATATCAAAGGAAAGGCATCAACTACCCAAGGGCATTTAAATACCAAACCACATAGCTAAAGCTATAATATTTTATCCACATCTTGCATTCCTTTGACTTTTGGCCTTATCTATTGCTAAAAATGTCTTCCAGATGCCACCATTATTGTTATAGATCAATTTCACATTTTAGACTACCTACGCTAAAGGAGAAAAGTATCTTAAAATCAAAAGTTAAGGTCTGAGCAAACCCTTGGAGAAAATTTAAGAGATTGCTTTGCATTTATTTCCAATTTTATACTGATATATAAAATACAAATGCATTAGTTGCTTTTTTGAATTTTTATAAAGCTGTGATGTGCTATCACTTTTTTACCATTAAAAATAATTTTACAGGGTTAAAGTATTTTTTATTTTAATTTATTTAACCATCTAGGTAAAGAATAAAAAGTCCTGTTTCTATAAAATTGAAAATAAAATAAAGGTAACATTAAGTTGGTATTACAGAAAATAGAATTCCAAAGATTTGCTATTACTTTACCTTATGCACTATAAACCACAACTGAATTTATTAGCATTTACTCAAAATAATGCTTTGTAGGTTGATACTGTAATCCTGGTTTAAAATGATAAAAAAACAATCCTTCTTTTACATTTGGAGTAAACACTAGACATTACACTTATAATAAATATGCTGAGTTATTTTTACTTAAATTCTTTGACGAATTATTTTTCATATATCTTTTAGCATATACACAATTCTAACATAAAAGAAAATGAATCAGAATTACTTTTCATTTATTAGGACTTTCTTTTTAAATAGTGATTTAAAATATTCAATAAAAAGCACAAACCAAAGTTAAGTTCATTTTTTTAATTGAAGTATAATTGACATACTATTAGTTTCAGGTATACAACATAGTGATTTGGTATTTATATACATTAAAAATGATCACCATAATAAGTCCAGTTACTATCTGTCACCATACAAAGTATTACAATATTATTGACCATATTCCCTATGCTGTACATTACATCCCCATGACTTATTTTATAACTGGAAGCTTGTACCTCTTATTCCCTTCGCCTATTTCACCCACCCCACAACCACTCCCCTCTCTAGTAACCACGAGTTTGTTAACTGTATCCATGAGTCTGTTTCTCTTTTGTTTTGTTTGTTTGTTTTGTTTCTTAGATTCCACATGTAAGTAAACTCATATGGTATTTGTCTTTCTCTATATGACTTATTTCACTTACCAGAATACCCGCTATGTCCATCCATGTTGTTGCAATGCAAGATTCCATTCTTTTTTTATGGCTGAATAATATTCCATTGTATATATACAACAAATCTCCTTTACCTATTCATCTATTGATGGACATGTAGGATGCTTCCATATCTTGGCTATTGTAAATAATATTGCAATAAACATAGAGATGTATACATATCTCTTCAAATTAGTGTTTTTGTTTTCTTTGGATAAACACCCAGAAGTGGAATTGTTATACCACATTAATAAAACAATGTATAAAGATTGTATGATCATCTCAACAGACGCAGACAAAGCATTTGACAAAATTCAACATCCATTGATGATAAAAACTCTCAATAAAGTGGATATGGAAGGAACGTGCCTCAATGTAATAAAGGCCATATATGACAAGCCCACAGTTAACATCATACTTAATGGTGAAAAAGTGAAATCCATTCCTCTGAGAACAGGAAGAAGACAAGAGTGCCCACTCTCACCACTCTTATTCAACATAGTATTGGAAGTCCTATCCAGGGCAATTAGGCAAGAAAAAGAAATAAAAGTTATCCAAACTGGAATGGAAGAAGTAAAACTGTCACTATTTGCAGAGGACATGATATTATGTATATAAAACCCTAAACACTTCACACACACACACACAAAAAACAGAACTAAGAAACGAATTCAGTAAAGTTGCAGGATACAAAATTAATATACAGAAATCAGTTGTGTTTCAATACACTAATAATGAGCTATCAGAAAGAGAAATAAGAAAACAATCCCATTTACAATTGCAACAAAAAGAATAAAATACCTAGGGATAAATTTGATCAAGGAAGTGAAAGACGTGTACTCTGAAAACTACAAGACAATGATGAAAGAAATTGAAGATGACACAAATAAATGGAAATATATATCATGCTCATGGACAGGAAGAATTAATATTGTTAAAATAGCCGTACTACCCAAAGCAATCTACAGATTCAATGCAATCCCCATCAAAATACCTATGGCATTTTTCATAGAACTAGAGCAAAGAATCCTTAAATTTGTATGGAATGACAAAAGACCTTGAATAGCCAAAGCAATCTTAAGAAAGAGGAACAAAGCTGGAGGCATCATGCTTCCTGATTCAAACTATACTACATAGATATAGTAATCAAAATTGTATGGTACAGGCATGAAAACAGACATGTAGATCAATGGAACAGAATAGAGAGCCCAGAAATCAGCCCATGTATATATGGTCAATTAATCTATGACAAAGGAGGCAAAACTATACAATGGAGAAAAGACAGTCTCTTTAATAAATGGTGTTAGGAAAACTGGACAGCTACACGCAAAAGAATGAAACCAGACCACTATCTTATACCATGTACAAAAATAAATTCAAAATGGATTACAGACTTGAATGGAAGACCCGAAACCATAAAATTCTTAGAAGAAAACAAAAGCAGTCAGCTCTTTGACATTGGTTTTGGCAATGTTTTTTGGGGCCAATCTCCTCAGGCAAGGGCAACAAAAGCAAAAATAAACAGATGGGATTACATCAAACTGAAAAGCTTTTGCACAGAGAAGGAAGCCATCAACAAAACAAAAAGGCAACCTACTGAATGGGAGAAGATATTTGCAAATCATACATCCAATAGGGGTTAATATCCAAAATATACAAAGAACTTAATACAACTTAATATCCAGAAAGCAAACAACCCAAATAAAAAATGGGCAGAGGACTTGAATTGACGTTTTTCCAAAGAAGACGTTCAGATGGCCAACAGGCATATGAAAAGATGCTCAACATTGCTAATCATCAGGGAAACGCAAATCAAAACTACAATGAGATACCACCTCACACCTGTCAGAATGGCTATCATCAAAAAGATAGGAAATTGTAAATGTCGGCGAGGATGTGGAGAAAAGGCAACCCTCATACATTGTTGGTGGGAATGTAAATTGGTGCAGCCACTGTGGAAAACAGTATGGAGGCGCCTCAAAAAATTAAAAATAGAACTACCATATGATTTAACTTAACTCATTTTTAAAATGGTTAGCTAAAAGAAGTTTTTATTATGTATCTACAAAGTGCCCAGTACTGTGCAAATCTTTGAATAAATTCAAAGAAACATTTGAATAATTAAAGTTCACCTTTATTGAACATTTAATATTTTCCAGGCACTGTTCTAATCCCTTTAGATGTACCAACTCAATTATCATAACTCCATGACATAGTAACTATTCTTTTTCCCATTTTACAAGTGAAAATTAATATTTAACTTTTTGTTAATTAATATTTAACTTTTGCTTATTAAGTAAACTAAGTGAATTTACTCTCATATAGTACTTATTTTGTGCTTTGCTGGCAAAATGGCATTTCAATCCTATTTCAGGTAGAAAAGGTAATTAAGGTTGACCTATTTAGGGTTTAAGTAAGAGACTGAGATTGCAATTGTCATTTTTCTACAGTCAGGCAAAGTTGTACAAATAAAAGTAACAAACTTTTTATACAAAATATATGTTAATATTGTCCATGGCAGTATGAAAAACTAAAGAAACATGGGCAACAGATTTTTTCTGCCCTCAGTGATGACAGAAGGAAGCTTAAAACAAACGTATGGAACAGTGGAGCCTGTGATGTGCCGTGGTCCAGTCGAGCAGCAGACTTGTTCAGAGCATTGTAACATTGCGATATCTTTGCAGGTGAACTCTGACTAGTAACAGAAAATCCAAGAACAGATCATATGTGGTGACATATAAAAGTAGTCAGCATGTATTATGAAGAACAGGTGGCCTAGAAGTGCTATGATTTCAGTCCTTTAGAGCTCTGGGAAAAATAAGACAAAGCCTCAACTTTGGAGGAACCAGGGTTAAAGGTCAGTTACTAAGGCAGGAACTAAAGCATCAGCATAAGGCTGAGGGAACTAAGACCCAGATACTATAGGAAAGGACTGCATTGCCAGAAAATCAATCTCAAAACCCAGTTATCAGGGTCTAAGCTCAGAGTTGGACTCAAGATGTAGTGGATTTCATCCTAGGTCACCTAAGGGACCGAAATTAGAGCTCCTGATTTACCCAGAAAGTGAGGACTGTGATGACAGTGCAGAGCCTGTTGGGGTGTTCAGGTGGTCTCAGATGTGGTAGATGGAGGCAGTCAAATGTGTATTTATTATTCAAGTCTAAAAGAACTAAAAAACTTAGACTAGCATAGAAATAATGGTTTTCAATGAAATCTTTTTCTTCCTCATAAGCTGATATAAAACAAAAGTATGTACGTATATAAGCAATAGCTCTCTTGCATGGAAATTAAAAAGAATAGAGTTAAGGTAAAATATAGGGTTTGTATACACATTAATTAGATTACTCTCCTAGCATTTTTACATGGTCTCCCACAGATCTATAGTCTTAATAGAGGGAATGGGGTGAGTGGGTTATGGTGGTTATTTAAGTGGCCATTCATTCCTTCTACTTTCATTTGCATGTTGAATTGTCAATTCAGTTGAGTAGTAATTTAGCAATTGCCAAATACACTTTCAAAATACAAACTGAATATCAGTAGAAAGAGCATGGTATTTAGAGGCAGACAAAAATGGGATCGAATCCTGGTTCTATCACTTACTAACTAGGTAACAAGTTAATACCTAGTTGAACAAGTTACATGACTTCTGTAAGACCAAGCTTTCTTATCTGTTTAATGTTAATACTAATATCTCTCTCATAGGTTTTTTTTTTTTGTGAGGACTAAACAAGATGATGAGTGCCAAGCAAAAAGCAGGCTCTTTATGAATAAGAGTACCAACCTTGAGTTTCCAACTCGTTAGATCTGACTTTGTTTTCCAATTTACCTTAAAATATGGTTTTTGTTTTTTTCTCTCCATTCTGTTGGAGTAAAACATTTTATTAACTTCTTTTATTTAAAACATATACTCCATCTCTCAAAAATGCTCTGTCTCTAAACACCTTTCTTAGCATGATTCACATATCCAATTAGTCACCAAAGTCAGTCAAATGCAACTTTGACTTAACCAATATTTGTGGATTGAATCAGTGTCCCTTCTGTCTTGGCTTTCCATTCCCATTTTTTCTATCATGGTCCAGGTCACTCAATTAGTCTGTTTAGCGGGTGTCTTCAATTTTTACATCTCCATTCTCTCCTTCTGTTACTGTTTTAAAACATAGCTCATATGAGTTCACTCCTAAACATGAGAAACTTCAATTATATCCACTGCCAAGAAAATAAACTCCAGAATCTGTTACATGGTGTTTGTGAATGTTCTAATTACCTTTTGATCTAAATTTCTCTATACCCTTCTATTAACTAACATATCCTAAAGTCCCCCAATCACTCTCTGGCTTTAAGTATGTGCAAGTATTCTTATGCCCTTATTGCCGTTATCTATCATCTATTTCCAACTCAAATATCAGCATATCTTTGAAGCTCTCATTGATCTTACAGTCAACAATTTATTTATCCTCCTTCTATATTCAAACAGAAAAATATTGGAATTAAGAAGTCACTTTATTGTGCCTTACATTTATTTATTGTCAATTCTGCCTTCCATGTTATACGGTATGCTCATTGAGGAGAGGGAGAATCTGAGCAAATTTTTAATTTTTTAAATCTTCCTACACCTTGCACAATGAGGCAGCCAGTAAACATCAGTCAAATGAAATGGTATAGATAAGGTCAGATGCCTACACATATAACCTTACAAGGTCTGCAGTAGTATTCTGGGCCAATGCTATTGTTAAAACAAGAAAAATTAATGAAAAATATAATTATCTTCATGATCTTGATTAGGTAAACAATTCTCAAGGAGGATAAAATAAAGAAGAAACCATGAAAGAAATGATTGATAAATTCTGCTTCATTAAAATTTAGAATTTCTGTTCATCAAAAGACATCATTAAGAGAGTGAAAGGCATAACTGAGACTTGGAAAGAGTATTTAACTTATAATATTGTATATATAATACATTATAGATGTGTATATGTATATATAATTTTCAATAAACGACTTATATCCAGAGTATGTAAGGACTGCCTAAAAATCAGTAATAAAAGATAAACAATCCATTTTTTACAATTTGCAAAAGACTCAAACAGAAACTTCAGAAAAGGATATCCAAATTGCTAACCAATATATAAACATGTGCTTGCCATTTATTACCGTCCACAAAATATATAGGCTTTATTCATAATAGCCCAAACATAGAAATAATCCAAATGTTTTTCAATAATCCATGAGTCCATTTCTTTAAAGTTCAAGAATAGGCAATACTAATGCATTGGTGATAATATTAAGAAATAAGACAAGAGTTTATATCTTATTCACAGTGCTTTCAAAAGCAATATTCACTTTTTACAAGAAAAATTATTATCCTATTATGAGATTCTTAGATAATATACCAAAAAACAAAATTTCAGAAAAAGGTTGCCCTAATTTAATATAAAAAAAAGAAAACAAAATTAAAGTCAGATATTTCAAAACGTTAGTATTTGGGGATGATTAACTGGAAGACATTTTGAAATAGTCACATGCTTGAACTTTCATGTACAATCACCATGAATGAAAACACTATCAATGCCAACTAATTTAGTCGTGTGGACAGGCAAATACCATGCATGGCATTGTCTTTAGTCATGTGATTTGTGAAATGGTAAACCCTGGTAAAGTTCCAAACCAAAATAAGGACAATCTTCCCTTCATGACACACAATACTTACATTTCTGGAAATTTTAGTGTACATAAAAACTGTGCAAAATCTATTCTGTGTTTAAATGGAAAAGAAAAAAAGGGTCCAGGCTCATATAGTTATAAGTGAATCATTTATCTACATAAATATGACAATGGCAATTTGAAAGTAATGAGGGACTGTGCCAAGCATTTTAGGAAGATAACAAATCTGGCCTGTTCAATCTTTAAATGCCACAACGACCCTGTTCACTGTAACTATCAAAAACTTCCATATGTATTAAAAAGCCTCCTTAGTGGACCGGCCCGGTGGTGCAGCGGTTTAGTTTGCGCTTGGCAGCCCGGGGTTCACCGGTTCACATTCCGGGCACCCGCCGACGCACTGCTCGTCAGCCATGCTGTGGCGGCGTGCCATATAAAGTAGAGGAAGATGGGCATGGATGTTAGCCCAGGGCCAGTCTTCCTCAGCAAAAAGAGGAGGATTAGCAATGGAGTTAGCTCAGGACTGGTCTTCCTCACACACACACACACAAAAGCCTCCCTAGAGAGTGATGCACCCCACTGAGAATGACTGCTTCACTAAGTCAAATGCCATAAGTACTTGGCCACTTAAATATTACTGACAAAGCGAAGATTACAAACACTTTGTTAGTATCTGAGTGCCATATGAAGAATCACACCAAAAAGGACTTAATGTCATAATAATCCCTAAAAAAAATTAAAAGTCTATAGTCTTCTTATACTAATTCTCCCAAAAATAAACTAATAATGAAATATATGGTATCCAAAAAAAGGGAATTATTTGAGAGTAGAATAATTTTCTACATCTGAAAATTTAAATTTCAGTTTTAAATAATCTGTAGACTGATGATAAGTAAATAAAAAATACAAATACACTGGACAGAAAAAAGTGAAATTGTCATTACAAGTAAAAATATATTTCAAGTTTTCTTCCTTGAAATTGTTACTTAATGTCTGTTTAGTTAAAAATTTTTATATCACAAAGTTTATCAATAAGAAACAATGAAATTAGATGATGCTATTCTTCAATTTTCATATGAAAAGTTTATATTTACAATGTTTATACATTTGAATGCTTAAAAATATTCTACAGAGCTTTTATTCATATTTTCTGATAAAAATTTTACATGAGATATTTTTAAAATCGTTTAACTAACAATGAAATATTCAAATCCATTTGACAAACCCATTTCGATATGGAACTACATATCACAGTAAATATAGCTGCAAAAGATGTTATGTGAAAGGCAGTGAAAGAGCTACTGTATGTCAAACTGTAGCATTATAAAGAAGAAATCAGTTCCATAGTACATTTAATATTGGTTCAGACACAAATATCCCTTTGAATAGGATCTAAAGGTATAACTTTCACTCCACATGTGCACACCACATGAGCAGGTGAAAGAGTGAATGGGGAAGTGTGATGACAGTTCTGTGCCCCAAATCAAATCACTCCAATATGTATTTCTACAACTGTTATAAATCTAACATTTTCTTTTAACTAGTAGCCCACAAGATATTTAAGCAAATCAGCTCATGCATCCAAAAGAAATGTGATTTCTCTATTAGATTTCTCCATATCTTTTTGATATACCATACAAAGCTGCATGAAAATCACTTTCGCATAAGATTCAATCTATGCAACCCAAATAACCAGCTTAATAATATACTAATTAAGACCATAGATGGTATGAATATTAAAAGCAAGGTATAAAAGCATTCCAATTCTGTATCACTGTCCCTAATACTACCTTTACTTTATTTGCAGGAATGCTATAACATTAAATATATACTTATTTCATTTCTTCACACAATTTGACTCTAAGTAAATTAAATTACTGTTTTACTTCTTATAATTGAACAGGTTTATTTCTGCTTTACAATCTGTTGGTAAAGCTTTGCTTATCCTACCCAGTCAGATTAATCACATAAAAATCTGCCTTGCTTTTTTCAGTAAAAGAGACAAGCGTGCCAGCTTCTTTTTTCTTGAATGAAAAAGTATTTAATTCTTTAGTAGATCTTTTAAAACTCTCTAATTGTTATGAACTCAGATTTTAGAGCCTTCATTGTTTCAACAAGTTGAGTTATCCTTGAGTTTTATAAATCCTATTAGAAATTGTGTTGTGATATAGAACATTAAAAAGGTTTTCCTTTTTACTTTTTTTTTCTTTTTACAGTTATTGGACTATGGGCAGCTCTCAGTATTAAGTAAAATGTGAAATAGATCAACTGTTTTCTGTATATTAATTTGGCATAATAAAAGGAAAACACACTTGATTATGTCTGTGAAATATTTCAATATTTTTCTCACATCGTCTAAACAATTAACCATTTTTTATAGATGCCATTTGACATGACCCTAATGATAAGAATATTGTCCATTTTACTAAGGGTACATACTGAAATTGAATTATATTGATTGATGTGGGAATATACACAAAATCACTCACCAAGTAGACCTATTTCAAATTAAATGAAACGTCATAGATTTCACTGGCTCCTTATAAATAGTGATGGTACAGAAAAAGCCTATTATCAATGACAATCAGTAGAAAAGTTGAACTTTGTTACCAAAATAAATCAAATGCATAATATTCTTAGTGTGTTAGGCATGGAAAAGTACTAATTACTTTGGACAGTATATAATCAATGTAATTGTTTAGCCTAAATTCATAGTTGTGATATCAGATAATATTCAGCTAATAAGTAAATCTTCCAAATAGGTAAATCTTCCTCTTTCTCTCTCTCTCTCTCTCTTTATATGTATATGCACACACATATATATATGTTCTGGTGTATATATTGGTAGAAACATACATATTTATGTAAAATATATAACTATAAAATATTTATTTTATGTATTCTGGAATAAAATTAATAAAGCTCTTTTAGGTTGACAAAGCTATTTCCCTTATACTATTAATAATTAATTATCTTGTTATTATTAAAGACTCCAAGAAATCATTTTTAATGCCATGGCTGGGAACCAGCCCACACCAGATTTATAATAGGTAAGTGTTGAAAAAGGAGTGCTTTTGAGGACAAGAATATTTTAAAAAGAAGTAACCAAATAAACACTATAATTTAAAGGTCAACATTAATAAATTTCAAACAGACTATATTTAGCACCAATTTACTTTATCAATTGGATCTGTCACCCAGTATGCTCTAATATCCTCAGTTAATATTCAAAGAAGACACCCTATAGCTTGAAAGTGGCAAGTGTATATCCCAAAAAAATGACGTGAAGAGATCAGCCTGACTAAAACAGAGATTCTCTATTCTAGCACCACATTGATCATGGCTGGAAACTCTGTTGAAAGCTACAAGAAACTAACTAAAAAATAAATGCAAATAAATAATTGGTTGCCAAACAGCGTGATTCTATCAAGCAATACACTCACACATTTGCTTTAATGATCTGCTTCACAAAAGAAAATCAGGAGGGCACCAGAATTCACTAGCTCCTGCTGTTCTTGGCTAATTGGCAAAGAAGTGATGACTTACTTTAAGGTGTTTACACCTGGTAAATACAGACGGGGAAATGAATCAGGGGAGCAAAGTATCCCAATTTCTGCCTTTGGAACCGATGAAATTCAAGGCAACCTGGAGCCAGCTATTCTTCTCTTTCAGAATCTACAGCAAATCAAAGGCAGAGCTTCTGGCCCCTTTGGAGTGGAAATAGATTTCACAAGGCACTGGTGGAAAATTCAGGGCAATCTGATTTAATGATAGCATTCGTGTAATATGTTCTTATTTTAAAATTTAAAATTGCGTAAAAGAAGAAATTAGGCCATTTTCACAATCTCCTCCCCCTTGAGAACACAGCTTCAGTAAATATTTGTTGAACAAATGAATAAATAATACAAGCAACAAAGGAGCCATGAAGAACCAGTTCTCTCTCATTGACCCTTTCTTCCTTCCATCTCTCCTGCAAATATCTCCAGAATTCTATCCTCAGGTTTTTTTCTCTTCTTGTTCTATCAGTGAGGGACGTAATTTATTTCCATTACTTCAACTTCTTGTTTTATGGCGATTTCTACCAGATTTAGGTATCAATCTTGACATTTCTCTTATGTGTCAAATTCATTCAAGTGTTTCTTCTACAACACAATATACGTGTGACAGAACACAATTTGTATTCTGCAAAATCATGCACTAAAAATAACAAGGCTTAAGGGAAAACTATGGCTGGAGTGTACCACTAAAAAACTGTTACTTTGTACCAGAGCACTAACAAAACAACAATAATTCCAATAAAAATAGCTAGCAGTTTAAAAGAGATGTAAAATTCCAAATACATAGAGAAATATTCCAGAAAATATAGGATCTAGCCGTAAAAATGATAAAGGTAATTTTATGGTAGTTTAAGAAGGGTTGAATCTGCTAAATTATGGAGACATGTCAAAACACACAAAGGGAAGACCGAAGCACTTGTGAGGAAGAGCACGTGGCCTTGAACATGCATGGAGCACATGGGGTGAATGAACATCATGTATAGTACTGCATTTAGCTGAGTTTGTGCACACTGTATTCAGGGCAACTCCTTTGTGTTGGGAAACATTAATGTGCTGGGAAAATTTGCTTATGAACCGAAGCAAATTCTTCATTATAGTCACATATATCCTGCTTAAGCAATAGGGAGAAAGCTAATTTGCATTACAGAAACAGTCATCGTAACGGAAGAGATAGGATTGCTAACTGTTTATGAAAAACAATTTCCAACCAGATATTCTCTAGGCTCCCCCAACTCAATGAGCCCAGGGTGAAACTTACTACCACCCTCTCTAGACATGCTCTTCCTCTTTACCAATTGTCTGGGATAGTGGTGTTACTGTCATTTAGGCATGAAATATTGCAGCAGCAACAGTGGCAACCGCTATTTGAGAATTTTTGGAGTTAGACCAGGGTTGACTCCCAGCAATACAACTGTTCAGTCGTGAGCAAATCGTGTAATGTTCATAATCAAAATCCACATCTACTAAAATGGAATGACTACATTTATATCATTTTTGTTGTTAGCAATATGCAAAATGATGTTTGAAAACATTTTGACACCATACTTAACACTTAAATGCTTGACATTATCTTCAATTTCACTTTATTGCTTATGTGACTTGAAGTGCATTGTGTCATTCACTCTACTTCCATTATCACAACTGCAATATGACCCTCATTATCTGTTTCCTGAACAATTATTAAAATAGGTTTCTAAATTTTCTTGCCATGATCTCTACCCTTTCAACACATATTTTCAATATTTTTACGTTATCCTTTTTCTAAAAATACAATCTTACCATGGCACTCCCTTGCTCATATTATTTTATACAACAGTAAGATCATATTCTTGATATGAAAAATCTGAACTATGGAGCTAGCCTGGTGGCACAGTGGTTAAGTTCATGCTCCACTGTGGCGGCCCGGGGTTTGCGGGTTTGGATCCTGGGTGTGGACCTATGCACTGCTCATCAAGCCATGCTGTGGCAGGCGTCCCACATAAAGGAGAGGAAGATGGGCACATATGTTAGCTCAGGGCCAGTCTTCCTCAGCAAAAAAAGAGAGAGAGAGAGAGAGAGAGGAATTGGCAGTGCATGTTAGCTAAGGGCTAATCTTCCTCAAAAAACAAAAATTTGAACTAAATTGCAAGTGGCCTAACTAGCCTACAATATTTACGTGCATCATTTTTACTTTGTAAGCCACTGAAATTAAGAACAATATGTTTTTTCAAATATTCTTTCATGCTTTTAAAATCAGAGTAAAACAATAATTTATTTTAAGAATAAGTTATTAAAACATAATTAAGATTTCCAGAGGTCTACTGAGATTTAAACCAGATGCTTCTGAAACATGTGCAACTACACTTAGCTACACGGTTCTGTTTTATCTTTTCATTAATAGTATCAATGACAAGACCCAATGTTTGAAAACATAGAATCAACAGGGTTCTGAAATCGATTCATAGAAATGTCTTCCACTTTCTCCTCTTCATCTTCCAATTGTGATTCCTTCCAACATATTCATACACAAGTTTATACACACACATCAGTTACATACACATTGTTTCCATCTGGAAAAAATAACTCTGTTTATAAAACCCAGGAGTATTGGCTCTCTCTAGCATTAGAATTAACCAGGTAAAGTGTAATAAATTACAATGTGGGATACCATCCATGAGCATAAATAGATAAAGTTGCCTATCTTTTATTCATCCCCTAAGGGCTGACGTGACTTTCAGAAATAATGTTAACCTGTGCTGACTAAGGTTATGTTTCAGTAAACATTTAAGTAACATTGGAAAGAATCAAGTGAAAAGAAAAAGTTTTTAAAGTTGAAAAATACATTTATGAGTGAAATTTTATAATAAGATAAATGGGCAATGTGGTTTAAATTAAGTTTAGGTATTCATGTTTGTTTTTCATATGTGGTCCTTGCAAATGTTTGCTCTGTTGGTAGACAGATCTAACAGAATATACCATTATGTATCACATAAATTTATTAGCATGTGCATCTCCATTAATAGACTTGATTTCTTCAACAGTAATGAATATGTTTTAATTATTGTTATGACTAAAACAGAACTTGAAGTAAAGCTGATATTTAGAAGTGCTTGCTGAGAAAATGATTCAATGGAAGAACAAATTATCTGCTATCTTAAATGACTGGTATCACAAATTTCAGTATATGTGAAACTTTGGCAGAGTTTTTATTTCTTATTTCTTAATATAATTCATTTTCTATGCAAGTAGGTCTGTCTCCTTCTGAACTGACAGTTAAAAGCAGAAGAGGAAATGGAAATAGGAATCAGCAGTGTGCTAACTAAAGAAAGTCTGGGCTTAAAATCCAAACACTCCTGGTGCAAAACAAATGCACTCCACAGCATCTCCATTACGTCCTACCTCCACCTCTCTGGAGATTATGTTTAAAAACAGCTACTAAATTACATGCAATCCAGGGTGTGTGCTGTTATGATTGATCTTTTTCAGAGCCCTGTCAGGCAAACAGTACAAGGAGTGAAAATTACAAGGAAACAGTACCTGATTTTAGCTCAGTTTTGTTCAAGACTGCACAGCCAGGACCTAGACTAGCATTTGTCACATAGTAGACATTTAATAAATGGTTTTGTAAATATTTTCCAGGATCCTCTATGTTGAAGAGAAATAAAAACCTCACTGAGGATTTCTAGTTTCAACTCAAACATGTAAAGAGCTTAGAAGTCATCACTCCCATTCTTATAACAAGTAAAAACTAAACAAACTGAAAGTCAATGACGTTTTTTGGACCCATCAAGGAATTGAATTTGCAAGGCAAACCTACACCCCACGGTCTGTAGAGACAGGCGAACCCAGAAAGTCCCAGTTAAGATCTGCTCATCTGGGGCAGAAGCTGTACACTAGCAGGAACACTTAATGGTAACTTTGATGGATTGCTGGAGGCTGAGTTTGGACTACCACGAGAATGAGCAACTCCTGGGGAACAAGGGCGTTCCCACACTCTCATGAGTTTTCCCTTCGGGAACTTGATCAGATTCTCACAAAGAAGAGCTGAAAAAGACCCTCTAGGAGCTTTGCAGTGGGGAGAGGAAAACTAATCATTGTGATTACACCAGAGTCTTCTCCATAACAAACATCTCCTCTCCAGGGGAAAATAATTTTACCAGACTTTGATTCCACCTGGGGAAAGGGCATTTTTCCCAGTCCAGCTCCTTCTAGTCTTCCTGCCTCACCTTAGGGGGGAAAAATACTCAGAGACACCAGAGGACACAGGTCCACTCAAAGACTGAGATTTAATCATAGTCATAGAGCATTTCACATCCCCAAACCTTTCCGTCACACCAACAGGGGTAGAGTATAACAGACACACTGCTATTACCGATGAAAGAGATGTAAGACACAAACTTTCCACAAACCTTTGAAAGCCCAGAATCACCAAGGGAGACAAAAACAAGGGCAGTAGAGGGACACAGAAGCCTCCAGAACTTATGGTTGCAGAAAACGTTCAACAGCCCAACTGCCAGCATGGTTAACATAAGACTTCACATTAGGACCAGCTTACCTCAGTTCTTACTACTCAATATATCTCTGACTTTCAAATAAACATTACAAAGCATGCTAAAAGACATTTCTAGAAAATTCAACCTTTATCATTATAAAGTGACATTCTTTATTTTTGTAATGCTTTTCATCTTAAAAACTACCACATTTTTTTAAATTGGTATTTACATAGTTTAACTTTCTCCTCCTTTTACTTTCAACCTTACTCTACATTTAAGTTAGGACACATTTTTAATATAAATAGCACATATTTTTAATTAAGTCTGGAATACTGTATCTTTAGTTGGAGCAATTCTTCTATATGTAATGTAATTACTGTATATTTAATTTAAATAAAACATCACTATGTGTGCATTATATTTTCCCACCCTATATGTTGTTCTTTTTGATTGATAAAGTATTTTTTATAACTCTATTTTCTTCCCTCTATTTGTTTGGAAGTTGTAAGCACATTTCTTTTAGCAATACTCTTAGTCATTATAATATATAAAATATGTATTGTTGCCTTATAAAAATCTGTTAAACTTTACCTTTTCTCCATTTTCCAGAAGGTGTCAGCTCCTTAGAAACACTTTAATTCCATTTATCTCCATACTGATATAGATGGCATGATTGTAAGAGTTTTATTTAACATAGTTTAAACCCCACATTATCATTATTGCTTTATACAGTCAATGTTTATTTATATTTACAAATATTTATCATTTTCTTTGCTGCTTTTTTCCTTCATATAACTCTGTTCACCCATTCTGGATAGTTTGCTTATATCTAAGAACGTCCATTAGAATTTCTGTAGTGTTTGTTTGCTAGTGGTAAAATCTCTCAGCTTTTGCTTTTCTTAAATTATTTTATTTTGTCTTCATTTTTAAAATACTTATGTGATTTTAAATTATAGATTGGCTATTATTTTCTTTCTGTAACTTGAAACTCTCTTTCTACTGTTTTCATCTTCCGTTATTGCTTTGAAAATTGCCAGCCTATCCTCCTCTGAAATAATCTCTCTTTTTACTCTGGCCCTTTTCAGATATTATCTTTGTGTTACTTTTCTGCAACTTTAATATGATATCTGTAGGCTTGGATTTCTTCTCCTATATCATGGTGAGGGGTTTTTTGGCTTCTTGAATATTTGTGGGCATGAACATTTTTCATCAGTCCTGGAATGTTTGAAGCCATTATGTCTACAAATATTGATTCTGTCCCCATTTTCTTCTCTCTTTCTATAATGCATTAAATATATATTATACCTTCTTGGTACATCATTGATGTCTCTTAACCTCTTTTGTATATTGTACATCATTTGTCTTTCTATATCTTTTGACATATCTTCCAATTCACTAATTCTCTTTTCAGCTGGGATAATATGCTTTTAAACCATCTTTTCATTGCATTTTTCAATATAATTTTATTTGCTATTTATTCAAATATGCCATGTTCTTATTATAATTTCCAACTAAAATTTAAATTTGGCTTTCGCCTCTATCAGCATAAAAAGAATAGTTTTTAAATAATCTGTCATAAAGTAATTCAAACATCTGAAATTATTGGAAGTGTATTTCTGCTGCCCTTATTTCTGCTGAGTCTGATTTATGTCTTGGTTTTTTCATGAACATCGTTATATTTGATTGCTAGAATTAGTGTTTGAAAAATTATTTTGAGACATAATTTGAAGACTAAAATGCTTTTTTGCTCAAAGAGGATTTCTGCTTTCTTTTGTCAGGCACCAGAGGGTGCTAGCGGTCCAGGATCAAGGCTGGATTTTGGTTCCTGTACCCCGACTCGCCAGGTCACACTTTCAGAGTGTAAGAAACTGTGTCACCAGGAGCCCTCTCATTGTTAGTAGCTGACTCTAAGTCATGTCCCTACAGCCTGTTAGTCTGCAGAAAGAGTAGTTCCACCTCTACATTGGCAAAGCCTCCTGAGATATAAGCAGACTTTGGGGGTGGGGGCAGGGGATAGAGGGAGCTCTTATGAGTACCTGGCCAGCATGGGAAGAAAAAGGGTGAGGTCCTAACTTGTCATGGCATTAAATTCTATATGACCTAAGTCCAGTAGCTCTTTGCTATCTGATTAACTCTTTGACGCCTTCAAGAAATGTTTTAAGGAAAGAGGAGTTGATGTAATTTCTTAGTCTGAAGCCAGAAGTCTAATCAGAATTGTTCTTCAAATAACTATCGAATCTCTCACTTCAGATTGACATACTACTGACTGCCATGTGGAACTGGTCCTTGGCCCTCCTTCATGTAAAACTTCCTGTGGACAAAGCCCCTCATGATCAGGCCTAGATCTGTGGGATGAGTGATGACTGACAGGATGCTTAGCTAAATTTATATTTCATATAAACAATGAATATTTTAAAAAATATAAATATGACCCAAATATTGCCTGGGACATACTTATAGTTAAAATTTTTTCACTATTTATCTGAAATTCAGATCTGAGTATCCTTTATATTTATTTGCTAAACCCAGCAACCTTACTGATGGCTGGCAGGATAAAAGTTTGCTCCAGTGAGAAGTATGTTTCTAGGAATCCCAGAAGTTAAACACGTCTTTAAGTTTATTGTAGCAATTAGAGTGAGGTCTAATTACAGCATATGTGTAGGCCCCTCAGTGATATTTGTTTCAACTGGAATTAAAGAATCTCAGCATATGAGCTTTGGAAGTAAACTAATACAAACTATTTATTGATGTCCCAAATAAATTATTTTAAGAACTAGATCTTTGAGGGGTTCTGGGCAGGGATAAAAAGGCAGATATCATGAAAACATTGATATAATTTGCTAATGCCTAAATAATTATAAAGCATTCCATGTTATTTCTGGCAAAATAATATTGAACCATATTTTGAAGTAGACTACATTAAAAGGACTTTAGCAGAATCACCATAGGAATTAATCATAGGAACCCAAATCTTCCTCCTCCAAACCTCTCACCATTCAGGACTAACGCTGAAAAAAAATGCTTCCTGACACATATGACTCATTTGGAATTTTCCAGTTGTGCTTGGTGTCCTGTATCAACTTCTTTGCAAAACATTCCCTTTTCTGCCTATAGTCATATGTATCATCATTATATCCACTAGTGAAATTATCTTGGATACCAGTGTAACATCTGCCAGTCAAATGACCATCTTCTCAAGGAGATATGCACATGCAGGAAAAATAAATTAGGTTGTTAATTCTCCTAGGGTACTTTTACTTTGTGAAAATTTTATCACAAATTTTACTTTGTGATAAAAGTATCACTTAAAGGTGATACTTTGATATTTTTGAAATGTATTTTCAATTTGAGTTTACTTCAAAACCTGTATTATTTTATTTAGTCTTCCTTTTACCACAGGTATGATGTAATTTTTCTACCACAAAGATTCTGACCTCTCATTCACTTTGTCTTGCATTCACTCCAGCCTTCGTCTTTGTGTGTCATCAAATTAAACATATTTGCAGCTGGTCTCCATGTCTAGATCACTTATGCAGATTAGAAACAATAAAAGAGCCAAAACCCAGAAATCTTTTGAACTATTCTCAATATTTTCTAAAAGTCTGACACACTTCCTTTGAAATGTATTCTGCTTTATGTTTTAGAAAGTTCTTTTCCTATTGCCATATTTGTCCTTAACAATTCAATTACCCATCTCCCATTTCTTTGTTTAAAATCACTCTTTATAACAAAGATTGAAACCGTAATTGAAATGTTGCCCAACGTAAAGGAAAAGAGAGCTCAAAAGGAACATAGGTTTAATTTGAGTCCAGTTCTTGCTTAGTTTTTTTCTAGCTGACAAAATCTCTAATTATTCTTCAGTGAATGAGGAAGAAAAGTCTTTTTTGTGTTGTAAAGTACCAGTGCTTGATTATCATTAAGTAATCACAATATCCCTAGAATTCATTCAAGATGACACTATCTGAAGCTATATTAGTTAGGACACAGGTTTTAGCTACTATAACAAAAATGCAAATATTACAATAACTTAAGAAATATTTGTTTTTCTCTCATGTCAAAATCTGAGGTAAGTAGACAAGCCTAATATTTACCTGCACATTAAGAAGCCAGCTCCCTCACCTTTTTGTCTACCATCCTCAAAAGGTAGCTTTCATTGTCTGTTCCAGAAGGGCTGTGCCAGCTCCCACCATTACATACAGATCCTGGCTACTGCCAAGGGGAGTACCTGCCCTTTCACTTTAAGAGCTCAACTCAGAAGACATAGCTCTACTGCTCACACGTCATTGGCCAGAACTTAGTCATGTGGACAAACCTAGTTATGAGGGAGTCTGGGAATGTCTTTAGCTTGGCAGCCACGTGCACAGCAAAATTAACAGTATTCTAGACTAAATGATAGGAGGGAAGTGGATATTGGGAGACGTCAAGCAATCTCTAGTAGAGTAGCCACACATCTTTTCTTCATCTGCTTAAATTTGTCCAATAGTTATTATTTTCTCTTATGTGCCTGGTAAGGTGCCAGATGGCTGAAAAACAGGGATCACAAAATAAGTTTCCTATTCCCAAATAGATATTACTTCTGTCTAGTCAGTGAAACAAATATTATTCAAATAAAAATGCAAATAAATTATGTTATAGACTAAATTGTATATGTAAAGATTGTAACAGGGGAAAAGTAAGATTAGCCAGAGAAGAGAGGGAAAAACATTCCATGCAGAGAGAACAGAGTAAGTTAAAGATTTCAGAAAAAATAAATTTGATTTACTCAAAAACTTAAAGGTTTGTGGGAGCAATAGCAAGGGTTGTGATGTAAAGGTTTTTTATTCTTTTCTTAAAAAAATGGGAAGGCACTGAAAGATTTTTAAGTATTTCTTCTTTGTCATCTGTTAATCTAGTCCACTGGTGGACTTCTGCATTCACCCAGTTCGGCCTATAAAAGCCCTTCAAAGATGCCCAAACATTTTTAAAGTCTTTACCTCATTTGGTTACTAAATACACAATTTTTCAAGCTTTTACTCATCCTTGGATTTTGCTTTTTCATCTTTTATAGATGTTCTTTTAAAATATGGCCATGCTGATCTTTAGATGCCCACTTCATTTCTACTGGCATCATTTGTGATTGTATTATCAGAATATTATTATTTTTGAGTGGTTGTCTCTTCATCTTTTCCTTACGAGTCATCTGTCTTTGATTTTTTTTTCCAAATTTTGGAAGTAAATCTGATTATATTTAGAATTCCTTTACTATAAGAGTGTCATTTTCTCCCAATGTTAATTTCATAAAATGTATATAATTTTCCAGAATATTGCAAAATTTGGGAATTGAGTAGATTATGTTCGAAAATGAAGTGCAAATATAGTGACTTCAATAACTAAAGTTAAGGTACATGCATTTTCTAGGATATGCCTTTGATTTTCAGTGATAGTGAAGGATCTGCATTGGATTATAAATCAATATTTTATGTAATAAAAGTAACAGTAAGTAACAGTAGAGATCACTTGTCCATTGTTCTCACTTTAAATTTGAGCTCTGTGGAGATGTGTCACTTCCAAAGTCACGTGAAGATAAAGGACAACACTGAAGTCACAGTGCAGCTCTCCTGACGCTCAGTCCAATTCTCCTTCTCGACGTCGCTGAAGCTGCCGTGGAGTCTCGGTCCTGCCTCTACTGAGTGAGTAACAGTCTGAGACGGACAAGTAGATTAAGAATGAAGTAAGACAGAAAACTGTTGTTGTGTTTTCACTTGCCACACACACTAATAAAGTGGGTTAAGTGGGTTAAGGCATGGATTAAAGCAAGGAGTTTTAAGACCAAATTGAAATATTCTGCCCTATTTTGGCATGCTCTGTCACCAAATAACCCCATGTTACACCCTATTGAAATATATACATCAATTATATATATATCAACATACATAATGTACATATATTATATATATATGAAAGCTTGAATAGATTTATAACAAATACATTTTAAAAGATGTGTGGTTTAAAAATTACCTCAATTTGTAATTTCAAAAATTAATTTGATCACTGAAAATAGGATAATTATATTATGACATAAGCTTAACTAAAAATTACCATTTTATGGATGAAGAGAATAGCAATGCTTGTTGGATCCAGTGGTTTATAAGATAGGCAGTTGTAGCTTAAGTGAAAGCAGAGATCCTTATTAATCCTGTGGGATGTGCCAGAACACTTGGACCCCACCGGAGCATCTTGAAGAGGTGATTTACTGCTCTCACCAAAGCTACAAGGAAAAGGTGCAAAATCCAAACTTATTTAAGCAGGAGAATCAAGAGATAATATAACTAAAGAAAAGTGACAAGGAAACCTTCTAATGAGCTCTTCAGTATTCTAAAATGTGGGTTAAATCCCACCCAGAAGGAATTGTTGTAATGAAAATATTCACGACTATCTGCAGAGGGCAGCTTAAATGGTCTTAGTATAAATTTTATAAAACTTCTCAAAATGAAGTACCAAAATGTATGCAAACATTTGAAAACAGAACTTTCAAAGCCTCAGATATTTGTGTAAAAATATTTAATGATCATATTTCAAAGGTTTCTTTTTCTTCTATCATTTTTAGATTTATTGTTTTTATCAAAGCTATGAAGAAATATATGACGTATCAGGATGGTATGTGTTTTTAAAATAATGAATATTTTAGATGTGCAATCTTGGCAATCCATGTTCCTAAATCTGGTTGCATATAAAAATATGAACAGAAAACATTAATGCAAGAGTGCACAAGGAGTGAGGTTCTTCTAGCCAAGATGATCAACTCTTCAATCTTGACAATTTTAGCTCTGTCTGCACTCCATGCAGCTAACCCTTCTTTTTCTTCCTAAGGATTCAACATTGAACATACAGTTTTAATAAATGGCATCTGTTTTCCCTTTTTCCCCTCAGTTTCACAAATACTTTTAAGCTTATGAAATATGAACATACCTAGGAACTGGAGATCAAAAGCATAAAATGGCATACTTCTAATATTTATTAGTTTTAGTTGCTTAATCACTATTTTGGACTAATGCACAACAAATTACTTTGCTACTGACTGATTGAATATACCTCTGGGTAAAAGAAAAAGAAAAAAATTCAAAGAAATTTTATTTTAATTGGCCAACTTTAAAATACACAATAGCAATTTTTTAACATTTTAAACAAAATAGCCTAGAAAGCTACCTCTGACATTCTTGTGACACATCACATTTCTTTTTAAATTTAGTATATGAAAAGAGTAATATTCAATAAATTAATCTTTGATCTAATTAATCTTTGATCAGTATTTATTTTAATAATAAAAATTATACACTAATATATGAAAAATACATATTACAAAGATATAGAGAGCAGTGAATATGTTAACTAATTGATGAGTGTTTTCCATGGTTACTCAATACAGTCTAAATACTATGTTGCATCTAATCTTAGATGCAGATTTTTTTTTCATATTTTAACATCTCCGAAATCAGGATGTGTTTTAAAATCACTGCGGCCAGGAAGCAGTTGTGACATGGTTGTCATTGCCTGCCTGTGTGAATCAAAACAAGCAGAAAAGGTCCTGGGGCTTGAAGGTCTCCAAGACAATAGAAGAGCACGCTTTTAAGAAATGCTGCATCACCAACACTAAATGTCACACAGCACAGTTTACATAGAAAAATAAAAATATTGACAACTTTGAGACAAAATAGCCTTCAAACTTTGAATATGAAATTCATACAAATACATTAATTTATTTTGCACATACACACACACACATATATATGTGTAGAGGGAGGATTTAAGAAATTTTTGTGTTAAGAACCTAAAAGACCTTTTTAAATAAGTATAAAATAAAATGTCTAAGTGGTAAGAAAGCATTATACCATAGCATAATTGATGACATTTCTTTTCTTCCTAAGTGAGAAATAAAATAGTTGTGTCTTTGGGAAAGCAGACACTTTAGGTGCCCATCCCCACAAGTCCTTGACCTACCTCTGATTTCAGCTGCAGCCATGGTAGTGGTTCCTGTGCTCACCAACAATGTCCAGCCTAAGGATCCCAGGCTCTATTTTTGGAGTAACTCGAACTAAAACAGATAGTATCTTCGATTTGATTAATTATGGTAAATGAAATGAATAAGTTTTTTTTTTCTTTTCAAGACAAATGTAGATACAATTTATGGTAAATTAAATATCTCTGAAAATTACTCATTCAAATTACTCTTTGCTTATAAAATTCCTGTTAACGTAAAAATATTAAAGCCAGCTGCAATAACCTATTATTCCCACACTTCTAAATGCCAAAAGTGTACTTAATATCTGACATATATTACAACCAATATATCCAATTAATGGAATACAGGAGTGGTACATGATTCAAAACACTTGAATTTTATATAGTAATAGAATACAGATTTTAAAGCACATTTATACATGTTATAATCACACACAGGTTTCATCATGATAAGAAAATGCCTAAAACTGTGAGTCATTTGTAAGAAGTATAAACTCCCAAGCACTGCACATTTTCTTGTATACCTCTACCCTTCCACACTGGCTAAACATGGAAATCAAATACTTCTTCAGACATGTTTGCCAGAGAATTATAGTACACACATTTGCCCGTCATAACATGACAAAGAAACACATGCTATGCCATTCTTACAATTTTTACTTAAACAAATATTAACATCAACAAATTGTTATTGCACATATATCATGTTCAAAGTAGTATGTGCTAGAGAAACTTCTAAAAAATTAGTAAGAAGCAGTCATTATAACCATTCATATTGCCCACTGTAAACAAACGGCATAAAATCAGTAGAATACAACTCTCAATACAGAAATAAAATGTTATAAATAATCTAAAATGAAGGTCCAATGAAAGAAGAAATCATATTGCTTTTGTAAATTAGGAAAACTTTTCCAGAGGCTGTGACATTTCAGTAGAGGCTTAAAAAATGAGTAGACACTAGCCATAGGAAGAAGGGAGAAAATTTGTGCTAGAAGGGCATGACCTGTGAGCAGGGACCTAAAGATGAAGACAGCATGCTGGTGCAGCAAACCCAAAGCTGCTTGGTGTTGCTAATATAAGAAGTGAAAGGAACCATGAAATGGTGACGAGGACCTGTCACGAGGCCCCACATGTGAGGCTGAGGAGCTGGCGTGGCGGGGATGGGCCACACTGGAGGTAAAGAGGGGGAGTGCTGGGATGGCTCAAGATAAAGGATGTCAAGGGAGAGGATGGTTTGAAGAAGAACATGATAATGTCAAATGCTGCAGAAAAAGTTGAGGCTGAAGATGTCTGACAAAAGGCTTACAATGTCAACATCCTCTGAGAGTATAACAGATTGTGGAAATTTTAACAAGGGGTAAAAGAGTGAGAAACCACCAGTAGAGAAAATAAATCACTCTTGCAAGAAGTTTTGAGAAGGAAAAGGGAAAAGGCTAAACATTGCATTTCCTCATTTCTTAATATTTTGCTGATGGGCATTGTCATTAAGAAGTACCAGCATACTTTTTAAAAAGTAACAGATTATATCTCTGAGCCCTACCAGAGTTTCACTGCTGACAAAAAACAATTTGTGCTTCAATTGGATAGTTATTATATCACTTCTGTGGCACCAAAGACCCTATAAAACAAGTAATTGTAGTTTCCTATGGGGTAAAATAAAGAAATAATAAATGATAGGAGTTAAATCTGACCAATTTTCAAATTTTCAAACTGCTGAGTATTTGGAATTTTCTTTTTTAATAACAAATAAAATAAATAAGAAAGTTTCATTATAGGAAAAGAAGAAAATATAGATTAAAATAGTAAAAAAAAGAAAGAAAAACACTCATAATCTAAGAATCCAGAGAACAATTTTAACATTTTGAGGTATAGCCTGCCTGTTATGGAGAAGAATAAGTGTGTGCAAGTTTTTAAATCCTACGTATGTCACTTACTAGTTGTGTCATCTTGTACAAATTACAGAATTTCTCCAAATGGAAATGGAAATATAAATGGAATAATAATGCCTAAGAATGCTGTGAGAATTAAATGAATCATACACATAAACTTCTTAAACCAATACTTGGCACATACTACTCAATGGAGGTTATTTTATTTATGAATGTGCATGTTTGGCACACCTGCATAGCTCACAGGAAGAAAAGGGGATCATATGATACAGATAGTCCATTAAACTATAAATATATTTTTATTTCTACATTTATCAAGACAAAGGGTTGGTAACCTTTTCTACAAAAAGCCAGAAAATAAATATTTTAGGCTTTAAGTGCCATATGGTCTCTATGGCACCTTCGCAATTCTGCCATAGTAGCATGAATGCAGCCATTGACAGCACACAATACATATTCACATGACTGTTTTCTGATAAAACTTTGTTTATAAATGCAAGTATTGGGCCAGATTTGGTCCACAGGCTATAGTTTGCTGATCTCTGACTTGGCCAACATCCAGTTCTTGAATATGTAGTTTTTTTGCAAAATTTGCTTTCACAAACAACCATGTCCATTCTACAGTATATCTTTACGTTAAGTAGATTATTTTCTTAGGTTAACTCTTACATACATGTGAAAGCTTATATTATGCACACCTTGCCATCCAGAAAATCTGTACCAATTATTACACTCACACCACAGTGTTTGGAAGGGTCACTTTCCTAACACCCTTGTCTATACTGAACATTTATTTTGGGGAAATTTTCTTAGATATTCTAATTTTGTTAAATTACCATTATTTAGTTCTTTAAAATCAAAGAAATAAGTATTGATAATTTTTATTTTAAGTTTAAATGTTATTTATAACAAATAATTTCTATTTATTTCTGAGGAAAGAAGATTTATTGTTTATTATTTAAATCTATTCTCATAAATTAAAAACAGAAGAAAAGGGAAAATGATCTGAAACCCTACTTTCCTATGATAACACTAGAATGTTTTCTCCAAGAAAATACATCTTTTCATTGATCACATTTGTAAATCCAACACCTAGAACAGTGCCTGCAATGTAGTACCCAATGATATCTGCCAAAGGACTAAATGAAATTAATTTTAGTGATCATTCTTCTGTACATTTCTCAGTACACACATATGTACACATAATATAACAGATACTTAAAAAATATTTGCTTGGATGACTTTCTGCCTCCCAGTACATTGCTCCTACTTCCCTTTGCACCTAAGGAACACTACTGCTGTGGCCTGGTTAAGTGTATTTATATGCACATGTTGAGCACTATTGTTGTTTAACAAAACCACTTTTCAATTATATAGGATTCTCCGGGATTTTTTGCTTTTTGAATGCATCAAAACCAAAAGTTAATCAGTACTTTTACTCTCCTCCCAAATAACACAGAGAACCTAGAAACCTTTAACTTCATTTAGGTTCTCTACCTATCCCCACTACATGCTATTGTTGTTTTGTGTATCTGTTGCTTATTTAAATTTGCGCTATTCACACCTTGCTTGGATCTTTATTTCTTCTTGGCATCTTTCCTCAGGGGTGGATGGTGGGGGCATTTTTACTTCTCATTGTCCCAGTACTGCCACTGCGCACAACCCCAGCAGGCAACATGGACATAGAACACTATATGAACAGTACTCTCGAGTCCCACTACCCCGGCCATCATTCACCCTCGCCCTTTGAAGTATCAGCTTATTCTGTGGAGGATCTCTTATTTGTTTTCTCCTAAGTCTTAACTTCTGTCGCCCCTACTTGAGTCTGCCAAAACTAAAGTCAATATTTAAATGGCCTAGAACCAAAAGAACTTTGTGTGCAATGGGGCTTGTTTTAACTCTCTGAGTTTCTGTTTACATTGATGTTTTGGCTTAGTGAAGATTACCATCTTGCCAGCTATTTGATGATTTTAATAAGATTTAAATAAGACAATACTTACAAAATGCTTCAAATCTATCCTGACTCCTGCCTTCTCTCTTCTTCCCTGCCTACTTTACCCTCCCATCCCTAACTATTAGTCATGGCTTGGAGTTTAGTAACATTAGGTTCTTATCATTTATTAGCTTTTCCTGTGCAATTAATTTTTCACTTGTATTTCAAGAATCTTTATCTACAACTATAAACCAACATTCACTTTATTATTACTCATTGAAAAAATACTAAATTCCCCAAATATTATAGCCATCTTCATGAAACCAGTATAAAATACATTAAATCTTAAAGAATTGTAATATCAGTTTCTTTTATTTTTTAAGAAGCAAATAGCACAGGCAAATTGGGAATCCCTAATCTGACCCTGATAGTTCCAGTCCCTATCCTCTAGTTTCAAAACACCTACTACCATTAATTTGATATATATCAGACCAATTTTTTTTACTTTTACTTTTTATAAGTGTTAGCATTGTGTTTTGTGAGTATCATATATTATGTAACATTCTCTAATATGTTTTTCTTTTTCACTCAACATTATTATTTGAGCTCTAGCCATGCTGTTAAATATAAATCTTATTTATTCATCTTAATTGCTCTAAAGTGTTCCACCACACAAATATACTATAAATTAGACATTCATTTCCTTACTGATGGCATTTGAAATGTTTCCCACTTTTCACTAGTATGTACAACAAGCTTGCAATAAGAAGTCTTCATATGCATATATGAAGATTTTCTCTTGGACATAAACCAAGGAGTGAGTTGGCTGGGTCATGGAGTATGCCCATTTTCAACATTATGGGTGTTGCCAAATTGATATCTGCAGTTCCACCATGTGCAGGGCAGGAACATCTTGTTTCCCCATCCTTGCTTTATCTGACTTAATTTTTGAAAATCTAATGAGTGAGAAGTGTCTTGTTGAGCATTTTTCCATGTTAATCTTCCAGATTTTCTCTTCTATCAACTATCTATTCATCATCTACAGTGAGTTTGGGATTTCTCAATTATTTCCTAGTTATATACACTAAAATCCACTGTTCTATCTTAAATGGATCTTGAATCCAGATATGTTGTCTTAGTCTGTTCTGGCTGCTATAACAAGATACCACAGACTGGGTAGCTTATAAACAGCAAAAATTCATTTCTCACAGTTCTGGAGGCTGGGAAGTTCAAGACCAAGCTTGCAGCTTGATTGCATTCTAGTGAGGGCCCTTTCCTGTTTCATAGCCAGCACCTTCTCACTGTGTCTCACGTGGTGGAAGAGGGTAGGGAGCTCTGTGGGGTCTCTCCTACAAGAACATTAATCCCATTCATGAGGGCTCCACCCTCACAACCTAAGCAACTTTCAAAGGCCCCACCTCCTAACACGGTCACTTTGGGCATTAGAATTTCAACATACAAATTTAGGGGGGACACAAGCATTCAGACCATAGCACAAGTGTTTGCAATATCATATACAGAACAGTTGGAAAATATTGATTCACTGAGTTAACTGATCTTTTCAATGTCGAAGCATTTCATTATACAGTATAAAAAAAATCATACTATTAACTTGCCACCAATTATATCAGAAAAGACTTTAACTGTTGAGACGCTCTAGAGCACAGTGACAGATACATGTTTTTCAAAATTCCAATTTTCACTTAAAAGCTGATGTGTTATCATTGGCAAAAATGTCCATTGTTTTCCCTGAAAGGAGAGGTGTACTTCGTTCATTTTTGAATTTTGCAGAAATGTCTGCCAAATACCCAAGTATACCCATCAGTCTTTTTTTTAAGTAAAAATTGTGTTCAGTGTAAAAATGTCTGGTTATGGCAACTCAATCACAAAGTGTTTTTTTCTCATTACAAACACTGTACTTCACTATAAGCAAAAAGGCTCTATATGTACTTCTTATTCTGTCACACAGAATATTTAAAAGACTTGTATTCCAGGCTTGAGATTTAATATTTTTTACTGCTTCATCAAAGATCTTCTTAGGTGAAAAAATTCTTTTTTAGTAAGAATGCATGGCACTCATAAATACAATGACAAGTTCATTAGGTACCACTTCAGTTTTACCTATCATAGCTTGAGTATCACCAGTGCAGATATCAGCCCAGAAAAAAAGGTAAATAAAATGTTAGCATTGTTATGAAAACAGTTTTAGCCTAACGGATCTCCTGATTGTATCCATGGAACTCCAGGGGTCCGTGGAGCATACTGTGAGAATCACTGCATTAGACTCTTTTATTAATACTCCTATTAACATACCAACATATTGGTTTTCCAGGGAACACACGTTGAGAAAATTGGTAAGTGAGATTCTAGAGAAAAATCTCCATTTGTAAATTGAATCTCCTGATCCTTTAGTGACTTTCCTTAAAAAATTGAGTGTTGATAATTTAAATACCTTGTTCCTAAGGGCTATTTGCTTAAAATTTCTGTTTACTTCTCCCTAAGTACTGAGGAAGATCTAGCAACATAAACAAATCACCCACTCAAAGATCTTTAATTTAAAAATCCTACCAACTTACTCTTTTAATATGTATGTCTCCTTATATAGTTAAGGAAAGTCGTATTCCTTTGTTTTCCAAAATTAGCAAAAGAAAAATCAAAGTATCTAATAACGCTTGCCACATTAGAAGGCCAAATACAACTTTGTCATGAGACTGTTTATGAGTAAGTTTTATCTTGATCTAGCAAGCTCTTGTTTATAAAAGATTTCTTTTATGAAGGACAGAGGTCATTCCACTCACTCCATTTGCTGGAGTGGGAAGGGAGAAATTCTCTGCAGAGTTCTGGCCATGGTGGGCACTCACCTTTGACATCCTCTTCCTAGCACAGGAAACTAGCACCAACTCAGGCACTTGACTCTTTAGACAACTGACATTTTCAACCATGAGGCAGGTGGCTAAATGTTAACATCCATAAATTGTTTGTACGTTGTAAAATAGAAGCAATAAAGGTCAGGGGAAGAACTCTAACAGGTCTTAGACTTTTGTATCCTGAAATTCCATGTCATTGTAATTAAACATATCAGATCACGGTATGTCCTAAGAATGGCAGAAAAATAAAATTATAGAACTTTTGAGAATTAGGAAGGAGCACGAGCAAAGATGTCAAACAATATTTTTTTCAGTGGCAATGCTTTCAAGGTAAAATCTTGAATATGAAGTTAAATCTGGCTAATGAATTTATTTCATAGTCTAATGGTGTTACTCCTATTCAACATTTTAATAATGTGTTTCATTTTTGTTTTGGAATAAACAAACACCATTTTTTAAAATAAACTTTATAAACATTTTTTCCTTTATTTCTATAGAGTTGGTTCTTACATTTTAAGGAAAATACAGCTTGAGTAGTTAGGAGAATTACAGAAGAAAATAAAAATACTTGATTAGTTTTGCCTAGGGTCCAGGTCATCAACTCTGGTTGATTTATCTAAATTTTATATGTCTACTTCATAATAGTTTGGGGTAAAATAACTCTAAACAACTTAATCGTCAGTGTATTCTACAGATTGCTTTGCAGGCCACATGGCTTATTCCCCAAATTCTGACTGCTACTGTAAATCCCCTTTTGCCATAAAAATGGTCCCATTTAAATATTACTAAGAACAGTCTACCAGAGAAAGATGGGCACGGATGTTAGCACAGGGCCAATCTTCCTCAGCAAAAAGAGGAGGATTGGCAACGTATGTTAGCTCAGGGCTAATCTTCCTCACGCACACAAAAAAGAACAGTCTACCAAGGCTCTATGCTGGAATCACCATCACCTTCCCTTTTAATAGATGATCTCCAAGGACTAGTATTAAAAGAAATATTTATGTTTGTGTTTATGTAGCTAAATGTGTGTGTGTGTGTGTGTGTTCAAATCAGGGAGTCAGCCAGTTGCTTTCTACAGAGGCAGAGACTGGAGTGATAGTGTGGATATTAGAAGGAGTGGTCAGGCTGGGTTTATATTTTAGATGCATAGGGGATAAGAGTTTTTGATATATTGATATTAAGTGTGAGAGATAGAATAGGTGATATTACCTGAATTTTAGACTTGAGTAACTGAAAGAAAAGAAGAAAGTGCCATTTAGACTGGAAAACCTTTGGGAGGTTCAGCGTTAGGATATGTGTGGAAAGGTAGAATAAGACTTTTGCCTAAGATGCCAAGAGGAAATATTGAGTAATGATTGGGAAATGACTCACGAGGTCAGAGAAGAGGAGAGTATCAGAGACATATTAGAGAAATGTACAGATAGTACTGAATTCACAAGACTAGATGAGGACAAATGCCTTCCTTTTCTCCTTATCAGGAAGCTGGGAGGATGAGGAGGCTCCACAAAAAAGCCTAAGAAGGAGCAGTCAATATGGTCAACGGAAAATCAGGAGAGCATTAAGTAAATGAAGAAAGCCTTTGGGGAAGGTAGAAATGATTAGCTAAAAAGTCAAACAAGGTAAGAATTGAAAATTATTCATTAGATTTGACAAAGTAGAAGTCATTGTGGACAGGAAAAAAATTCAATTTCTACTGCTTTTTTAGACATGAGTTTTATCACTGATAGACTCTTGGGGAGAAAATGAAAACTAGGGTATTCAAATGGTTGCTGACTCACAAGTAGTCAATCCACTGAACTATGAATGAGGTTAGAGAAAAAGTCAGTGATATAGAGTGTGAGTTCACCACTATAACTTCTTATAACAAACACTTACAATCTAAATGAGAAAAAATGTTTTTACAGGACGTATTTTAACAAAAGTCATTTCTTGTAACAAACCTTAACAGTTTCAGTTTACATTCACAATCTTTAGAAACATCAAAATAACCCTTTAAGCATTACTTGAAAGCTCTTTGCCTTCGTCAGTGAATACATTTAGACAGAAACTCAACTCTATGAAGGTACAGAAAATATAAATTTAACTTAAAATTTATGGGGAAAAAAGGTATGCAATGGCTTGATAAATGTTTTCCTTATCTACTCAAACCAAATATAGAGGCTAAGTAATGGCTTTGTCTTCTCCAAGCATCTGTGTCAAGATCTTTCAAATTCTATTCAAGGTTCCTCGATAAAATGTTAACTGAAGTCTTGTCTGTGGCTTCAATTGTAATTAATAGTGAAGCAGAAATTAATATCACAGAATTTATACAAACCTTTTTCCACATTGGGAAATTTGCCAAGAGAAGTTTCAGTAGAGCCGTGCACGCAAAAGCCTAATTGGAGAGGGATCAAAAGAAATGAGAGAAAAGGAAGTAGAGTCAGTGATTATACACAGCTCTGGAATAGATTTGCTTTCAAGATGAGCAAAGGGAATCTGGGATCAATGGAGTTTTTTGTTGTTGTTTGGTTTTGCTTTTTAAGATGGAAATATGACAGCATGGTAATGAATATAATCATGTAGAGGGACAGACAGTCAAGACAAGGACAGAGTGACTAAATGGAACAAAGTGCTTGAGTAGGGAAGACAGGATGGGTTCCAGTGGGCAAGGGGTGGATTTGACATTAGCATAGAAGTTTATCTTTGGTCAAGACTTTGTAGAAAAGTATAAGGAGTTTGAATTTAATGGACTAGAAATCAAGACAAATTTTAAGAACTGATCAGAAAGTGGTATGTCCATTTTTGAAAATTAAGCTATGATGTAGCCTTTGGCAATCACAAGTTCCGGAAGGTAACAATCACGGGAGTGGTTGAGAGAGAGAGAGCAGAAGAAAATGCCATTGAAATTGAGAAACAAAGGAAATGAAAGACCAGGTGCTGGATGGACACATGAATGTTGATATTGCTAAGAATTATGCTGCCTAGCTGGGGAGAGCACGTTTATAAGACAGAAGCTCATTAATGAGTGAAATAACAATGAGTATTGGTAGGTGACATAAATAGGAACGTTGAAAGGTTAAGAGAGTGAGTTAACATATAAACCTCAATCTGACTGGAATGTTTCAAGATGGAGGAGATGAAATGTTATGGAGGATTCTTTCTGGCTCTGAAGTCAAGGGCTGATCTTTGAAAAACAAAGTCCAGAGTATGGTGGTGTAAAACAGCTGTAGCCTTGGTGGGCAGATTGGGGCCCCTCTGTACCACAGTCAGAGATCTGGAATAGCAGGAGCATTGCTCAAAAACGAGTCCACAGGCCAATGCCTGGCTTTAACAGTTAATAGGCATGGCAGTGAGAATCGAGTTTTGCGATAGACTCATCAGACCACCTGTGGATGGGCAAAGCTGTGGAATTCTTTGGAGTGAATGGAGACCTGCATAGAGAAACACTTCCTCCCTGTTAATAGAGCAACTGAGATCTTTAGTTATTAACTGATCTAGATAAATGAGCATATTTCTACTCTGAATTTTTTATAAATGGTCAAAATTCTTATGTACAGATATGTACATATATTTATTACCTAAAATATTCACAAGGTTCAATAATCCTTGGTGACTACATGTCTTTGTCAGAACAGAAGCATACCAATGCTGTGCCAAGCAAAATGGTCAAATATTCACCTCCCTACCCGTCATGCCATTCACCCACATGCCGTTCACCATTACTTTGATTTTTATCAGTTTATCTTAAAGAAATATCCCAATTGATGCTTTTGATTTATTTTCCTCAAAGGTTGGGATTACTTATTTCAATTTAGGCCATTTGTTACTAAGAATATTTGTCGCTTGTATTTTATTATGCATGTTCTCTTGGTATATCTTGGGGAAAATACATTATGCATCTGCTATGAACTGCTGTTTTCATTTCCAGAGAATAACTATTTTTTTTGCTTTATTTTGACATACATATCCCCCATGCTTCATTTTAGAATGTTTTACTATTTTGTAATAAGTAATATAGTAATTCCAAATTGAACATAACCTCATTATTTACCAAGAATGATATAATTAAACCTAAAATATTACTCCCTCTCCCCACTGGAGGAACAATACTATTAATCTTGCTGGCTTCTAATGTGAGATTTTAAATTGATTTCACAATCAAGTATGGACAATTATGAAGTAGACATAACTTTTCAGCTTCCAAGGAGAACTTTGAGAATCAAAACGTTACTCAACCTCATCTCATTGGTGACATGATGACAATGAAATCAACCAAGAGGACAGAGTTATGGCAAACACTTTATTTCCTTTAGGAAGCATACCTTGCCTCTGCAAACATATAAAGGCTGTTTTTCATATTTTCTTCGATTTGTGTAATTGTTAAATATATTATTATTTAAACTCATCTGTCTGATTTTTCTGCATCTCGGGGACAATTTGTATTTTTCAAGAAGTCATCTGTCACTTACTTGTAGAGTATGCAATAAATCCCTTCCCACATGCTCTGTTTTTATAATAAATCCTCTGGCCTTGAGTATCTAAAAATTAAGAAATCCAGAGAGGGTGGATCAGGGTAGAGGGGCTCAGGAAAGCTGGTACTTGGCCATCTATTTTCCTGAGCTTATTTTCCAACATGTTGCCTGTAACATTTTAGAAGGGCAGAGCCAAGGCTCTGGTCCATGACTCAGAACCCAGACAGGCTTCTGCCCCTCTCCTGTCAGACATAAGTTGTCTCCTATTTCCTGCCATTCTATTCCTTAGCATCAGGTTTGATATTATCCAGTCTTCCTCCCTGGTTCACCCATTTGGATGTAATCTATTGCCCTGACAGCTTAGATCCTCAAATTCTCCCAGTTCCCCTGTAGTTTGCCTTCCTTGGCAATAACTCAACTGGAACAATACCAACTTCACTCTCGGCCCCTGTGCTTGGCGAACTTAAGTTTCCTGCTCTCTATAGATGGTTTTTCTGAAATATGACCCTGGCTTGAGTTGCAGACTTTGTGTTTGTAATTATCTGAAAAGTTTGCCCTCAGTAAGATATGCTACTAGTAAACCCCACAGCAGTCCAGTGGCCTTCTAGAGTTGGGTGTATTCCTCTCCAGTTGACACTGTCCTTATTTCTGGCCAAACTCTTCAGGATGTGTTCTGATGCCTGCCATCTAGAGGGCACAATGAACAACTTTGTGCCTTTTTTTTTTTTTTTTTTTTTTTTTGTGAACTTAATTCAGAATTTATATGCTGACTGATGGACAAAGCAGAACTCCTTTTTAAACCTTTAATATTTGAGCCCCACACCAGTTTATAACAACATATTTATCTCTCTGCTTCTTTTCTCCACACTTACCCTTTCAGCTCTGTAATCCATGCTATTTCAATGACACTGTTTTCCACAAGGCTACTAACAATGGCTTCTTAGAAAATATAACGGATGGTTTGCAGTTCTTATATTACTTGACTTCTCCGGAGTATTAACCGACATTGGCCATTTTCTCTGCTATGGTATGAATATTTGTGGCCCCCCACCCCCAAATTCATATGTTTGAATCCTAATGCCCAGTATGAAGGTGGGGTCTTTGGGAGGTGACTGGGTCTTAGGGAGGTGACTAGTTCATGGGGGTGGAGTCCTCATGAATGGGACTAGTGTTCTCATAAAAGACACCCCACAGAACTCCCTATCCCCTTCTGCCAAGTGAGATACAACGAGAAGTCTGCAACCAGGAAGAGAGCCCTCACCCAGTGATGCTGGCACCCCGATCTGAGGTGTCCAGTATCCAGAGCTGTGAGAATAAGTGTTTGTTGTTTATAAGACACTCAGTCTGTGGTATTTTGTTATAGCGGCCCAAACAGACTGAGATGCTCTCTTTTTTAAAAAACATTTTTTTTCTTCCTTTTTTTGATATATCACAGTCTCCTAATTTTCTTCCTATTCCTCTGGAATTTTCTTAAAGGTATTTTTGCCTTTTTCTATTCCTCAATTATTTGGATTCTTTAGAGTTCCACTTGAAGTTCTCTTATGTTCCAATTTTATACACAATGAGCAATCACACCCATCCCTATGCCTCAAACTGCCATAGCTTTGCTAACGTGTATCTTCTCCCAGACATTCTCCATAGGAAATCCATATATCCAGCTGCATCTGAACATCACCACTTGAGTGTTTACAAGGATCTGTGACTGAACTTAATTTCTCTTCACAAAACTGCTTTTCCTCCAGCACTTCTTATTTCAGTAATGGCATTATATGCCAGTTGCCCGAACCAGACACCGGTGGGTAATTATCCTTCTTTACTATCCTGCTCACTAATAAATTACCAAGTCTTGCAAATTTTATTTCCTCAATGCCTGAAATCTATCTCCTTCGCCTTCCTTGACTTTTGCTCACTGCCAAACCCAGGCCTCCAGCATATTTTGCCTGAATTACTCCAATAGTTTGATAACTGCTTTCCCTTCTAACCAAGTCTGTAACCAAGTTGATCTTTCAAAATCGATTTAAAACCTTTTCAGTTTTCTGGTAACCTCAGGATATGGTCCTTCATCGGGGAAATAAAGGTCCTTCCTGCACACCATTCCAGTTTCGACTTAGCACTCTTTACTCTCCTCCAGATTCCAAAGGACTCTATCTTGTTTTCCTGCATATGTACGCTATCAAATGTAAACTTTCCAACGTGGTGCACGCTCTGGCTGGCACTCACTTCTCTCTTTACAACCAGATATCTTAGACACACACACACACAAGTGCAAACACTGGGGCCCCTCTCGCTCCCGCTCCCTCTCACTGCACTGGTGAACTTCCACTGATCTCTTCTGTGTCAACTTGCACGTGAATTACCTTGAGAAAAGATTTCTTGATTCATTAGAGCCCCCCTCTATGTGCTAAGAAAGTTTTCTGTAATGCTTCCTGTCAGTGAACTTGCTTAAATAATTGTGCTTGTTTTAAATGGTCTTCCAATCACACTGTAGGCTCCAGGAGGGAGGGTACCCCGTGTCTCGCTTCTTCACTCGCATGTTTCTCGTTTCCAGCTTAGTTACAGATACTTTGAATACTTAACAAAGCTACTTTTTTTTTAAGTAAATGGAGGAATTGATATACTTTCCCAAATAATTAAGATTTATATGAAAGTCCACAAAAGTCTTCACTTCTTATGAGGAAAAAAAAAGCCAAAATCCTTAAATTACATTATCCTACAAGATGATACATGAGCTAGTCCTCCCATTGTTTACCTTTTCCTTTTTCTGAGTTATTTTCCTAGAATTTTTTTCCTTTGCTCATTCCCAGAGCAGCCTCCTGGCCTTTCTTAAATTCACCAGACATTGCCTTTAAGGTGGTCTTTTCTGTTGCTCTTCCCTCTGACTGGAATGCTGTTCCCCTAGACATCCACATAACCTTCTCCCTCAGCAACTTAAGATCTCTATCTACATCTCAACTTCTTAATGAGGTATTTCCTGACCCACTATTTAAAATTGCAACTCCTCCCCACCAAAACTGCATGCAAATGTATGCAGTGTCCCTGATTTATTTTCCTCCCTAACAATTATCAATCTCTAATTTATTATATTTTGCTTGTGTATTTTGTTTATTTTAAATATTCTCCCACCTCCTTTAAAATGTAAGCTCTCTGTGGGCAGTGGACTTTGTCTCTTTTTGCTCACTGCTATAAACCTGGTGTCTAGAACATGCTTGCCCTTGTAGAATAAACAAATAATAGCAATAAATAAATATGCTAATAAAATAAGTAACAAGTTGGTAAAACTTTGCATAAAGAACTACAGGGTAGTTTTAGCCTGTATATAGATATATTCTTTAATCCCTGTAATAATATTCACTTTCAAATACAATTTGTGCTATTTCAGGAAACATTGTCACAGGCCATGAGCGAGTTTCTACTATTTATTGTTACACTTCCATTAGACAATTTTTTATGTCTGTTTTCTATTATCCATAGATCACAGTGAGATGCAAAAAATAATTTTATTCATTGTAGTTTACTAACATCATGTTAAAATACATTCTTAGTGAGCAACACTATCTGAGACTGATTCATGGTATTGCTGCCCCCATTTTTGAAAATCTGGCTTACTGAAGCATAACTTCCTCTAATTAAAAAATATTACATTTAAAAGGTTTTACACAGAAACAAAAGAAATAATTATGCAAATACTGTATCATGATTTTCCACTTATCTGAATGTCATCAAATTACTTGCAGTAAAATCAACCATTCATGAATTTGGCAATTTTTAAATACAATTTGACATGATTATAATATGTCTGTTAGTGTTGTTAGCAGAATAGAGGCCGATCAGCTTTCTTTTCTTTCTCATAATGAGCATATGGAGTTCATCTTTTGCCTGAGACCTGCAATATATCCACAGACCATCATGGTGGGGCCAAAGGAGCCCAGTACATTTCACTAGTACAAATCTTGCTCTTCACTCTGCTTCACAAAAGGCAGGTAAACAGAGCAATGGGTTTCTAGGTCTTGTTGAAACACGATTTAGTTGAGTAACAGCTTGCTCGAATTCATGTTTACGGCAAATGACACAAAGAATTGGCAGCAAAGGACAACCATATCCTTATTAGCATATACTGTCCTTGAGAAGTAATAAGTAGTAATGTAGTGTTTCAAACTACAAATGCCCCAAAGAATCTGATTTGCTTTAATATGTTATTTAATATGCGTTTTCCACTTGTGGCTCTGAATTCCTTTGACTGCTGCAGCCAGTGCCACTCTCCCGCCACATCTGCTTAGCTGATGTTGCCATCAACATTCCACTGGAGTCAGTGCTACCTCAGGACGCACTTTTCCGGCTGTAGCACAGCGGGTGTGTTCTACTTGACTGCTACCACACATTCATCAAGAGATGAATGATTAATGATTGGACTCCCAAATGGCTTTAAATATGTGTTTTAAATAAATCTGTCTCTTACCTTTGGCCCTGGCACCTCACAGGCTTATAGGTGTTTAATGAACATGTCAAAAGATTCCTGAATCTCCTTAAGTCCATATGGAGTGTACTGCTTAAGTCTGATATCACCTACCTCCTTGCTTAGTATTGAAACATGTAACATTTGCAAATTCTCTCACTAGCCAAAATCATGTAGTTACAGATATGCCCACAAACATTAACACTTGTAATACAAGAAGTAATTTTGCAGCATTGCTGTCTACTTGGCAGATTCTATACAGAAATTCATATTTTTCTGCTCTATTTAGTTCCTTGTACTGGAGAAGAACTATGAAATTCAAAGTGCAGCACTGTACTCGTTTTCTCTAAGTATGATCCATAGGCCAACTGCATTAAAATCACCCAGGTACGTAATAAAATTTTAGATTTCTGGAATCCACTCAATATTTACTGAATCTCTAGGGTTAGAGTCCAAGAATCAATACTTCCTCCTGTGCCAGATTATTTTAAGGTACATAGAATTTTGGGAAACCTTTGTTTAGAAAGGCTTGCTGGAGACTCTACATCAGTTTTTTCCACCAGTTATGTAAGTTTACAATAGTAGCTTTATATTTGCAATCATTTCTAGGTACAACAAAAGCCCTCCAAACAAATTGCTCTTTATCTCTGTAAGAAACTATGAAAATATCATTTTGAGGATTCAAGAGAACGTTTTACCAGTGAGGGAAGGTTATCTCATGGCCCATACAATGTGGCAAATTTTATTCTTAATATTTTTTCATAGTCTTCCTTAAGTATTTTCAATGGCTGCAACTGGTCATTTGTGTTGATTACTCCTATAAAAATCACAATTTCTCCTGCTCAAGTTCATGTATGCACACCATTTGAAAACAGACATGTGTATGCACCTATATAAACCCTTGTATACCCGTATATGTACATACATGAGAAAACAATGTAGATATAGATATGCTGATGCCTTTTACACATACACGTGTATATGCATGAAAACATACACGTGTGCCCACACATGCATAAACACACCTGTACAAATGCATGCATACATATAAATGAAAACATGCACAAAGCACGCACATATACACATGCCCTTGTGTACATACACATGCATATACATATACATTTGTGACACCCATACCTTGTACTAGAAACTCTTGAGAATATCATGGAAACCAATGTTTACTTATCATTCATAGTTTTCTTTCTATACTAATTTGTGTGAGTCTTCCCTCAATTCTAGAGGACTTTATAATGCTAGAAATGTCTGTTTATACCTTCCTCATTCTGTTAGCTAAGACCTCTAATGACTTGAAAATGATGATAACTAATACTCCAGCAAATGTATGGATACTAGGAACAAGAAAATAAAGGGCAGAATAGAATGAGGAAGTGAGTCGGTGAACTGGAGGAACAAACAGAAAGGGAAATCAGGAATAATGAAATTCAAAATGTAGAGGCTTAAAACCAAAAGCAACATATTTACAGCGGAGGAAAACTCACAAGAATTCCTTTAAGTGGAAACTTGGAGAGTGTGGAATTTAACAATTGCACATAACCCTGATTTTTCTTGGAATTAGTTTTCTTTACTTTGGATAATGATTTTTGAAACGTAATTTCTTACAAATAAATACTTGCAAAAAGATCTTGTCAAATTTCCTCCTTTAAGCATATACTTATTAATTCATTAAAATAAGAACACCCTTTACGAGTATAGTATATTGTGTGAATTTATTTTTCTTCCCTCTGACTTCTCTGAACCTAGGTTTGAGGTAAAGAAAGAAATGGCTTCCTATTCCATCTACTCTTGCTTTACTTTGATGAATTCTTGAAAATATTTGAGTATATGCCTAGAAAAATGTTTGAATTCCTAAGTAAAGGACTGAATTTGGGAGATAAAGATCAAGATTTGTTATTCTTCTATAATATCATAACATGTAAATTTTGGCCAAAAAATTAAGAGCAATCATATATATTAATTAAACTTTAGTTACCGTATTGAAAAATGCTGCTATTATTTTGGAAAGTTAAAAGAAAATCTTTCCTTATTTATGTGTAAGTTTCTTACTGTATTCATTTATTAAAAGAAAGCCCATGGACGAGTGGTTAAGGCTCTGTGTGCTCTGCTTCAGCAACCCGGGTTCACGGGTTAGGATCCTGGGCGCAGACCTACTCCAATCACCAGCCATGTTGTGGAGGCGTCCCACAGACAAAACAGAGGAAGGTTGGCACACATGTTAGCTCAGGCCTAATCTTTCTCAAGCAAAAAAAAGAAGAAGATTGGCAATGGATGTTAGCTCAGGGCGAATCTTCCTCACACAGAAAAAATAATAAATAAAAAATAAACGTAAAAAAAATTGTTTTAAATAAATAAAAATTTTTAAAAGCCCATGGATATGTAATCTTATAGGAAACTTAAAAATAATTAACGAAAATGAAAAAACTGCTGGTATTAAGAATACTTTCAAATCTATCTCATTGACGTAATTCTGACATTGCAGTAGTCTAATTTAACCAAATTAAGGTAGTCTAAAATAAATCTATTTTTGCCAGCCTCGTGACACTTTTAAAGTGAGGAAAGTACTCAGTTACAAATTGCTGTAAATGAAATTTTCATTTCTATTTTTTTGTCTTGGTACACTATCTTTTGATATTTGCTTATTCTAAGAGCCTTCATACAGGTAATTTCAGAATTAAAATCCACAATTTATTTGCCAAACTTGGTAGATACCTTTTTTTGTTTTTGTTTTTGTTTTTGCCTGCCTGGGATAAAAATTTGGCCAGCAAACAGTAACTGTAACAGAATGCTATTCGGTTAATTTCATTTTGAACAATTTAGTACCCAGTACCAGGTTATAGATTTTCTTCTTTTAATTTTATACTCCTGTTATTTTTTTCTCATATATTTACCCTAACAGAGTTATTTATTATTTGTCAGGCAGTATTTATAATAAGTACTAGGAAGTCATATATTAAGATATTTATTTTCAGTAATAAATGTAATCCTCCCAATGGAGAGAATTCCATCCATGGAGGAACTGGGGCTCCGTTAAGTGACTTTCCCCGGGTTATATAGCAACAAATGGGACGGCCAGGATGTAAACTGAAGCAGTCTGCCTTGAGAGACTTCTTTTTCCTTCTTCTGTTCTTTGAGCTATTTAAAGTGGCCTATAAACTCCACAATACATTGTTATTATTTTGCTTTAAGTTGCTATTTAACATTTTTAACCTTACATTTTGAAACAATTTTAAATTTGCAGAAAAGGTGCAAAGAAAGTTCTCTTATACCTTTCACCTGGCTTCCCCTAATGTTAACATCTTGCACAACTACTACACAATTATTGAAACTAAGAAATTAACTTTGGTATAATATTATTAACTAAACTACAGACTGTCTTTTTTCACATTTCACCAGTTTTCCCACTAATACCCTTTTTTTACTCTGAGATCCAGTCCCAGTTCCCACACTGCATTTGGTTTTCCTGTCTGCTTCATCTCCTCTGATCAGTGACAGTTCCTCAGTCGTTCCTTATCCTTAATGACGGTGGCACTTTTAGAGAGTAATGGCAGGTATGTTGGAGAATGTCTTTCAGTTTGTGTGTCTGATGTTTTCTCGTGATTAATTGAAGTTATGGATTTGGGGAAAAAAAACTACAGAAATGATGTCCCTTCTTAGCCGTCAAATCCGGGGGTACATGATGTTTATATGACTTATTACTGGTTATGTTAACATTTACCACTTGGTTAAGCTAGTGTCTGCCAAATTTCTTCACTGTAAAGTTAGTATTTTTCCCTTTGTAATTAATAAATATTTGGAGTAATGTACTTTGAGGCTATAAGATATCCTGTTTTCTTGCTGGCAATAATTACTGTAGAGCTCTAATGGTGATATTATATTATATATTATATTAGTTATCATCATTTTCAAGTCATTAGAGGTCTTAGCTAACAGAATGAGGAAGGTATAAGTATATATATATACTTATATATATATACTTCTACACTTATTAATTGGAATTCTTCTGTAAGGAAGAATTGTCCCTTATCCCTCCCTATCAGCTTTAAATAAATTAAACAAGAAGGAAAAAAATGCCCCCCGCATGTTTATCAATTTTGGCATTCTCATTCTTTTGCATTGGTCCATGTTTCCATCTGGGTTAGTTTGTCTTCTGCTTGGAGAAAAATCCTTTAACATCTCTTACAGTGCAGACAACAAATTCTTTCAGCTTTGTGGGTCTGAAGTTTTTAATGTGGCCTTCATTTACAAAAGACATTTTCACTGGGCGAAAAACTCTAGGTTGACAGTTTTATTCTTTCAGCCCTTTCATGATGTTTTTCTATTGTCTTCCGGCTTGCATAATTCCTGAAGAAAAGTCCACAGTAATATCTTTATTCCTTCATACCAGGGTCAGATACTGTACGTTTTGTGGGTCACATACTGTTTCTGTTGCATTTTCTTCTTTAAAAAAATAGTGTAAGAAACATTCTTAGCTTTTGGGCCATACGAAAGCAGGCTACAGGCCAGATTTGGCACATGAACCATAATTTATTTACCCCTGCTTTACATGTCTTTTTCTTTTGCTGCTTTTTATGTTTTCTCTTTATTATTAGTAGTAGTAGTGGTGGTAGTTACTTAATCATGAATTGCCTTGGTGTAGTTTCCTTCATGTTTCTTCTTGGTATTTGTTGAACTTTTTGAGTCTGTGGGCTTATGTTCATCAAATGTGGAAAATTTTTGGCCATAATTTCTTTAATTGTTTTTCTTACTCTACTCCCTTTATTGGATTACAATTTCACATATATTAGACTGTTTAATCCTGCACCATAAGCGTCTTTTCTCTGTATTTTTTTTTTTTTTTTTTTACTTTTCTATCTCTCTACTTCATTTTGGATAGCTTTTAATACTTTGTTTTCAAGTTAACTAATATTGTTGTTCTGTAGAGTCTAATCTGATACTAATCTTATCCACTGAATTTTTCAGTTCAAGTATTTATATTTTTCTTTGTCAGAAATTCCACTTGGTTATTTTATTTATTTTCCACTTATCCTCTCATGTTCATATATTCTTTTAAATCTATGAGCATATTTATATTGATTTTATAGTCCTTGTTGACAAATTCCCCCATTCCTGTTTACCTAGTGGATATCTCTTCCGGTTACAAGCCTCATTTTCCTGATTCTTCCTATGTGTGTAATTTTCTCATGAGATGTTTGTGAATGTTATGTTGTTAAGTGCTGACATTTGTTGCCTTTCTTTAAAAGAGTGATAGACATTGTTCTAGTAGGCAGTAAAGTTACTTGTTGATTAGTTTAATCCTTTCATAGCTTTTTATAACCTTTTTTTTTTAAGGGCAGGTCTAGAGAAGTATTTCCCCTAGAGCTGACTTAGCCCTACTACTAAGGCATGATCCTTCTGGAGTTTCCACACAGTGTCCCACATATTAATGAGTCTCCACTCTGGATGATAAGGACTTGAATAATTCCCTGTTTTGTGTAATACGTGGGAACTGTTTGGCTTATAACTCTAATAATTGTTCTTTCTTTAGAAGGTGTTCTTTGCCTGCCCTTTGGGATTTTACTCTTAATGTGGGCAGACTGAAATTCTACTAAAAATTCAGGAAGACCCTTATGTAGAGTCCTGGAACTGTTTCTCTGTATATCTCTCTCATCTCATGTTGTCTATCTTGTAAATTCTAGCTGTCTCAGCATCCTAAAAGTCCAGTCCTCATGTTGTCAACACAGCAAAACTGCTGATCTCTGTTTGGGTTCCCCCTCGTCATATTGCATTCCAGAAATTTTCTCCAAGCATAAAGCTACTGTGACTTATTTTCCTAATTCCAAGATAATTGTCCTGCACTTCCTTCTGTCTACTATCTAAAAATGTTTGTTTTGTATAATTTGTCCAGTTTTCTAGTTGTTTATGAAATGAGGATAAGTCCCTATTATAGGTCCTATTACACCCTTGCGCCCTAATCGCTGGAGGCTTTTGAGCAGAAGAGTGATGCAACTAATTAAACCTGAGCCTTGCTGCTCAAAAGTGTTCTCTCTCCACTCACATCAGTGAAATCCAGCATTACCTGCTCTGTTTATGCCCTGGTCTCTCTTGTGACCTTTCTTTCCCTGTTCTTCTGATTACAACTATCATTCAACATTTTACTTCTTTGCGGTAGAGAGAGCCGTCAGCCACCCTGCTCTATATTTTTTCACACTTCCTGTGGCAAATACATAGAATATGAAACAAGAAATACATATGATTAGCAAGTTGTTATAGCATCCTGTGAAACTGATAAATAATCTTGACATTTGTGTATGTGTGCTGTGACTGAGCCTGGAAGAAGTTAGCTGAAAAGATTTAACACCGTCATGTAATGGACCTGTGTCTGGCACTCAGTGATTAATATGTAGTCATAGCATTAATCAATTAATTAATTAATGACTACAGTCATTTGCAGGTGTTGAAACACTGCTTCTTAGTTACAAACCATAATTTTCTCTGGGATTTTTCCGCAGATTTAAAAGTGACCTAATATGTTTTATATCACACACTCTCTCTCTCAAGTCTAGTTCTAGAACAATCTGAGTATAAAATCCTTAGTATGTAACCTGGAAGTTAATTGCTCATTCAAGCATCCCATCTTAGTGTAGTACAGTGTTAGTGTAGTACTTGTTAGCTCAGATGGACTCCAAAACCAGAGTGCTGGGAAGAGGAAGGAAAAGGAGGAAGGAGATGAAGAAGGGAAGTGTGGAGAGAGAAGGTTCTTTGGTGGATAATGTTGCAAGTTTAGATAAGATACGTAACAGATATGAATTTTGTTGCCCCACCCACTCCTCTTTAAAACTATTTCATTTTCTGAGTTCCAATGAACATATTTTTCTTTCCCACTTCGAATGCCTCAGAAAGCAGTAATCCCTATAGCCTCAAAGACAAGCTTTTAAGCACTGACATCTGTCATTGTGAGTTGCAGTACTCAGAAAATTGCACAGTTAAACACATGAATGAATAGAGACACTCACGCTTTTTCACTCATAAAGATTAAAGGCAAGTTGATGTTCTTTATACTCCTTTATTCAGCCTGAAAATCTCAGGAATTTTCCGGTTACAAGTTTTATATCCTTGAAGTGCTAAGCATGCTCAGCAAAATATGATTAACTTCTAGTATTTCTGTTTTCAGTCTTTCTTGATTATTTAACATGTACCAATTTCTTACCCCAAAAATATTTTGCTTTGGCTTAATAGGAAATCAAAAAGTAATGATAAAATTTACAGGGTAAATTGGATATGAGTTTATTCTCTGTTGAATTGCCAATAGATAGACAATGTTCATTTATCATTACCAGCTAGTCAGTTAAGATAGTGATGAAACAGATTATTTTTAAAAACATCATTATTGAGAGGATCCTGGTCGCAAATCTATGCTACTATACTACCTAATCACTTAGTAGGATCTTGAACTATTTTGCTATAATAATATTGACTTTCAAACATGAAATGTCTTATTGTCATATTAAAAAGAAGTTTTCAGTTAAAAATCCTTTAATTTTTGCTGGTACAAATTTCATAGACCACATACTTAGATGTCAAAGAAATAGTATATATATATATATATATGAATATATAGACACATATATATATAAGTGAATTTAAAATTCTTCCTGGTAGAAAAAAAACCTGAACCTTACCAAATAGTCCCTTTGAACTTTTCCCAATATGTTTAGGGTTCTTTCCTGTGCCTACCCCAATTCCCAATTTGGTGTAAGTTCTAAATTTCAGGGGATATAAATAGTCTAATGGAATGTTGTGAAAGTGAGGACTAAGAATCTGGTCCTTACATTGTACTATCCATAGCTGGCATCTGCTGAGAATGACCATTAAAAATAAAAATAGCTAACATTTAAGGAACATTTATATAGTTCTGTACTAGGCACTTTCTGTATGTATGAATCCCTCCAACCTTCATCACAGCCACATGGAGTAAGTGCTATTATTACTATCCATGTTTTATAAAGAAGAAAACTGATGCACAGAACAGTCTAAAAACTGGACCAAGTCTATGCATCAGTTAAGAGACAGAGCCGGGTCTGAACACAGCATGGCATCTCCAGAACTAGAGCCTCGAATCACCGTGCATGGCAGCCTCTCACTGCTGTCCACACCTTGGGCGTAATCACCCCTCCACCTCAGTGTCAGTGGAGGCTTCCATGTCACATCCAAGTTTCTGTGCCACACTCCACAGTGGCTTCCTCGTCTCTGCCTCTCCAGACTGCTGGCTCTCCAGGTCACAGCTGTGCCACCCAGGGCACTGTAAGGAAGATAAAATGACACAACTGCTCCCTCCTAGGACCTACTGGGGCTCACAGGGGCTCTGTGTTTCGTGTCATCAGCCAAATAACGCCATTTAAACATCACTTCTCAAAACCACAATTTCAGGCATTTCCTAAGTGTTAATAGTTTCCCAAACAGGAGGCTGTGTGTTCTCTCATTCTGCCCAGGGGTGCAGCAGCCAGAATAACTTTTACTTCAGGAGGGCACTGGTCCATGGCCATCTTTCCTTTCTCACTGTCTCGCTGATCCTCCTCCCAGATTCTTTATGAAGATTTACCAGGTGAGGAAAACTCATTCTAACAGAATATTTATTTTTCTATGTCAGTTACTTAGGTCAGGACCTTCTCTTTTAAAGCTTGAAAGATTCCTTATCGTGCAACTCCAAAGCCTTTCTTGTCAAGACTATTGTGATTCCCTTGAATTCAAAAGTATATTTCAAAATTTAGAACACAGGAGCTGACTTATTTTTAAATTTTTTTTTCATGCAGAGTCTTTCCTTTCTTGAGGCAGTCAATGTAAAATTTACTCTCCCTGAAATGTGGAGAAGGGTAATGTGGGGAAAAAATTCAAAATTAAAAACACATTGGTGAATACTTCAAAATATTTTTCCATCATGACTTCAAAGCTCTAATTTTAAAGAATTTGAGAATTATCTCTATAGTTATCTCCAGACGTCTTATATAAAAGCCACTTAGTGGTCTCTTCCTTTTAAAAGAGCTTGGGGGACCGAGTGCAAATTCTAAGAAACCTAAAGAATCATGACCTCTCCTCTACCTTTTAAGAAGTAGGAGGAAAAATAAAACTATCTGAGAGCAGCCAGAAGCCTGTGGTTCTGGTCTCAACTCTGCCAATGACTAGTTGTGCTGCCAAGGACTAATCACTCAAACCTTAGTCTGTGAATTACCCAACTAACATTTCTGGAGCATCATCTATGGGTTGGACACTTAATATATGCTATTTGTTTAATTATCACACTTTTAGCGCAGTTAGAAAGTTTAAGTAACTTGTCTAAGATCTCAGAGGAAGTAACTGGCAAAATTGTAATTGAAGGAAGCTATGTATTATTCCAATATAATATTTCCTACTATCTAAAATCCCATCTAGGTCAAAATACTCTATAATTCTAAGTGGGAGCTGGCAGAAAAGGTTCAGTCAAAGATTTTGTTGGGAGGCTTTAAATGTCATATATAAATATACATATATATTTTTTACTGTGATCTGTTGGAAAATATTATCTTTGGATGACAAAATTGGATGCTTGCTAGCCAATACACTTTACCAGAGGTATTCTCTCTTCTTTGCACCTCTTATTTTGTATACAGTACCTGTACTTTACCATGTCTTTTTAAAATTCTTACACACACAAGGCTTGCTAACCTCTCCAAAATTTGTTAATCATATCCATTTTCCTAGCAGTGGTTTTCATAGACCCAAAAGGGTGGAATTTATCTCCAGCTATCTCCTCCAGGGCTAACATTCACATTAGGCAATGTGTAATATTTTCTCACCATGCATGCTGTCAGGCTGACATCAACAGTAAAATATGTGAATTAATACTTACACAAGCTAACATGATTTTTGTCATTATAAAAACATCATTTTAAAAAGGATAGTATACGATGATAAACAATGTGTGGGCCTGTGTTGGAAACCAAATAATATAAAGGCTTTTCTAGTTCCCTTGGAGAATATATTGATTAAGGGAACTATATTACATTTGCCTTTGCACTGAAATATTGGGTTGATTTGCAAATGTTGGTGAATTATTTTCCAGAACTTCTGAATGATGACTTCTTGGCTAATCGATAGCTGGAGAGGTATTGCACATAATTTAATTTCCTTAAACTCAGAGCTTAGAGCTTTGGTAGTTTGCATCTGGAAACCGAGATTTTTTTTTTTTTAATTTAAGTGATAGAGGTGAAAAGTTTAGTTGTGAGTTCTGTCAAAAATAACTCTTTTAAGATCCATGAATCCTTACTTTGTCATTTAATTTTTCAAGCCCATTTTCAGTTTTTTTGACCAAGGTTTTCTCATTTCTCTATCCTCGCTGGTGCAGTCTGGAAAATAATATGGGAAGGAATCATGGGTCCAGAGAAATACTGAAGAACCCTAGCAAAAGCCCATTCCTCCCACTACACACAAGCTTTAGAGAAATAATAAGCGTAATAACATCTTAAAGTTTGCGAGGAGTTTGTGTTCACATAGAAAAGAGATTATGACAGCATAAGAGCCCCTAATTTCACAGAAGCATGATTTCTAGTCTCCTTTTAGGTTTCTTCCTTTGGTGCAGTGGTTCTTAAACTTGGCTGCACATTGGAATCACCTAGGGAGTTTTAAAATAAGAGTCCTATAACCAGGGATTCTGATATAGTAGGGCATTGCCTGGGCACCTGGCTCACTAAAAGCTCCCCCAAGCGATTCGAATGTGCACCCGAGGCTGAGAATCACAGACTAGTAGCTGTTTGTAAATTCTCAAGTCACGCTCACTCAGGTATTTGGGCTGCTGACCGTACCACCCTCCCAACTGGCTCACTATCCTTTTGCTATGGGCAGTAAACCAGATGTTATTCTCAAGGCAACGATGCTGTGTTCTGAGTCTGTTGCACCTGATTTTCTGTTTAAGATATGGCTTATGCATCATTGGTGCTTACGTCTCCAAACCTGGAGGACCCATCTCCCAAAGTTCATTCATAAGGTAAAAGGAATATCTCACCTATTTAAGGCTTCCATAGAGTCAGAAAGAAGAATTTAGTATAGTGAAAGTCATCTCTTTCCTACCACTGGGGGATGATTGAAAGAGAAAACAAAGAGAGTAAGAGGAAAATGAATCTGCTAACTTTCTTTGAAGTTAGTGGGTCTTTTAAGCTCTTTACTGGGGAGATTTGTTAAATGAGTGAGGATAATATCTATTGCAAAGCAAAAGAATTTCAATCCATTTCTGGATTCTGGAAAAAAAAATTACCTCTTTACCAACCTAGCACACAGTAACTAGGAAAGTTTGGTCGGATAAAACAAAGAAAACAAAAACAAAAAACAGGATGTGAAGCATGTAACCTTGCCTAAGCCCTTGCAGTTCTTGGATGATAAGAACTCTGGAGACTGAAGAACTGCTTTAGGGCCTCCATGGAACACTGTGATGACCTCACAGCAAAGGGTGGAGATGGGCAGTTGAGCCTGGGCCACAGCTGGCAAGAACTAAGAGGAAACCACATCAACAAGAGAGAAATGCCCAGTAAGTACTTCCTAGTACCATTGCCTGAGCAAAATGATTGAACTATGAGTTCATCCACCACGGACTTCAGCATCAGAGGCCAACATTCTTGCAAGAATGGACCAATGAACAGCAGACAGCTCAGACCAAAGGGTCAGCATGAGACAGTCGCTTTCCTAACTTTCTAAGAAGAGCAAGTCCCTCCACTCTTTCAGGAACAAATTCAGATATCATCTAAGATGAGAAGCATGGAAAGGCCTTCATAATTTGATACAAAATAAACTGAAAGAGTGTTGAAATTGTGTGATTCTGACTTAGCTTTCACAGGATTAGGTATTCAGCTTATTTTTCAGATAACACCTGTGTATGGACTCAGGAGAATCAGATTGATAGCATTTTTTTTTAAAAAGCACGTATGCTTTCTCTATATACAATCATGTGTCAAGATGGAGCCATACTGAGAACAGAGCCATCAAACAGGAACTGCCTTATAAACCTCCCCTCCCAAACAATTCTAGGTTTCACCCAGCTTTACCTATTTCCTTGTCATAATGGGAGACACATCCTGCACCTTACCTGCTGAATGCTAGTATCTGCCTTCACCCCCTGGATCTTACTCCTTATCTTCTCTCTCCTATAATTTCATCTTATCCTTTTCTATCGGCTCTTGCACAATAGCTTTTAAACATGTACCCACAGCCCTCCTCAACTCTATCTATTCTCAGTGACTATTTTCATTTACAGCTAATATAATTGCATTAGTCCATACTCATTGTTTATACTAGATTTCTGCACCATCACCCTGAAAATATTTTTGCCAAAACTGCTAATAGTTGATTTATTCCTAAACCCAAAGATCCTCTGCAGTCTTGTGTTATTTACCCTCTGCAACACTCTCTTTATTTTTTGCATTCTGTGATGTCTTTTTACTCCTGGTTTCCTCTCTCTCTCTGGTCACCTTGTTTTATTCTCTTTTATTAGCTCCTCTCCTTTAGCCACTCCTTATATATTCACCACTCAAGCTCAATGTACCCAAAAAGAAGTCATCTGGGATTCCACATCTACCTCCGGAAGTAGTAGTGCAGCCTCTTTCTTCTTGGTTAGCCTTTAACTTGGAGTCTTATTTTACTTCTCTTTCTTAAAGACTTCCCTACCCACTTGTTCCATTTGCTCAGGAGCCATCTTATTCAGGCCACCGACATTTTTTACCTTTAAGTGCCATGAATAACTTCTTAATTGATATAGTTATATTGTTCTTAATCCCCTTTAGAAAATGTCTACTCTTATCAAAGAGTGGTTGTTTCTAAGTGCAGATATTAACATGCTACAGCACTAAACAGAATCAGATTAAAGAGCAATCTCCTTAATACAAGTTGTGTCATCATCTTTTCTCAGCTTTGATGAAATATTTCCACTGTGTGGTCCCACTACATGTTTTTTCTTAGCCCAAGAGCTCTTCCTGCTCCCTGGCTAATTCCTCCTTAGCCTACAGAACCCATCTCAGCTGGCTCTTCCTCCAAAAACCCTTCCAAGTGAGTGTAAATTGGGCACCTCACATGATAAATGTCAATTCTACATGTTTTCATAGTACCCTGTTTCTGTTTCTAAACCATTTACTATAAGATGAATCAAGGTGTGTCTACTAGTCTGCATTTCCCCCACTGAACCATAAACTTCTGAAGGCAAAACACCATCTTATGCATCTTTGCATTCTTATTTCCTGGCAAATTTCATGGGAGCTGAAATAAATGGATATCTAACAAATGAAAGGATAAACAAGTACATATATTTCAGGATTCTGTGACCAATTTCATGGACCTGCTTACACACTAGTGTGAAACTGAGTGCAAGAGAACACCTACACATCTTAACTCATGTTTCTGTGAAGAGAAATACTCCTTCAAATCAAATAAACCCTTACTGAGATATCATCTCCACGTCTTTTTAAGAATGTCAAAGGCAGCAGTGGAGCCCTGACTTATGTAGGAGGAAGTCTGGGATTGATATTTCTTACAAATAAGATAAGATAACCTGATCTCCTTAAACTGTGCTTTTTGTTTGCTCTGATTTTTGTGGTGATTTGAAAGTTTCCTTAAGAGAGATGAAGAAAAGAAAGCCATATTCTGTTGAATTGGATCAGCCCTGCTCCATCTGGTTTGTCCAGGAGACACTATCTATAGTTACAGATGAATACATAAAAAGCCCTCTTTTTCTTTGTTTCTTTCTTTATTTCTTTTCTCCCTCTGCTTTCCTTTCCTCTCTCCTTCTCTCTTTTCTCCTTCTCCTCCTCCTCCTCTCTCTCTGTCTTGTTTTACTTTCTTTGTTTCTGGTCTATGGTAACTCCTCTGTCATCTGAGCACTATCTGTAAATATGTAAATATGTAGGGCAAGAATATTCTACTGTAGAACTTAGACATATTTATGAGCTCTCACTTCATCTGTCAGTTAAGTGTAAAGGAGAAGATTGTGCAAGATTGAGATAGTTCAACAGTGCAGAATGGCATGAAAAAAATCAAGTATATCTGGAAGTCATCTGCAAATTCAATTTTTTTACTATAAAAGGAGCATGTTTTGAGGTACATTAAGTAATAATATATCCTGCTGGTTCTTTAATGTCTAAAAGATTAGACATCAAAACATCAATGGAATTTTATATAATTTTACATTAGAGTTCTTCAGACCATGCATGAAAGAGAATTTGATCTGTATAACACTAGAGGCAACAAAGTTCAACTGTTCTACACACTACACAAACATTCACTCTTCATACAAAGATGAACACCTTAATAAATTAATTTTCAACTAACCATCAAGGGCCTACCTTACACTCAGCATTGTATACTGGATAGTGAATTTAATTAGTGAGTTAATCCTATAAATATTTACTTAGTGATTATATATTCAAGACACTGTGCTAAGTGGTAGTGATATGTAGGTTAAAAAGACCCAAAAAAAGGATTTAATCATAATTAAGAAGCCATAGAAGATAGTTGAAATGTTGCTGCCTTGAAAATAATATATACAATATTTAGACAGATAAATGTAAATCTATTTGAAAAGGAGTCTTCAGTCTTCCTGAATACAAAAATATAATAGGTGTATATAGACATGAGCTTTTAGAAGGAAAGAACCTGGCTTTACTAATGGGTATTTTTTGAATGGACAGTCATGTGAATTAAGATAATGGTAAAATCAAGTACCTGAAATTTTGTTCCCTATTGGTTTACAAATCCCAGGGGACCAACAACAACAACAAAAAAGCGATGCCCTTCACTAATCTTAATCAGATTCCATTTAAGGACTCCATTTTTTTTTTTTTTTTGATCAAGAACAGCTATTTCAAAGAAAAGGTATGAAACTTTCTTTTAAGCATAATTAGAAGGGGGTCTCCTTTGTGATTTTATTTATCAGTTTATGCATAATGCCATTAAACACTGCTATTCCCATTTGAATATGAGTAACTTTATAGCAAATTATTACTTTTAGCTTGTTTTTCAAAAGAAATAATGCTAAGTAAAAGGATTATTATTTTTTATTTTAGGAATCTGTATAAAATGGTGAGGATAAATCTAGGTGATTATCCTGTGTGCCCTAATTATGTGATTTTGAAAACTTAATTGGACACATCTAAAAAATGGTGATAGTATTTATATAATCCTCATACCAATTTGTTAAAAACAAATATATATGATCTCTATGTACATTAGAATTAGAAGACATTTTATTTATATATATGTATAATAAATGGGTGTAATTTTATACAAAGTTAAATATAGGTCCTTGTTAATTAAAGTGGTGGAAAAATATTGCTCTAATTTTAAACTTATTTAGGTATACTTTTAATTCACTACATTAACACAAGATTTGAATGAGCAATTATACATGCTTTATTATACACTATGTTTTCAATGACCATTAATGAGTTTATAATAGGATTATGATACACACATACTATTACACAAACATAAACAAGGATATTTAGCTGAACCTGCAGAGCAGCTGCTCAAAAGTTATAGATTTGATTATTCTTTTTCCATGAGAAGAATTTACTGCCTTACTGATTTAATAATATTTTTACCAAAAAATTTCTTTACTGAAAGCCCAATTTATAAAGTAAACTCATGGTAACTGGATGAGGATACGTTATATGGTGGTTGGGGACCAACTCTTGTTTCTAGTAAAGCTGGCTGCACCACTCACTGACTGCATATATTTGAGCAACTTAACCTCTCTCTATCTTCTTTTCTTCATCTGTATTATCGGAACCATAATAGTACCTAATTTACACTGTTGTTGAGGAATACATAAAACAAAATATGTAAATGGCCCCGTGGTTGGCAGAGAGGTGACCCTAAAAAAATGTTAACTATAGATAGCCAAAAGCATCAAAATTTGTATTAATTTTTTAATGGAGATAAAGCTTAATTAGATAACTAAAGATAACTGAGAGAAGGAGCAATTTATGCAATCTGACTTTAGGATTTAATCTATGTAATCTCTAACTTCAATCCTGTTTCTTACCCACAATAAATTGAATTTAACTAAAAAAAAAAAAAATTCTTTTCGGGGCTGCCGGTGGCGCAGTGGTTTAGTCTGCGCTTGGCAGCCCAGGGTTCGCAGGTTCGGATCCCGGGCGCCCGCCGACGCACTGCCTGTCAGCCTGTTAGCCATGCCCTGGCGGCGTCCCATATAAAGTGGAGGAAGATAGGCACGGATGTTAGCCCAGGGCCAGTCTTCCTCAGCAAAAAAGAGGAGGATTGGCAACGGATGTTAGCTCAGGGCTGGTCTTCCTCACAAAAAAAAAAAAAAAAAAAAATTCTTTTCAGTACCAATACAAATAAAGCAACACGATGCAGCATAAAGAATATAGAATTTGAGGACATATTGGGCCTAAATCCTAAATTTAATACTTATCAATTTTAATACTGGAGGAGTCCTTTAAAATTCCTGAAGTCATTTAAGTCCTTTAAAATTCCTGCTCTCATAAAATAGGGGGAAAAGAAATCCTGTTGTATTATCTCCCAGAGATATTTAAGGTTTAAATAAGAAATATGGATGAGAGGATATATGCCACTGTTGTTATTACTTATAGTTTTACATTCAAATGAAAGCTCAATAAATATACACACAAAATAAACACTAATTTCAAAGTCCCTGAAGTATTTTTGTGAATTTGCTCTTTAGGTAAATTATAATTTTATATGCATTTAATTAATTTATACAAACAAAACATTTCTAGTTGCGTGGCTTGCTCAGGAAATTACTGGAGAAAAGCTCCACAGTTTAAACTTTTACAATAAACATTCATAAATGTAGAGTGTTCAAAAATGATGTAGGATGTATATAATTCATGACACTTTGAAACAAAGTTTTGCCTAAATACAGATGTCACAATTTTCAATTTAGATTTAAAAGAAAAAGATCATTATTTTAATAAATAACTGAAAAGTGATTGAAGTTTATATAAGGGGGAATCCAAGAAATATATTTACAGGAGCCATTTCACCTGTATGTCATATACAGTCACAGGTTTATTAACTCTAATTTACTGAATGCAAAATCTATTAAAAATAGTTTTATTCCAAATTTGCATTAGAAACATATGCTACTCAAGGAAACTACATTAAAATTACACAAGCATGGAAGAAATTAATATTTCTTCTTTATTTAAGCAAAAGTTTTTAATAAACCTATTCCATTCAAAATTGAGAATCTTAAATGTGTACTTAATACCATTTTTAGAAGATTAACTTCTCTCATTTATAGAATCTTTTTGCTAAAATGTTTGCAATGCTCTTGTTGCTTGCATTTTTTAGACAACACTCTTTTGTCAGTGGCTAGAGATAGATACATGAAAATATGTCTTCAGTAAAATAAATGCCAACAATTTTTAACCGGGAAAAAGACTGTTCCAGAGAATTTGTGTTATTTGAAATATTTCAAAACTCAAATGTTAGTTATCATTGAGAAACAGAAAACATTCTCCCATAACATCCTTCAGTGCTTTTAACATCTTCAACCTTAATTTCTTAAAAAAGGTAGAGGGTTAACCTGGAAAATAAAAGCAGACCACCATAGCTCAGTCATGAATCTTAATGGACTTCGTATTTCTTTCATCCAAACACCTTTTGATAAAGGAAATGTTAGTATGGGGTCAACTATTTGCAAGAGCAAGATCAGTACTTCCCCAAGGCCACTTGTTTGACTATTTGTGCCTTAAAGACTCCAAGTTTTCCTTTCTTCTTTAAATTTCTCATATTCCTTCCTCCCTTCTTTCCTTTATTAATTCATTAAATAAGCACTTTTTGAACACTAATATATGTGAGGAAATGTTCAAGATTCTGAAGATACAAAGATAAGACACAAAACTTGCTCCAAAGTTATCTCAAGAATTTTTAAAGTATTTATAATTGTTTTACAATATTATGATATGAAAGAATTATATTACAAAATAGTACATGCAGTGACCATACCTAATGGAGGTAAAGACTGAGGTAAGTCTTAAAGGCAGGACAATTCCTGCCTTTTTAATTCATCACCCAACCGGAACAGCTATTTCAGGACAACTGGCTTGTTCCAAGACTGTCTGGAGCAAGCAAAGATTTGTGATCAGCCTAGTTAAAGGAGAATAGGATTGTTGGGGAAGTGCGAAGAGGGGTGGCTAAGGAAGATTTTGGAATGAACTTGATCCACTTTACAAAGAATTAAGACCATTCCCTAATGGAACAATACTACCAAAGAATGGAGAGACTGATTTGTATGACATTATTTACAAATACAACGGAAGAGTCTCTAGAGTAGAACTAGAGAGTTCTACTTTTGGATGAACCCATGAGGGAGAGTTCATCTAATTACTGACCTAATAAGTTCCCCTGAGAACTCTAAATATATGCCATACGTGCTGTTGGTGGCCATACTGTCTGATGCTCTGCTTCCAAATTGTAATGCTGAACACTATTATTTTGCATGTAGACAACACAGTACAATCTGGTTGTACTTCAGGGCTGCTATCATATATCTGGAAAATCGCATCTGAAGGCATAGTGTTTTTCATTTGTTTTTTCCCCCTCAGATATAACCTAGCATAAACTCAACCCTACTGTGGAAAAATAAAGAAGAAAAATTTATCCTGAATCAAAGAATGGAAACTACTTGGAATCCAGGAAACAAAATAAATGGTAATATTATTTATTCTGTTAGCATCAGCTTTTTGCTTCCATGCTAATTTTTAATGACATGAGAGTGGTTGGTATATGTACATGTGATTCACTTTAGAGAATTTTTTGGGAAAAGAAATCTAACGTTGACAAAACACACATTTGATGAGATAATCAAGACGAGTTACCACAGAATAATAATGGAGTTTTATATTCAAAGTTGAGTTTCTCAAACATTTTCTTCCCATCTCAGAGCACCCACACACTATAACAAAGCACAAGAAGAATGCCGGCTGTAAGTGGTGCAGCTTACTTCCACTTATACTGCAATGGATGGCACACCTAACCATGAAGGAGCTTGGGAGAAGTCTGGCTGTATGACCGGGAAGAAGAAACAGTGCTACAGGAGGCTCCTTCAGTAATCCAGGAGTAAGGAATAGCAGACTTGAGCCAATTTCAGTAGGGAAATGGGTAGGAATAAATACATGGAAAATATTAGAAAAGATTAATTGGTAGAGCTTGGTAATTGGTTCAATATGAGGGTCAAAACAGAAAGGAAGACATTGAGACTTAAAGGTTGCAAATATGGCTAGATATTAAATTAAGAATCCTATTAATCAATAACATGAACTCCCAAGCAAAAGTTCTAAGACCACTTTGGCGTGAGGTACAACACACACACACACACACACACACACACGCACACACACATACTTATATGTTTACATAATATATATGTGTGTGTGTGTGTGTGCATGCTCCATTTTAACAAGAAAATTGTTATGGAAGATTATTTTAGTTTATGGATATTGAAGAAGAATAGGTGCATTAATAATACATTTCTAACAAGGTTGACAATGTTCCTAAAGTTACTTCGTTTAAATCCATTTAACCCAACGCAAAGGTTAAATTTATCCCTTGCCGTCGAGGGATGCAGTAAGTAAATCACAACTGAACCTTGAAATCTTGAATTGCAAAGTTTATATACCTAAGTAATTGTATCCTTAATGAGAACACACCTTAACTGTAACTCCATAAATGTTTTGGCAAAGCTACTTTAGCAATATTATCTCTGGCAAACCACACTTAATTTCAAACTCACAGACTTTATCTTTGGCAACGTACACCTCAGCTAACCACCTAACCATGAGAGATTTAACCTCTGGTATTGTTCATGCAATCGAAATTTTATAACATCATCTTTAAGTAATTGATTTTAAAACACCATGGAAATCCTTTACTGGACCAATAAACAGTGACAGAAGTGGAAAAAACACTGCACATTTATTCAGCTTTAATTTCTCCTCTTTTACTGATCTTTGTCTTAGTGTCTAAAGAAAGCAACAACAACACAAAAATTAGTGGGAAAATGAATCCAGTTTCCATAGTCATGTAGATTAGAAAACTAGTTATGAGTTTCGTATTTTGTTATGTGGCTAAAGAGTTTTATTAGTTCTGTGAATATTATGGATTGGAGATAGAAGAACATACCATAATATTAAGAATGTATTTCTATTAACTGAAAAAAAGAAATATTGTCCTAAAAATTCATTTATCAGCTCAGATTGTGCAGCCTCTTCTCCTGATGTTGATTGTCTCCACATGGCTATTTGTCCTGAGTTTCTTGGATGAGGGATGTCTTGAGTAAGATCCAGTCATTTTTGAATCTTGGATTCCATTCCAAAGCACAGCAGACAGTCACCAATAATGCAAAGCACTTAAAACAAATACAAAATTTTTGAGAAGCCATATCTTGGATTAAATTGATCATTTCCTACTTCAAGTCTCTCTCTTATATTTTTCTAATGAGGACCTATAATTTTTAAGAAAAAGTTCACTTGCAGATTATCAAAGACATGCAAATTTAATTGGCAGCAAGTTACAATTTTGCCTAAATTTTGAAAAATCATCCAAAATGCCTAACACCATGGAGGGTGATATTCAGGTAAATCGCTTGGGCATACATTGTTGCTAATAATTTATACTATAGCAAGCTATTTGGGAAATATCCTATCTCCCATCTCTCAGCTCAGCAGATAACATTTTTTCTTATTTCACTGAGAAAATGTAGATGATCGAACAAGAAATGTCGAATATCACAATCTATAAATTTGTCTGTATCTATTGCTGTATTTTGCCTTTTATTCTGGTCAAAATAGATAGCTCTCTCAGTGTCTATCTAAAACCAACCCCTCCATAAATTTTCCTTCTCTGATCTATCATGACCATCAGCCTACAATCATTCTGAAATTTATCTTAAGATAATAAAGTCTCCTAGACGCCGTATCTTCCTTTAGTAAAAAATCTTCTATAAATGAAACTGCATTAGAACAGAACTCTTAAAGGAATTATCTATACTTCTTATCTCCAATTTCTCACTTCCAAATTTCTCCTCTGCATAATCCTAAAGTTTTATTCAAAAGGTTTTACTAAAACTGATCTTGACAAGGTTATCAGTGACCTTTTCCTTGCCATCGGATTGTCAGTTCTCAGTTCTCTTCTTATTTAACCTATCACCACTGTTTGACACTGTTGATACTTCCTCTATTTTTGAATGATTTTATAAATTGATTTCTATGATTCTACACTCTACTAGATTTCTTCCCTCATCAGTGTTTATTTTTTGTCTCTTTTGCTAACTCACTCTCTTTTCCACATTGAAATGCTTGATTTCCCTCTGTCACAGTCTGTTCCCTATCTACTCATTTTTATGCCAGTCCTATGACTTCACAAAACCCCTAAACTTAGAGCTCTCAAATCAATCCATCCCCTTTAGGCCCAGACATGAATACGTACCTTTCTGCTTGGTTGGCTTGGGAGGGTTGAAGAAATGGGAGAAGAGAGGTGTGTGAGAAAAAAGGGAGACAGAAACGGGTTAGATGGTACTAGGTAGTGGGAAACAATAGGGGAAAAAATGTTGCCTTTGCTGTGGGACACGATGTTCTCATTACAAAGATGATTTGTGTTTCTAGTGTGTAACTCCTCCTTCCTCCCCTCCACTGAATCATGCATAAGTTTATGCACCAGCACAGATTTGGGTGAGAGAGGTTATCTTTGTGAACATTAAGAAAATGGTCTAGTTCTACAGCTGGGTCCATGTGAGGCCAAATACGAACTGCACATGGAGAAATGCAAGTTCATCTATAAACTGAGCTAATTGAGAAGAAGTGGAAAAATAGAGCCAGAAGGGACCAAGATGATGTAGAGTCCTCTTGGGATTTTTCAGAGATGTGGGGAAGAAATGCATACAATGTGATTTAAACCTTCGGGGTGGTGATGAGAGCTGATATCCAGATTACACATATAAGTTCCCATCTGGAGGCCATTGTCAACAAAGAGGAGGCATGATATGAAAATCTGATGTGAAATAAAATATTGAAATATTTCCCTTAATTAGTTTCTATTCAGTATCTGTGCAAATAAATGCAATCTGAATATAAAGCTCAATAGGGAGAAATAGACATAATTGAGATTTTTTTCATCATGTATGCTTTACCTGGTATATAATAAAATACGGTGTCTTACACAAGACTGAGTGCCAAAAATAGCCCTCTGAATAAACACATATGGCCTCAATCACACTTCACACAAACCTGATTTACATAACAAGATCCTTTAGCTTGATGTTTAACAGAATATGAAAATATAAGAGAAGTATTTCATGTGAAAAGATTTTAGAATGGAGTATGTCTAGAAATTAATCAACTTTAACCTACCTTAGAGTTTGCTCGTATATTATAACTTCATGGATTTTTCACAAGGTAAATGAATGCCAAGTTAATAAAGTGGCCTGTATTTTTTTCTTTCCTGAAAGTCTTTATCAAAATCCATTTATATTCAATGTATCAAAGTAATGCAGTTGTAAAATAAAAAGACCAGATTCTACGTCTTCCCATATTCCTGTCATCCTGAATACAGCGACCACATCTTACATCCTATAGTTAATGAAGTACTTTGAGTTGGTGATGTTTACCAACATCAGACTTGAATTTGTAACGCCTGCACTCCAGGGGTTATTACTTCACAGATGTATTGATCTAGATTTTGGTTTGCAGCCAACAAATACATGGGGATGCCTTGGCTTTACTTTCAGCTTTCAAACCTTTCCACCTCACTTGGGATTTTCCTATACAAATGGAATTTAATATTAGAATAGCAAAGTAAATCAATCAAAGTAGACTATCTAATTACTGGTTTAACTAGCCAGCAGCCTAGCTAAACAATTTGGAACAAAGTATTAACTAGCTAAAGTTAGGCTCCATTCATAATTTTTTCCAACCATTCTTAATCTTGATAATTTAATTTTGAGATCCTCTCTGGCTTGAGTAAAACTGATTCTCTCTAAATCATTCCTTTTTTTTTTTTTTGTGAGGCATATTGGCCCTGCACTAACACCTGTTGTCAATCCTTCTCTTTTTTGCTTGAGGAAGATTGTCCTTGAGCTAACACCTGCCAATCTTCCTCTATTTTGTGTGCAGGATACCACCACAGTATGGCTTGATGAGTGGTGTAGGTCCGCACAGTGGATCCGAACCTGGGAACCCCAGGATGCCAAAGCGGAGCATGCCAAAGTTAAGCACTACACCCCCAGGCCAGCCCCTCTAAATCATTCTTAAAGTCAAGGAAAGCCTGTCAGGGACCAGCCCAATGGCGTGGCAGTTAAGTTTCTGTGCTCCGCTTCGGCAGCCCAGGGTTCACTGGTTCGGGTCCTGGGCACAGACCTACATGCCATTCATCAAGCCATGCTGAGGTGGTGTCCCACATAGAAGAACTAGAAGGACCTACAACTAGGATATACAACTATGTACTGGGGCTTTGGGGAGAAAAAAAAAAAGAGGATGATTGGCAACAGATGTGAGCTCAAGGCCAATCTTCCTCAAAAAAAAAGAAAAAGAAAAAGAATGTTCAGACACATTTGCTAAAGCTTAAAAAAAAAAAGGAAAGTCTGTCATATCTCAGCCTGGATTGGCACCAAGCTTCTAGACTGCTTTCCCCAGACACTTCAACTCCCATTTGCTGTTGTTTCATTTGCCCTTGTGCTCTTTATTGTACTGTAAACTACAGCCATGCATCACTTAATAATAAGGATACTTGCTGAGAAATGAATTGTTAGGCGATTTCATCATTGTGCAAACATCACAGAGTGATCACATACACGAACCTAGATGGCACAGCCTACTACACACCTAGGCTACTCGGTATAGCCTATAGCACCTAGGCTACAAACTTGTACAGCATGTTACTGTACTAAATACTGTAGGCAATTATAACACAATGATAAGTATTTGTGTATCTAAACAGAAAAAGTACAGTAAAAACATGGTATAAAAGATAAAAAATGGTACACCTGTATAGGGCACTTACCATGAATGGAGCGTGCAGGACTGGAAGTTTCTCTAGTTGAGTCAGTGAGTGGGTGATGAGTGAATTTGAAGACCGAGGACATTACTGTACACTACTGTAGGCTTTATAAACACTGTACACTTAGGCTACACTAAATTTATAAAAAATATTTTTCTTTAATAATAAATTTACCTTAATTACTGTAGCTTTTTTACTTTATAAACTTTTTAATGTTTTTGAACTTCTGACACTTTTGTAATAACACTTGGCTTAAAACACAAACACACCGTACAGCTGTACAAAAAATATTTTCTTTATATTCTTACTCTATAAGCTTTTTTTAATTTTTAAAATTCTTTATTTTTTTTTACTTTTTAAACTTTTTTTGTTAAAAACTAAGACACAAACACACACATTAGCCTAGGTCTACACAGGGTCAGGATCATCAATGTCACTGTCTTCCGCCTCCACATCTTGTCCCACTGGAAGGTCTTCAGGGGCAGTTACACGCATGGAGCTGTCATCTCCTGTGACAACAACGCCTTCTTCTGGAATATGTCCTGAAGGACCTGCCTGAGGCTCTTCTTGAGAAGGTGTTGCTCTTTTCAGAAATATGTCTGAATATGTTTGCTTGGCTTGTTTCTTTCCTACATCATAGATTTGCTTGTAAGCCGATAGTGCACCATGAACATTCCTCTCTATTAATGAAAACCTTTCAGGGCCTATGTTTTCAAACTTTTTAAGGAGCTTACTGAGGTCTGCAAAATCTTCTGCTAAATCCTTCACCGTAAATTTTGTTGCGGGTCCTTCTTCTTTTCCTTCTCCTGCAGTTTCCTTTTCTCTTGCTATGACATTATGACAGCAATGACATCATTAGGCAATAGGAATTTTTCAGCTCCATCATAACCTTTTTTTCATAAACTTCTTTCATTTATTCTTCTATTTTTCTTTCTGTGAAATATCATTTTCCTACTAGAATAACATATCATTACTGTCTTTTAATTATCAGATTACATGTGTCTATGTGTTTATATAAATCTGTTTATATCTATCTATCTATCTATCTATATATGTAGTCAGAGCATTTTTAGCTTTAAGTGAAATAAACCCAACTGAAACTAGCTCAAGCAAATAAGCAATCTATTGATTCACATAATGGCAAATTCCAGAGTTAGAACTGGCCATTGAAAGGACTGGGTCCAACAAATGATGTCGTTGGGCTCCTTTTATTCATTTCTGGAATTTTATCAGATTTGATAAAATTGTATTAAGAATTTTTGTATCTATATTGATGAGGGGTATTGACCTATAATTTTTTCTAATGTATTTGTCTGATTTGGGTTTCAGAATAGTGCTGGCCTTAGAGCATAAGTTAGGAAGCAGTCCTTCCTCTTCAACTTTCAGGAAGAGTTAGTGCAGAATTGGTAGTAATTCTTCCTCAAATGTAGAATTCCCCAGTGAAGTCATCTGAGCCTGCAATCTTCTTTGGAGGATGGGTTTTAACTTCAAATTCAATTCTTAAGTAGATGTAGGGCCATTCAGGTTATCAATTTCTTCTCCAGAGAGCTTTCTTAATTTGTATCTTTCTAGCAATTTGTCAATTTCATCTAAGTTGTCAAATTTATTGGCAAAAAGTTATTCCTAATATTCCCTTATTATTCTTTTGTTGTTGTTGTTTGGTGAGAAAGATGGTTCCTGAGCTCACATCTGTGCCAATCTTCCTCTATTGTGTATGTGGGACGCCACCAAAGCATGGCTTAACAAGGGGTGTATCCGAATCCACGAACCACAGGCTGCCAAAGCAGACCACACGAACTTACCCACTACCCCACCAGGCTGGCCTCTATTATTCTTTTAATATCTCTAAAATCTGTAGTGATGTCACCATCCTCATTCCTGATATTGGTTAATTTGTGCATTCTCCCAATTTTTTTTTTCTTTATTAGTCTAGCCACGTGACTAAAAGTTTATCGATATTATTGATCGTCTCAAAGAAACAACTTTTGGTTTCACTGATTTTTCTCTATTATTTTTGTTTTCTAATTCTTAGTTTTCCACTTTCATCTTTATTTCCTTCCTCTCACTTTGCGTTTGTCTTGTCTCTTTCTGGCCTCTTAAGGCAGAAGTTAAAGTCACTGTTCCAAGACCTTCATTTTCTTCTACGTAGGCATTTGGTGCTATAAAATTTCCTCCCAATATTTCTTTAGCCATATCCCACAAATTTTGATATTTTGTGCTTTATTTTCAGTTAGTTCAAAACATTTTCTATTATCCCTTTTGAATTCCTCTTTTCCCTATACATAGAAACTATATGTTATTCAGTTTCCAAATTTTGGGTTGTTTTCCAGATATCTTTATTATTGATTTGTAAGTTAATCCATTGTGATCACATATTTTATTATTTAAATTGTTTTAAATTAATTTAGACTTGTTTTATGGCCCCCAATATGGTGTATCTTGGTAAATATTCTTTTTGCATTCTGTTTGAAATAGACGTTCTCTAAATGCTGATTAATTCAAGTTGGTTAATAAGTGTTTTTCAAGTCTCTATATCCTCACTGATTATTTCTTTACTTGTTCTATCAACTATTCAGAGTATGTTGTTGATATCTCCAATTCCAGGTGTGTATTTGGCCATGACACCTTGTGGGTTTTTTCAGTTTTGTCTTAGTATATTTTGCAGCACTGTTATTAGGTATATAAACATGTGGAATTATGTTCTCTTTAAAAATAGACCTCTTCATCATTAAAAAGGAAGCTTTTTATCTATGGAATTATTTTTTGCTGTAAAACCTACTTTGTCTGATATTATTACATTTTCTTTAATAATCTTTGCCTAATAAATCTGTCTCCATCCTTTTACTTTGAATTTATTGGTGTCATTTGAAGTGAGTTTATTGTAAGCAGCATATAGTTGTGTGATTTTTTTTCAATCCAACCTATAATATCTGCCTTTGAATAGTATTTGGTCTATATATGAAATGCAACTATTGATATAGTATGGTTTAAATCTACCATCTTACTATTTCTTTTCTACCTATCCCATATTGTTCTTTGCTCTCTAGTCCTTATTTTTTTTCTGCTTTCTTTTAGATTAATGAATATTTTTAATTGATTCCATTTAGCTCTCATTTGTTTATTATAACGTTTAGATATTTTGTGATTGCTTTAAGGTTTATAGTATACAACTTTAAATTATTACAACCTACATTCACATGATACTGTGCTACTTCCAGTGTAAGAAGCTTACAGAAGGGAACTTCCATTTCTTTCACCCTAACCTTTGTACTATTGTCACCATACATTTTCCTTTTTCATATGTTAAAACCCCATGGTGCATTGCTATTATTTTTATTTAAATAGTCTATTTTCTTTTAAAAATGTTTAAATGTTAAGAAAAAAGTTGATTATATTTACCCAGGTAGTTACCAGGGTTCTTCATTCCTTTGTGTAGATCCAGATTTCCATCTAGTATCTTTTCCCTTATGCCCCAAAAACTTCCTCTAACATTAATTTTAGTTTAGGTCTTCTGGGGTTATATTCTTTTACCTTTTCAATACCAATTTTTTTTTTTTGCCTTCATCTTTGAAATGGGTCTAGAGCTCTAAATTGCCATTATTTTTCTTTCAGTACTTTGAAGATGTTGTTGCACTGTCTTCTGGGTTGCATTGGTTTCAACAAGATGCCTGCTATAATCCTTATCTTTGTTCCTTGACATGTAATATGTCTTTTTTTCTCTTAAGTTTCTCTCTTTATCACTGATTTTAAGCAATTTTATTGTTATGTGCTTTGATATAGATCTTCATGTCTCTTGAAATTGGGATTAATTGAGCATCTTGGATCTGTGAGTTCATAAAAATTGCAAAAGTTTCTGCAACTATTTCTACTTTGTTTTCTGTTTTCCCCTCTCTCTCTTCTCCTTTGAGAATCCTAATTACAAATAGATTAGGGTGCTTGAAATTGTTCCCAGTTCACCAATACACTGTTGTTATTTTTTTAATTCACTTTTCTCTTCGTGTTTCATTTTGGATAGTTTCTACTGCTATGACTTCAAGTTCACTAATCTTCTCCTCTGTATGTCTACTATGTTGTAATATGCCATTAATCAGACCCAGTGTATTTTTAAACTTCAGACATTGTAATTTCACCTCTAGAAATTTGATTTAGGTCTTCTATATACCTGCCACCTAACTATTTAACAGGTTTAACATTTCCTCTAGCTTCTAGAAAGTGGGGAATACATTTACAACTGTCATTATGTCCTTGTATACCTGTTCTTTCATCTGTTTCATTTATCAGTCAGTTATAAATAATTGATTTTTCTCCTCATTATGGGTTGTATTTTCTTGCTTCTTTGAATGCCTGATAATATTTATTAGATGCCAGACACTGTGAATTTCACCTTGCTGTGCGTTAATTTTTTTGTATCCCTAAAAATATTCTCAAGTATTGTTCTGTATCATGGATATATTACATTGAAACAGTTTGATCTTTTTGCATCTTCTTTTTAAATGTTTTCATCAGGAATGCAGAAGTGTTTGGCATATGGCTAATTTCCCCTACTTCTGAGGCAAAACTCTTCTGGGTCCTGCACCTGATGCCCTATGAACTATGAGGTTTTTGTGCTCTGGCTGGTGGGAACAGGAATATTCTTAGCGCTGTAAAAGCCTCAGAGACTGCTGTCTCTTATCTTCAACCAGTTCTTTCCTCAGCCTTTGCTAAGCTTCCTCACACATATGGAGTGATTGATATTTTTTCACAATTTTTTTCTGGTATTTAGTTGTTTTAGGCTAGAGAGTAATTTTGGTACTTGTTACTACATCTTAGTTAGAAGAATACATGTCTGAACTATATTTTTATGGCCAATATGATCCAAATGTGATGTATTTATTTTACTCTGATGCAAAACCAAAGATTCAACTATAGCACATAGACCAATATATTTAAAGGTCATGAAAAGAAGGGTACATGATGTACAAATTGGAGAATTGGGTCATTTCCTTATAATGTGACTCTACACTGTCATTGAGGAATACATTTAAAATAACACTGAGGAACTGAACTGAAATGTGTCACAAATATGACAATAGCCATGTATGCTTTCAAAAACCTCTCTTTTAAGTCAGGTTAATTCTTTTTTGTCTATATAAAGTCGATGAGCAATGAGCTGTTCATTACTAACTGACAGCATTTCCTTTAAGCATTCTTCTTTGGCAACAAACAGCATTGTCTTCTAAGGACCCCATGAGTGGTTATAGTGCTGCAGCAATCCAAGGCATCTGACTAACTCATACGTTAAATAAAATCTGAGATTTTTCCTTCTCTGATGTTGATTAATGGACTCATTCTCCAAGATCATTGCTATAAGCTGAGTGAGAGGCAAAGGGGAAACAAAGGTAGGTGATTTGAACCACTTATTCATGTAATTGACTTATGCCTTCTACCAAACGCTTGGGCTTGATCTCAGATGAATTATTTCCATCAAGAAATGGATTCCTGCTCCTTATAAGTCAGTGGATTGGAAAATATCTAGGTTACGGTGTACTGCTCTATTTTCATTGTCACTTGATGTCAGATAGTCAGGCACTCAGTGTCTAATAGAGCTCAATAGTATGCAAGTAGCTAATTTCAAATACTTAGTAGTTCTCTGGGACAGAAGGCCTGTCCTTGCTCCAAAACACCAGGGGTCCATACTGCCATTTCCTATAGTGTTTGCCATAGACCCTTGTAGAATCCTTATCTACCAATCCTTATCTACCAAGGATACCTCTAGTTCTGTTAGATCTGTCAAGGGGCAAGGAAGTTTACACTGCAGCCTGGACCTACTGCAGAGCCCTCTCTCACTCAGAGTTTCACTCAAAATCTGTATGCTTCAGAGTCATACAATAAATAGGTCACAGAAGCATCTGTAATTAGAGAATATACTTCTCTGAAATACAAAGAGGTCCAAAAAACACTGTATCTCTTTCTTAGTGGGAAGAGATTCAAGATCCAATAATTTATTTACCTTGGTATGCTCCTGATCATTTGATCTCTAAAAAATTCATTGATTGGCAGGTCCCTGGATTTTTGTAGGGTTTATTTCCTACACTTGGACATTATCTTACTAACATACTCAGAGTACTTGGCATTTCTTGTCTACCAAATTAAATTAGCTTAGTGTCATCATATAGTTGATCGGCATAATATTCTGCAAAATATAAAAATAATTAAGTTCTCTAGGCTCTACGGTGACAGAGAGAAGGAAGATTAACACAACCCTGGACAAAAACAAAAGTAGTGCAGTCCTTCTCATATAAAAGCAAACTGCTTCTGATCATTTTTTCTAATTTATTAGATCAAATAAACCAAGTACAAGATGCTGTGTTGATATAACCCAGAAAAGATATTACATCTGGTACAGCCACTGCAGTTGGAGCTAACCCTTGATTAAGTTAAGAGTAATCTATTACCATTTTATGTATCCATCTGACTTCTCCCAAGGTGAAATAGGTGAGTTGGTCATTAATAAGATGAGAACAACCACTCTTACAATTCTTTGAGGGTGGCACTAATCTCTATAATTCCTCCTGATTTTTGCTTTAGATTTGCTATCTTGAGTGGGTGGGGAGGAGGGAAATTTTAATGGTTTTCAGTTGAATTTTTTTACTATCTTATTGGTTTTTACTCCACAAGCTATAGACACAATGTGAGTGTTTTGCCTGCTTAGTATAGCCCTCCCAATTATACACTTGTGGGATGGGAAAATGACCACAGGATGAGTCCATCATCCCATTGAAACCACGATGACATGAACTTGGGACAGAACTGCATTCATCACCTAGCCTTTATAACACCCCACTCTAACTGAGGAGCATGGTGGCATGTCAAAGTCCACACTGACTGTCAGCTCAAAGCTTGTAGGCCACAATCCTGAAAGATCTGAGTTTCTACGTTCACAAGATACCTTTACTCTGGTTCCTTTGGGGAAAGTTATGATGGAATGTTGTATATGCTTAGAGTTTTGAACTAATATTGTGAAGTTCTTCTTCAAAGGAACCCCTATTCCTTTGAGAATAATAGGTTTTAAGTTTGTTACTTGGCTCAACTGTAGAAATTGGACAAAAGATTATGATTTTCCATTGTGGCAGTGGATATATGCCTTTTATTCATTTATTTCTTTTGATCTTCTTCTGGTTGCACAAGTTTTTTATTTTTTATTTTTTTCTGGTTGCACAAGTCAAACAATACTCTAGTTGGCAGCTCATCTCTCTCGTTACTGGGAACAACATGCTCTATTAGTCATCACTATAAATTCTTCCAGATTGAAGCACGAGGACTGCCACTCCTTTCTTGCCATTATGGTAATCATATCCACTTTGTCTGATGGTTATGTATCATCACTTCATTTTTCCTATTATGGAAACCTATCAGCTCTATGTTAGTAAGTTCAATTACAGTACAGCAGCTCTTACTATCAATCCTATACTATAGATAATAACTAACATTGAGCTTTTCAAAGATACTGGTGCCCCCTCACCAGTACATTTCTAATCGCTTATGGAAGAAAACGACCTATGGGCCACCTGGGTAACATAGTCAGTTCCTGGTCTCATAGAATAATTCCCTTATAATATGCCCATTTTTCTGAGCCTTCTGACAGCTACCTTAACACTTTGACAAGTCAGTCTCAGTATCTCCACCTCATTTTTACTAGGCCATCATCACGTCCAAATTTCAAAGAGCTATTCCAGTAGAATTGTGGTTCTCAAACCTTAACATACATCAGAATCACCTAGAAGCCTTCTTAAATCACTAATTTCTGAACTTCATCCCCCAAATTTGTTTCACAGGCTTGGGGCAAGGCACAGTAATTTGTGTTCCTAAGAAGTTCCCAGGTAATATTAATGCTACTGGTCCAGGGACCACACTTTGAGAAACACTGGTGTAATCAGTGCTGCCTAATCCAACTGTATCTCACTCCAACCCAGTCCAAGTGAGAATCAAAGGAAACACGAAGCTGAAGCACGCAGGGTTACCACCACCTCTCTCACCAAGTATGTCATATCTGACTGATGAGTGATCCAGCTCCAAAATCCCAACTTAAAGGGCTGCTTTCTAGGCTCTAAAGAACCAGCTGCTCTGGTTTGAGGTCCCTCTGGAAGCCAAACTTGAGACAAGAACTTGGAAGTATATAGTTTACTGGAAAGGCAATCTCAGAGAACAGAAGTAAGGTCATGGGACAAGTAAGATGAAAAAGAGTTAACTGACAATAAAGACTGTGTTACCAAGTTGGTTACTACTGTGAGCAACTGAGAGACTCTGTCGCTTTGGTAACTATCTGAGGTGTCATATAGAATTTGCCACAGAATTAACCCCCCAGAGGATGGGGAGGCTGGAGTACCTAAATCCCCCTCTCATCCCTCATTATCTGAAAGTTGGCCCCGAGACATTAATTCCTACATTTCATGATTGTGCAAGGCCATGGGCGAATGACATCTTGTGGAAACAGAGTAGCTAGATGTGGGACACTTTCAAATGTGCGTAGAAATGTCCACCAGGTGGGCCATGGAGATGTGACATGGTGCCTCACAAGTGCCTACTACAGCATATTATTTAGATATATGTAAGTGAAGTTCAGAAGAAACGGCTAAAAGAGTGGAAAATACTTGGATCTGGGGAAGAGTACTTAAGGAGTTGGGCATTGGGAAGGAAGGGGGACATTAGGGGACTTCAGTTTTTTACCTTAAGCTCTAGAGAGCAATTTGACCTTTAAAATTATGCATATGTAGGGGCCGGCCCGGTGGCGCAGCGGTTTAGTCCTCGCTTGGCAGCCCGGGGTTCGCTGGTTCGGATCCCGGGTGCCCGCCGACACACTGCCTGTCAGCCATGCCGTGGCGGCGTCCCATATAAAGTGGAGGAAGATGGGCACGGATGTTAGCCCAGGGCCAGTCTTCCTCAGCAAAAAGAGGAGGATTAGCAACGGATGTTAGCTCAGGGCTGGTCTTCCTCACCAAAAAAAAAAAAAAAAAAATATGCATATGTAATATTTCAATTAAAAATTAAACTGTATAGTTGATAAATGCATGAACTACGGACTAAAAATATATTCCTTAAAAGTTGAGCTATTGCAGCATCTGCTTCTTAATTTTTCCTTTAATATCCTTTGCTTCTGTTCTGTTTTCCCCCATTGCTTCAGCTGAGACACAATAATCTAGAAAGGACAGGTTGTATCTAATTTCTTTTTAACAGATGGCTCTGGGTTGATCTGCCAAAGATCCACCCAGGAATCCTGACTCACTGAAGAAGGGTGGAGATTTTCTGAGCTAAGGGAGGTTTTCTCTTCCACCTCTTCGGAGGCAGCTCCTCCAGTCAGGCGTGAAGGCCAGAATCAGATAATAGGAATGCAAAATCTGACTTCACTCTGAGCTACAAGGTCCAAGACCTCCAGCATCTGCCAGTTTCACTGACTTACTAATAGTCTAGGAGGTAAATAATGTTTTTCTGTTTTGGTTTAATGAAGATTAAATGAGAATTGTTGATACCACATTATGAAGTTTCTTTTTTTTCTTTTCAAAGCAAAGGGAATATTTAATCCCGAAGATTTTTAGTTGGTGGCAAAAATCCAAGTACTGAACCCAGGAGTAATTGACTATATTACTATATTGCTCTGCAATAGTCTACACATTCGTGTGTGTGTGCAGCTGAGACTCACATTTCCTGAGAACAGGTACTTCACCTCTTTCATCTCTGTGCACCATTTTCTAACCCCAGAATGCTGTGCATTATAATTATTGATAACTAATGTCTAATAGTATCTAACATCTAACATTTTTGCAGGAATCACAATATTAATGAATGGCCATGTTTTAAAAACAAGAATCCCAAATTCTTGTCCTCATTATTATATGGAATTCTAAATCTGCATTTTAACAAAGCCCATTCTTGGTAAAAGGTGCCTTAAAATGTGTTTATTATCATTACTTTTATTTCGAGAGCTTCAAGCCAGCAGTGCAGCTGTGGAGATGGAAGGAAGAAATTTATTTTGACCAGGCGGAACCGTTCCACTCTCACAAATAACACCACAATGGGTGCATCATTGTGGACCGACAATCACTGGTTTCTAATGGGATTGCTTCTGTGTATTTATATTCTTATATATACTTATGTACCATCAATTCCAATATACGTCCTTCAAAGAAGAGACTGAAATAGCTAAACATGTGCTACACGTACATCACATTCATAGAATTTCCAAATTGAAAGGAAATTTAAGAACTATTAAATTAAGCCACTTCCTTTTTAAAATTAAATAAACATAGCCCACTCAGAAAAATAAAATAAATCTCTCAAGTAAACATGCAGATCAGGTACAGATTTTATATTTGAAACGAATCACCTGATTTTTAGTGCTAGTTCTCATTATAGTCCATTGACAAATTTTTTCCTGGATTTAACTGAAATGCATTTACTCACTGATGAACTTGACATCAAAGCAGACTAAGTGATCAGTGAATTATATTATCCCATTTATAGTGTAAACATAAAATGTCAATTCTGGCTGCTGGAAAAAGCCAAGATACTGGTAATTTAACAATGCATTATTTCTAAAAAGAAATTAGTAATTATTTCATTCAAGAAATGGCAATGAAATAGGTAATTGCTTTTCATGAAAATAAAAATAATTTTCCTATTAGATTCAAAAGATTAGAAATTTTGAAAATAATAATTTTAAGAAAGCATGTGTGAAATGCATAATTAGGTGAAGACTGGGTTCCAAGATTCACAATAGCAGTACCATATTTGTGCAACAACTTACATATAACATACATTCAAGAATATTACCTCAGTTAATCTTTAAAAGCCTGGGAGTATTGTTATAATTCCTGTGTTTGTATCAGGTAAATAACCAGATGCAGAGCTGTAAAGTGGTTTAACCAACGCAAACAACCAATAAGTGCCAAGTGGGAACTTACAGGCAAGTTTGTTCACACAAATAAAATTTTTGTTTTGTTTGTGTGTTTATTATTTATTTCATTAAGCTACGTCACAACAGTTGAATTTTATTCTGTTGCATAACCATCTTTTAGTTAGATAAAAATTGAGAGGAAAATTATTCAAAACATAAAAATTACTAAAAATGTCTGAATTTTTCAATGATGATCTGTATTTTTTAATAAAAAAGCATTCCAAGTAAGCATAACATCTGCAAAATACAATGAATTTTTTAAAACTAATGTAACATAAAAAGGTATTTAAAAATACTAAACTAAATATCCCTACTGGCTCTGTTCATTTATTTTCAGATTGAATGATTTCCCATTTCTTTCCTAAAGGTCATGGCGTTATTTATTTGTAAATATTTTAAAGCAAAAGTTATAAGTAAATAGCTAATATATTACTTGGTTTTGCCAAAGTACTGAGATTATTCAGTGAATGATATATAATTTATGGGTTTTTTACCTTTGGAAGATAATTACAGCTCTCATAAATCGCCTATTCAAGAACTTCTTAGTGATTTAAAACAATCATAGAGTAGACAGTAAGTAAAGTACCTGGGAGGTAATCATTAACAAGGTAGGAATTTGTTTTCCATGTGCCTTTAAGACTCCAGCAAATAGATTCATGCACACAGAAATCTGTGTATAGAACAGGTGGAGTCTTGTTGTGAGGAATAGAAACTGACACCCATGAACAAGCTAAAAAATAATAAATTGTACAGATATCAAGTAGCTCACAGAATTGATGGACATTTTAGCAAATGGGCAGGCACAAAGAGAGGCGAGATAAAAGGGAGTACAGCCAAGGTCAGGCCCCGAAAAAGTCTAATCAATATGCTGTCAGTCGCAGCAGGGCATTTCTGCACTGGGCACTCGCTGCCATTGCTGGGCTCACAAGGCTACCTTCGATGGCCACCTCTCTATGCTGTCGCGAATGGTTCTGGAACTGTTTCTACATGTTACTATCACAAATTTAAGATCCAGAGCCTCCAGTGAGCAACTGATTAGCCAAGTCTAGGCACGTGTCCCTGCCCTAGTCTGTCACGAGTGGAAGAGGCTGTACTTGTCTCCCTTGGCTTGTTTATTTGGCTATGGAATATTTCTTCTCACCAAGACTCACACCACAGGGTATCCTCTCCAAAACAGAACAAATGTTCAGATGCCTGGTATGAACAAAAAGACAAATGCTTGCAAAGTATATCTGCATTGAGACTTATAGCTGAAATTGCATCAATCTCTACCAAAATAAGAATTGTTTTTCCTATTGGTATTTGTTAATTATTATTTTGGAAGATTTGTAAGCTCTTCTCTTGGTCTATGCCATTGATGAATAATAACCTTCATTTCTACAAATGCCAATTAAGAAAATATAAAAATGTTCAAAACTCAGTTTTTAATTAAAAATGAAATTAGTCTTGGAGCCTGCCCGGTGGCATAGTGGTTAAGTTTGCATGCTCTGCTTTGGTAGCCCAGGGTTTGCAGGTTTGGATCCCAGCTGTGGACCTATGCACCGCCTATCAAACCATGCAGTGGCAGGCATCCCACAACTAAAGTAGAGGAAGATGGGCATGGATGTTAGCCCAGGGCCATTCCTCCTCAGCAAAAAGAGGAGGATTGGCAACAGATGGTAGCTTAGGGCTAATCTTCCTCACCAAGAAAATAAAAATAAAATAAATAAAATTAGTTTTACTAAACCTTATAGAGAAAATAGAAGTACATTTTCACATATTTATGTCATGGAAAGACATTAAGAAGAATATTTGTAGTATTTGAAGCCATTAAATATTATGTCTGTATAATTGAGAAACAGCAATGGAGATACATATATATGGAGAGAGAGAGCTAGCACTTCTAACATGTTCAAACCATATATGTAGCATTTTGAGTTTTCAAAGTGAGTTTATGTACAGTATGTATTTTCATCACTGAAACAAACTAGAGAGGAAACTGAGGCTCAAGGACACGACGCAGTGTTAACATCAGAGCTTCGACAAGAAAGATTTCATTACATCATTTAGCACACTTTGCTGGATACTGTGGAAGCAGAGATATATCAGATGCAATTCTGTCTACTTTACCCAAGTTATACCTTCATCTTCTAAGGCTGTAGAGTGGTTTTTCTCTGAGCATTTCAGAGGAGTTCAAAACGGGTAATCAGAAGGAGCACCAACATGGCCCGATTCCAGCTGTTCTTGGAATTTAGAAGCCTCATTCTGCTGTGAACTTTTGCCCTAGCTCCAGAAGAAATGAGGTTTTGTCCTTCCCATGAAGTGATATTCTTCATCAATCCTCAGCCCTGCCCCTTTAGCTGTTCCTATTCAGCTGGAAGTATGTGGCCTTATTAGAAAACCATGTGGTTGCCATGGAGGTTCTTTCTTTCTTTTTTGTAGTTTTCCAAATCCCTCTAATTTGAATGACCAAAAGACAGCATTAGAAATAAAATTTTCAGTTACGTCATGGAGTTAGCTGGGCTTGAAAGCCTCTGGAGGGTTATCACTGGTCTAGAGAGGACCCTAATTGTCCTCCTCTCTATCCTAACAAAATTCAGAATCGGGTCTATGACAGATGCTGTGGATTGGCTGAACCCAAAATTCCCAATCCAGCTCCACACTTGTTTCTCAAACTCTCTTGCAGCCAGAAATAGCTACCAATCAGACATCAACTGGAATATGGCTGGGGAGCTGTGTAAAAATAGCTATTTTTCTAAGGTTGGAGAATGTATGGCATATACAAGGAAGAAAAAAATTAGATCTTCCTTTGGAGTTTGAAACAAACTCTCTCACCAACTAATTCTTATTTAGTTGAAATGGATACCGTAATCCTTGATGTAAACAAATAAATAATCTCTAGGCATGAGGAGTGACTTGTACAGCTGAAATGGAGACAGGGTCTACAAGCCAACATAGTAAATCATATAAACACCTTGTGCTGATACTGTTATTATTGTTAGTCAATTCAGTCAGGAATCTAGGGCTGCTGTAAGGATCAAAGACGTGAATGCATTTGAAAGTTCTTAGAGAACTATAAACCTCTAAATGAAAGGCACAATGCTGTTACTATCTTTTCTTCTAATGACCCTTAACCTTTCACACTTCAGCACTTGACTCTACTTTCACCACCAGGGCTTCTCTGAGTAAACACTGACGATTGTTGAGTTACCACTTGCTTTAAGGAACGGAGCGTATCAGCGGCTCTATCCACCACCCTGTTTCTAGACCACATGTTGGCAAAATTGTCAAGTGGGCAGGGTTTGCTATGGGGAGCTCCCACTCATCTGCAATCCTGTATTTTATTCCCTGCTAAATCATTAACTGGAAAATTAAAAGTTTGTTTCATAAGGACATAGGCTGTAAACTTTTCAGAAGGAACATTCGGGACAATAATGAATGACGGTGGCTGACTGATAAGCAGTCAGTCAGCAGCTTCGTAAAACTCAGAGCTAAGCCACCAGGCCCTGTGCTGCCTATCCCCACCACCAGCCCTGCCTGTTGAGCAGCACTGCTGGGGCTTGCTTCAACCCCAATCATTGAAAATCCTATTCAACAACCAGGTCCTCACTGTTTGCATTTCCCCTAAGGAGGAAGCAGTCTGTGGACTCCTGAGATTTAAATTCACCATTAAAATGAAGTTTTTCTTTTTCCCACCCTTGCTGCCAATTATTTTGTGGTGGCAGGTTTGGCACATTTGCCAGCCCCACAAGGCGTACAAACAGGTTCTCCATGGAGATGAAATTCTTCATTGTTGCCATTCCAAAAATGTATGCTTTGAAAAGAACGTGCTATGTTCTGTAAATACCTCCCCTACCGATACAAGTTTATATCTTTGCTACTGGAGTTTGAACACTTTCCTTTTTTTTGTCAGTGCAGACACACATAAATTGACCTCCCACAGTATAAGTGTCTACGTCTGACACGCCTGCTTGCAGACACAGCTGAACTGACCTTTATTTTTTTCTCCTTTAATGACACATCAACAGCTGGCCTCCTAAAGGGATGGGCGAACCTAGTCATATTTTAAGCCAGATAACTTTTCAAAAAATTTGTCAAGTATTTTGCCAAATGCTCAAACTTCTATTTTTTTAACTCTTGTGTATTTGAAGGAAAAATTTAATCCACATGTTTCTGAATAACTTGCCTTTAACTCATCAAAATGTTTTATCAGAAAAACACTATCATCCAAGACAGCATATACATCTTATTCTTTCAGTTAATTTGTTTGTAAAATAAATTTATATATTATCTTACAAAATTTGGTGTGAGGCTCAAACTGCATTTAGTTCAAGGAAGTTCTAGAATGAAAATAATACATCGATCTGAATGAAACAGGCTTTTTATTCTGAGGGGAATGAAATGATACTATGATGCATGTATACAGAATTTAAAGCTGCGTCCTTCCTCCCTTCCTTTCTTCTTCCCTTCCTCCCTTTCTTTTCTTTTCTCTTTTTCATTCCATGAAAGTGGCACTTCTCTTATTTGGTTTGCTACAGTGCTATATTAGTTACATAATTTCCAGGAGGGTGTTCACGTTCTAGTCCATGTATAGTGCACTCTCTGGAGTTGTGGACAGCATAACCTGCAACATCCTGAAATCTATACCCAGAAGAAGCGAGTCATATTCTAATTTAGTGTAAAATAACAATGAATTTTAGTTCAGACTGCAGTTACCTTTCTAATAAATAGTAATATAATTGAACTGATGATAAACGAGTAACAAATTATAACAGATACTGTTATAGATCTGAAACTATTTCAAAGGAAGAAAAAAAATCTTAGTGCAGCCTTTCTGACTATTACCCTCTTGGGAAGAATGTGGAGAAAAAGAATAACAGACGGATTATTGACCTCATGCAGGAAACTCTTTTTGTTTCAGGCAAATAAGGAGTTTTACCTTATTGTTCAAACATGTGGTGAAGAGAAGTCAAGAAATTCCACAGAAAATCCTTTTAGGCATAGATTGACCTTTGACCACTGAACTGCCTTCGATTGTTCTCAAGGAGAGGGAGAAATAGAATTTTGAGAGTCAGTTCTAGTTGCATCATGAGAACTTTCTTTTTCTTGGTGTTTGTTTTCTTTGGCAGGTAGTGCAGCTTCTTGTGGAAAGTCAATCCCTTGGTGGTGTTTGTCCTTCTTGTGTGTGTGTGGGACTATTTGGCTCAAAGCAAGTTCAAGCCAAATCAAGAGCTCCGATGGTGATGAACCTGAGCAGCCTTTACTTTGAACATAAAGAACAGGGTCCATCAGTTGGACTGGCCCCTCCAGCATTTCCCCAGTGATGCATGCAGAAATCCATCACAGAGGAATGTGTCACTTCATTTGACATGGATCCTTGCCCAGAAACTCAGTAAAACCTCAGTCCAAAAATTCATTCAGGAGTGTGTTTGATAAGACACGGGTATTAGTGAGTATGAAAGGAAGATAGGGAAATGAAGCTTACCCGGAACTGCCTTAATCAACTCTCCCTCAGTTTAGGCCTTCCTTATAAAACATATCGCAATGCTTAAAGTATTAAAAGTAAAATCAACAACCACTAGAACTAGTCATGAACCCAAACAATGATATACAGGCTAAAGGTGGAAATAGGAGATGTGAAAGTAAGTCACCAGAATGTTTCATTGGTGTAAAAAAAAATTTCTAGATTCAAAAAACACATCCTCAGGTGGAAATGAAAGTTCCAACATGGCAATGAAACAATGGAAATATTTCAGATGCATTATAAATTAGGAATACGAAGAAGGGGATGTTTTGAATACCACAAATCCACATATGGATTTTTGCATGTGGTTGTACGTAGGTATGAAAATGAGAAAAGAGACAAAGCCAAATTATTTTAAGATGACTTAGCCATGAGTGTACAAGAAAGGACTGTATTACAAGTTTAATAATGTAATAATAAAATTTTTATGTCATATTCTCCTTTCATTATGTAATATTATTTTTGTATAGAAAGTTCATTTTACATATACTTTGAGTCATGAGAGTGGGATGGGAGGCACATTATTATACCATATGCAAGATAAGTTTAGAAAACAAAACGGCAGTTATGAATTAGCTATGAGTAGATGACAGATATTTGTGTTTCCTGTCACAATATATATGTTAGAAGGAGTCAGTAGGTTTCATCCCCTGGCTTTGGATTGTGATATTAACTATTCATGTGATAAACCGTCTTCCTCATTGATAGGAAACAAAGTTCTGATATTTTAGAATATCTTCCTTGTTCAAATTTGAAGAGGTAGTGCAACTGGTTAAGAAATGTGGCAAAGGAGGAATTGAAGAATCTAGGAAATTAATAAGATTTTAAAAAGAGAGCTCTTTGGTCTTCTCAGGAGGAGGGTCTCAAGGATCTGATTTCCATTGTTGTAGTGTTCATGTAATGTCTGCTGTTTAACCTGGCTTGAGCATGATTCCAACACAAAGCAGAATCCTAATGGGACTGGGGCAAAAGGAGAACCACTAATTTATGACTGATATTCCAAGAACTAGCTTCTTAGCCTCTAAAATCTTCATATTTCCTAAAGAAAAGTTACTGGGGCCAGCCCAGTGGTGTAGCGGTTAAGTTCACATGCTCCACTTCAGTGGCCCAGGGTTCACGGGTTAGGATCCCAGATGTGGACCTACACACTGCTCATCAAGCCATGCTGTGCCAGTGTCCCATATACAAAGTAGAGGAAGACTGGCAGAGATGTTAGCTCAGGGATAATCTTCCTCAACAATAAAAACTTACCAATAATCTTTTTAAGAGTATACACTCTGGGGGACCCGCCCAGTGGTATAGCGGTTAAGTTTGCATGCTCTGCTTTGGCGGCCTGGGGTTCACAGGTTCAGGTCCCAGGCACAGACCAACGCATGCTGTGGTGGCATCCCATATAAAGTAGAGGAAGATGGGCACGGATGTTAGCCCAGGGCCAATCTTCCTCAGCAAAAGAAAAGAGAAGGATTGGCAATGGATGTTAGCTCAGGACTAATCTTCCTCACACACACACACACAAAGAGTAAACACTCTCACTTCATATAACCCTCATTTGCTAAGTTTTTAATATTTATCAAGATAGCAGTATTCAGAATGAATAAGCACAAAGCTCAAGTATTAAAATGTGTTTCCTCTAGACTCTTCATTATGTTCAAATATGAATATAATTATTTCATGTTGTAGAACATTACTGAAAAAGATTATATGTTGGCTGGTTTCTAATTTAAATTGAGAGACATATCAAGCTCCACATATAAGTATATTTAAATGTAACATTTTAACTTGTTTGGGTAACATTTACAAGCTCTTGCACTTTTAGGTTTTGGAGAGATTTAGAGTGCCCCGGTTCGATTTACTAGCTTCAGTCCTTGAGCAGGTGGCTTCATCTTTACTCTCAGTTTTCACTTTGCACTGGGAATACTAATGTTAACAGTTTATATAATGTTAACCAATGTTAGTTGCAAAGCTAAAATGTATGAATAACAGTGACAGGCTCAGGCAAGTATTAAAATAGAAAGTTGTTTGGTATGATCTGATTAATGTACTACAATATGAGCAAGAAAGTACTGAGGTTTGTGCACATGAATAAAGTTAAAGTTGACATGGTGAGAATACTTTCTCATTTAAAAATGATAAAAATGTTTATTAGAAAGATAGAAATATGTTGTAGAAGACTTTGAAAGTATAAATTTTTCAAGTTTTAGAATTTTGTGCTGAATAAACAACTTGATTGAAGGGAAGAACTGGTAATCAAACCTAGGTTCTGCAATTCATAAATTTCTATCTATGGCACTGGGAATAATCTCTGATTTAGATATGGTTGTCAGTGTAGAAGACATCACTACCTGTGTCCCTTTCCTTCAAGTTTAGAGGGTGACAGGACAGCTGGGTAAGGACTGTGGAAACATTAAAGCAGGAAAAACTGGCAATTAGATCAAGGTGTAAATAGGGGAGGCAGTATTCCTGGCCAGTCTTCTGTAGACACAACTATCAGATTTTGTCTTGTAATAAATGGTGTATTTTACGGTATCTTAGAAGACTACTGAAGTTCATCAATTTGTAGTAGGAAAACTTTTTGACCTACTAGCAGTTTTGATCGTGGAAGAAACAAAGTATCTAGAAAATGCTCCCATGGAAAAGAAGGTGTGTCAAATAGATCTGAATCTGAATCTTATGTCTTCCATTTGTTATCTGTCACCTTGGGCAAGTGGCTTAACCTTGCTTAGCCTGTTTTCTCCTTTGTAAAAAAGAATAACAATACTAACTCACTGAGTTTTTGTGAAGATTGAACAAGACAATTTTTTTTAATATATATAAGCACTGAACATGGGTTTTGGTACATAGGATGTATTCAGAATATGTTAGTGACTTTATTATTATTATTTATCTATTAAATATTCTAACTTGTTTATGTCCATTATATTTTCTCTATTATAAAGTGTGAGGGTGATTTCTGGATTCCCTTTGTTAACACGAAAATTTATTCTTGATTTGGCTTCATCATGGTAAGTAAGGGAGAAATAGATTTAAGCCTCAGGGTCCAATAGAGTCCTTGGTTTGATTTCTCCTAGCCAGTGCTTCAAAGGTACAGAAATAGTTCTCCCTTTCTCTCTCTTCAATGTATGTTGCAGAGTTATATTCTTTTGTTGTTGTTGTTGAGGTATAATTGACATATAAATTATATTAGTTTCAGGTGTACAACATAATGATTCGATTTTTGCATATATTGTGACATGATCACCACAACAGGTCTAGTTAACATCCGTCACCAGAGTTACATTCTTAAGGATGAAGAATTAAATAGCTGAGAACAGGAGTCCATTAATCCCAGTATCTACTGTGCCCTCAATAGTAGTGTCTTTTAATCCCTGAAGGAACACAGATAACAGGTGATGATAATCTGATGATGCTCATAGCAATGAAAAGTTGTGATAAGAGTGACTTTAGCTCACCAAGATTCATTTCTGATGAATTTCTCTTTCCTTCTGCTTATTTACATTTATTTCTCACTTTCTCTAGCCCTTGATCTCTCTTAGGTGACCATAACATGGAACTGCAATATATTTTAAAACTATTTAACACATACTTTAATGATCTTTTTTATTGCTTTAAATATCAACTGAGTTTAATACATTTTAACTGAATTATGTGAGAATGGCTTTTCTTTCCCTTTGGGCCAGACAACTGAGAGAATTATATCCCCCTCAATCTAGAACACAGGTTTAAAATAATTTTCCAGTGATAAATGATGAGTACTTCTTTGACTTTATGTTTAAGTGAAAATGTGTTTTTAAGTAGGATGCTTCCCATGTTTTCATAGTGTGATTCAGAAGGAAAAAATGTGTACTATTTTATCATTTTATACCACACCTTCATGTTTTAGGATCATTTAAAAACAAGATATTTTAGCTAAAATATAGAACCAGAGGTCTTCCAAGCAAAAGAGACCACAGAGGATCTTGGTGTTAACTCTCAGCCTTCAAACAGGTAAATTTCATTATCTCCATATTACAAATGAGGAGCTTGAAAAGTAAAATGTTCAATCTATTGACTTTTGTGTAGTATTGAAAAATAAAGCCAACATATTCTGATAGTCCATTATCTTATGATATCTTGATACATACTTGATACTTGAGCATTCAGTCTGAAGTATTCACAATGTATTAGGTGGTTTAGTAAATAAAATTGCTCTTGGTTGAAGCCTATTGTAGTTGGTCAAATAATAGCCCCTGAATGATGTCTACCAGAGCATGTAAATGTGACCTTATTTGGAAAAAAGGTCTTTGCAGATTAATTTCGTTAATGATCTCAAGGTGAGATCATACAGGTTTAGCCAGATGGGCCCTAAGTTCAAAGACAGAAGAGGAAAAGACATAGTTACAGAAGAGAACTCCAAGCCAGAGATGCAGAGGAGAAGGCTATGTGAGGACACAGAGGATAAGGCCATGTGAAGACAGAGGCAGAGATTTAAGTTATGCATCCATAAACCAAAAAATAACTGGAGCCACCTGAAGGTGGAAGATGCAAGAAAGTCTTCTCCCCTAGAGCTTTTGGAGGGAGTATGGCCGTGCTAACACCTTGATTTCTGACTTCCAGCTTCCAGAACTATGAGAGAATAAATTTCTGTTGTTTGAAACCAAGTTTGTGGTAATTTGTAACAGCAGCCCTAAGAATCTCATACGTCCATTGTTTGGCTTCTCCAAGTGTGTGCCTGAACAGCTAGATGAACATTGTTCAAGAAAATCATACAGTTGAGCTAACTACTTCCAATTTAAATTCATAGGTATTAATAGTCACAAACTTCAAATAGATACTCAGTTCTATCCAGAAAATCTAATATTTCTCACTTTTATACACACCAAGAAGACTATGAAGCCCCCTTCATTCCCTCCTTTAGCTTTTCTATCTGATTATCTATTCTCATCCTTCTTGAAAAGTGGAAGACGTTAGACTCAAATTCTTTCCTCTGACCAATGGTAAACTTGTGGACCCACCTGTATCAACAGACATTCCATCTTCTTCCCAGTTGTGACAATGGAGGAAATGTCCCACACCTACCACCTTCTATCAATGAACAATCTATCCATATTTCTCAGGACCCACTCTACTCTTGCCTTCCCAATGAATGAACCATAGTTTTCTCCTCTCTTTTCTACATCATCAGACTTTTGATCTCTTCTAAAGCATTCCAATAAGCACACAAACATGCTCTAATATAGGCCATCTTATAAAAGCCCTCCACTGGCATCACATCTGCTTTCAACTGCAATTCTTTGATAGTTTTCACAGAAAATATGTTGACATTTGTTCACTTCTCAATCACCTTTAAGGCACTTCAATCTGGCTTCTATCTCCACCACTTTTTCAAAAGCACACATCAAGGTCATCAGTAACCTCCATGTTGTCTAATCCAATGACTAATCCCCTCTCCTCAGATACTACACTTTGAGTAACGATTAACATCGTTGTCCCCTTCCTCCTCTCTTGAAACTCCATTTTCTCTTAATTTCCTTAACACTATATCCTATTGGTCTTCCTCCTTGCTTTGTGGTTCTTCTTTTTCTACTTGACTTCTTAATTTTGATGTCCTTCATGATTCAGTCCTGGGTCTTCTCACACACACAAAAAAACCTTTCTTTTTAGACATCCATACTCATGTCTGTAAATTACTGAAAATCTAACTCACAGATTTTTATCTCAAGCTCTTACCTAGTGCCTGAGTTGTATTACATCTATCTACTTGCCTGCTAGATATCTTCACTTAGAAGTCTCATATAACATCCCCACCCAAGTTTTCACCCACTTCCAGTTTTCCATACTTCAATAAATGGCATCACCATCTATTCAGCTATTAAAACTAAACACATAGGGCCAGCCCTAGTGGCCTAGTGGTTAAGTTCAGCACACTCCACTTTGGTGGCCCAGGTTCAGTTTGCAGGGACAGACCGACGCCAATTGTCAGTGATTGTGCTGTGGAGGCAGCTCACATACAAAATAGACAAAGATTGGCCACAGATGTTACCTCAGGGTGAATCTTCCTCAGCAAAAAAGAGGAAGATTGGCAACAGATGTTAGCTCAGGGTGAATCTTTCTCACCAAAAAAATAAAACTAAACATATAGAAGTCATAATAAATTCTACACTTCCCCTCACTCTCCACATCCCACTCAGCATAAAATCTTGTTTATGATACTTACAAAATATATTTCAAATTTGTGTAATTCTGTTCTTCTCCACTGCCACCTCCCAAACACATGCCACCACTACCTTTTACCACTATCTCTTACTAGACCAAAAGCCTCTGACTGGGCTTCCCACTTCTAATCTTTCCCTCATCCAATTCATTAAATCATATCATTTCTCTGATAAAAGTCTTTCAATTATTTCTTGTTATACCTAGAATAACATTGAAATTCTTTCCCATGGCTATAGATGCTCCACTATGTAGCAATTGCCTATCTCTTTAACTAAACTCCATATCCTCCTCTCTCTTCATTCATTGCATGCTAGCTTCATTGGTCTTTTTGCAAGTTTTGAACACATGGAGATATTCCTTCCTTGGGGTGTTTGTAATGTTCTTCCATAGCTCTTCTCGCATGAGTTCCTTTTCACCCTCAAGTTATCAGCTTAACTGTTACCTAATCAGAGATGCTTTATTTGACCATCCTACATAAATATAACTCCTCATTCTATTATTGTCTTTTGTAGTCTTTTATTTGTTTTCTTAGTGGCATTATGATTTTTAGTTGCTTAACCTGATTTTTTTTATACTCTCCTGCATTAGAATGAAAACTTTATGACAGTAAGGGAATATATCTCCTTTGCTAGTCATTGGATGCCTCTGAGCACAGTTGCTGATACATAAGTCTGCTTTCTAAGGGTAGACCATTTATCCACTTAATTACCTTCAGGAAATTCAAATTGGACAACCATTTAACAAACGATATTCAAGTGATGAGATAAGGGAACTTTTAAAGTAACACCCAAGGGCTTTCTTATTTATCAGTGTATTTATTTTAAAATAACTATTGATTGTCAACCATGTATCCAGAACCATGAGCTCTGGATGAGCTCATAGACTAGTGGTGTTACTCTCGGCGTAACGATTTTATACAATATCATAAACCACCAATTAAGGGAGGAAACTAGACAGAAAGCAAATGATAGAGTGGTGCTCCCTCAAGCATGGGAACAAGTCTATCTACTGTTGACCAGTGAGGAAGTGAAAGCAAGAGATGAGATATGATTTCTTCAGGGATATTTATATGAAGAATGAGTCTATAATCCAAGCCTCTAATATTAGACTCATACGCCTTCCAAATACAGCCTTCTGTTTTTTTCATTATCATTATCAGAGATTCTGCATAGTAGCATTTTGTATGACTGAAGCAGATTAGAAGACAAAATCGTAAGCCATACATTAGATTGTTCAATGTTTATTATGTACATTATAGTTAATTTTTTTCTATCTGAATTCCCCAGTTTGACAGACCTTGGTTTTTGTTGCATGTAAGGCTACAAGGTAGATTTGGAATATAAGAATCTGTGAATTGAGACTTGGAATGTTTGTTTTAATGTTTTATGAGGGTTCTTAGCGTTTGGACTGTGGTATGCCTTCAAAGTGAGGCAGTATAATAAAAAGCAATAAAAGATATAAAAGAATTTGAGGTAAACCAAAGGTTAAACTAATGATCTGAACATAAACATGCTACAAGTTTAATTCTCAACTCAAAATATGATAAAATAACAGCTTTAAAAGCAGACATTTGAATTTGAATTGATGCTCTGCCACATACTGGTAGTGGTGTAAACTACTTATTTTTCATTTTCAAGTGCCTTCAAGGGCATCAAAAGACAAGTTAAATAAGCTGAGATCTTGAGCTGGAGTCAAGAATATATCAATCCATTGAAAAATCAATGATTCTTCATGGTCTATGGCTACTCAGCTGAATTAAGGACCTCATTTCTCAAATATTCTGGATAAGAGAGAGTCTATAAATCATTGTAGAAAAGAGGGAAAAGGTAATTGGTGGCAGGCACATAGATAAAGGCTGCTTAGAAAAAAATTTGTCTGGATTAAATATCTCAGGGAAGTGATGGTTCCATTTCTGTACCAAGAGGTGAATGTAATTTGCATGTTGAGTGCTGTAATCAAGGACAAAGGACTCTTGACTCTACAAATTAAACCATCCTGTTTTTTTCTTCTTAAAAAATAATAAAAGGAAGTAAGAATTAAGAACAAAAAAAAATGCACCAAAACAGGTCAGATAAAGAAACGCCGATAGACTATAATCCAAGCTAATAGCTCATGGACAGAATCACGGATTTGGAAAAGCACTGTTGACGTTTTTCATGTACTTCATGAAAATATGTAAAATGCTTAACATCTGGTGTTCAGTCTATTTAAGACAAGATAGAAATTATCAGTCAGGGCTTGATTAATTCCCATTTAGTTTCATGGGGTATTAATAGAAGAGAGATGCAAACTTTATTAATTTGCAAACCTTGTAAGGTATTTAAAATGAAATTCTAAATAATTCTAGATTTTATTGCTATTTTATATGAATATTGCTTTTATAACAATATTCTTTATATATCATTGCAAGATATTGCTAACTTGGCAGGTTGTTTTCCTATTTGCTCATAGCTTTTCAAAAGCTTCAATCAAAGACCAGAGCTCTTTAACCATGAAATAAACATTTACCACCCCCCCCCCCAAGGCTAATTTTCTATGGACAGTAACAAGCTAATCACGGATGGTCTGATGGTCTGCCCGTGTCAGCCCATCTGTGGACTCCCTAGTCTGAGAGGATACCATATTTGGAGACCAGAACAATAGACCATGTGGTCACGGTGCTTTGTTCTTTCTTCTGCCTATTACAGGTACTCTAAATGGCTGAAATTTAGTGAAATTCAGTGGCTGGTGTAATAGACCAAGGTATTGGTTTAGGGAACTCTATGTTGTTGTGGGACCAAGCTCTTGGGACTTGATCATTGATTCAAGAAGCCTTCAGGGGGAAGGAAAGAGCTCTAGCCAGATGGTGCTTAAGAAAAAAAAACCTGAAGCTCTTTCACATAAATCAGCCAATTAATATGCTAAGTCACAAAAGGTAAATCATGAAATTATTCTTTCCCAATTCCAAAGCTGTCCTTTTCTGATGTTTCCTCGATTTTGAAGCTACTTTTCAGTTTTTTTCCACTAGTTTTAACTTTTAAATATAGAAATAAAATGACTAAATATAGAAAGAAATGTACGATTATTTATGCCAGATGTTAGCAGCCTGGTCTGGTGGAAAGAATAAAGTTAGGAGTCTGGTTTTCACCTGGCTTATAGTGCTTAAAATTAAACAATTTATGTAACTTCTCTAGGTATTAATTTTCTCATCTATACGGTAGAGTGGTTACTATCTTCGTCCACAGTTGTTTTAAGAATTGAATGCAGTAGTGGATTCATGGTTAAGAGATTCACAATTAGAACTTAGGCTATGTCCAATGAAAAGAAAACATATCCAGACAAATCTTTACAGGATTGGTGAAGATGACCTACCAGCAGTTTTTACCTAAAGGCACAAGAACCTTTCGGGGAAGAAACTCACTCTAAAGAGGGAGAGAGATAGAGGCACAAAAGAAGCAAAGAAAAAGTCTGTTTCCTGAAAAGAAAGGTAATTCTGAGTCCAATATAGTGATGTTCACTGAAATCTATTTTCTGCCTTGGCCAATGAACACATGAGCAAATTCTAAGAACACAATGTACAAAAGAAAACAAACAAACAAAATTCAAATCTGACAATAAACTGTTTCATTATGAATTTGAAGATACTGGACAATATCATTTTAAAACTGTAACACAAAAGTGGGAGATACGGATATTTTCTGCTTGTACATGGAACTTGTCATGGTTATGCACATTTATGGTACATGAGAAGACAGCTCAGCTCTGTCATATCAAGGATTTCAGGGGACCACAAATATCCTTGCCAGTGACAACCAGGGATATTTGGCACACTGACAGCAGTGGCTATAAATATGGAACTCCAGAGGCCCCTAGTTTAGTGACTTCCAGAGCAATAAGCAACATCAATACCTGAATTGGGAATTTAAGTTGAGTACCAGCTGCAGGGGTGGTATCCACGTAGAGTTCTAACATCACTGAATAAGTGTAAGGCAGGACACAAGAATATGGCTACTGCATACTCTAGGTCAGGGGTCAGGAAACTTTTTCTGTAAAGGGCCACACAATAAATATTTTAGATCTTGTGAACCATATGGTCTCTATTGCAAATACTCAACTTTACTGCAACTACTCAACTACCAATATAGTGAGAAAGCATCCATAGACAATTGGTACATGAATGAGTGTGGCTGTGTTTGAATAATATTTTATTTACAAAACAGGTGGTAGGCAGGATTTGGTCCACGGGCTATGGTTTGCCCTGCTATAGTCTAACTGAGAGGTCTTGCTTGTGAATATAATGGAATAATCTTTGAAGATTATTAGAAACAAATGAATAAATACTTCAAAGAGACTTTAGAAATTACAAATGCATTGACAGTGAATGTCAAACAATGTTTCATACTTTGATGTGATATCTTTTTTAACCCCAAAGGAACTATAATTATATATCCAAACTTCTTCACACATAGAAGGCAAACAAAATTATTCTCTCTATATATATGTCTTCCTGAAGGGAAGTGTCTGAACCTGTACTTCCATTCCTAACAATAGTCTCATTGTACCAAATCCTACTTTTTCTGATAGTGTAAATAAGTACGTTGGTCAGTGACAAGCTAATATTTTGCCTAAGTGGATGACAGCATCCTTTGAGTTTAGCTAAGTTTTGGAAATGTAGGATGCTTGAGGATTCAAAAAAAGTCATATAGATAGCTTAAACAATAAGATAATTAATAATTTTACTTTACAACATTATGGAACTCGAGCATTTACAAGATGGAATAATTTAAAAGAACGAAGGTTAGATTATTCCTTTTGGAAGTGATTGTGTCCTAATTTTGGCCAGTAAGTCATAAAAGGAAACCTGCTGGAGACTACCTGGGAAGGACTTCCTCATTCTTAAGAAAAGTTTCCTTCCATCTTTCTTCCCTACCATGGTCAGCATATTAACTTGTCCTGTTGGGCAAATTTTTTCATAGTCCTAAAAACAATGTTACATTTCCAGCACCCATAAAGAAAGCAAAATTGAAATGTGTTTGTGTCCTTTTTAAGAATGAGGAGAGCCAGCCCTGATGGCCTACTGGTTAAATTTTGGTGCCCTCTGCTTCGCCAACCCATGTTTGGTTCCCGGGTGCAGAATCACACCACTCATCTATCAGTAGCCATGCTGTGATGCTGTGGCGGCAGCTCACATAGAAGAACTAGAAGAATCTACAACTTTCATATATACAACCATGCCCTGGGGCTTTGGGGAAAAGAAGAAGAAAAGAGAGGAAGATTGGCAACAGATGTTGATTCAGGGTGAATCTTCCAAAAACAAATCTTAAAAAAACACAACTCTTCCCAGAGGGTTTCCAGTAATTTTATATCATGTTATGTAGATGTGATACATACCACAACTTCAGCATAAAGGGAGAAGGTAAAGGGACCCATATGGTTGTAAGGCTATGTTTTACTTGAAGTAAAATATTATCTCTAAGTAAAATATAACATTAGGCATATATAGGGGCCGGTCTGGCAGTGCAGCGGTTAAGTTCATGCATTGCACTTCGGTGGTCCAGGGTTCATCAGTTTGATCCTGGGCACGGACCTACTCACCACTCATCAAGCCATGCTGAGGCAGCATCCCACATAGAAGAGCTACAACTCTACAACTATGATATACAACTATATACTGGGGCTTTGGGGAGAAAAAAGAAAAAGAGGAAGATTGGCAACAGATGTTAGCGCAGGGCCAATCTTCCTCAAAAAAAAATTAGACATATATATTGTAATCCACTACAGCAATGCATAAAAACTGTAGAAGAAATATAGTGAAAAATTCAAAAGATAAATTAAATGAAATACTAAAATAATTTAAATAATCAAAAGAAGACAGGAAAGGAGAAACAGAAGAAAAAAGACAGATGATGCAAACAGAAAATTAGTAATAAAATGGTAGATCTACATCCAACCATATCAATGATTACATTAAAAGTAAGTGGTCTAACATACTTTATTAAAAGAAATTGCCATATTGAATTATTTTAAAAGACCAAAAAATACACTGTCTTCAAACATAAGAGCTAGAAATATAATGACAAGAAAGGTTAAAAGAAAAAGAATGGAAAAAAGAAATATCATGCAAACACTAATAAAAAGACGCTGGAGTGGCTATGTTAATATCTGACAAAGTAGACTTCAGGAACAGGAAAACTAGCAGAAATAAAGAAGGATATTACATAATGATAAAGGTGTCAATTCATCAGAAAGATCTAACAATACTAAATGTGTCTAGGCCTAACAACAGAGCTTCAAAACACATGAAGCAATAACTGATTGATCTAAAAGGAGAAACAGACAAATACACAACTTCAGTTAGAGATTTCAACACTCATTTCTCAGTAATTGACAGAATGGTAGACAGAAAATCAGTGAGAATGTAGAAGACCTGAAGAACACTGTCAACCAACTTGTCATTTATAGAACACTCCACCCAACATCAGTAGAATACACATTCTTTTCAAATACACATGGAACATTCACCAAGACAGATCATATTCTGGGTCAGAAAACAAACATATTAAATGTAAAAGATTGAAATTATATTCCTTGACCATAATGGAAATAAAAACAAAATTTAAAAAAACCAGAAAGGTATTTGCTAAAACTCAAATATTTTGATAATAAACAATATATTTCCAAATAATCCCCAGGTCAAAGAATAAGTCACAAGGGAAATAAAAAAATATTTGAATGGAATAAAAATGAAAATACAACATATCAAAAATTGGGAGATGTAGGTAAAGCAGTGCATAGAAGGGAATTTATACCATAAGTGCATATATTAGAAAGAAGAAAGAAAGAAAATCAATAATCTAAGCTTCCAATTTAAGAAACTAGAAGTAAAGAACAAATGAAACCCAATTCATACAGAAGGAAGTAACAAAGATATGTGCAGAAATTGATGAAATTGAAAATAGAAAATCACAATGAAAAATCCATTAAATCAAAAGCTGCTTGATTTAAATGATCAATAAAAGTGATAGAGCTCCAGTCAAAAGGAGGAATAAAAAAAAGGGATGACTCAGTTAGCATCATCAGAAACAAAGGGGAGAATATCAGAGACATTCATAGAATACTATAAACCACTCTATGAACAAACATTCAACAAATTAGATGAACTGGACCAATTTCTTGAAGGACATAAATTACAAAAACGATTTCAAGAAAATTTAGATAACTGGAATTATCCTCTATCTATTAAACAAATTGAATTTATAGTTTAAAACCTTCTAAAAAAATAAAACTCCAGGCGCTGATGGTATATTAGTAAATTCTACCAATATTTTAAAAATAACACCAAATCTACAAAATCTCATCCAGAAAATAGAAACAGAAAAAACATTTATTTTTCAAACCATTTTATGAGGCAACCATTACTTTAATAGCAAAACTAGATTAAGACAGGGGCTGGCCCAGTGGTGTAGTGGTTAAGTTCACACACTCCACTTCAGCGGCCTGGGGTTCACAGGTTCAGATCTTGGGCACAGACCTACACACCACTCATCAAGCCTTGCTGTGGCGGTGTCCCACATACAAAATAGAGGAAGATTGTCACAGATGTTAGTTCAAGGAGAATCTTCCTCAAGCCAAAAGAGGAAGATTGGCAACAGATGTTATCTCAGGGCCAATCTTCCTCACCAAAACAAAACAAAAACTAGATAAAGACAGTAAAAGAAAATAGTGCAGTCCAACATTCCTCAGGAACACAAAAATCTTCAACAAAATATTAGCCAAATGAATACAGCAATATATAAAAAAGAATGATACGTCATGATCGTGTGGGGCTTATCTCACGGAAGCAAGGATGCTTCAACATTCAAAAATAAACCCGCACATTAAAATCACCTTATTAACAGATTAAACAAGAAAAAGGCACATAATGATCTCAATATCCATTCATGATAAAAAAAAATCTCTGGAAATTAGGTGTAGAAGGAAACTTTCTGAACCTGATAAAGAGCATCTGCAAAAACCTAGACCTATCATCATACCTAATGGTGAAAAATTGAATATTTTTTTACCTAAGATCAGAAATAAGGCAAGGATATCTGTTTTTTATATTCCTTCTCCTACTTTATTAGTGGTCCTAGACAGTGTGATAAGGCAAGAAGAAAAAAAAGATGTCAATTCTCCCTAAATTGATCTATAGATTTCACATCACCCAATTAAAATGTCAGCAGATATTTTGTTGATATAATCAAGCTGGTTTTAAAATTTGTATGGAAAAAAAAATGTACAAGAAAAGTCAAAACAATTTTCCAAGAGAAGAACAAAGTTGGAAGCATCACATTACCCATCTTAAGACTGACTGCTGACTTACAGTTATTATAAGATTGTGCTATTAGTGAAAAGACAGACACACAGACAGAGGGATAGAACAGATAATGCTGAATTAGACCCACACAAATAAAATCAACTGACTTTTACCAAGGTGCATAGACAATTCAATTGAGAAAGGATAGATACTTTTTTCAAGAAATAGTGCTGGAACAATTGAATGTCCATATGAATTAATCCAAACAAAAGAACCTCAACCTATATCTCATTCTGCACAAGAAACTTATTTCAAAATGGATCAAAAACTTAAATATAAAACATAAAAAAATAAAATTCTTAGAAGATAACAGGAGAAATCTTTATAACCTTGGCCCAGGCAAACAGTTCCTAAATAAGACTCCAAAAGCATGACTTGTAAAAGAAATAACTGGCAAATTGGACTTTATCAATATTTAAAATATTTTCCCTGCAAAAGACTCAAAAAAACTAGTCACATTCTGGGACAAAAATTTCTAAACGAAATATCTGACAAAGGTATCTAGAATATATAAACTCAACAATAAAAAAAATTAAGAGTGAAAGACCTAAACAGATTCTTTATAAAAATGATAGAGATGGCATGTATGCACATGGAAAAGATATCCAACAACAATAGTTATTAGGGAGCTGCAAATTTAAAAAACAAAATGAGATACCACTATACACCTACTAGAGTGGCTAAAATTTTAAAAAAATAGCAAAACAAGCAAAAAAGAGTTAACGACGTATGATGCTGAGGATGCATTTTACTGGTGAATGCAAATTGATACACCCACCCTGGAACACAGTTGTACCATTTTTCAAATTAAGTTAAACATGCATTCATATGACCCAGAAATCTGCTGGGTATTTATCCTCGAATAATGCTCTTCATTTGTGGGTGATTTTTCACCCAGGGAACATATATTAAAGTCTTTAACATTTTTGCTTGTCACATCTGTGGGTGCTACTGGCATCTAGTTGGTAGAGGCCAGGGATGCTGCAAAACATCCTACAATCCCCAGGACAGTCCCCTATAATAAAGAATTATCCAGTACAAAGTATCAGTAGTGCTGAGGTTGAGAAATTCAGTCCTAGATAAATGAAAAGATTTGTTATGCAAAAACCTGAATACAAATAGCAGCATTATTCATAATTGCCCCCAAACAGGAAACATCCCAAATACACTACAATTGGTGAATGGATAAGCAAATTGTGGTACATCCATACAATAGAATAGTACTAGCAATAAAAGAGAATGAATTATTGCTACATGAAACAACATGAATGAATCTCAAATGCATAATATTAAGTGAAAGATGCCAGTCTCAAAAGAGCACATGATGTATGATGCCATTTATATGATAACCTCTTAACAAAAACTATAGAGATAGAAAAAAATCAGTGGTTGCCAGTGGTTAAGAATGGGGGGAGTGTGACTATGAAGAGCAGCAAGAGGGAATTTGGGGGGTATAGAATTGTCCTATATCCTGTCTTTGGTGGTGGTTATACCAATCTATGAATATGTTAAAACTCATAGAACCATACAACAAAAGAATATAAAATTTACCGTGTGTTAATTTATCAAATGATTAAAAAAGTACATGTTTGTTTTAAAAACTGACATAAGTGGAAATTATATATATATTTTTAAATGATCACACTGCTTAATGAGATATTGTGTCAAGCAAATAGACTCTGGAGCAATGATAACTGGGTTCAAATTCCAGCTCTGCTACTTATTAGCCTCATGACCTGGGACAATTAACCTAACCTCTCTGAACATGAGCATCCTCATCTGTAGAGTGGGAATAATAATAGTTTCTAACTCACAGATTTGTTGTGAGTTAATATGCAATAATTTACTTAGCATATTGCCTGATGGATTACAAATACACTGTGAAAATTAGCTATTTTTTATTGTAAATGACACAATATTTATACAGTATACATTTTTATATTAATTGTTTAAACTGGAAGAATTTGAAAGACATATGTAATAAATTAATAATTTTAATGAATTTTAATAAAGAAAAAACTATGTTGGATGTTAAATATATCATATCTTATAATTTTTTATATCATAATAATTTTATGTTGGTAGACTTTCATGAAATACATCAATGTCTGCATTTTCCACTTACTATATCATGAATACTTTTATATTTCAGTAAATTTGTATCTAAAACATCCTCTGAATGGCCTGACTGTTTTTACATAGATATTGTATAATTTATTTAACTGATGCTTCACTACTGAACATTTAGGTCATTTCCAGATTTTCAAAAATTGTATCTTTTCTCTATAAAATTAGCTTTATACTAAGTTGGAGCTTTTGGCTATTCCTTCTCCACGACATTTTATCAACATCTTTTCCAAAAATCAAAATCCTATCATTTCTCAGTTGCTAGTTTTTGAATATCTTTACCAAGAATTCCCATTTGGCCTTTAAAAACAGTATGAAGAGATAGGGCGATAATTAATTTTGAAAATACAAATTCATGCTTTGAAGAAGCACATATACGTATATGTATATATAAAAGAAATGTATATTTCTTTTCCAAAAAAAACAAAGTAATGTACCCCTGTTCTATCCTCTCTAAAGAATGAATTTGTAACTTTATCTAAAAAAAGCAATATCGGATTCTGCTCTGCTCATTCACCTTTGATTCCCAGGTCCCAGCCTAGACAGCCATGGAAGATGAGTCACCTGCTCTGAAAGTGGACTCTTCTTTCCAGAAGATAGCATCACTTCTATTATTTGCAGTGGCACAGGTCAGGTCTCCACGATGAACCTTTAGAAGAACATCTGTCAAAACAATTTGAGCTACACCTCATTGGTTAAGAACGCAAGTTTTTAAGGTGTCTGAATTGCACATTTCTTAATTGTATTATCTAAGAAGGAAACAAAATACTCTGTCCAACAATATATATTTTCCTCACTAGACTATAAGCTCTTCAAACCAGGAATCTTACCTCACTTATTTCATATCCCTGAAACATGCATAATGCTCAAATGTTTATTAAATAAATGCCTAGTGGAGGTATTTTTAAAGTAAACATATATGTACATATGATAAATGCTTAAAGGAAGATAGAATAAAAATCTTCTAAATCTGAAACTTCACTTTGCTGTATTAAAATATGATCAGATAACCACATAATGAAAGAATTGTTCAAGTCAGTCACAGATTCTTCCATTTTTCTCAGTTGTGGTTGAAATGTGATGCCATTATTGCTCTGTTACTTAAAATGAAATATATACATATTATATATGTGTGTGTGTATATATATATATACACACACACATATACTTCCGCAAACAAGTACTAAACAGCAAGGAAAATATGCTGACTTGAAGGAGATAGCATTTTTATATTTCGGTTATTTATCATCCACATTAAGTGAAATGTCTACTTTCTCAGTTACAGAATTTCTAATTCTCTTATTTACTCTTGTGCAATTTTTAAATTAGTAATTTAAGGATTATGTAAACTCTACTATCTGACATTAATTATTTTTTCTCAAGGTGATAGCACAGCTGCTAATTTAGTTAAATAGCTACAAAGAAATTTAAAAGGAAACCAGATGGATAATTATAACTCTTTTGTTGAATAAACACATATTTCTGACAGTTTATGTAGCCTCCCAAAATTCTCAGTAGGAAATAATAATCATTTTAGGTTAATTTGGCAATCAAAAATAAATGTCTTAAGTCTTTTTTTGATTTGCCAAGTGATCATATGTTAGGGACAATCGTGAAAACTAAGCAGGAACATATTGGGAAGCATAATACCATAAATTTACAGCTGGGCTTAAGTTGGTTCAGAGATTGATGGCCCACTTGTTGATGTGGGAGGAATATACACAGGGTATATTGAGTTACTTTAGTGTGGGTAGTTTGATGTGCAGTATTATGTTAGAACTACTCTATTTGACCTCTGTTCAGTGATGCATTAAAAATGCAGAGTATTGTACTTCCTTAGAAAGCAGACTCAATGCATTTCAACCCCATGCTGGTTGTTACCCAAAGCAAGCATGGGTAAATTATACGCATCTCTTGGTTTTAAAGGAAGGGAAAAATAGGGGGAGGAGACACATTTCTCATGGATTAGCATCCTCTGATCTATTTTTGCAACTAACCTAACACAAATCAATAGATCATTTTTTCAGGGTTGAAAGGATCCAAAAAGAAACCCTTAAAAATCCTAGAAAACCAAGTGGTCTCCTTAAATATAAATGTTTCACACCATATGAGCATACAAATCATGTTTATTGAAAAAAGTAACTTTTTGTGTTTTTAAATCACCTAATATATTTGTATCCTTCAGCTTACACATACGCACACACACAGAGTCAGTGACATGTGTTTGTTCCTGCACAAAGTCCCTAATAGTTCAGAATCATTCAGTTTCATTCTGGGTACAGATCTTGTCTCCATCCCCCATAGTATTACATAGTCGTGTATTTAAACAGTAGATTGTAAATAAATGGTGAAAGCACAGTGACTGTAAAAGTGAAGAAATAAACTGGGTAACTTTAATTGTACCATTCTACGTGACCACTTAAGAGTTTTTACTTATATTTAAAATTTTTTAAAGAGAAAAAGACTGTGAACATGAAAGGGGTAATGTGTTTTTGGAGGTGGCGGTAAAATACATATTTCAAATAATACAATAAATATATTATTGAATTTGAATAATATCTTTAAAGTCTAAATTCATTTTCTTTTAAATTGATTTTAAATTAAAAAATGAAAAAACAATGATTATTAGGGATTGTTGCAAGGTTATTAGTAAATATACTTTCATATTAGAAATGGAGGAGATATTAAAAAATGATCTGCTCTGGGTATCAGATATGCAAGATATGCTTTTGTTTAAATCAAAAGGGGAGAAGAGGTGAGGCTGAAAAATGTAGAAGTGATATGCTACCTAACAGTTTCTATCACATCAGAACATTTCCATTTCCTTAGTGTTTCTGTTAAATTGTTGCTTCTTTTTCCTCTTTTTTTCATGATTAAAGCATTTCACTCAGACTGGAATTATTATTCATGAGGTCTGATTAAAAATGTTTTATTTGCTCAGATGCACTTGGTTTCAAGGCTTGGAAAACGATACATTCCTCCTTGTTTGAGTTATTAACATTGAACCACGTCTTCGAATTGACACTTAGGCTAGACTCTAAAGGACAGGTTCAGACTCTGTGAGCTAGGCTTCTTGGAAGCCAACAGAATGTAAAGCTTTGCTTATATAACATTCAATTTACTCAATATTTTAAATATAAATAGTGTTGTGTAGTTCCATACATGAATCCCTGAGGCTGAAGTTTCTATTGGACTTTTTGACTTTTCTTTGAAATTTGAGAGGAGACATTAGGAAACTGATATTAAATCATGCATTATGGGAAAACCCAATAAATTTAAAAAAATAAATTAAAAATATTAACTCAATAAATGTCACTGTTAATTGGAATTTATTTATCCAACATATTATTAACTAAAATGGCATATCTTGTGGAATCCTGTGATTTTCTGGGTGACTTCTCAGGGGATGGTGGTGATGGCTGTGATCAGAAGATGTTGTAGGAAGCAGAAAAGAAACCTAGAGATTGACTGGAGAATAAGAAAATAAATCAGACTTACGAGAGCTGCTTTACTGAAAAATAAAGAATTAGGATTTGTTTCTAAATAAAAAACATATAAGAGTAGAACAAGGAATATAGTATAAAATTGTTAAAATGAGACTGAAAATCTTAATTGTTTAAGATTCCCATCATATTGTTGATGTTAAACAAAGAATAATAAAACTTATATAAAGCTCTAATGTTTTATGGTAACCAGGATTTAAGGAAAAAACAAACAGATATTGCTATATGGGAATAGTACTTCTAAGAATACAATGATCCATCTTTCCATGACCTTGACTAACATGTTATCTCTCAAGTTTTATCCTGGGGCTTAGGAAAATGAACCACACACATTTCCCCACATCAAATGTGGCCTTGCCTCTCCTCCATTCCTTTCTTTTTCTTGGCTTTAGACTCCTTCATTTGTGGTCAACTTTTCTTTCTTGTTATTCCTGTTTCCTACCCTACTCTTAGTCTAAGTTGGTTACCTAAGCATTCTTCTCTATCCTATACTTCAGGATGATATGGAATATTTGAGTTTTCAGGAACAAATGAGTAACCTTTGCATGAAAATGTAACTAATAGTAGAATAGCTCTCTGTTTGCTCTCATGGCAGCTATTCAATAGTGGTTATTCATTAACAAGTTCTCTTCCAGAGCAAAGTACTTGGACAGAACTGGTTCAGAATGTAGTCTTTGTTTCCAAGCCTTCCTTTTATCTTGGTTTGTTCCCTATGTCCTCATGCCTGAAGCAGTCACTCTCTTCTTGTATGTCAAACTGTTACAATTACCTTCATATTCTACTGCAAAAGTCATCACTCACAAACTCCCACTCAGTGTCTCTCTAACACTGGGAATGAAGCATAGTTGATGTGATTTCCCATCAATTCAGCATTGAAGTCAGAAATATAATGCATGGTTTAAAAGTCCCAGACTTGAAGCCACTCCCATTGAAGAATACAAGTCCAAGAACTAAATATATGTGCAATAATTTTGTGAATATATGGAGCCCTGAGGATTTAAACAAGCAAAGCAAAACAAAGCACACCTTATGAAAATGTGCTGGGAGAGGGGTGAAACAACCTGTTGGCGGCAAATCTGGAGGCAGTCATCTACTGATTCAGCTACTAAACATTTTTCACTGAAGATTAAAACATATGTGGGTGACCTTAAACCACAGTTTGAGATTATTAACAAACTTGTATAAACATAATGAATACATAAAACACTTTGAACTTGTTTTTAAAAAAAGTATTTTTAAATTACCAAAATAATTTTTAAAAAGCAATATGACAATACTTGGAAAGAAAAAAAATAAAATAAAGCAAACAAATCATCTATACCTTCTGTTATGGGTTGAGTTGTACTCCCCCAAATTCATATGTTGAAGTCCTAACGCCAGTATCTCAGAATGTGACCTTATTTGGAAAAAGATTTGAAGCAGATGTAATTAGTTAAGGTAAAATGAGGTCATGAGAGTGGGTCCTAATCCAATATGACTGGTGTCCTAATGAAAAAAGGAATTTTGGACACAGGGGTATGCACGCAGGGAGAACACCATGTGAAGAGGCACAGGAAGAAGATGGCCATCTGCAAGCCAAGGTGAGGAAGCTGGAACAGATCCTTCCCTCACAGTTCTCACAGGGAACCAACCCTACTGACAATTTGGTCTCAGATTTCTAGCCTTCAGAGCTATTAGGCAATAAATTTTTGTTGTTTAAGCCACCTAGGTTGTGGTACTTTGCTATAGCAGCCCTAGCAAACTAACATGCCTTCATTACCCAGAGATAATCTCTATAAACATCTGTTACAAATTTTTTAATCTGTGACCTATTTCTGTTTGGTTTTTAGTATGTTTTATTTTTTTTTTTCATGTAAAAATAAATTAGGAACAAATTTTATGTGAGTTTTTGTGTCCTACCCCAGAAATCTATTATTTCCTTCTCCCAGTAACAATACACCAATTTTAGGGCCAAGCTACATGATAACATTTCCCAGACTCCCTTGGGGCTAGGTGTGCTCTTTTGCCTAAGTCCGGACAAAGAGACATTAGCAGAAATGTTGTGTGAGACTGTCAAGAACTGTGAAGTTTCTGAGATTTTACACTTCCTGCAAGCAAACAAGTTAGCTTATCACAATCTCGTAGAAGCTAGCATAAGATACGTGAGATTCATGGGTCAGAGATAAAAGACTTTATTTCTCACAGCAATAGCAGCAGTCAGAATATCAGCACTTTCTTTTCCTAGTTTTCTGAGAGCCAATTCCAAGCCCTTCAACAAGGCTATGAGAAGAGGGCCAGCCAACACCTGCCCTTAACAGAGTCTGAAACTTTCATAATGGCAGTAAGCCTACACACCCTCTGCTTAGGAGGAAGACACTATCTGTATCTCCCAAGGCGGCTTACTTTAAAAACATTCTTAAAAACATAGACCAGGGGCCGCCCGGTGGCGCAGCGGTTAAGTCCGCGCTTGGCAGCCCGGGGTTCGCGGGTTCGGATCCCGGTCGCCTGCCGACGCACTGCCTGTCAGCCACCCCGTGGCGGCATCCCATATAAAGTGGAGGGAGATGGGCACGATGTTAGCCCAGGGCCAGTCTTCCTCAGCAAAAAGAGGAGGATTAGCAACGGATGTTAGCTCAGGGCTGGTCTTCCTCACAAAAAAATAAATAAATAAATAAATAAAAACATAGACCAGCAGCCATGTTCTGAGCCTGGCAGCTACGTTCTTGGAATGACAGCAAGAAGAAACTGAACTCCACAGCAACATTGGCCTGTCTGCCTTCAGACTTCTTTCACACATGAGAAAATTACATTTCTACAGCTAAATCAGTGTTCTTTTTGATTCTTTCATAATCTAAACCTAGTCCTAATTGATATGCAGTAATAAAATTTATATTTAAAACATAATTTTTCATGATAGTAAAAGAATTCACCATGTAGTAACATCATCATTTAGGTATCTAATCCCTTTTTATTGTGATCCCCCATCTGTCTTCATTTTTCTTTTACTCCAATACAAAGACGTTTGATGCATTTCATGATTTTCCTGCATAATTTATTCATTAAAATTATTTCCTCAAGATTGACTAATGCTTTTCATTTTTGTTGTGGGGTTTGTTTAGTATGTTTTCATTTTATGTGAATATGTGCATATGTAGACAAAACAACAAAATCTGAAGCGTGTAAAATAAAATCACCGTTTCCATCTCTGCCTTCTGTCTTCTCTCTCTACATATATACAAAACATCAACCCCAAATTTAAGTTTCAAGAGGTAACAACACTTGAACTTTTCTATTCATAGTTCCTCTGGGATAAACTGTCTAGCTTTAAGTTGCGTGCTTTTATTATGATATCACAGTTTATTAAATTTAACCCATATCTGATGAGACCCTTCAATGAATTTAATGAATTGTTTACATTATTCTTTTCCTCTCCACCTTCTCTTTCCAAATATGGTTACTTGAATGCCTATTTGTCTTATTTTTAATTTTTCCCTTGATTGCCAATGGCTAATGCTCATAAGTCCAACTTCTTTTATTTATGCAATCGATATGCTTTTATGCTAATAACAGATATCTTGATCAACAAAGAGAAGCAAATGTTGGATAGATTTAATATTGATAGGTTCTTCTATTGAGGTTGAATAATAGAACTGTGTTAATTAATTTAAGACTATGTTGGTGTGTTTGATCACGCAGAAAAGACCTGGCCATATCCTTTGAGTAGCTTCTATCTCAGTAATTCACAGTGCTTTTAGCTCTTAAGATAATGATTCAGGATGTTAGTATATTAAATGTAATGTGTCTTGATATATATGCTGCATAGAAGGCTAGAACATTTATTTTAAGGGCTAATATTCATAGGCATAATTCATATCCATAAAAGTTTTCTTTGTCTTTCATGAAATGGTGAAGTCAGATCTATTGCTGCTTATAGTTCCCCTACACATAGCTCTGCTTGTAACTAGGAGATGAGCAGAAGACATAGCAGCTGGGTGTGTGTGTGTGTGTGTGTGTGTGTGTGTGTGTTTGCCTTGCATGCCTATACTAACAGCTGCACAAATGCATTTAGGCACCAAAAGACAATTATCTAGGAAACAGATCAAGGAAAGTAATAATTACATGCTACATTCACTGATATGCTAGTACTAATACTGTAGAGAGGAGCAAACTAGGTCTGAGAACAAATGGCAATTTTCTCCTGTCTGTGCACCAATGATACATTCTTAGTCAGGATTCACTGGCGACAACCAAATACCACAGCTAACACCTAATGAAAGAGAGACTATCAAACAATTGGGTACTAGATCAGTTTGTTCATCACAATTTTAACTAAATCCAGTAGAGTTTAGGTCATCTTATGAAGACATAACCTTGGTGCAATTCACCTCTATTATTGATAATGAGCCAAAGCTGAATAAGAAGCTGAAATGAAACCTTGAAATGTTTAGGAAGAATAATTTTGCAAAACAAAATTATTAGTAATAAAGAGCATCACCAATGCCTAAGAAATTCAGGTGAAGGTATAGAAAACAGTTCAGAAAAGTTTAATCATTTAATTTGGGAAAAATGTAATTGTTTGAGGCTTCTATGTGGCCAAAGATCAGAGTCACAATAGAGGCAGGAATCAAAATCAACAAGAGACAAACAGTGAGATAGACACTGCTGCTTTTTGGCTCACTAGCATTGAAATGGTCTTCCTACGGTTGGGCAGTCTGACACTTTCTGAGGCTGGTGAAATCTTTCTTCTGAGACTGGAGGGCCAAGGCCTGTGTTCTCATAAGCCCTCGGCAGCTCAAACACAGGCTCGTGACTCAACCTGACCCTAGGATCTCTGCTCTACCAGTCAGATCAGCGTGCCCTAGTGGCGCTTCTGTACTGACAGTTTACAAATCCTCTGGAACATTGTGGTGGCAGTAAAAATAGCCAGAGTGCAGCCACCGCAGTGGCAGCTGCATTGAATTCCAACAACTCAGCAGGGCACGTCCTGTGGTCCTGGCACGAGAGGCAATTTCCTAACCAGACTGAGTGCATGATGTGATGGTAGCCGTGTTCTTGGCTGCCTGGTCTCCCTTTCATCCTGCTATTTTTTCTCAGCCCAGTTCAGCAGGCTTCCTGCTTGTTCTGGAAGGTACTAGGTATCTTTCCAATAATTCATTTTTCTGTTAAAATAATCAAAGGAGGTTTCACTTGTTCAAAATTAATAACTCCTTCTTGATTACATTAACAATACTCATGGTGACATGATTCTAATCCTCATTTGTAATCCTGATGAATTTAAAAAGATACCCAATGTTTTTATAGTCTAAATTAGTCTAACCTTTTAATGTATAAATCAGAAGTTTTAAAGCACACCTGAAATCTAGAGCATTAGTGTATTAATACATCAGCTATTAGAAGAAAGTGAACTTAATCTAGATAGTTTGAAGAATTTTATACTTCTGAATTCTTCATAATAATATTTTAAGAAATTGCTGCTAATAAAAGTTCTTTAATTTGCGGAAGGAAAACAAATCATTTATTTTTTTCATTTTTATTCTCAGAAGGTATAAATATGAATATCAAGAATATATGAAGTATATAATCTTAATTTAAGTGACATTATGTGCATGTCATTGAGAATACATGAGACAAACTAGAAGAGAATAAGCTGAAGTATTCGCATTCTTTTTTTCTAACCCAATACAACTGAGGGACCTCACTATTCTTATTAATAACAATGACTGATTAAAAGTAAGACTTTGCTGAGATCTATTTGATACAGTTGTTTCAGTATGATTAATATGGACCTGTTACAATGCAGAATCATTGATTTTTTTTTTTTTTTTTTACTATCCAGTAACGTATGAACAGACATCCCTGGCAGTAGCTCATTCCATTACCTTGACCTTAGTTCTGGCCCCCCATATCCCTGGCTCCTACCCCAGAAAACCTGAGCTTTAATACATCTGTGATCCTAAGAAACTGCAATCACTCTTAGAGTCAGAGAGAGTGTATGATTAAGGAGAGGACTGAGGAAGTATATTTCACACAACACTTAGCAATTTTTAAAGTTTCACATTTAATTTTCTTTAATGTTTACTGACCTTGGCCATGTCAAAATTGCAGTGTGACATATATCTTGGCTCATGATGTGGTAATTGGAGAATGGGAGGCAAGGAAACCTACTGCAGAGCATAACAGCATTTCAGGAGTAGATGTGTTGTTTGTAAAGCCCTTTCTTCATTCAAATCACTATGAGTAAAGCATTCCAAGAATGGGTAACAACATGAACAATGAAACAGAGCCAGCTCTGAACATTGTGTACATGTATCCACGTGTTTGTTGTATTTCAGTGTCTGAAATGTCTGGATGTAAAGAGATGGATCTGAATGGGAGTGCTTATATAAAATACATTAGAAACCTTGCCCATATACTATGGACTGAATTGTGTCCCCCCAAAATTCATATGTTGGAGCCCCAATCCCCAATGTGGTGGGATTGGAAGATGGGGCCTTTGGGATACAATTGGGTTTAGAGGGAGTCATAAGGGTGGGGCCCTCATGATGAGATTACTGTTCTTTTAAAAAGAGACACCAGAGAGCTTGCTGGCTCTCTCTCATCACCATCTGAGGACAAGCAAGGTGGCCATCTGCAGCCAAAAGAGAGCCCTCAAAGAACCTCACCAGGCTGGCACCCTGATCTTGGACTTCCCAGCCTCCAGAACTGTGAGAAATTAATTTCTGTTAAGCCACCCAGTCTATAGCGTTTTATTATGGCAGCTCAAGCCAAGCAAGACATCTTACATGCTAGAATTTTAACTCTACTGTGGAACTTAAAACAATTCTTTCATTGATTAAACATTCATCAATTTTTTTCATATCACTAATATGTTTGGAAGGGACTAAAAGGACAAGACCTCAAGATCCTTGTTTTCAAGAAGCTTAGAACTTGGAGAAAAATTACATGTACATGTGAGTAGCTAGACAGCAACTCTGAAGTTATATAAACAAGTATGCAAAAGGGTGTGTGTGACACACACACACACACACACACACACACATATACACAAACACATAAAGGCTAAATGCAAAGTGATTGAAGGAACAGCATGGGCTGGGGTCAGTCCAGCTTCCTGGAAGAAATTTGGCCAAATAGCTGTACAACTCTGGGGGATAGTTTAACCTTTTTGGATCTCGCTGACCACATCTGTGCATGAGGAGCTTGGGTTACATATATTTTATCCTGTTTCCAGTTCTCATGGTCTGTGAAATCATGAGCTCACATGATCTTAACTCCACTGGATTGAAAGCCATGTATTGGCAAAGAGAGAGAGTACGCCTTTTCTGAAAGGCAAGCACAAAGTTCACTAGTTAGACGTTTGTTCACCAGATTTTACAAGATAGGTCTCAGAGGAGATTTGAGGAAATGGGCCTATAATTGTATATGTGCTGGCTAGCCAGACTGACTAAACAAGTCAGCTAATTTGGAGTCTTCATATATACACAATTACGTTAATATAAACTGTCATTTATGAAGTATGCCAAGCATCCTACATATTTTGTCACTGACCTTTATTACAGCTACTAAGACTAGGTACAACTGTACTTATTTTATAGATGAAGAAACTGAGCCTTGGATAATTCACTATGACTAGAAGCATTGGGATTTAAGGACAAACCTGATTTGTTCCAATGCATGTTCTTTTCACTTTTAATAGCATAGAGCTCTCTAATATTTAGTCAGAGTTTATTGGGGCCCTGTTCTAAAGGTTTTGCAGATATTAATTCATTTCGTTCTCCAACAAGCCCATGAAATAGGTACACTTCTTCTCCCTGTATAACAGATGAGGAATCTGAGGAACAGAGAGGCTAAGTAACTCCTGGGTGATTACACAGCTAGCAAGAGGTAGAGCTGGGATACACTGTGTCATGAATTCTCCCCTATACAATGCTATGTAAATGCTGGTTAGATGTGTATGATTATCATTAACACTACTAGATGGGGGAAAATAACTCATTTTATTACATCTTAGTTATTTCTTAACCATTGGATGAAATAAGTAAAATGGTGCACAGTAAAGGGTCTGATCAAATATAAGGTAAATTGCTTGATCCACCAAGAGTCAAAGCAATGACTTGTGGAGAAAGCCTAATAGATTTCTTTAACAAGCTGATATTACTGTTAATAAACAAAGGCAAAATTTTATTTGTAGTTACTACATATGTCAAGACTGTAGTTGAATTCAAATTTTAACTGTAATTACCCTACAGTGGAAGGGGGTATTCTTTTGCAAATAAATTACATTTTATGTAGATATTATTGTCCCATATAAGATTAGTCAAAGACAATTCTTTCTCTCTCATTTTACTACATAAAAGAACCAAGGAGAATCTTAGAATGCTTTTAGATAAGAATGAAATAAGAAAAGTGCACAATTTTTTATCCTGTCTTTAGAGTCGTCTTTTTCTTTTTAATAAATCTATGCAGAGTGAAAAATAGTAGTATGCATCAATACTGGAAATATGAACTTTCTCTTGCAAAAAAATAGGCAAAAAGAGATGTATGGGACTCCATCCCTAGGGAACTTTCCTCTTTATTCAAGCCCATAAAGCAGAAAGATTACTTCCTTTCCACATCCAGATCCAGATGTCAGGGTAATGATATTCTCTGTGACTTTTATTAAAAACACTACTGTATTTTTACTCTAAGGTTATGGTAGCTAAAAATCTATAAAAGCATTTGGGGGGCTGGCCTGGTGGTGTAGTGGTTAAGTTCGTACGCTCCACTTCGGCAGCCTGGGGTTCGCAGGTTTGGATCTATGCACCACTTGTCAAGCCATGCTGTGGTGGCGTGCCATATAAAGTAGAGGAAGATGGGCACAGATGTTAGCCCAGGTCCAATCTTCCTCGGCAAAAAGAGAAGGACTGGCAACAAATGTTAGCTCAGGGCTAGTCTTCCTCACAAAATAAAGCAAAAAAAAAAAAAAAAATTGGGGAATCTAGGTCTAGGTACTTCTTTTCATTATTAAATTTACTAAGAAATTCCTGAAGAGATTTTCACTCAAGTTTCGCAATGCAAGTAAAGGAATACATGATTGAAATAATATAAAAGAGAGAAGGGAGAAGGGAGAAGGAAGAGGAGATTGAAGAGGGCACAGAATTATAAATACTCGTGTAAAAATGGTATTTTAGCCATAAAATCATGCCAATTATTAAGTGTTTAGAAGAGCCTTCTAGGTCAGAGTTTGGCAAACCTTTTCTGTAAAGGGTAAAATACTAAATATTTTAGGCTTTATGAGCCATATGGTCTCTCTTCCAACTAGTCACCTCTGCCACTGTAGTGAGAAAAGTCATACACAACATGTAAACAAATGGATGTGGCTATGTTCCAATAAAGCTTTATTTACAAAAATTAGGTTAAGGGCCAATTTGGTCCTCAGGCTCTGCTCTAAATCATAATGCTAAGATTATATCCCAGTGCTTTCTGATAGAACTTTCCATTTTGAAGGAAATGTTCTATATCTGTGCTGTCCAATAAGGTAGCCACTAGTCACAAGTGGCTATTGAGCATTTGAAATGTGGCTAGTGAGAGTGAAGAAAATAGATTTTATTTAATTTTAATTATTTTACGTTTAAGTAGTCATGTAACTACTGGCTACATCTTGGACTGCACAGCAGATTTCTTTCCTTTTTTAATCTGAGAGAAATTCAGAATTTCCTTTCATTGTTAAACAAAGAGAAACTTTTTATATTTTGAAGATTTTCAAAGTGCAAAATTTGAAAAAGTGGAAAAACGTTTCACTATAAATATAGAAAAATTAAATTAAAAAGACTATTTAACCTCACTTTATAGTATACAATATGCATACACATAAATATAAATATTCAACATGTATCTTATTTAGAAACATTAAAGACTCTCTTGCCTTAAGAGAAATTGTGAGAAAGGTTGCAGATGTGAGAAAAACATGGATAAAATAAATAAAATATATTTGATTTTTCTCCTTCTATATATTTTCTCCTGATTAACTGATAAACAAATGAATTTGATGTCATTCTATATAGAAGTTTTGATAATGTACGTGGTATCATTACATTGTGAAGCTTTTATCTAAAAGGATGAGTGTTATTAGATGAAAAGAACCTGAGCTTTGTCATCAAAAGTCTTGCATTCAAGACCCAGCTTCATCACTTATGACATTTTCAAAATAGTAATTCATTTCTTGAAGTTTCACAGTTCTTCCCTGGTGGTAAAATCAGGACAAAAATACTACCTACTATAACAAGTTGTGGTGGCGTTTGTGGGATTTCAATAATATGTACCCACTACATATACCATAAGTATATATACCATATATATATATATATATATATATATACCATACTATATATTATATATATACACTTTCTGATACATATACACACCATATACTATATATACCATAAGTATACAGGTGTCTGCTTTTATTATTCTTGGTAAGAGAAGGGATAAATACCTATTCCATGTGCACTCTGCCTGAAAATGTCTGAAATTAGTCATGCTTATCTCTCCCACCAGTGACCTAAGTCTGCAATTAGCAATCTCAGCATTTGCTTCTGAAGAGAGAGTTATTGTACTAAATAAACTCAGGGAAAAATGTTTCTTTAGTCCTAGAGTTTTTGAAATCTCTTATAATAAACTCCCTTCAGCAGGGTATGGAAGGAAAGAGGGAAGAAGAGCTTCTTAAGAGATAAACAGAAAATCAATTGCAGCTCAAATAGGTTGGTTAGAGAACGGGTAAAAAAAATAAAATTAATCCTGCTTTCCATTTATAGAGCAGACCCGTTGTCATCTGGGAGAGAAGTCAGTGTTGCTGTGAATGGGGTTTTCTGTCCCATTTATGAGCGCTCAGCCTTCATGACCTAATCACCTCCCAAAGTCCCCACCTCCTAATAACATCACCTTGGGCATTAGGTTTTCAAATTATGAAGGGGAGCGGGTACATATATTCAGACCAAAGCATTGTCCAAATAAGTACTTTTATTCCTGGCTAATTTATTCAGAGGAATCTGTAGATCAGGTTATTTCGCATCTAGATCTGAATACTAGTAATATAATTTCTTGCTAATTGGAAGTTATTAAATCCCACTGCAATCAAGAAATGAAGCTATCCTGTAGAAATCTTTACCATGGTGTTATTTTCTATAAACACAAATGGTTATAACCAGTGGGTCAACCTTCTGGAATATACGTATGTAACCTTTCTTCTTTACTGCATGCAGTGAAAGCATTGTGTGGTGAGAGGGCTTACCACAGATACTGAGTGTCAAAGCTCTCCTTATTAAGAACTGAAACTCACACTGAACAATAATGGAAAGGTATTAAAAGATACCAACTTGAAGACAAACCACAGGAAGCACGGCCATGTCTTATGCAGAAAGACTGGGAAATAACACATTTCCTCTTTCTCTCTTTTGGGGTCTACAGATTTTTCATTTCTGATGCTCTTGGCCTGTTAATGCTACTCATTTATCAACAGTATAGTTTTCTCATCTAATTCATAGTTTCTCATGCCCATAATTCAGCTTGCCCCTGGTTTTCCTTTGCCAGAGTACCAAACTAAAAACGTTCATGACCATTCAGCTTCAGAGTTCACCACCAATTTATTTAAAATTCTTAACAAAGAAACAAATTATCCCTTTCACCTGTATTTGGATGAGTTTCTTCGAGTCGGATGCTTACCCCCCTGCCCAATCAGCCTCAACCAGGAAAAATTGTACATGGTCCAAATCTAACCACCTAGGTTCATTCTTTTAGTAAAGGGTGATCTGGGCAGGCATGAGAAAACACATGCTACAACGGGCACGGAATCCTTGTTTATCAGCAACTGAACAATTTCTGGAAGATGAGTAACCACACATATCAGGTGTGTACGAATGAGTCTGGAGTGTGAGGGGCTTATATCCTGTTAAAATACAATTCTAGAAATGTGATTTCTGCAATAGCTTCTGAATAAAAGAAAAATGGTGAAAATTCAATCTAAAAACCAGAATAAGAGTCTTGTAAATGTTTTTTGCTTATCTAAAAGAAAGACATAAAATGATTGAGCAAAATCACACGAATGCCATACAATTTAAAATTTTTACTTGAGGCATCTTTTGTGATACAAAATATTTTATTTGGAAGATAAGTATTCTAATATAAATCTAGCTAGAATAAATATAATTCTGGGTAAGTCTGTGCATAACAAATAGTTATTTCTTAAAACAAATTTTTTCGAAGCCTACAAATATGGAAATAGCTGTCATTTTGATCAATTTTTCATTAATCACTATATACAAAGACATACATTTCTTCAGTTCCACAGATACATCCTAGACTTATAATTAAGGACTTATTATTAAGACTTATAATTAAGTTCATTTTCTTTCTATACATTTTTTTCCACTAAAACTAGAATGCAATTCAGCTGTTGGCTCTAAAGTGGTTGCATGTGGATTATGGAAGCAGCAGTTTTGGGAGGAATAGTTTATGAGATAATTTTAACTGTCTCATAATGTAGGAATTCTAACACTCGTACATATACGTCCTTCCCAAATATTGTTTCATAAAGAAAAATGCATATAAATTGAAATATTATTGCAGTTATATACTCAAAGGTTAATACATTGTGAAATATTTATAATAAATACTATGTATGGCTTCACTTCACTCATGAAAATGAACTTGTATCAGAAAACACCACATGGAATTATTTAAACAGAGATGAAATGATCACTAACTGACAAATGAAAATGTTCATATATTTTAAGAGGATAAAAATGAAAATAGTAAACCATTTTCCACTGTTTATTATATTTATGGAGTTCTAAAGAGCTTTATGTTTAAATAAAGAATATTTATAATACACTAAATAATTTAATTTCTATAGTCAATTTCATTCATTCATCTGTTTATTCCACAAATATTTGCTGACACTATACTAAGCTCAAAATATTATGCTAATGCTATGTCAAAGCTCACTGAACATGTGTTGAAAAGGTGTTGGAAAAACAAAATCCATATCTGGCATCACTTCTTTTTGTTACATTATTTTGGGAATTTATGTTACCTGCAATTTCAGATTTTATTGTCATTAAGAGAAAGTCACTTGAATATTAGCTTCCAATTGTTTTTTAAATTATTTATCTATGAACTTTCAAGTTTCAAAAATTTAAAGAGAATTGGTTTTATAAAACAAGATAGGCAAGTTAAAATTTTCAGGTTACTTTCAAACAAACAAAGTGGTTTTTAAAGTTTATTTTTTATGCCAATTCTCAGAAAGCAATAATTTTTTATGGTAATCCAGTATACACAGACATTTGCACCTAGATATATACTGAAACAAAAGATTGATATCATACCCTGACTATAGGCAGTACAATCTGATATTGTCTATTCTCTTATGTTTATTTTAAAAAGTCGTAGTTGAGGCCAGCCCTGTGGCCTAGTGATTAAGGTCCACTTTGGCGCCCCAAGTTCAGTTCTCCAGGTGGTACGGACCTACACCACTCATCAGCAGCCATGCTGTCGTGGCGACCCACATAGAAAATAGAGGAAGACTGGCACAGGTGTTAGCTCAGGTCTAATCCTCCTCAAGCCAAAAAGAGGAAGACTGCCAATGGATGTTGGCTCAGGACAAATCTTCCTCAGCAAAAATAAATAATAATAAAAAAGTCTTGGTCACAAAACATTACAGTGATTTCATGACCCACTAATGAATTTATCAGATCCCAAATTTAAAAACATTGCATGAAATAATTCTCAGTAAGATCACAACGATCGTGGCATCAGTGCAAATATTTGTTTGAGTTTTGTGCTTCTTTTCCTGTCAGTGTTACTACAAAAGATTATTGTTGGCATTTTGGATGGAATAGTCCTCTGTGGTGTAGAAGTCTCCACTGCATTGTGGGATATTTACTGTTCATGACCCTCACCCACTAAATACTAGAAATACCCCCTCAATTATTGACAACCAAGACCACCCCACACATTTCTAAAGTTTGGAGAGGAGCAGTGCTGTGTTACTGCCCTAGGTTGAGAATTCATGAAACAAGTGCAGAGTATAAAAATCAGTTAAATTATTTATATATGTATGGTATTATAAAATCAAGCCAATAGTATTGGGGAGTATGTTATGATAGAGTAATTATAGCAATAAAATAAAGATTAAAGCAATTAATCCATTATTTATTAATTTATTAATTTATTAGTCCATTATTATTTATTGCCAAATATTTATGTTCAAGAGCCTGTAACACCTTGTTTGTTCCTCACTTTCAAGAACTGAGAAAAGTTTGGATCTCAGATCAGTCACTTACTGACCTTTAAATTCCTCGTCTGTACCATGAGAACAGCACCAAAATCAACACTGTTGCTGTAAGAATTACAAGAGAAAATATATTTAAAATACTTGGCACAGCACCTGGCACTTAACAGGTGCTCAATATATTTACTTTTAAAGAATGAGATAAGATAGAAAGAAATGCATGTGTGAAGAAATATGTAAGCAAGCCAGAGGACGGAAGCCACTGGGCTGAACAGTCCTCTGAGTAACTAGCAGTGTCTGTGCTCAGAGCATCTCCCTTGTGCAGTAGCAGTCACGTGAGGGGGAGGAAATCAAAGTATTTTTGGAAAATTATTTGCCTAAAATATACGGAAAGGATTACTTCTATTTTCTTTGTTCATTGTTAAAGTATATGGCTAGAAAAAGCACCTTGCTTGCCTCTTTCATCAGTTTATTCAAATGATTATTAACATCAAAAATAGTATAATATCCTTAAATTATCATTTTGGCCTCATGGAAAAATAAAGAAAACAATAATTAATTTTTAAGGAAACTATTTGGAACTCTTTCTTTCTCTTTAAAAAATATTTTATAAAACTCCAATTCACACGCACAGATGATGCGACTATATAACTTAAAGGCAAAAAACCTTCAAATATAAATTGTGTAAAATTAATTATATGTGTGGTTATAAACTAAAATATGGAATACAATGTGGTTGACAGAAGAAATTATTTTTCATAATTTCAAAATGACCAAATCAAAAGACCAGGTTTTTTTTAAACCCCTCTGAAGTCTGTAGACTGCTAAATTTGCTCATATATTAGGAGCACACTATCTTATTTACTTATTTAGGATGTATCTAGGAAATATAAGTAGTAGTAGCAAATGACGAGAAAAGTCATTTTAGTGGTCATGGTCCAATATATTTCCTAAAATTACTATCTAAACAGCCTGTTTTCTTTGAAAAAAGAAAACAAATAAATAACTGCTAATTTATCCCTATAGTATGTCAAGCACATTATTATTATTATTATAAAAACTAGGAAATTTGAGATCTGCTAGGGAGAAAAAAGAAATATTTGTAAAAGTTCCTAACAATGATCAAAACTTTTGCATCAGTGAACTCTGCCTCTATGGATTTTTTTCACTATTTTACTTTTTTGAATAAAATGTTTCCAACCACCTCTATTGTTCCAAACAGTTTTAAAATGTTTTGCACTTCACCTGGATACAAAAGGTATATATGTATTACACCAACAAAGACTACTTTTTTGACTCAAAATGTAGCATATTATTTCTAGGAGATTAATGAGGGCTGTGTTCAAGCAAAGTATTTCTAACATTGGTGAATTGAGATTATCTCACATAAAATCATTCCCAACAAGACATTATTGCTCTGGAAGAATTTTTCCACTGACTTATCATTTTTAATCACATCAGTGTTCTACTGATTACTGATCATTCAATATAGCTTCAAGCTATTTGCTCTGAATGTGTTGTAAAAACAGGACATTCTCTCCACTCCCTGTGGGGAGTGTCAGAGCCAGAAATTGAGAGGGGTCTCTCAAATCTCAACCACCAGATCATGTTTCAGGGCCTCGAAGTGAAAGGGCAGATTTAAGTGGATTTTAAGGTTTTTAAAAAGTAAATAAATACTTGCCTCTCCTTTGTGAAGCTATTCCTTTCTACTGTCACACAAACATAAAAAAAAAACAAAAAGAAAGAAAAAACCTAGGTAAAGCTTGTTTTGTGCTAAGAAATAAACTCTATAAATGTGATTTATATTGAGCTAAATATATACTATATATATTTTTCTTTCCTATTTAACATACACAAAAGTTTGTGCAGAATAAATGAAAAACTCATAATTGCCTAATGTATAATAGAAATGGATATAAAAGTTTTAAAAATATGAAGACAAGTTAGAATACCTTTGAAAATTTATCTAAATGTATACATTTTCAGGAGATGAATTTTAGTAAAAATATGTGTTTTAAGATTACATATTTTTCACTGAATTTTTTATCTTTTAACTTCTTCTAGAATGAGTGTTCAAGTGTCTTATAGAGTTTGGGAGTTGTCTTGAAACATGGCCAGGGAAGCGGAGTGGTGGCAGAAAGGATGATGAGGCAGTGGGGCAGTGTAAAGGTCAGACTACTTTGGTCAGGCAAAATGATCCCACTTGGGAGAGAAAAGCTGATCTAGTGCTCCTGGGAGACACACTGATATATTGTTATGTCCCCAGAGCATGCTGCTATAATTGTCAGAGTCATTTCAGAGATCCTCCAGGGGCACTTTTGCTTTATCTTCCTATGGCATGCACACATTTATTGAATTCCCGCTTCTTTTTTATCTTTATTAAACAGAGAAATTCTGCTGACAGTCTTAGGTCAGAGCAAGATGGAGTGAATATATACTTTTGGAAGTTCATTGCTAGGTATATCAAAATTCTTGATTTTTTAGAGTAAAAGTAGTGAGCAAAGACATGGGTAAGCAGACACTTTACATACACTGCTCAGCTACACATTTTCTCTCTCCTTTTGTCTAAGCAGGGACCCAGGAAGTTGAGAGATGTACATCAGTTCCAAGGCTAGGGAATTTTTGTCTCAAACATGTTCCTAGTTTTAATTTATATATGTTAACACCAATTGCCGAAAAGAGGCAATGCTTTCAAGGTCTCAGGTAGAAGGAGACAGGATCATACATCCTTTAGTGTCAACAGGATCCTGAGTTGTAGTTAATGGAATAGAATTGAATAATTTAACACTCAAAAATAATTTGTCAAGCAGAAGTCTTTTTTTTTTTTCATAGATACATCATAGAACATTTTACTTTCAAGGAATCTCATAACTTTAAAAGAAAAGAACCATAATCACTTTCCAGTGCATAAGAGACTACAATGAGTTCTTGTTTAGCATAAGGATTTGAGGAAAGCATAGTATGCTAATTAGACCTCAGGTGAATACCACTGGAATAGAACAGTTGAAAATACTCTTTCCTCAAAAACTACAAATTCCACCTTCTTTTACTTTCTCACTTTGATGATCCTCAATTAACATCCCCTCCCTGCCCATGCTCCACAGATACCTCCAAATCAACAAGAGAAACTCTTTCTTTTGTATCTTTACCTTGATGAAGAGCACTCCTATGGACTCACATGCAAAACCTGAAAGTTTATCTTGATTCCTTTATTTTTTTGACATCTCCTACCTGTAATGTTTCCAATTTTTGTAGATTCTACCTCCAAAATATTTCTGTAATCTATTTATTTTTGTCAAGCTGCTCCATCACTACGTTAGTTCAGATTTCCAGCCCCTATCTTTTTACCTCTAAACAACTCAAAAAGGTCCCCTACCTCAAAGAATCACCTTCAGTGTAGTCCAGTAGTTCCCAAAATTTACAGAGAACCAAAATTATTTAACAAGTTTGTTGAAATGCATATTCCCAGACCCTGCCTACCTCACCTCTTGAGATTGTGATTGAGTAGAGTATGGGAATCTGTATTTTTAATAAGCATCTAGATGGTCCAGACACAAGAATAGACTGGAAGCAAACAGAGTGAAAGGTAGTAACTGCCAAAGAAGCCATGAGCTTGAACTGGAAAAGTCTGTAACTCTTTGAGAACTAAAGTAACCTGTGGGTTCTCAAACTTCAGTGAGCAGGAAGTAAGCTAAGAAAGTTGTGTACCCTCCATTTAGAATTGGTCAAAGAGGATAATGGAAAATAAAAGAGATGAACAGAAAGCTCTACCAGGAGAATCATATCCAATCTAAGGAATCTCTTGATCTCCAGGATAAGAGGCCTTCACATAATCACAGAATAGCTATAGACTACGATTGTTTTTTGATTCCCATTCTTCCCTTTCAAGTGGGACTATTTTTGTTGAGTGTGGTTTTTCTGCCCTGTTCTACCATTATATATAGGGTGTGTATTGGACTTTTAACCTGTTCTTTTATTTCCGTTGGTCTCATGGCCAAAAGGAGCCACACTGAATGCCAATGGAGTGATTGCCACTTATCAACTGGAGATTCTGGACTTTGAGCTGCATTTATCCACTGAATGTTACCTTTGGTTATCTCCTAGGAAAATTAATTCTATTGAATAAATTTCTATCCACAGACGCCTTGAGTAACTTTGAACTCCAATTTAAGAATCACTGACATTGTTAAAAAGATTAGTTTAGAGAGCTCCCAAACCTCTTTTCAAGCCTTACCTTCCCTACCGGTACAGATATGCCCTATGCTCTAACCAAACTAGACTATTCCTTGGGTCCTTGGGTTTTATCAGTTGCATTTATAAGAATTCATGTTGGCAAATAAAATTTTTTAAAAAGATAAGTAGCTTAAGCAAAGATCAAAATTATCCAATAGATACTTGGGTTCATATACCTAATGGAAGGTTGAAGAATGAGACTTAGAATGCAGGCACCAGCAAGGGAACTCTGGATGGCTCACCCACAAGAACGACCATGAATACAAGCAGCAGAAATACTTTAGATCGGTACTAGAGAATCTAGGAAGATGATAAAAAAAAAAAAAGTTTCCTGAGCAAAAATGCATTGAAGGCTATAAATAAAAGAAAGGAGAGAGTTAATTAAAGAAGGAGAAGCTAAGAAACTGGCATTCTCAATCAAGTTAGACAACAGATTTAGTGGGTGTGGAGAAATGGGAAAGAAAACAAGACAGGAAATTTTGATTATACATGCCAAGTGCAAAAGTTTGAGGTGCTGGATGTGGATGTGCTGATGAGGCCCAGAGTGAGGTTGAATTACTGGGTGGTCAATCTAGATTGAAGTAAGTAAAGGTCAGGGTTATTGAGGAGGAGAAGATGATGTGAACTTGAAGAGTTACATTGGTAGCCAACATCAGTTTGGAAATCATGAGAATGAGGTCAGCTGAAGTTGGTTGGAAAATTATATATAAACAATCTACTGAAGTTCTTCACAGAGATGGAAGTAAATTGTGTGGGGCTGGATGATAACAGTGATGATGTGAAGAAGGTTGTACACTCCAAGTGCATAGCATTCGAATGAAAATGAAAGGGAAGCTTGGGACTCTGATTCAAAAGTGGTGCTGGGAAGGAAATGGCACAATACCTTCATCAATGCTTTCAGATGAGTAGAAGAAAACCAATTAATTCAGTCCAACCTTATTATCATACAGTGGAAGAGCCTTTTCTAGAGACATGATATAGTGGGCAGAGCACTAGATATCTGGAGTAAACTTTATCATCATTATTGTATCAATTATTGATCAAAGACATACTAAGTACTAACCTTTGTATTTTTATTAATTGTAAAAGTGTTTTCTTAAAAAATATTAAAAATCAAATGAGGTATATAAAATAAAATATGAATGCTACCCAGTCCTCTTCTTACCACCACCACCAACCAACAAACACATGTGACCCCTCAAGAATCTTCACAGTTAATGATTTTGTGTGTTTGGATTTTTATAAAGCACCAGCTTTGTGCTTGTTTTGTTTTAACAGCAGAATTACTGTCCCTTTATATTTTATAGATGCTAAATATTGTACAAGATGTGAACTCATTTATAATTCAGTCATGAAGAGAAAAACAATGGTGCTTTGAGGACTTCAATTAATGTTTTAAAAATAAGCATTCTGAGGAAAAATATAAGAAAAAAATTCACCAAATATTGATACAGGTTATTGTGGGGAGCAAGGGTAAAAAGATCAAAGTTGTCTTTAAATTTTTAAAGTAATGCATTTATATAAAATTTGAACTCTTAAGATATGTGTATTGACTTTGTTTTTATAAAAAGATTTGAATATTAGATGACTGATAAAAATTGAAATTGTACATGAGAAAATTGGAGGTTGTGTAATTAATTGTATATTTTCTAATAAATAATAATGCAATAAATGCAAAAATTGCAATAAATTGCAAACAGTGTAATCAATCTAATGCATTTTGCTGACTTTTACACTGGCTCAAATATATTCTTTGAATTGTTAAATAAAAAATTATTCTGTCATTTGTTAAACGGTAAGGAAGGCTATATTCAGAAGATTGCTACAAGTGTCAAGATTATCGCAACAGGGGAGAGAGCTGGAGCTCAACTCTAAACACAGCAACCACAAGTGCGGACTCATAGCCAATGCCCAGGCTGGGGTGGGGTATCAGTGGCTGGAAATTACAAAGAGGAGACATCAAGGGTAGGGGGATTTCTGCTAAACCTACTTAACACAATTCATGGTGAAGGCAGGTGAGATGATCAGATGTTGAGGGGAGGGGGAGTCCTCTCTAAACTGATTTAGCAGGATTCTTGCTACACCTGGGCTAGGCAGGCTTGAGGACAAGGCCCAAGGTTGAGGCTTAAGAGGCTCAAAGGAGTCTGACTAAAGTTCAGTCAAGGAGAGTTTTGGTCAGAACCACTGCATTATATTGTGGCTATAATTTTAATTGGAATCTAGTTTAAAAGCAAAGGGTTTAAACTACAAACTTCTCCACATTGTAGGCCTGATAATAACTTTAATGATGATTAATAAGCTCGCATATTTCTCTGAGCCTAATGTGATATTCAGCAGCAGCTATTTTATTACTTGCACTATTTATGGCTTCTTTATCCCTCAACCTAGGACAAAACATAAAAAGCCTCAGTATTGTATCTTGTTGTTAAGCTACTAAATTTGTGGTTCCCACATAATGTTGCTATGCTTAGTTTTTGCTGGGAAAATCATAGTAATTTGTTCTTAACAAGTCTTAAAATTTATGTTCTCCATGGTAAATTTGAGGCAAGAATTTTAAATAATGTAAGCCTCATCCAGAAACCTAATTAAAATTAACACTTCAAATTATTTTTTGTTTTTGTTAAATGTACTAAATCATTTTCAGGAAATTTGTTCCTATTGACTCTTAGAGATTTATTAGGTATAAACCCTGAACTAAAGTTTAATATCTACACACAGTAAATCACCTAGGAAATGACACAAAACTATTCTGAAGTGACTAATCTCATTTTCCAGGTACCACCAAAATGCAAAACAAGAAAAATTACACGAGGAATTCTCAGACTAAACTTCCTACTTTAATAGGGATATACATCATACTTAAGCGGAAGTGTTATTAACATGGATGAAGCAAACCAGAAACAGCTTGGTAGCCCATTCTCATGTGTGTGTTTAGATTGGCTTTTATGTTAAAAGACAGTGTTGAATTTCTAATCAGACAGTGTTAAAATATGTTGTCTTGCTTTTCTTAGGTATAGCTGCACTACCTTTAAATCAAATGTTATATTATTTTAAATTGCAAGTCCCTTGCATCAAAATTGAAAATCAGTAGACACTAGCACAGCACCATAAATATGTTTATAGTATTATATTGTGAACTGTAAACACTTTTAACTATCACTTTTAAATTAATGACTTTTCTCCATTTTGCTAAAGGGCTTCCCAGAAAAGAGGAAAAGTGATTGTGTAGTTTTAACTTAGTGGCCATCCAAGTGCTAAGATTACTTACATTTTTATTTAGCACTTAAAACGCTCAATATCCACTCATTAGGCAAATTAATGTGGTTTTTCTAATTCTTTGAAACTGAGGACCTGGGAGTGAGAACTTCACTTTCAACAAATTAACTCTAAATGCCTGTAATTAATGCTCTGCATTCTTTATCATGATTGTCTCACTTCTATCTCCACTGCAATGGGACAAGAACAACAGATCATACCCATGATATTGTATTTATCCTTTGGTAAGATGAAGAGAATATTGATGTAGTAAGAATGGGAAGTGGAAGATTTACCAACATGAGTTTTCAAGATAATAACTGAAGCATTTATTTAGATGGAAATTTAGATAACTGGCAGAATCTGAGGAATCATTATACCAATCATTGTGAAAATGAAAAAGCAAGTTGAATCAATAACATTTTGGCTTTGCTCTCATTTTCTCCTCAATTTATAAGTATATGGCATCTTTAAAACATGATTGATTGACTCTGATTTTAAAACCAACACGAACCTGGTACAGATAGCTAAGAAAAATCATAAAAGACTGAAAAGGGCAAAAATGATTAGTGGATGTCGTAACTTAACCCCTCCAGGTTTCTCCACCAATTCATAGCATTGGGTATTATTTTCCATATGCAGATGAATTCTCTCCAGTGAAGGGACAATTGATTTCTCTTTCTTCTTGTAGAAAATGCCAGTTTTGCTTCTATTTGTAAATTTATTTTGGCATTCCTGATTTACCTATATAAGTGTAGTACTTTGAATTCTCCTTTGAACCAGTTGTAACATCTTACTGTATCCTTTATTAATTAACGAGTTAAATAAAATATTTGGTATATGTTCATTTTATATTTGTATTAGAGTGATGATTTTATCTTTTAAGAATTTTTTTATAAGACTCATACAATATTTACAGATGTAGCCAACATAAAGTCAAGTTACCCTTCCTAATATTCTTGAAAATGCCAAATGGGGATAATATTTAGCATAACAAAATTTCTTAAAAGTCTACTTTCTCTTTCTTACACAGCACACACACTAGGAGAGAGAAAGAGAAAGAATTGCCATCACCTCCCAATTCATTCTTCATCTACTCTCTAAACTCTCCTATCCCTATTCATTATTTCTTGTCTCCCTCTTCTTTCCCTCTCCTTTTAGGTTATATTTTCTTATCTGCACTTTACTTTTAAAGTAAATATGGGTTTTTTAAACATGGTGTCTCTTTCTTACACCTCGGTTTTTACCACAGTTTTCCCACAACAAAAGTCGTCCAGTTATTCTACTAGACAATTCTCCTGTGTTGAAATCACAAAGGTAATGTTATGCTTATCCATGCACTAATTATAATATACTTCTGTGTCATACAGATGACAAAAAACGTGTTGGAAAGTGCACAGAATATGAAAGTAGTTATAGTTTAGGTTAAGGTTGTTAAGGGTAGGGGGAACTTTAAGGGTGGAGAACAAAGGGGCTTGTCATGAAAATTTAAAATCCAATAAAATACATACAAGGCCTGCTGGGTTCTCAAAATCTTTTTGATTACATTAAGATTTTTGGAACAATGTTGATAGCAAAATGGAGTTAGTTTTGGTGAACCTCTGTCTCCCCTACAAATTCTGTTCTATTCTACTTGGAGTGCATATATAATAGCAGAGTAAGGTAGCGCTTTTTTTTTTATTTTCTGTAAATCCAGTATCTTATGCGCCTACTGCTTACTTAGTTATCCTAAATTACTCAAGTCTCTCCAAAATTAGGACTGCATTTTTTCATAAATGAAGTTTTTAAAGTGCCATATGCTCTATTTTGAATATATTCTAGTTGATTAATCCTCCTCCACAAAAAGTACATGTGGAGTCCAATAAACACTTTTATTCTGAAAGCATCTCATCATGCAGACATTTAACTGATTGTCCAGAAATTTCTTCTGCTATAAACTTCTCTGTTCCCCCTCCCCCTTCCCCATGGTCTATTAGGCAATGTCTAGACAAGTAGGTTACTTTGTTCAGTTAGCTCTGGATGTTTGGAATGCAAAATAATAATCTTTACAGGAGGAAAGAAAGTTTAGTATCTGAAGGAAAAATCTCCAGTGAAGCTAAGCTAATCCTATTTGATGGCTAGTTTCTAACATTAACTTCCTGAGTTTGATGTTGCTTCTCTTTATATAAATGTATTCTACCTGTGTATGTTTTAGTGCTCTTCACATTGCCAAAGGCTGTATTTAATAGCTAGGCATCAAGCAGAAACATCAATCTTTCTTTAGGGTATGTGCGTGTGTGTGCCCATGTGCGTCTGTATGTCAGCAGCAGGGCCAGAGGAAAGGGAACAGAGGAGGCTTGTGTGGCAGGAAACAGACTAGTATAAATATGCATTGCTGTGTGGTTAACATAGTTTACATGAACGAGAACAAAATAACTGCAACATTTGCCTTTAACATCTGTAAAAGCACAGGGATCTGGGGAATACAGAATGGTGGAGAACATGCTGCAATGAAACCCTCAAAGTTAGATTTCCATTTTACTTACATAAATTAAAAGGACTTTGCTCTAATAATCTGAAAATATATCAGTTGGACTCATTATTTTCACTTGTAGTCTCTTGAAATGGGCCTTCCTGACTGTGGGCTATCACACTTTAAATCCATTCTTACCGTCTCCTCTGAGTTTTCTGATATCTTTCTTACTGCTACCTACACATACACACACACACGTGTGCGCACACACACACACACCTGAAGAAATTCAACTGCTCTAAGACAAATGTGTCATCCTGTAGGAATCCTTCTCCTGCACTCCACTAGACTTAACTGCTGGACTGCTATAACTGAACACATCACACGTGCATTATACTTAGTGCCTTTCTTACCGGACTGTTATCCACTTAAGAGCAAAGAGTGTGTATTATTTATGTTCATGTATCAACCCTTTCACGACTCCTCGTCCTGTAACTGTGTAAGTAAAATTTCACTGAAATGGCTAAAGAATATTTAAAGTAATTCATCACACTTAGGATAATTCCAACTTTTTATATCTCCATTGCCGATTCATACCTTTGGTGGTCTCCAAAATAGTACTTTGTCTCCAGGTACATCTCTACGAATTTACCCTAACCAGCTTCTCCAGAAATACATTTTAACTGTCTATATTTTTGAAGGAAAAAGCAGAATAATACCTAGCAATACTCAAATTTAGAGTCATAGTTCAAACCCTAGATCCTACAGAAGAGCCGTTCTTTCTTTATGAAAAAGAGAGGTTGAGGATGAATAGTTAGCATGGTGACCCTTGACTCTTCTTTGACTGTAATACTGGCAAGTCATTTGTTGCCATTATAGGAATTGCACCTGAAAAGCATCAAGCACTTAAGAAAAGTGTAATTTATGTTGCTGATGTTTTTCTCTTTGACTGCTGCTCCTCATCGTCATGCAGCTCTAGATCACTTACAAGATGGAAGAAGCAATATCTTATTCTTTTTTTTTCTTGTTCCCACCTCCACAACACCTAGAGAGTCCTTTAGACTGAGTAGATGCTCAATGTACATCGTCACATAGCATTGCTCTAAATTCCTCCTAATCTTCCACACCCTCTTTTTTTGATTTGACTCTCCTATCATTCAAAACAAATGAACTTTCCAGATCTAAATTGTAAGGCCCAGTGGCCACACTTGCCAAATTATTTGGCCTATGCAGTCTTATGTTCATTGCAACATTATTTACAATAGTCAAGACATGGAAACAAGCTAAGTGTTCACCAGTAGATGAATGGATAAAGAAAAGGTGGTATATATACACAATGGAATATCATTCATCCATAAGAAAGAAATCTTGCCATTTACAACAACAGGGATGGACCTTGAGAGCATTATGCTAAATGAAATAAGTCAGGATGACAAATACCAGATGATCTCACTTATATGTGGAATCTGAAAAAACTGAACTCATAGAAACAGAGTAGACTGGTGGCTGCCAAGGGTAGAGGGGGTAATGGGTGAAGGTGGTCACAGGATACAAACTTCCAATTATATGATGAATAAGTCCTGGACATCTAATGTACAGCTTGGTGACTAGTCAACAATACTGTATTGTATACTTAAAAGTTGCTAAGAGAATAGTTCTTAAAAGTTCTCACTACAAAAAAAAGAAGGTAACTCTGTGAGGTGATGGATTTATCAACCTTATTGTGGTAATAATTTTGAAATACATATGTATGTCAAATCATCTAAACCCAGCTCTGAGAAAAAAGAAAGGGAATGTTTTAGAGCTTTTCTTCTCCTCCTTGTCCTCTTCTCTTCCTCCTTGTTCTTCTTGCCATTCTATATGGTGCTATTGCTAGTATGTGCTGAAGGCTTCCTTCTGAGTTTAAAGGGCAACTATGTGGTGACAGATATGTTAATTAGCTTGATGGTGGTAAACATTTCACAAAGTATATCTATATCAAAACATCACCTTGTACACATTAAATATTTGCAGTTTCTGTCAGCTTCAATAAAGCTGAAAAAAATTTTAATTGAAAACTAAAAAGCTGAAAAAAAGACTAATAATGAAGGGAGTACTTAAGAATTTGACAGGGAACAGATGTGATGAATTTGAATCAGTTAATAGCAAGGTTAACTTTGTGTGCAGAGGTAAATTTTCTGGTTTCTTGCAAATTTGGAATAAAACTAAATAAACTTTACTTTGTTCTAAGCATGCATATATATTGCAGAACATATCATGTTTTAAAGTGAAAGTTACTTGAATGTTACTTTAGCTATCACAGCTATCAACAGTTGTATATCTATCAATAGCAAACAACAGAAGTTAGCTATAGATAGATATAAGTATAGATAGATATGATGTAGCCAGGTGTGATGTTTAATTTTGTCTGTCAACTCGACTGGGCTAAGGAATGCCCTTATATCTGGTATAACATGATTTCTGCATGTGTCTGTGAGGGAGTTTCTGAAAGAGATTAGCACTGAATCAGCAGACAAGTAAAGAAGATTCACCCTCAGCTATGTGGGCTGGCATCATGCAACCACTGATTGGAGAGCCCAAACATAACAAAAAAGCAGAAGATGGGAGAATTTGCTGTTTCTCTTCTTCAGCTGGTATGTCCATGTTCTCCTGCCCTCTGACATGTGGCTCCTGTTTCTCAGGCCTTCGGACTTGGACTAAATTACACCACCAGCTTTCCTGGTTTTCCAGCTTGCAGAGGGCAGATCATGAGACTTTTCAGCCTCCATAACTTCATGAGCCAATTCCTATAATTAATCTCCTTATATCTTTATCTATCTATCTATCTATCTATATCCTATTGGTTCTGTTTCTCTGGAAAACCTCGACTAACACAATAGGTTAACAGATATATAGATATTTCTGTCATATTTCACCCTGTTTTGATTAGATTAAGCAGCACAACCTCAACAAAAATATGCAGAATTGCTTAGTATATACAGTTTATATTAGTATAGTTACTAAAAACACAATTCTGAAGGTTGTTTGAATGAGATAAAGTGTCTTTCTGCATAGAAAAGAGTATGTATCTCAATATGAACTACAGTGCCATTTACAGTATAAATGGATACATTTGAAAATAATTCATCCTTTTCCCACTCACATATTTAGTACCATTTGAGACTGTAACCATAAATGCTTAAAAGTCTTTTTTCTTAAAGCTCTTATGTTATTATTCCTACCTAATGGATTGTTTTTGGTTGCATCCACCAGTATATTGTTCAATAAGTCATGAGTAGCCTTGCTGGGTTAAATGCATGTGCATAGTGGGAGAAAGAAAACAGCATTATTTATTTGAGTATTTTATTATGTGCTAAGCACTATGTCAAGAATTTCATATATATATTTTTTTTAATTCTCAGAGAAACTTGAGTGGTTAGTATTATTATACCCAATTAACAGATGGGGAAAATGATGGTCAGAGAAAATATGTAATTGCCTATGTCACACAGCTCCAAAATGGCAGAGCTAGGATACAAACTCAGTTCTTGCTGGCTCCAAAGGGCATGCTTTTCCCACTATAAGAAGCTGCAACTTGAAGTAGCATTCTATCATAAAATTTTACTTATTTTCTGTAATCGTTTATGTTATATCCATTTTAAATATAAGCTTATGAGATGTCAAATTAATGTTACTTAAAATATTTTCGTTTAAAAAATAAACTAAGCAGAACTGGCAATTTAGACAATTATTTTAAATTAATAATAATATTTTAAAAGTAGGAAAATTATATATTTTTTTAATCTTATTATTTACATACAATTTTGTATGATGCTTGCAGCCAGAGAAGAACTTTTTTGAACTCCAACCTATTGAGGAAGATATCACAAAGAGATAACACTATTCATTCTTAGACCTTGGGGAAATTAGAAATCAGTGTTGCACATTATTTCTGTTTTCTATTAGAATATCTAATATTCACCATGTTACTGAGTACAGTAACTACTAGATAGTTACTGGGTACAGATTATTAATGTGTTTATGATAAAGCCATTAGCTGTTTTACTGAAGATTTTGTGAATGGTATTCTGGGAACTGTGTTTTTAAAAAATGTTAATTTTCATAAATTTATATAAACATTTTTCCCCAAAATCTGAGATTGCAAAATACTTTCTTTTCGATGGTAAATTACATTTAAACATAACTAGCATAGTCACCCTTTTTTTTTTTAGCAGGTAAATACATCACAGTATTTACCTTTCAACACTTGTCTGTCTTTCTGATTCTAACTAGTCTTTGCAAAAGAACACCTATAAAAAGGAACCAGCAGATCATTCCTAGAGGGTTCCAAGAGAAAAACATGTCCTTTCCCCATTATGTGACAGCTTAAATGAAAGGTGTTAACATTGTAACCTCCAAATGAGGTAATAATAGTCTTAAAAACTAAAATTACTAGTAATTATCTAATGACCTGATTACACTTAGCCTTTTAAAAATCTGTACATACCTTGAAAGTATAATTTGGGATAAAACAAGTATACTCTGTAGAAAAATTTATCTTCTCTTTTACACCTGAACAAAATGCAGTGGCCCAACACCTTCCTACGGAATTTACAAATATGATAAATACACACACATATAGCCCCAACAGTCTCATTTTCTTACACAGCAACAGAAGAACTGTCCTCTCCAAATGGATGACCCCACCTGGAAGGAAGATTCACTGTATCACCAGAGAGTGGTGATGGGTATCTGAGGACACAGACTTTTTCCCCGTATATGACTCAATTCTCCTTTGAGTAAATTGAAATGAATAGCACTACAGGAGTTGTCCTCTATATCAAGCTACCACTTCAAAATACTCCCAGGAGATGCAAATGTAATTTTGTTAAACAGTACTTGAGTAATAACTCAACCTAGATCTTGGTTTACCTAGGCTCTTGGGTATTCACTCAATGTAAATCCTCGGTAGTGTTTCTAAAACTTGTATAATGCGAGGCAAATAGTCAAGAACCAGGCATTATATGCTAAACAAAACGAGGTAATTCCTTGTTATTCACAAGCTTGGGGATTGATCAACAGAAGTAGCTGCTATGAATGAACGTGTTACATTGAGTTAGGAAGGCTGACAACTAGTATTTACATTTCTTAGTAAACATTTACAGGCTTTTGTTAATTTAAATCATTTCCCCTGGTTTATCAAGTTGTTTTTATTGCACTTGTATTTCCATTAAAACAAAACAGGAAAACTAAGATATAATCTTCAAAAAATGCAAAAACAGTTTGATTCAACGAAATGCAAGTTGTGTTAGTATATTCTAAATGTACACATACATACAATTTGAAGGTTGATAATATTTACGCAGTGACTCCAGCATTTCTCGAAGAGACGACCTCCGGGACAACTATTGGTTAGAAAGGGAGTGAGACTTGATTCATTAAAATAGCAAGTATACCACATTTTATGACGTTTCGGGGGTGGTTTCAGGGAGAAGGCTGATGGAAATTATGGGAGAGCTAAAATATCTTCCCCTTCAAAAGGAAATAAAGCGGTTAAAGTCCAAACCTAAAGATGAAAATAAAGGGCCTCAGCCAGGGCCTGGGTCTCTGCGAGTGCTGGGGGGCCCAGGCTCGGGCTGAAGCCCGGGCGTCTGCTCCGCGCTGGAGGAGGACACGGGCTGCGTTCCCAGGCCTCGCAGGCCTCGGGTGGGTCTCGGGGAGGGGCGGGAGGCCGCGCCCTACAGGGCCTGCCAGTGCCACTACTAACCAGACCGGGAAGGGATCCTGGAAGGCTGTCGACACAGCACCTGGTCCAGAATCCGGCCAACTCTGGAAACATCTGGGTGGGACTTACTAGCTCACCTCCTCAAGGATGGTCCACGAGATGTTGGCCAAGGGCGAGGGCCGGCGGGTCCAGGTGGTGCCCGAAGTCTAGCTGCACCCCGGAGCTGTGATGTCGGGGCCTCGTGGGCGTTCGTGCACTGGACGCGGGCGCCGACACCGACAGAGCTGAAGAGGAGCCCGGGCGGCCGAAGATGAGCTTCACGTCGCCGCCAAGGCCAGGACGCCAGTGTCCTGTAGGCTACGGCCACTTCGGAAACCCCTCCGCCTTGGGGATGCCTGTGTGGGCTGGGCTGTGACATGCTTCCTTCTGACTGGCATGACGGGGAGGGAAGGACGGATCAGTGCTTTTAATCAGATAAAACGTGTCCTTTCCTGAGCGTACACCGCACGCAGGATGCGCGGAGGCAGCCCCAGGAACGGCAGGAACATGAGGCCAAGCTGGAAGTCAGAGCTGTGGACCCTGAGGAGCTGGACGCTTCCTCCGCGGGGCGCCCACGTCTCCCCACGCCCCCTCCAGCCCCATCTCCATCTCCCCACTCCGCCCCCAGGCCTCCCCACCCCAACCTCCTCACGCACCCCACCCCCGCTCCCACGCCCCCAACCTCCTCACGCCCCCCACCCCCACCCTCCTCACGCCCCCCACCCCTACCCCACCACCACGTCCCCACCCCCACCCTCCTCACGCCCCCCACCCCTACCCCACCACCATGTCCCCACCCCCACCCTCCTCACGCACCCCACCCCCGCTCCCACGCCCCCAACCTCCTCACGCCCCCCACCCCCACCCTCCTCACGCCCCCCACCCCTACCCCACCACCACGTCCCCACCCCCACCCTCCTCACGCCCCCCACCCCTACCCCACCACCATGTCCCCACCCCCACCCTCCTCACGCACCCCACCCCCGCTCCCACGCCCCCAACCTCCTCACGCCCCCCACCCCCACCCTCCACACGGCCCCCACCCCTACCCCACCCCCACGTCCCGCACCCCCTCAACCTCCTCACAGCCCCGACTGCTACCCCCAGCCCCTACCTCCCCAACGCCCCCACGCTCCGGCTACCCCACTCCCACCCCGACCCGGCTGCGAGAAGAGGCGCCGCGGGCAGTGGTGGCAGCGCCGGGAGGCCGCGGGGCCCCTCTGGCGATGGCCGCCCGAGTTCGTGGAAGTCACCGAGGCCTCGGCCGCCCGCTAGTGGACTCTCTTCAGGTAGTCCTCGTGTCCCTGAGGAGATCCCTCCATGCGCAGGAACGCCCCGCCATGTCCGGGCTCTCCACACGGAGGAGGCGCGGGTTCCCGGCAGCTTCCGGTGGACACGGACCGGATGGGCGCCACCGACCAAGCCGTCGTCCCGGCGTCCGCCACCGAAGTGACGGTTCAGACAAGGCTCCGCTGAGGCCAGGGCAACTCGACCGTCTCCACTGCCCGTCGTCATCGACTGCCCACGGCGAGGGAAGGGCAGGAGATTTCTGAGCAGCCGCTGAAGGGGCTGAAGTGACCCAGGCGTCCGTCAGCCCGAAGCGGGGTCGAGGTGCTGAGGTCTCCAGTCCCTGTGACAGGCCGCGTCCACCCGCACGTCCACCCGGCAGCCCCGCGTGGAGCCGGCGTTGCCCATTCCCCCGGAGCAGATCCTCCCGAGGCAGAAGGCAGCTGGCTGCGTGTCGTGACCCAGGCCGTGCGTGCTTGTCTGGTGGCCGGAGGGCACCAAAGCTGTGGGACGGTCGCCCTCGGCTGCGGACGAACGAGAGACATGCACCTCTCCACCATGGAGCGGCTGCTTGAGCACCTGTGCCTGGCCCTGGGCTGCACGTAGGACCGTCCCCTTCTACGGGGTCACTACCCGCGTGGCCCGCTCCGTGGAGCTGCAGGTCGGGGTGGCCCGGAGCATGGAGCCCGCCTCCCTCCGAGGCAGAGGAGGGCCGCACGGGCCTCGGCGCGCCTTCGTCAGGGAACTCCCGCAGACGGGGGACCACGGAGCACTCTGCCCGTGGCTCAGGCCCACAGGCCCCGGGAAGGTCCCGGGACAACCTGGGCAAGCTGCGGGCGCTGCGAAGGCCTGACTGCAACAGGCGGTGGTAAACTGAGGACGTGTAGCCCTCGCTGCCCGCCGCCTCAGCAGTGGCGGGACCCCCAAAGGGAGAATGGAGATGCTGGGAGGAGGAGGCGCCCCTTCCACGGCAGGAGCCTGAGAAGGCAGAGCCGTCTTGAACCAAATGGCTGAACGTCCTTGCTTGTGCCGTGGGCATTAGGTGTTCCCGCTGGATCCAGTGAGTGAGCTTCTTACTTAGCTGTCCCCCAGGTTTCTTTTCAGTGGAGATTTGTACTCCCTTTTGTAGTCCTTACTGGTCTCTGCTGAAGGGCTTCCGGGATCTATTTGTAGATTTTCCTAATCATGGTTAGTAAATGTCTTTGCAGAGATGAAAACAAAACATGGCTTTGTTGGGGTCCTTCTTGCCCACTTGGGTTTCTCACATGTCTCTCCGCAGAACATCTTGAGGTGCCATCTTCCTCCAGAGAGTAATGTTCATATCGGACTGAGTTCCTCAGAGTGTCATGTTTTCCCTCATATGGGAATCTTCCAGAACAGAACTCCCTCTGCCCAGAACACTGGTTACAACCCATCACTCTTTCTCTGCCGTGTTTTATATAGCTAATAGATTCACACTTAAGGTTCTAGTTTAGACACCAGTACCTCTTATAAGTTCACTAGGTTCGGTACCCCTCTGGTTAATAAATGCATGTGCATCTTTTCACTTCTCATGTTATATTGAAACAACCTGTAAAACTATCTAATTTCCCATTGGACTATGAGCTTCTGGAGAAGAGGTCTCGTGTATTTTAAACCCTTTAATAAGTGGACTGAATCCAGTGAGGATACAGATAAGAAATGGTTGGTTTTTTTCTTTTTCTCCAGACTAGTGTCTTAAAAACATTTCTGATACTTCCTTCCAGTCTTGGATGGAATCTTTTGCTATACAATTCAGTAAGAACAAGTTTCATTTTAGTAATTGATTCCTTTTGGTATTAAAAAATCTAGATCAGTTTAATTTAAAACTTAAATCTCACGTACAATGCAAAGCTTCTCTCCACCTGCCAGGGCAGCTATGACCCTGCTTGACTTGGGGACTGGTAATAGGAAGGCAAACATGTTCTCCTCTTTCTTCTCTGCTTCTCACACTTTGCTTCTTGGTCTCATTTCCTCCTCCAGAGCATTTTGAGAAAAGATGGGAAATATCTTTTGTGGTTGGTTTTGTCATCCGAGCACTCTGTGAGTCAGGCCATGAATGCTAATTCTTTCATTGGTTGTATTAATGAGTTCTTCTAAGGCTCCTGTGGATACCTGCATATTTCATGGTTTCATTCAGTTTCCCACCTCCTGGAAATACACTCCACAGAGTCCCATTCCTGGAGTCCTTTTCCCTGACAGGACACCATCTTGTATAGGATGCTGTCAGGATGTTTTGAGCCTGGCCGTTTGTGCAGCATTTTCATCAGACCAATTGGTAACTCCTGTTATCCTTGCAAGCATCCTTGCAGGGTGCTTTGCATTGCATGGCTTTCTCCTTGCTCTGCCCTATGGACCCAGATGATAAGTGACACCAAATGCTTTGTTCATAAATATTCCCCAAATTATGGAGATGTGTGTCAAGAATTATCTCAGTATGCTCTAGCCTAGTAGTTCCAGAGATAGCCTAATGAACGTCTGCTGTTTAGAAAGCATCCAGTGGTGGAATGGGTGGCATAATACCCTTCTGAAGCTCTCCTCATTTGTATTGAGGTGGCAGCTGGGGGAAGAAAGGGAAATATCAGAGCACTCAGGAATTATCTCAGTATGCTCTAGCCTAGTAGTTCCAGAGATAGCCTAATGAACATCTGCTGTTTAGAAAGCATCCAGTGGTGGAATGGGTGGCATAATACCCTTCTGAAGTTCTCCTCATTTGTATTGAGGTGGTAGCTGGGGAAAGAAAGGGAAATATCAGAGCACTCCAACTTAGCTGATTACTCAGTGAATGCCTCAGTGAGTAACCCATTCAAGTGTCTAGTCTTATATATTGTGGATGTGAGTGAATTGTGTTTGCTACTTTAGTAAGTCCAACTTGGATATAACTAGAATTTCTATTTATAACACGGAGGATTTTATTTTCTATTGTTTTCAATTTTGAGGCATAAATCAAAGTGCTAGGCATTAGAAAATGTCCCATTTAAAGCCAGAGAGTCAGCATGGCAAAATGATTAAGACTATAGACTTGTGCCACACAGATTAGGATTAACGTCCAGCTCCATTATTTATTAGCTGTGTGACCTTGGGCAAGTCACTCAACCTGTCTGTGACTTAGTTTGCTCATTAGAAACATAGGGATGACAATAACAGTAACTTTCTAGAATATGTAATAACCTCATAGAATTGTTACCAGATTCAGTGAATTTACCATATGTAAAGGACATGGAGCAGTGCTGCTATGTTGGCTGTTTGCATTATCTGTCCCATTTACCATTACTTTTCCTGACTCACAGTGGGCCCTTCATCAATATTTATTGAATGGATGGCTTCACCAGTGTGTGTAAGACACATGTCTTAGTCAAATGATACCACTAATCGAAATAAAATATCTTTTAGAAGTTAAACATGCAGAATCAACCAAATTGCACCTAAAATATACTAATAATGTGTTAGAAAATGACAATACTGATGTTTAAAGTTATTATATATATCAGTTTGCAACCAAATCACAACCCTCCAAGGATTTCAAGATTGTACATTAAGAAGTTTGAGACAAATATAATAAGATTTTTTTTGCAAGATGGGTCAATCCAAGAGGAAGTGTAAAAATATGAACAGGCATACACATGCGTTTGGTTCATGGGTATTACAATGCACAAAAATTAATGAAGAAATTGATTTTCTATTAGCTTCCTCCAGGAATGGGCCATCACTGCTAAAATCATATTTTCCATAGCAGACAGTGTTGCATGTAATTCAGTGCTGACAAGTTGTCCACTCCTAAACTTTGCTGTGAGAAGACTAGTGTTTATTGTGATTAGTAAGAGCTCATACCATTCTGGTTGTTGTATATTTTTCATATTACCCCTTATTATCAGGAGGTATATCAGATACTCAATCAAATTTATTTTATTAAAAATGGGAAATATTAATACAGATATCTGAAGAATAAGAAATATGTCTCTTTATTTTAAAATTCTGTCTTGACAAATTGCCAAAGATTTGAATTTATCCCATGGAAATCCAACTATATAAAGGTTTTTTTTTTAATGTCCTGGAAAGTTGGGCTTAACACTTATCTGTATAATCAAATACAAATATACATATGTTTCCCATTTAATTAGAGCCTTATGAGGTAATGTTTTAGAAAGTAGTAAAATGTGTGTGTGTGTATATATATATATAAAATCTGTTTTAATTGCAATTCAATATCAATTTAGTTATTAGAAAGTATTAAAATATGTTTTTCTTTTTTATAGGTAATATTAACAAAACCTGGGTTATATACAGATTAATTTTTTAAATAAAACACAAAATGAGAATAATGATGTGTAGACTACATTTAATTGGTTTTCTCTTTAAAGCATAATTAGCATTCCGTAGATAACATGAGTAATACTATCCAAAGAAGTGGCTTTAATAAGCATTACAATATAGAACTGTGGGGCAGTCAGTTAATGGGGGAGTTGTCATTCACAAAAAAAATGTTCTCAGTTCTCTTTTAATTGCTTTTTAATCTATTTTCAGGCCTGCTAAAATGGAGTACTATTGTTTTATCATCAGATAACATTTATGTTAAAGCAACCAACATTTTATATAAAGTTTTATTAAAATTTTATATGCTTTTTTCTTTGATATTCTTTTATAATATCAAAAGACTTTGAGGGGCCAGCCCAGTGGCATAGTGGTTAAGTTCCCATGGTCTGCTTCAGCAGCCTGTGGTTTGCAGGTTCTGATCCTGGGCACAGACCTATGTACTGCTTGCTCATCAAGCCATGCTGTGGCAGGCGTCCCACATAGAAAGTAGAGGAAGATGGGCACGGATGTTAGCCCACGGCCAATCTTCCTCAGCAAAAAGAGGAGGATTGGCAACAGATGTTAGCTCAGGGCTAATTTTCCTCACCAAAAAAAAAAAAAAAAAGACTTTGAAAAAAAATTGGTACACATGAGACAGAGTTCTCATAAGAAAAAATTTCTAAGTACAGGTCTAAAATCAAGTTTAATTATAAATAAAGAATGTTTATTAACCAATCCATATCAGAAATATATTTCATTTAGTGATAAGGAGCCAAGGTAGAAGTGAATATAACAAAGCTGTAAATATTTCTGAGGGGGCATGACAGCTATACCACCTAAAGAAGCTATTCATGTATCCTAAACCAGCCCTGTAATTAAGCATCATCACCGCTTCCTATCATGTCTAAGTTTATACAGTTCTAAAAGGAAGTGTTTTCTAACTAGATAGCCACCGTCTCTCTGGAGTTATGCTCTGACACCACCCAAATCTAGGAAATTAGTCTTTACTGGTCTGTGTTACTAATTGTAATAGTGGTATCAGGCCATTCCTGATTTTTTGGTATGGGGAAGTATTTTTTTAGGTTACTGTGATCAAATTTTTTAAAACGTTTTTTTCATATAACTATATCGACTACAAGTTTAAATCTTTAAAAAAAAAGCACAAAGTATCTGTTTGTTTTTTTTTTTTTTTTACATTTAGTATAGTGTGTATAGAATTAGGGGATATGACAATTTTCATATCACTGGAGAAAATTTAATACACCCCGAAAATATTCTGGTTTCAAATATCTAACGTTAGTCTGACTGCTCCTTAATACAAATATCACCAAAAACTTAGTGTAAATTGTGGAAAGAATCTGAAATATATAGCAGTATATCCTGGTAGGGCAGGATAAGGGAGCTAGGGATAGGGGTCAGGGAAAAGAGTGAACAAGACTCCTACATGGATATTTGTAGTTATTCGAGAAAAGTTTTACTCTGCAGAGTTTATGGTGCTAAAAATCAACTGCATCATTTTGTAAAGTTTGAAAACTTAATTGAAAGAACAGCAAGTTATCCAAAAAAATACCATTCTGTAGTTGTCTAGACGGGAAATAGCAAACTAAAGAAGTAAAAGATTGGCCCTTCATCAAATGATAAATTCTAGAGGGAGTTCACAAATTATATCTTCAGGAGTTTTCAATTGTATAAATGTGTTTAGGCAAAGAGTTGGTGTCAAATGCTTTATTGATTGATCAAGATGTCTGCTTAAGAGTAAGAGGATCAAAAATGAATCTGTCACCACTACTGAAAAACTTTGATTTATGTGCTCATAGCTGATAACTACACTATATATAGTGAGATTTCTTAGAAATAGTGGAATTAAATAAACATCACCACAAATCACTGTTTGTACAAAGTAAAATTAGGACTGTAACCCCTTACTACTCTCTTCCAAAAAAAAAGTATAGTTATTTGCTGCTTCAAAATGAGCTAAATTATTTTGTAACTGCTGAATGCAATGAAAAAGATTCACATCTAGAAGACCTGGATTTCAGATTTGTCTCTTTAGTTATTATCTGTGGCTTTGGACAAGTCATTTAAACTCTCTGAGTCTTTTTTTTTTTTTTTTTGCTATCTTTAAAATGATTGTTAAATGATATAATGTTTATGAAATCTCTTTTGAATGCTATGGTTGACCTACATGTAAGGGATTGGTTTTATGTTTATATTTATTTCGTTAGGATGGGGTTTGTAGTGAATGCACATGGAGAGGTCCTTTAGATACTTGCTACTCAAATGTGGCCCACACACCAGCAGCATCAGCATCACCTGAAACCTTGTTGGAAATGCAGAATCTCAGGTACCACCCCAGAATATACACTTTAACAAGATCTCCAGGTGATTCATATGCACATTAATATTAGAGAAACACTGTTTTAACATATTTGTGATATTATTATCAAGGGCACTTCTTTTATATCAATCATTTGTCTTTAAGGAAGTATTTCAATTGTCATCATCCATCCACTGAAACACCTTTAGAGTAAATCGCTTTAGTACAGGCACGCTTCTATGTGTAATCAGTTCCTCTGATATATTGGTTATGTTAATTAATTAGCACCACGTACATTACTTTTCCTGAGCACTGAATTAGTTGTAGCAGTTCCTACGGAACAAGCTATAGTAAGGGCTAAAGCCTTAATGAGAAAAGTACAGAAAAACAAGCACAGTACAGAATGAGGCAATATACAAGTTGCAATGGAAAGTTCACACTTTTCCAAATAAGATGTGTAGAAAGTCAAGATATAACTGTAAAGAAAAAAAAAAACAGTCTAAAAGCCAAAAAAGGAAAAATGAGAGAATTATTTAAAATGTCTAGGTTTAATCATAATTGTAGTAATAATTAAACTTCCAAATTGGTATAATTTTAAAGCCCATTTTAAAATGGAGATTCTTATTTTATATTTGGGTGAAAGCTATGTTTTAATTTCTGAAAAAAAAGACAAAATTCTCACATCTGTGAGTGATTTTGGCCAAATCATTTTTCTCATTTACAAGTCGGTTTGACTGGAGGATAATAGGGTATTACTTATTTCATGAGGATTTACTGTGATTCTAAACATGCTCTTCCTGTTTCCTATTGCAAAACGTTTATTGTTCAAATCTTGTATTTATTTATTTATTTGATTTTTGCTACTAGATTGATTTGTCTTGCATTACCAGGTAACCTTTTCTTGAAGTAAGAAATAACTTATTGTAGTATACTAAGTAAGACAATATAAGCTTTGGACTTCTTTCCTCCTCATCTCACCCTCCCTCTTTACCTTCCTTTTTGTTTTTTGTTGCTTTCTTTTCTTTATTTTTAAAGACTACTTAAAAAAAATGTGACTCGTCCTGAAGGAATCAGATCTAATGACCAAACTATAAAAGAGATTTTTGCCAAGGGCCTTTGAGAAATCTACTCTACTCTTTTGATAAACAGATGAGTCTTCCTTAATAGAGTGAATATTCAAGGCACAAAAATAAATTATTAGCGAATAAATTATGCACAAAATATTTTAGGGTAAAGTTAAAAGGATACCACTAATTCCAGGAGGCAGTAAGGTATCAAATTATTTTTCATAAAATTATTTCTGATATTATCTTGGGCAATGATTGAAGGAAGAGATAAGAAGGAAATTAAAGGATGCTCTTGGCTCTACTTCCACAACATTGATCTCGTCCTCCACCGAAATTTGCTCCAACATTTGCTAATAAGCAGATTTCATTGCTCCTAATGTGTTTCTTCACGTGACCCTATGCCCTGTTGCAACTTCCAATATTCCTTTCCTTGCCATTTTATACTCAGAAATGATCAGGAAATTAGACTCCAAAGTAAAAACAAAATTATTTTTCTAATTTTGGATGACACTACGAATTAAAATCACAAAGAATATGGCAACTTCATAGATTGTCAGACTGTTCAAGATAAAGTTCACACATATTAATAATGAAATATAATCTCTCAGTACTTGGGCTTGATTTTTATTCGATCTGCTCTTAGACTTCTACACAGAGGGATTCAAATAAAAATTCTGTTTAGGGTGGGAATTATAAAATGAAATCTTAATATATTTTTGTTATGATAAGTACATCCTGGCTCGTAAATAAATATAGTATAGAATTTAATATAATATCTAAGGAAGGAAAGAGATCAAACAAACCAAAGTTTAAATAAGGAGTGGATTATCTCTCTTCTCAGTTTTCAGTCACTAAAATAGAAATAGCTTTTAAAAAAGGAGAAAATCAAATCATATACCTAAATATAAACATGACAGTCACTTCTCGACAAGCTCCATGATTCATCATGTTTAAGTACATAAATTAACTTGAGTTTACATAGTCAAAAATAGTGATTTAACAGATTAAAATAAAAAAATCAATTTAAGAAAGCAAAAAGCAAATTCTAATTGAAATTCTTTTCGGAACTTGACTTCTACATAATTTGTTCAATAAATATTTGCTGTTGGTTTGATGAATGAATTAAAGAATTAATGAATAAAGCAAGTCCAACAAAAACATTTGAGAATTCTTTGCTTATCTTAGAGAAACTTACACAGACCAACCACTTCTTTGTAAGATAAATGCCATTTTTTGTACACTCTCTATGATAATTAAAACTAAATCACAGTTAAACATGGTGAGGTAGCCAGGAATTGAAAATATGCATAGTAAATTCTAAAAATTTAGTGACTTCAAATCACAGATATGAACTGTGTATAAAAATAAATGGAAACCACTGGTCTGCACTTTGAAAATTGCCACATTTACACCTTCTTATGTAAAATTTTCTCTGGAAAATTTTAATATGGACTTTCGATTAGCCAATATGTCAAAAAGGATGGATATTAATAATTTTTACAGTGAAAAACACTAGAAATAGAGTAGACCTTTGGACTTTTAGGTTTTTCATTAGGCTCTAATTCGATTTTAAAAACCATTCGAAAAGTACTTAGATATGGAAAATTTTTATTTGGTTTATAATTTGTGCGTTGTACTTTTTTCCTTTGTTCCTATCAGTCATTCCATATATCTGCTCTTTCATCATATTGATAGTTGGAGACCATTAGCAAATGTCTGTGTATTGTTCTTTCCAAGTTTGTCCACACACCTACAAATGAAACCAAATTTTAAAAAAAAATAGAAAAGTGAGACCCAGTCTGTTGCTAATTATTCATGAGGATAATTGTCTAATTTTTAATAGAACTGTTTTAATCAGTTAAAACATCATTCCTATAAAAACATCATGATAACCCTTGCTATGTTTACTCAACAAATATAGAGTCGACATATTTTGAGATGTGTTTAAAGTCTTTTTCAACATCAACTTTACCAAAAAATTATTGTAATTTAAATTAAAACATACTTTTCTTACAACTTTTAATATGTTATATAGGTGTAAAAAGAGGCTATACTTATACTGAGAAAATAGCTATAAAGAAAGTGAATTTAAATTAATAATGTGGATATTTTTAAATATTTAAAGTTCTGATACAGCAAAATCTCACATGAATAACTTTATCATTTACATCATAAATCTTGCAATTTATTTACGTTACTGCCCGCTTATTGCCACTTCACAAAGTACTTCTGAAAATGTTATCATTTTGTGAGTAGAATTTTCAGAAAGTATAGAAAATGATGTTGGATTATATTATAATAGTGTGAAAATTATCCTAAGTATACTTTTGCAGAAAGAAACTATAATTATATATAAAGCATAAATACACACATGTACATTTGTCACAAAGTCACAAAGATGACTTAGATGGGGGCAGTAAGAAAGAAACAGTTCCATCAGGATCCTGAGAGTGTGATTACACGGGAAAACTGACTTAGACTGTAGATAGTTTAGTGTGGAGAATTAGTCACTGCACTCTCTAATTCTTTCTCATCAATTGGAGAAATAAGGAAAATTACCTAACATAAGAAAAAATGTGGGGGGCCGGCCCAGTGGCATAGTGATTAAGTTCACGTGCTCCTGGGTTTGCAGGCTCGGATCCCGGGCGCGGACCTACGCACTACTTATCAAGCCATGCTGTGGCAGGCGTCCCACATATAAAGTAGAGGAAGATGGGCACAGATGTTAGCCCACGCCCAATCTTCCTCAGCAGAAATGGGAGGATTGACAACAGATGTTAGCTTAGGGCTAATCTTCCTCACCAAAAAAAAAAAAAAAATGGCACAGAACACTTCCTAAAGAATCTTCTTAAACCTTTGATACTCAAAACACCTTAATAGTTTAGAAATAAACTTCTTTAATCTTTCATTCCGTCACACACATAATTTTTGTTTCAAGTTTTAAATGGAAAACAAAATCCATTAACTCTTTAGTACTTGGGTCTACCATCTAGCTTATGATTCATAATGATATTACTTTATATTAACATTAAATGTCTGAATAAAAAAGAGGGTGGTTTTGAGCGGTTGTATTTTTCATTGTGTTAAAATATGCATTAAGACTGACTGGTAAGGTAGAACAACATGGTATTATTATCCTTTATAAAACAGTGTTAAATTTCTACAGAAACATGGCACCATATCTATACCTCAGTTTTTAAAAGATTTCCTTCATGGAATATAGTTTGATATAAAAACTACATTTTATTGGAAAGTCTTTTATTATATCCAATGATATCATAAGGTCATTTTATGAATATTTGGGAGTGTGGAGAAAGATTTTAATTAAAAGTCTACCAGTCTACTTTCCATAAAAAAATTTAAGTGTTTCTCAATTTTTTTTTTAACATCCTGCACTTTCCACATTGGACAAAAACTCCCCTCCAAACAGTCTTATTTTTTCCCGTAGGATTTTTGGTATGTTCTGTGCTAATAGCACCAGAATTTTGCAACTGTCCATTCCATTGCTATTTCTGGAAGCAAACTCTAGTTTGGTTTCTACTCTTAATCCAGAAGGTTAGAAGAGTTAAAGATAGAAATATCATTGAGGACAAAAAAGGCGATGCCAAAGTTTTGGAAACGCACCCGTAGTTCAATTTTTAAAACAAGTTTAGGAGGTGTTTGTTGGACCCATACTCTTCCCTCTAACAAAAGTACAGATTTTCGATATGCTGTTTGATTGGTTACTGCTCCCTCCTTTATATATATATATATATATATATATATATATATATATATATATTAGTTTCCTATCTCAAACTGATAAGAATTTATTCCTTTTCATAAAGAAATTATCTCTTTTCTTTGGGAATAATTACACAGAAGGAGAAATTGAACATTCTCAAGTTGTCATTTCAATCATGCCCCCTTTTCTTATCTTTTCAGCAAAAACATCAGCACCAGCTGAAAAGGGAAGGGCAGCAGATACGGGGCACTGCACGTTTGTCTCTGCAAAAATGAGAAGGCGGCTGAGAGACCGTTTTGGCAAATTAGATCGCAAATGATTCAGTTTCACCAAATTAGTTAATAAGAAAAAAGACAAATTTGATTCTGACATGGAGAATACCTTTTTATGACACTGTAAAATAGAAAATAAATAGTACCCAACTAGTTGTTGAAACTAAACATTCCTAATGTCCAGAATTTCTCTCAGGACACAAGGCTCATTGTGATACAAATTTCAGTCTAAGGGATTTATGATGACAGAGATATTCTGGTTGCCAAAAAATTTAGTCTCCATCCCCACCCACCTACCCCTGCCACACACAGAGTATAAAGTAAATATGCAATGAAGAATAAAAATGAATGGGGGTGAGATCTAGGTAGGTCACTTGTCTCTTTTTACCTCAGTAGCTATAGGGAGCAAATAGCCTATACTACTTAGAGAAAAAAAAAAGCCAGAAAAAAAATAATATATATATATATATATGTGTCATAGAGACATAAAGAGACTTACAATTTTATGCTATATTGCCTCTTAAGATCAAAGAAAGTCTTTAACAGATTTCTCAGTGCTCATTTATCAGAACGATCTAATGCCTTCAGCTAACACTGAGCAAGGGCTATGTATATCCCTCAGGATTAAAAAAAAAGAAAAGAAAAAAGGAAGAAAGAAAGAAAAGAAGTAAATTGTTGACTAGCAAAAACTGATGAAGGTTAAAATTTGATCCAGAGTTGAACATGAATGTTGAGATCAAAGCCTTCAATAATTCTTTCAGGATGGAAATACCTAGAGGCTGTTTCATTTGACTGAATTCAACTTTGATGTACCATTCTAACTAAAAAACATTTATTCTCCTTTACTTTCACTAAACTAATCAATACCATAAACCAATGGTTCATATATTACAGCAGGTCAAGAATTTCCTGTGGTTGTTAAAATTAGTTTGAATAATTTTTCTAAATGACATCTAACTTGAAGGTATATGAATCTTTCGAGTTAAGTACAATGAGCAAGCATAGATATACTTTGAAATAAAAGTGGTCTTAAAGATAACAGAATTTGGTGTGCTTGGAGGCTCCATACCCAAGGGATACGAAAGAAGAAAAGTAACTAAAATGTTATATTAATATAATAAAAAAAGATAGTTGAGAAATATATTCTGAATACAATATTTTTATTGGTTTTCCTCAAAGGTATAAAGCTTGTGTATGGTTATAGATTTTATCCTTATTCCCTACATAGAGGAAAATATATTTTAAATTACTTCTCATCTTTTATAATTTTAGGATAATTTTTTAACTAATATTTTAACAGCTATTTATATGTAAGTACTTTACATAGACTAGTTTTAATTATCCCAGTGAAATTATAACACAGATATTATTTATTATTTAAAGATAAGAAAACTGAGACTCAGAGAGTGTAACTTTAAAGGGGGGTGCTTAATGTGAGACAGCAAACTGTCGAATCTTAGTCTGTTAATCAGAAGCCTCTCACAGCATGCTGTCTTTCTAGAAGACATGTTTCAGTGAATACATTTATGAAATTAGTACAGCTTATCAACAGGGATGGAACCTGTGCAAACTAAATAGAGAGAAGGAGGGGAGGTGGGCAGGGAGGGAGGAAGGATGGAAGGAAAGAGGGAGGGAAGAAAGGAAGGAAGGAAGAGGGAAGGAGGGAAGGAAAGAAGGAAGGAGGGAGGGAAGGAGGGAAGGAAGGGAGGAAAGGAGGAAGGAAGGAAGGGGGGAAGGGAGGAGGGGAGAAGGGAGGAAGGACCAGGTTTTGGCATTTAAGTACCACAAGCATGAATTTCTGAAGCAGTCGTTGATATAGAATAGCCTTTAAAAAGAAAGAAATGCTGGTAACTACACATCATGTCTAATTATTAAAAATATTTCAGGAACTTCCTAGAACTGAAAACATGGCTAAATCCTTGCTAGGGATTTGTGACTGTGAGACACAAAAATGAAAAATAGAGACGTGTTGCCTGATTAACAAAGAGCCACAAATCTATAAGATTCTTCCTTCCTTCGAAACAAACTTTCTCCAAATGGTTCTGTTGAGAAACATGGAGCAGCGAAACTACTACAGAATTCCAGTAGGAATTCTGCTGGAAAGCAAAAAGTAGCACACATATTCACGTTGACCTGGGGATTCAGAGAGAGCTCCTGAATCCTCGGTCTGGCAATTTTCTAAGCATAACAGCCAAGGTAGAAAGGAAGGAGATGAATTGGGTTTATCATACAAAGAATCTCTTTAATACGCACTATACTGATCTCTGTTAAAATCTTTTCACCTCTCTCCAAATCCCCATAAAGGAATTCCTTTATAAAGCCTTATTGCAGTTATATGTGATAATAGAATGTTTACAACTTCATATGTATTTGAGGCAGTGGTTCTCAGTATGTGGGCTGAGGACCTTGGAAGTCCCCACAACATTTGTAGGGAGTCCACGATGTCAATACTATTTTCTTAACAAGATCATTTGCATCATTGGGGCAAAAGCTATGGTGGCTAAAACTTCTGGTGCCACAACATGAAGCAAGGCAATGGCACCAAACTGTGCTGAGTCATTGTACTCATTAAATAAATGCTTGTTTCACTTAAGAATGCCCTAGATGACGCAGTAAAAATTGTTAATTTTATTAAATCTCAGTGTTGGAGTACATATCTTTCTTTATATGCTTTGTGACAAGATGGCAAGTTCACATAAGGCGCTTCTGCTGAATACCAAAATAAGATTGCCACAATCCAACACGCTTATGAGATTCTTTCTGTTTCAAACATAGAACAACAGTTTTTATTGAAGGAAAACTGATAGACTACAGTTATTCAAACTTGAGTATCTGGCAGATTTTTTTTTTTAATGATCAAAGTGAGCTTGTCTCTTCAAAGTAAATAACCAGCACTCTTTGTTATTAATGGTAAAATTCAAGCTTGCAAGAGAAAATTAGAATTTTGAAAAGCCTGTATCTTCCACCATGGGTACCCAATACTTACAGATTTTTCTGATGAAATTGATGGCAATATTAACAAATGTGATTTTTATAGTGGATAATTTTTAAGGCCTAATTGTGCCCTCAAAATTCATGTTTTAAACTCCTAACCCCCATTACCTCAAAATATGACTGTATTTGGAGATAGAGTCTTTAAAGATGTAATTAAAGTTAAATGAAGCCATTAGGATGGCCCCTAATCCAATATGTCTGGAGTCCTTATAAGAGGAGATAAGGACACAAACACACACAGAGGAAAGACCCTGTGGAGACACGGGGAGAAGTCAGCCATCTAACAGCCAAGGAGAGAGGTCTCGGAAGAAACCATCCCTGCCCTCATCTTGATCTCAGACTTCTAGCCTCCAGATTTGTGAGAAGATATATTTCTGTTGTTTAAGCCACCCAGTCTGTGATACTTTGTTATGGCAGCCCTAGGAAACTAATACAATAATGAAACATGTCAGCATTTGGAAGATCTGCAAATCTCAGTGAATCAATATTTTCCAATAAAATCCAATAACTGTAAGATAGACCAGTAGATTTTAATGCAACAGAGTATGAAATGTTTATTGATGTTGTTTTAGTTTTGTTTCTTCACTACCATGCAACTAAATTTTAGCTAGATTGCAACTAACATCTTAGAAACTATTTGTGGAGTTTTGTGTGTGGTATCAAGAAAGGAATATTCACCATTACCTAAAAGATTATTAAAATATCTTAGCCTTTTCCAACTATGCATCTATGTGAAGGTAGATTTTCTTCATAGACTTCAATGAGTAAAACATATCACAACAGATTGCCTTTTTAAAATTGTTTTGGAAATATAGTTATTTTTTGCAAATGTTTTTATATTAATATTTAATCAATTTGTTGTTGCTATTTAAATGAATTAATAAATATAAAATTTTCTCAACTTTAATTTTAAATATATTAACAGCTATGATCCACATAAACAAAATTCTTGTGTTCAGTAATTTTTAACACTGCAAACAGAGCTTGAGAGCAAAAAGTTCAAGAACTGCTGATTTGAGGAAAAAAGCAAATGATGAGTAGCATTAGCTATCCTGTGTAGAATTTGTATTAATATACCAGCCACTTGCTAAGCATTTCATAGTTGCTTTCTCAGTTTATAAATACAAATACTTGCAAGGTTAACATCATTATCTCCCTTGAGAGATGAGGATATTGAAGTTCTATATGATTTCATAATTTAAAAAAAAAATTCACAGCCAGTGTGTGTCCCATACTGAAAAACAAACCCAGATTATAAGATTTCAAAGCCAAGAATGTTTGATGTGTTAGACCAAACATTTGAAAAAAAGGATACATTAAAGGAATTATTTTGGTGCTAATGAATCAGGTCGGGATTTATCAGAATTTCTGCAAGAGATTTAGAAACCAGTGGCCACTGAGTCTTTAGTCTATGAAGTGATTCTCCATCTGACCTGGAAAAGTTTTGGGTCAAACAGCTTTTGTGAAGCACACTATATGATGCTTTTCAGTATGCTTCACCAAATATTCAGCTTCCATGTTGAGATGCTATGCACATAACTTGAGAAAAGTCTATCTTTCTTCCATGATTCTCAGACATACTATAACAAACTAGATTGTCAAGTAGATTTAAGTAGACAATAGGAACATTTCTCCTTTTTAATAATGGAATTGCCTAGATATCTTTTATTGCTCAATTCCACTCTTAAACTGGATAGTACCAAATATACCCATATTTAACAGATTTTCTCAAGGTTATCCAAGCTAGTGCAAAACTTATAGAAATTTTATATGAAGGTGTTCCTGAACAAAATGGTAATATAATTATTGGAAATGATGAAAGATTATCCTTATGTGTCTCAAAAACTTAATTTTAACTATTACTAATGTTACTTTGCTTCCTATCTACTGTTTCCTACTTATCTTTCAATAGAAGATGGAATATGCTGTGAAATGACCATTGTATCAACTTGACCAGTAAAGATGAAAGCAAAGTGCCCGAATAATAATTCATAAATTCTGGAAAGTTGATGATCATTAAAAAGTGTGTTCCAAACATACTTATTCGTTACATAAATGTCAGTGTATCTTCTGACATTTCTCGCATTCAATCAGTTTATATTTCTCAAATTTCATGAATTTGTGCCAGCAATATTTTTTGCTAGAAATTTATGGCTTTACATATTGTCTTCCATGCCAAGTGCTTCCAGAATGAAATGCAGAGGAAAAAGTTGATTTAAACTTGGTTTATGTTTTTGATTTAAATTGAATTTCCAAATAATTTCTTTGATCTGAGAAGTCTTTTAAAATATTTTTTTTGTTGTATGTATTAATAGTAAGAATTTATAAAACTTCTACATTTCAAAAATTATTTTTAAAAACTTTTGAAACAATTCTGTGCCACAAAGCTGTGAAAAATAGTCTATCAAATTTTGCAATATGAATATGATTGTTATATTGTTTTGTTATAAAAAAGTATCATAAGATTTTAGACATAAAGCTATGATGGTCATCCAATATTCAAAATTAAAACCATTGCTCTTTTGCAAAGGGTAAAGAAAAGAGAATGTGAGAGAGGAAGACAGTAAGGAATGAAAATTGTTCAAATAAAATCATATTTGTAGTGGAGAAACAAGAAAGAATGTTTCTGTATCCTTGAAACTAAAATATCAGTTAAAATTAATTGTATAAGTCAATTCAAATCATAAAATTGTATTGTAGAAGTTCAGAAATAGAATGGTAAAATCATACTAACCCTAACCTTTGTTGATTTGATAAGATTTATATAAGTATTTTAAGCCCAAATTTGATTTAAAATTCAATCTTAATATTATATATTTTATTGTCACAGGATTAAAAATCTGTTTGGGTATTAATCCTAATTTTTGTATTTGAATAACTATGACCATACACATTTTTTCTTAAATCTTACTTTTTTTATAGGTAACAAATAATCCATGTGTCATAGTTCTATTAAATTCTTGAGCTACTAGAAGTTCTGCACACCTGTAATTCAACTACCTGTATGTTGGATGACCTAATGGTTTCAAATTGTATAAAGGGTCATCTTTTTTAACTGGAGCAAGAGGGATTGGGGTTAGATGTAATGAAGAACTTTTAGGCAATGAGATTTGTAGCAATGACCTAACTCTGAGGGAGATGGTAAAATATCTTTTGGGAAGCTTTTAATAAGAGGCTCAGTTATTTACCTTATTTTCTTCTCTAGATAACATCCGGCCTGAAGAGAGGGGTTGGGGCTTGCTCAATGAGTTCCAAATGTTAATGCACTAACTTCACAAGTTTTGCTATGTCTGAGTAACACCTATAGATCTCTTTACCCAAGATATTTATTTAAATTGATTCATTTCTTTTAACTTTAGCCTTTAGTCATCTTAAGCAATGATACTGTATCAGTGAAATCATAGTTTGATGGGCTAATTATATTTTACTGATATACACTAAAATATATTATTATAAAAAAATAACGTTCATCTTTGTTGTGTCCTCCAAAAAGATATATGTTCAAGTCCTAACCTTCAGTACCTGTGAATGGGACCTTTGGAAATAGGGTCTTGGTAGATGTAATCAAGTTAAGATGAGGTCATACTGGACTTTGGGTCCTAATCCAATGACTGATGTCTTTATAAGAAGAAGGAAATTTGACCACAGACACAGATACACAAGAAGAATACCATATGACAATGAAGGCAGAGATTGAAGTGATGTGTCTACAGCAACAGGTACAAGGATTGTTAGCTACCACCATACGTTAAGTAAAGGCAAAGAATGATCTTCCCCTAGAGCCTTCAGAGAGAGAGTATGGTGCTGCTGACAGGTTGGTTTCAGACTTCTAGCCTCCAGAACTGCGAGAGAACACATTTCTGTTGTTTCAAGCTACCAAGTCTGTGGTAATTTCCATAGCCTTAGGAAACTAATGTATATACCAAAGTACCACCTAAACTCATCTCTTGTTCCCCCAGTGGGATGCATTTAACACTTGGGGAAATGCTGGGCTGGGTGCTCTGCGAAGGTCCTTTTCAGTCATGATTGAATGATGACGACCTTCATTATATCAGTAATTTTTACACTCAGTTATTATGTGTCACCTCTATTTATAAAGGTGAAGAAAAGGCTGTTTTAATTGAGTTTGAGCAGATTGGTTTCATTAATTCTGAAAGGCACCCTGGTGTGTGCATCTGAATGTCCTGTTGACTGTCTTCCCTGGACCACAGCCTCTGCAGAGCCATGGCTAGGGCTTGGTGATCTGTCTTGATGGTTGTCCACCCAAGCTGACTTTGGAATCACTGGCACATCTTAAATCTTACTTTTTAACTGCATTTCTGTTCAGCTTCAGTATTGAGATACTGTGCACATAACTCATACTTTAATTTATTATAAAAGTAATGAAATGTAATATTCAACTCTTTTCATTGGATTCCAGACATGCAGAAATCAATTCTGTATACTTAAGAATAAAGAAAATATTTTCCCAATTTTATAACAATTTGGGAATTTTTATTAATCATCCTAAAACTGAAACACCATTATATAATAGAAAAGCAGTTATGTTTTATTTAGAACTATGCTTCAAAAATTTAAGGAAGAAAGAATACCTGTGTTCCATTTTTGTGTCTATAATTAAACTAAATATAGATGACTGTTGTAGACAATTTTTATGCTTTGCATTTCTTACAATATAAAATTGGAAACTATTTTTTAGACATCATTAATAAATTCTAAAGTGGGTATTTCCATATTTAAAAATTAAAAGTATTTTATTTCCCATTATAAAAATCATGGCAGCTCACCTAAACAAGGTGCTGAACAACCACATCTCTCCTTCCCTAGAGTATGTGGGTGCACAGCCATGGAGAGTAATGGGGAGTTTTGCTTTTTCAGACATTTCTTTCATTTCTCAGACCTATAATTTAGAAGAAGGTAGAGTTCATAATATATTATCATTTAGAAAACTCTTATCCTAAGTAAGAGAAGAAATTGTGTTTTCAAGTTCTATGTCACCAAATAAGATTAATAGACTACACTCTTTACAGAATTCTACAATTTCAATTCATTGGTAATACCAAAACCTTTCTCTTTGGGAGTTCATCTATATTTTGTTTCACAGGTAAACCTCAAAATTTTATTCTATAAATTTATATATGTTATTCTTTACACTGAAAATTTTTATAAATACTTTAAATAAAGAGTGAATAAATTTTTCTTGCACATATATTAGTCATAACTATTCAATACAATAAATTCACCATCTGCTTGGATGGACTTAATACTAGTTACTAATACGGAAATGAGCTTGACCTCTCACATTCTGTGATCCTAACAAAGTTTGAATTCAAAAGTTTGAATCAGCAGCACAGTGGTTCTTTGGTTGATCTGAATTCTAGCTTTACTATGGTAATTCATACTATTAATTTAGTAAACTTGAGAAATTTGCCTTCAGGGATGTATGTTTTTTAAGGACAAAATCCTCTATGCTCTCAACTCTTACCCTATACTATCTCTCCTGAATATGGAAAAAACATTGCTTAGAATTTGTAGTACAAATAACAAATCAGATTATTAAAAATCACAATGGTCCGAAAATATAACTGTACATTCCTAGTTTTATATGAAGATCCTCTTAGCTTTGGAGAGACTGGAGCCCAGTTTTTAGAGACTATCCCATAGTTGTTAATATTTGTGGTACTCCCATGAGTTCTCTAAAATAGAAGGAAGTTTTTAGGAAATGAAGGGAAGGTACAACCCTTGCTCTCAAGGTGCTTACAATTTAGCAAAAGCCACATCGTAGAAGAAACCATGAAAATGAATAAGATCATGTGGGGAGATAGTGTCCCAGTGGGCTTTACAGTTTATAAAATTCTGATACATAATAAAGAGTATTAGAAAAGGAATTAGAAAAAAAACTTTTCAGAGCTCTCCCAAGTATCCTAGAGTTTTTTTAAAGTGTCTGTGATATTTAATGAATGTTATTGCTTTTCCATCTATATATTGTAGACAAGAATACATCTATCTATTTTCTTCAAAGTGTCATGGCAAAGATAATTCCTGCAGTTCATAGTAATTTATTTGGATGAAATCTCATATTGCTCAGCAACAGACTTTGTAAATAGGCCAGTAGGTAGTTGCCTGTGTAAAACCTGATTATCTCAACAGGTATTGTTAAGAGACTCTTCATTCTCAAGCTACCCTTCCCAATGTGATTTAAAACATAGAACAAGTAGTTGCATGGACACTTTCATAAAATGAGGTGATAAGAAGAGTGATTCCACAAACAGAAGCAAAAGCTTTGGGATGTTAGGATATGTTAAACAGGAGGGAGAGGGTGGAGGGGGGGTGGACGGGGATAATATTTGTGATAGCAGATACCAGGTAGCTCAGGTAAGAGGTGACATTGAACTACAGATCTGTTTCATGACCAAAAGAGGGTAAAACAAACAAAATGAAAAACGTACAAGTAGGAGCTTTAGCTGCCAATACCCAAAATTTGAGGTAAAAGAGAGAAGAGTTACAGGAAAGACAGTCTTACTCTGGTTGAAAAGGAATGTATGAATTTGAGACAACTACAAATAAATAATAAATATATGTTATATATGTGAATATATAATTTTATTTGTATATATATTGTTTTTTTCAGGGAGAGGGATACAATTTTCAGTTGGGAAATTTCACCCAGATCTTGCTTCTTTCTTTGTTCTGATTTTACTTTTTCAGTATTTGAAGTGTTTATTTATTTAATTTTTTTCTCTCTCACTGGACTATAAAATTATTGAGTATGAGGATTAAGTCATCTTTCAATCTTTCTCCTAAGTCACATAAAAAGTTCCATGCTTGTCTTCATTTCTCAAATTGAAGAAGAATAAAAAGGGCCAACAGCCAACTACATCTTACCAAGAAGACTTTCTTAGAAATAAGTTTAAAATGGAAACAGACTTTTAAAAGGAGAAATGTCTTCATCCATTTATTGCTTTTTGTTATCTCCTGGCAAGAGTATGTTGGATGTGAAAACTCACGTTACTAAGCAAAGATTGTTTGGGTAAACAAATCTTTATTTGCTTAAACTCATTTCATCTAAAGAATCTATTATATGTCTCCAGAGAACCTAAGATATAGAACATAGAATGTTAATGTGCTGTTGAAAATCTCTTAATTTTGAATCTCAAAACAAAAGGAAAAATCATTTTACCAATTCCTTTCAATATTTTTTCTACCTGTGAAACTATACCATAAATCTTTAATTATCTGAATCAAGAATCAATAATGTTTCAGCAATAAATGTTTTATCCCTGTGTCTAACTCATCCAGATAAAGTGGTAAGTGTGAAGCTGTATCAGCAATAAACTAGAGCGCTATTTTAATTCATATTTAATGTTGAATCCTCAGTACACAAATTGATTTAATATACACCTTTATTTAGTTTTTACTGCATTCAAGGTATTGTGCTAGTCTTCTGGAATGTAGAAAAATAAGATGTAGTTCTTGTCCTCAAAGGGTTTTAGATCTAGAGAGGCACACAGGCATATGAAACATTAACTGAAAAACTGGCTAACTCTAATAGGCCCTACAATAAAAGTGCTAATAAAATGCCTGGGAGTTCAGAGGACTAGCAAAACAATATCAATTTACAATTGCTTCCATCAGCATCAAAGTTTAAAGGAACAAAGTGATAAAGATCCTTCCTCATATTTTCTTTGCATTATAAATCCTCTTGGGACTTCCTTACAACCTAAAATGAATGCATATGTTTATATTCTCCCAACTAGTCTTGGCTCCTTAAATTTTTTCCTGGAGAGGTTATTATTCTGTTTGGAGGTATGATATCATAGTTAGATCATTTAATTTGGAATTTTTTAAAGAAGTTGACCCCTTCATTATTTATTATTTGCAGCCAATTGGATACTCTGCCCATCTGGTACTAGAATTTTTATATCTTGAAACTTGCATTTAACTTTTTTGTTATCAACCTTGCCCTGAAATGTCAGGTATCAAATCTTGGTCTTTAGCAAATGAAAGAATCTACAGAGCAGTATTACTTGCTTTCTCTTATTTATCTCATACATTGATTATCTTATCTAATTCTGGTGTTTTTAAGCTAGTGAGTCTAAATGATCTGTGTAGAAAATAATGCCAGCACTAAAGCCATGCTATTTTGTGTTTACTTGATTCTTACTAAATACATAGTTGTGATCTTATCTGTGAATTCTGTTGGATTTTGAAATCCATTTTTGATATGTACAAATGAAATCTTTTGGCAAGAAAGATGGAATATGTCCTTTTAAAAATTAATGTGACCAGTTTGGGGAGGGAGGTGGAGAGAGAGAGAGAGAGAGAGAGAGAAAGGGAAATGTAAATACCTAACTAGGCAGGTCCCAGGAAAATTGCTACTTTTGCCTTAAATATTTTTTAAATCTCCCCTCATACCTTCTTCCCACTTGTTTCCCTATTGCCCTTCAAACTAAATGTCTTGTCCCCATCTTTATGAAAAATGTATTGTAAGTGGAATAATTTAACCCAGTTGCAGGAGCCAAATTTTTGTAGAATAATTGCAGACTCATCTCTCTCACTCCCCATACCCAGTCAGATGAATCACCAGGTCATGTAAATTCTGCCTTCTAAACAGCTCTCCTGTCTATCTACTCTACTCCATACCCCAGGGCCTACCCTATGCAGGCACTAACATCTTTCACTTGAATTATACCTCTCACTTGAAGCCATCAGAAAATTAACTGTACCACCTGCTCTAAGTTTGTTGTCCCCCACTCCAAGTTACATCAAGATTACAAAATGCAATTCTGATTTTATGATTCCTTTTAATGGCTTCCATTGCTCTTAGGTAAAATTTAAGCTAGGTGAAAAGGCTTTCAAAACTTTCCCTCATTATCCATCCTTCTACCATCCTCTAGAACCTACACCATTTCTTCCATTGGAATATAATCTCCCTGTTAATTCTAGGGCCTTGTATAAACTTTCCTCCATCCCTCCACCAGCACTTTCTTGGCACCCTTACATTTATTTGACTTCTATTCCACTTTAAAGTCACTTTCTTTTTCTTAGAAATGACTTTATTTCCCAGAACACTGATGCCTCATCAATACTCCAGGGTTACAGCAGAAATCCTAGTATGACTGTCTTACAGATGCATCTCCCTCATCTCTCTACATGTTCCTTAGAATAGTGTTTCTCATGGGAGAAGTTTAGACCACGGAAGATGTTCTACAAATTTGTGGGGGTATCTTTTGGTTTCACGATGATTGAGCAGTACCATTGCCAGGGGTAATAGACATCCTGCAGAATGTGAGCAGTCTAAAACAACCAAAAATTGTCCCATTTTTTTTTGCAATTTTGGCAGTCCTACTGTAATTTGTGCAGGTGGAAAGCAGGTTTATAATTATTCAAAGCTAGAATCTAACTCCATTATATATATTAGCACATTTTTTGCCTGGTTTTAATATACACCAAAATTACCAGGAATGCAACTGCAGAATAAATTGAGGAAAAATTGAACTTTGTTATGATTAGAATTTTACAAAGGATTTTGTTTTAAATTTTGGAAAATCCTACCACCATTTATGGTACAACACATAATTATCAGTCAACATTTATAATTGTCAAATTCACAGTAATTTTACCTATCAGTGAAAGTATCTGACTACCTCATTATGTCTTCTACTGAATTAGTGACTAAGGATTTAAACTCTGAGATACACATTTTATGACAAATTACTTTCCTTTGATTCTTCCTTTAAAGAATAATTAGAGCATAATGGTGATTTTTGTTATACAATGGGAGTAGGTAGGCTATTTTATCTATGATTTTCTTTTTGGGGTATTGAAAGAGATATTATAAAATATGTATTTTAAAAGGGCTAGCAGTCTGTCAATTCTCTGGAATTCACATTCATGTATCTGATACAGAGCTTCAGAAAATGGAATCTACTGTACTTCTGTTTGGATTTGTTGTTGCTGTTGATATGATTTTCCCATGGACCTTAAGTCTCTTCAAACCCACCCCATCCCTGCTAAGGTTCTGTTAACTTTGCCTTCTTCCTGGGCTGATTAAATACCAACTGGTCATGTGGCCACCCTGACCATAACCAAACAAATTGCTAGGGCCAAGCCTCATAGTCAACAGGGATAGACAAGCATCAGTACATGATTTTGTTAGTGTCCTTTAGCACTGAAAAGTTTAAGGAGCTATGGGAGTATGTTAATCCTTCCAGAAAGAGCAAGATTCAATAGTTCAAGCTGACTTTGAAGGATTATTTGAAGTTCTTAATTTATGGACTGACTGATTTATTCCCTGTCACATTCCAACAAAGTATTTCTCTTAGATGGAGAGTTGTAGCAGTCACGGAGGTGTGGTCTTCATTTGCTTTTCAAGAGAGAGCCTGCCAATCAGTTGCTTTCAGGATCCACTATAGCATTTGTGCTTAGGTTATGCCTTTCCTGGGCAGTCACAGTCTCCAGCAGGGTGAGTATACCAGGGCCTGACCATTTCTGCCCAATGTGACACTCCACATAAGGCAATCTTTATGTCAGAGCTCCTTTTTGGGCTGGCCAAGACTTATTCATGGTTGTACTGTACCCAATTCTCCTTCTTTCCTCTTCTCCTTTGAATAGAGGAGGTCAGACCTGCATCCCAGGCTGAAGGCTTTCTTTGTTCATTTCTCTCCATCCCATTTATCTTCCACAGGCATTATCCCCAATAAATCTCTTGCACGTACAGCTCCATCATACAATCTGCTTTTAGGAGGACCCAGCTAGCACAACAGTGATGACTGAGGATCTTCCAGTCAAAATAGCATGTATAGCAGCACAGAAGCATAAAAGAACAAAGTCTGTAAGAAGCTTCTAGAAGTTCAGTTTGGTCAAAACCTAAGTATAGTTTTGGAAAAGATGTCTAAAATGGAACTGAAGAGTTCGGGAGAAACTATTCTTAAAGCAACTTATGATCAAATGGTTGTAATTTAACTCAGAAATATATGGAGTACTATTTAAAATTTTGATGTGGCATAATTAAATGATAAGATTATGTTTAAAATAGAACAAGATTTTCAAGGTGTGAATTATAGTACTATGAAAAAGAAATCAAAAGAGATTCATTAAGAGTATATAATAATGTAGATGGAAATGGTGATGCATAGACCTAAGACACTGCCTGCAAATGAATAGTTGAGAAAGTAAAATCAGTATGATGAAGATCAAGTAGTTCACAGAGGAGGGATGTGATGTGGCACAGGGAGGCATAATGAATTAGTGGTCCCAATTATCCAAGAATTTATTATTGGGAAAATTATCATCTTGTTTTTGAAGTTGCTAAGTAGATGAAATTATCTAGAAAGAGGTTATAGAAATATGTTCATTCAGGGAAAGCTATATCAGCATTTTCTGTGGGCTATTTTCAAGTTGTTCATTGTAGTAATTTGCAGGATCCAGAGCAAAATGAAATGTGGGGCCCTTGTTCAAAGTGTACTAAAATTTTTCGTATGGTGACAATAGATCATTAAATTAAGGGTGAGGGCCTTCTAAGCATACGGTTCTGTGTGAATGTATAGGTCTTATGCCCATAACTAAAATATAAAGAAAATAAACTAAAATATAAAGGAAAATTGAAAAGAAAGTAATTTCTGATTAAAAATATGTATTTAAATATGTAGATGTTTGGTTACAAGTATATTAGAAGATATAATGAAGTAACCAGATGTTCATACTCACTTAAAATAAGTGAGTTTAGATGTAAGAGAAGTAAGAGAAAGCCTTTTCATAGAAAAGGTATAGATAGCTGAGAGGAGTGTTATGGGTGGGAAAACACTAGAGTGAAAACAAATGATAATTTAAAACCAGAATTATTTGCACATGGAATATAAAGAAAAATGATCTTAGTTGAAATAAGGATATCACATCAATACAAATTTCCAACAGTCAAAGAGGCAATAAAAGAAAGATACAGTACTCTCACAAGCAAGACCTAACTTAGAAATGTCGTGTCAGAATAATCTCACACCTTATAACATTTGATAAGATGGACTATCCTATGTTGAGTATATTCCTATGTATGCCTCACGCCAAGGCATCACTTTTAACTCTAGTGCCTCGAAATACCTTGAATACTTTGTATTTCTTAGATAAGTTGGAATAGGGAATGGATTAGAAAAAGAAATAGTAATATAGGATATGTATGGTATATCTCTAAGGATAGTATCAGAATACTGCCTGAAAAAATTGCAGGTAATGCAAACATAAATATAGTTTCAATATAGACATTTATTCAACATAGATTTATAATCTTTGTTACTAAAATATTTTTCTGAAATGGTCTTTATTAACAAAATTAGATTAGATAACTGATTTTAGTGTATTTTTTAGTTTAATAATAGTATTTTCCCTAAGTCTGATGAAAGTTGCTTCAAGTCTTCTCTGTTACACATTTGTTACAGATTACACTGATTTTGCACTGACTGTCCTACTGTATCTGATCTCCTTTTCTACCCACTGAAGGATAGTAAGCATCCCTGGCTCTGGCTCTAACAGCCATTGGTTGCAATTCCAACTCCCAACATTGGTTCAAGTATTTTCCTTCTAAGAATTTCCAAAATGCCTCTTAAAGGACCCAGTCTAAAAGGACATATGGACCATAGGTCCATGATTCATAATCTCTGATGTAGTTTTCTCTATACCCCAGGTGTTAGTGGAAAAGGTTTAAAAATCAGTGGTGTGGAATGTCAAAGGGGCCAAATAGAGCCCTACCAACCATGAACATTAAAGGAGCAAATAGAACAAGTGAGTCCCTTGACTTAAGTAAGTAGGAAGAAACAAAGAGTTAGGAAGTCTATAATGGAACAGTGTTTTACCATTTCAGTGATTTTTGAATTTTAATGGGAAACTGAAAAATCTTAATAGAATGAAATAAATTAATAAATATAGCATTGCGGTAGACTGGAAGAGGATAGAAAAAATCATTTTGAGACCCAGAGTTTCTTGTCTCTGAATGGATGACTCTCAAATTCTGATTGTGATTATTTTAATACTTTGAAATAGGCTTTGTCAAGATCTTCCAGATACACATACAGGAACATAGATCTTGAATTTTTTATTTAAAATTTCATCAATAGAAGACTATAAATCTGCAATAATTGGCTTCAAACAGATATAATATTAAAATAAATTGTAGATTATACACCACAAACTGTCATCTAAATATACTTTGTAATTATAAAAATGTGTATATCATATTGCATATACGCAATATTTAAAATTAATCTGTCTAGGATATTTTAACTCCATAAATAATGGATAAATATCCATCAGAATTATATTTAATACTTACCAAAAGTAGTTTCTTTTCAATCCTCTAAAATATCATAGAGACCAGATAAACTGATTTCAGCTGCAGAGATTTGTCTCCTTTTTTTTGGCTCTTGTGTCTTCAATTAAGGTAAATAATCTTCAAAAATAAAGAGAAGAAGAAACAAAGCTAACTGACCGAAGATCAAAGTTAGAATCCTCATAACTAGGACTGTAAGTTTACATAGGCTAAATCGTTACTCAGGAAAGTAAAAAAAAAAAAAAAAAATTGATCATTTGCTAATGCCAACATTTCCTTCTGTATAAAAATTAACTTGCCTATCTTCACCCCTATTATCACATGAATGGAAAGGAAGCAACTTCCAGAAAAATAGTTTAGGAGGAGGGAGTAGTTGAAAACAGGGCCAACAAACAATAGGCCCACAACAAGGTCTGTTAGTCTAAAAACAGAAAGAAATATGAGATAAGTAATTGTCTGCCAAATACTTGTTTTAAAAACAATAGAAGAGTTGGCCAATACCAGATTAGGACAATCTGGAAAAAGCCAAAAACAAAAAAGCTCATCAAATTTTCAGAGAGCAAGCTGGGGACAATAGCTTATAGGTTAGTTGGCAGAACTGGGAATCAAAAACATCTCAAATAACGTAGCAGTACAAACTAATAAACTAACGTGGTTAAATGTAATACATTTGAATGTACATCCTGAAGTCAAGATTTGAAATGAAGACAAATGAGTATGGTATCATGAGTCAACACCAAAAGACTGGAGGAAAATTCTGAGCTGGCATCTGGACCTCGCAAGAAAAAGGGCTATAATTGTCAATGTCTGCCCTGGGGGCTGGTAGGGGGCGATGATGGTAGCATGCTATGTTTCTGTCATTCCTGATTTTAAAAGTACAGGATTTGTAAAACTTCTCTTAACAGTAAATAATGGGGAAAAAAAACAAAACTGAAAAACCAAACCTACAAGCAAAAGCAAGAACAACTGCAACAACAGAAATAATTTTAACCACAAGGACAGTGAAACTTAACCGTCTGGTGGGACTCACAAAATAAATAAAATCTTGGCTTTCATTGATAGAAATATAACCCCAGAGTGTATTTCAATTGTTTCATTTGCGTTTTAGCTGTTTCATTGTGTGCTCTGTATTTGAAAAAAGTAGAGATATGACTGTCATAAATATTCATTCTGAAATAGTTCTTGCCCTGGGAAAAGGTATCTGTTGGTGTGTTTATACTGGAAAAGTGAAGACTTGGAAGCTCAAAATAGCTATCTCCAAGTTTTATGGAGCAGAGGGCGAGACTGATTTTGTGTAGTTACAGGGGCAGAATTAGGGTCAATGGATGAAAGTTAAGAATTCTGTGTCCAAATTTGTTAATTTATTGTACATTTATTGAAAAACCACTATTTGTGAGGACATAATATTTGATGACTACAACAGATCAATTGTTCAACAATCACATGAAATTTCTTGGAAAAACTGAGGTCCCTGCCCCATTCAGCAGACATTATACTACTTTTTCAGAATATTTCTCTACTAAATGGAAGTGGACCTTGAAGATTGCTTCCAAACTTCAAATTAAATTATTTTAAAGATCTGTTTACTAGATATAAATATATATTATATCAATATAATATATAAACATTATATAAATATGAATCTATAGATATAGATTCATGATACATATATATATATATAATACTGTGACATTTTAGATATTCCAGGATAAAAGAATATAGGAAATGGCCTTTAATTTCACCAATAATCATTTTAAAAAATATCAATGGTGTTGCAGATCTGACATCCCAAAATTCTTATGTTTATATGAAATATTAACCTTACTTTAAATGGATTCTATATATCATATTCATGGTAGACGTGTTCTCTTGGCTTCATTTCCAAAAGCACAGTGAAGAATGAGATGGATCTAACATTACAAAAAACTATTTAAAAAACAACCACTTTATGCTTTCTGAAAAAACCCAAGCTTCTAGGGTTTTACTGTCCGAGAACAGATGTGGAAAACAAAATTTAAGACAGTTCTGCGTAATAAATATCTGGGTAGTCCAGACAAAAGTGATTGTGGATCTATTTGGGAGTTTTTGGCCTCAAACACCATCTCAATCTTCTTTCTCACTTAGACTGTCAAAATAGTTTGAGGTTTATTTCCATGATGCCAAGCCGCTTTTCAGATAGCAACTATAAACTTCGGCAAAATATATGCTAAACTGGTTGTTTGGCTGAATTTAACTTACATTGTAATAAAACCACCAGTTCAATTCTATTTGAATTATAATGAAGGATCAATTTTTATTAATAGAAAAATCACTTAAGTAGGATCACATCATCATTAAAATTATATATTAAAAGTCATTTATACTATGTGCTAATTTTGAAATTCCTATTAGACATCTTAAACCCAAACAGTTGAAGATTCATCTTTCCAGTCCAATTATAAATTGAATGTATAATATGCAATTTCCATATTTAGAATTGAAATTCATTTTATCCAATTTAAGCACTTGTATGTTTACCTATATTTTATTTTATTCGTTAATCCCACTGTGTTGGGCAATAGAAATGAATATAATAATATGTGATATTCCTGCCTTTGAGGAATTCTTGGTTTTACAGAGCTGTTAATTTGGAAAAAATATTTTTATATAAAAGAGGTCCATTGAACTTCATCTTTAAGATCTTTCATTTTTAAGTTTTAATCTCACTATCACCACCACTACCTGCAAAAGCATCCAGAATTATTAGGTCATGGTTTGTCTCTCCCTTGAGTTTGCAGTTCTCTGCTTTACTATATCTACAGGCTCTCCACGAGTGTTATATATAACACTTGTTATTTTCTGTAGTTCAGGGGTTGGGAGGTGAAATGGAACAAATTGCATGTACATATTTTTCTCCTGAGTTCACAAAGACAGACAGGGATATGCAGATTTACAAGTTGTGTGGAGCATGATTGCCAAGCAACAGCATCCTCTCCCAGCCTCATGGGAATTAAACACTAAGGTAGCAACATGGGCTCCAAATACACTGAAATCTATCTCTACTGCAAGAGCCAATAAAGAAAATATTGGTATGTGTTATGTTAACAACACTAATCTTTGACAGTTTTTTCTGTAAGAAAATTGCAGAGCTGGAGGAAAACTAAAGAGCATTAGTTAACAGTTTAAACCAACCAAGACAATGTCTTTTCAGATAGTTTTGTAACACTCTATAATACTTCCAAGTTCACTGGGTTGACTTTTTCTACCTAGAAACTTTAACTTAATCCTTAATTAAAATTTATTTTCTATTTTAAATGCACTTCTTGCTTTTCATTTGCTAACCTCACTATTTCTGGAAAAAAAAATCCTGTCTATGTAAGGACTCTGAGACATTCATTTCTTTCCTTTATTTTCTTTATATTGAGCATGCAGATTCCTTAATAAATTCTTGGCTGATAGTCATAATAACTAAGACTGACTATAGTACACATTTTCCAATGTGACGTTAAGAAAGTAATTTTATCTTGCTATATTTTAGTTTCCTTATTTGTAAAAGGAAGGTAGTGATAACTGACCTTCATAATCTTAGAGGATGTTGGGTAAGATTAAAGGGAGATAAAACATTTTAATTCATGTAAATAAAAGCTCTCCCATAAAATGTAAAAAAAAAAAAATGTTTTTGTAAAAATCTATTTCCAAATTTGAAACCCCTTGGAGCTCTAGATCACAAACTGACTCCTTCTTGAAGCCTCCAGTCATTTTTCCAGATCTCACTGAGCAGTCTTACCTCTGACCTCTGGCACTAGCCAACATTCATTAGCACTTAATTTTAAGGAAACAAATGATTTGTATTTTCCAAAAGAAAATACGTGAAACTGCAAAGTTTTTAAAAATATATAGCCTTGAATGCTAGTAACTAGCATTATGTTAAAATTATATTAAAATTAGAAAATGAATCAAACGATCCTCTAATTAGGGAACTGAAAATCACACCAGGGGACCAATGTCCATTGCTTCTAAGTAGGCTATTCCTCAATCAAGCAACTGGGTGGCTGTCTGTACTGTGTTAAAGGTTTTCCAAGTTAAGGATATGGCAATATGCAATGGCTGACTATACCAATGTGGACACATTCTTAAAGCTGACAATTTTTCCTAACAGATGGAGTACATGGTAGATTGTTTCATTTGTTCAGTGCTATTCATTTCCTTCTTTCTTGCCATGCTTCTCTATAGGTAAACCGTAGTAGTCTGAATAATGGCTCCCAAAGATACCAGCTTCTATTCTCTGGAAACTCTAACATTATGTTATTTGGAAAAAATGTTCTTTAAAGATGTGATTAAATTAACAATCTTGAGATAGAGAGATTATCCTGGTTTATCTGTGCGGGCCCTAAATGTCATGTATCCTTATGAGAGGGAGGCAGAGAGAGATTTGGTGCATACATACAGAAAAGAAAAGGAGTCAATGTAAAGACAGAGGTAAAGACTGGAGTGATATGGCCACAAGTCAAGGAACACTGGAAGCCACCAAACACTGTAAGAGGCAAGGAACAGATTCTTCCCCAGAGCCACTGGAGAGAGTGCCGCCTGGCCAACGTCTTGATTTCAGCCCAGTGACACCAATTACAGGCTTTTGGTGTCAAGAATTTTGAGAGAATAGATTTCTGTTGTTTCAAGCCACCAGTTTGTGGCAATTTGTTACAGCAGCCACAGAAAACTAATACATGAACTATATTTTCCCACCTCATTGATTTTGGACTCCGCCATGTGACTTGGTTTGGCCAATGGAATATGAGCAGACATTATAGAGGCCATGTTCAAGCAGAAGCTTTAAATGTGTGCTTTAGAGGTCCATCTTGCTCCTATCCTCCTTCGTTTTCACAAACCTCACATAGAGGCTACTTCTTCAGCCTAGGTTCCAGAAGAAGAATCACATAGACTCAAGCCCAGCAGAGCATAGTCAAGCACAGCCAAGCCCAACCAAGTTCAGACAAATTTAAGTGAGCCCAGCAAAATTGCAGCCAACCTGTAGTCCTCAGGTAATGTGAGCAAGAAGTAAATGGTGTCATAAACATTGAGATTTTGGGGTGGTTTGTTGCTCAAGCCAAAGGTGAATAATAATGCACATAATGAGCCTTTGATGAATGGTTTACCCACTCTGACCTTTTTTCTTTTGATTTTTAAATTATTGTTTCTTTCATTTTCTTTTAACTGAAGAGAGATATTTATTCTAATTAAATATTCTTTTTTGGTTGAAGTTCTCCAAGGAGATGAATATTCAGCATTCTCGGGATAATAAGCCCTTAGTTGTTTGAAGGAGATTCATAATCATCCTCTAGTCTTCCCTTCTTTATCACAACTGATGTCAACTTTTCAAATGTTTCCTAATCCCAGCAGAGTTCTATTATTGTGATATTCTGGGAAGGTAATATCCTTTGGAAGCATGTAAACTCTTCTATCACATTTATGACCATAATTGGACAGCCTAGTTCATGTTCAAGGATATCTTAAAGACATTAGATGAAGATGTCTTCACTCCGTAGCATTTACTTTTCTCTGTTCATTTGCTGACCAATCTCTATTTTCCTCCTTCAGATCCCCACATACAACATTCTGTGTCTTCCTAATGTCTATTTTGTTTTCCATCAAAATTTGCTTTTCTATTCCTAAGGTCGATTTCAAGTACACAATTCTATTTCTATTCTTAAATTTCCACAGTAAAACTCTTCATCTTTTGTTGATGAATATGCCTTGTGAAATATATGCAAGCGGTTGTTACTTTTATTTACCTAATATTCCACTGCATATATATGTGTTTTGACATATTCAACAGAGGGATTAAGGGTAGGTGAGGGCAATTATTTTAAAAATTATCACAAAGGTTTATTGATTGCTTATAGATTGCTATCCAGAGAAGAACAATTTCAGAAAGCTGGACAAGGAATTAGGGCAGCCACACAGGGTTGTGCAGTTCATTTCCTGTACAAGAGCACTCAGCTGAAAGGGGAATGTGGTAGCTGAAATTCAGCCTGCCTGCCACTTACCAAGCCCTAAAGCTTTTCCATAATGTTGCAGCCACATGGTGAGAGAAGTGTAATTTTCTGTTTTGCACAAAGGTTCCATGCAGTCACCAAGATGTGCCTCTGTGGACTGCATCCACCTGGAAGAGGTGCCAGAGAGAGCAATTAAGCAAGGCTCTATAAGCCAGGTCAGACAGACTTACCTCTGACTCCATAATTTGGAATGTACAAGACCAGCGCTGTTGAATTAGTTGGTTGACTCAGAATAGCTGATATCTGACCCGTTCTTTACATTTCCTGCCAGGTGCAAGTGTTCGACGCTCGTAGGTACTCATTACAGAGTGATTTCAGTCAAAGACCATTGTTGAGTCTTGCTTCAGACTGAGGCAGAAATAGTAATTCTAGGGTAATTTCTCAAGTCTCCTAGATGTACGTGTGGGTGAGGGCATAAATGGACCAGGGACACAGATCCATAAAATGCATGAGCTCACATGTCAAGTTATACCAGTGAGTATTTCTTGTGGATAGGGAGAATTTGTCACCTTACTTCCCAAAGTCAATATCAGCTCATGTTTGCAGGCTTCTTATCCCCTCTGTGTAGGATATGGGAAAGTTATCATTTTGCTCAGGCAAACAAGAGAAAAAATGTCTGGTTTTCAGTCCCTGCTGCTCACCATCCCCACCACTGTTCTTCATGGTCTTCTATTAATCAAGCATTGTTGCTGTGGTCAGAGATTCCCTTATAGTGTCCCTCTTCACTGACCACAGGGTTGGCCTCAAGGACCATTGCTGAATTCCCAAGGCTAGAGCCCTCAGAGACTACCCTGCTCAGGTCCCTCTCAAGCACCCTCAGGGACCCATGGTCTTTCTTTAAGGGTAGCTGAGTTAACGCACGACCATCTCAATAACCACCAGGGATCAGGTTAGTCTCTTCCTTTTCTGAAAGTCAAATGCCTCCAACTTTTACAGGGGTTATCCAATAATCCAGCTTCAGAAGCTTAGACCTTCCAAATCTGAGACCTAGGAAGAATGCCTTCAAGGGGCTATTCCCCCTTTTAGCTGCAAACTCAAACAATTTCCAGCTAAGACAGAAAAGCCCAGAACTCAGGTACATGGAGTTGGATGTAACAATTTTACATTTTCTTTCTTTGCTGATAAGAAAAAAGTCAATAATATTCCCTACATTAATAATCACAATAGCATTAGGCTCCATTAAATAACAAAACTGCTAAAGAATAGAAGAATAAAATACCATATGAAATAGATTTTGCTAGTGATGTGTGTGTGGGTGTGTATGTTTGGATTTGGAAAACACTGCATCTGTAATTGGGATTTTGAATTTTTTGAGAGTCTGCCAAACAAGTAAGTCCAGTTCTATGACACAACTCAGCATAAACTCCAAATTAAATTTAAAAGCAAAAACATGAGAATATACTAGGCATATTTATCAAAATGTTTAGCTTCTTTTGAATTCTTTTGCAATAGTAAGCCACAGCAATTTCTTTAACAATTTCTAATTTTGCATTGTGGAAGCTTAAACTGTTTTCTAGAAATAGAGGGGTGGCTGAAGTGAAGAGATTTCACAGAATATTTGTGTTGAATTTCACTAGAATATGTGTTGGATTTATCACTGGTTTTTGCTAAATTCAATAATGTGTTCCCTGAGTAAAACCAGTGATGGAACCTTGAGTCAGTGGGGTGGCCAGAGTGGGAGTGGCCAGGTGCTGGATATTAATAGAGCCCTTGGGAGCTCATGGTGGATACAGGTGGTCAGGATGGGTTTCAACGGCAGCTAGTACAAGAAAATCCAACAAGAAAAGTATGATCTCTCAGACAGACCCACACCTCAGTGGCAGGCAGCGCCTTGGAGGGTGGGACAAAAGTAACAGAAGTTGTGGGTGGTAGAAGGCTTTAGCAAGCAGTTTCAGAAGCCCAGGCAAAATGCTTCCATGACTGATGGAAACTGACAATGGTAATAATTTCTCTTACTATGTGCAAGGCATTCTGAAATTATTAAAAGCCAGTGAAGTTGGTGTGATTGCCATTTTATAGATGAGGAAATTGAGGCTCAGACAAGTAAAGCAACTTGCTTAATACACACAAGTAGTCAATGAATGGGCTTATGCTTCTAACTTAATCTGCTCCTTTGGAAGACGGTAGGTTGAAGACTCAAATGGACTAGGATAGCAGGCATGAAATCAACTGAGTGATTCCAGTACAAAGGGATAAGGTAGGGATATGGTTACCACATGTGAAATACAAAGTAGAGAGGGAAAAGTGTCATGGATTCCAAGGCCTTTTCTGCTAAGCATCTTCTAGGTTAATTTTCCAGCTGACCAGCCACATCGGTCCTTTTCCTCCTGACAGCAGGTTTCAGAAGCTCTGTTATATAAAGTTGACATCTTTCCTCATTCAAGCCTTCATTCAAGGGACAAATATGGATAAGGCTGGCTCAACTTCTGCCTTTAAGGAGGTCATTTTCTGGCAGGGTACCCCACACCAAGTGCAGAGAGAGTTTCTCCTCAGCTCTCCTCTCCTCTCCCCCTTTCCTCCAATAGGCTATTCTACTTTTAGGCAAGCATACAGGCCCCTTCCATTTTAGAGTCTTACTGTTGGAGAAACAGAAGGATGAGCAATTATGGCTAAGTTACACATCCTGTGGAGTTCTTAAATTCTGTATATTTCCTGAGTGTATTTTAATAAGGTATGTGTGAGCATCCTACACTGTTCTTATGGCAGCCGCTCCTCACTTTCTGACTAAAAGAGCATACCAAGTCATGAGAGAAGAGAGGCTCACAAGTAGCACACTGACATCACTGAGAACCTCCAACCCAGGGCTGGTGGGGATTAACCTTTTGTGAGGCCTCTGCACCTCACCTAACCCCATAAAATGACCCTGCACACATTTCCTCACTCCAGAGGAAGGGACCAGCAACAAACCCACCTTGATGCTGAGACATGAATCTGTCCTCATTTGTGTTCCAGAGTGGGATGGGACTAAACCTGCAGGTGGAATTCAAGTACCCCCAGATGTGAAGGCTGGAGAGCTGGAGAAGGGAGCCAGGCTGGCCATTATATTTATGATCCTACAAACAGTTTTCCAGTGTAAAGTTTTAATTGCTAAGGATTTCCTTCCAAATTAATAAAAGGAGAAGTTTAAAAAAAATGTGATTTGCTTACAACAATTTATACATTTCAATAAAATGTTTTCTGGAAAGAACATTTTAGGAAGGTTTACAGGTGATACTTGTCTTATTTTAGGCCTTAGTAACAGCATGAGTGTAATGACAATATAATTCTATCCTCTTTTTCTCAAGATTTTCAAAGGGATAGTTTCCTTTGTTCCTATCCATTGGACTAACTTATCTCTTAAGGTGTTGTCTCCCATTTGAAGACCTGCTTTTATTTGTCATATTCTCATAGAACAGAAGATTATTTTTCTTTACATTTTTTAACTTACAGTCATGTGTCACTTAATGATGGGGACACATTCTGAGAAATGCGTCATTAAGCAATTTTGTCATTGTGCAAACATCGTGGAGTGTACTGAAGGGGAACAAAATTTGCCACCCCAAAATGTGTCTTTTTCACCTAAAGATTATTTTAGGCTGATTATTGTTAAGAAACAAAAGACAGTTTTTCTTGTTACTTATCTCTTAACTGCCTAAAAGCATTCGGATTAAAAAAAAAAAAAAAAAACTTGTGTCAAGAAGTGAGCTGTCACCTTAGCACAACATGAAGTAGGTGGTAGGCAGGGAGGAGCCTAGAGAAGCCGGTTTGTTGGGCTCCGCTCTGTGTTCTTCTGTTTCTATGTGGCCAAATAGTTGTTTTCCAAACATTTGCTCCTTTTCACCTACCTGTGAATTGCCTTCCTTCTGTTTGAAATCACTGACTCTCCCCATCCCCAACATCTTCTTTTGTCTTTAGCAGAGGATGGTATTTAAGGTGAGGGCTTTGGCCATTTTGGTGAGTTACTTGGTTTCTCCCTTATATACATGTTATTAAACTTTTGTCTTCTTCCTGTTAACCTGTCTTATGTCAATTTAATTCTTAGACCAGCCAGAAGAACCTAGAAGGGTAGAGGAAAATTTCTTTCCCCCTTACAGTATTTACATGAAACTAGATGGTATAGCCTACTACACACTGGGCTATATGGCAGTAATCTTATTCTGCCCCTGTCATATAGCTGGTCCATCATTGACAAAAACGTTGTTATGTGGTGCATGACTGTACTTAGTTATCCCTAAACCTTTCAGAATAAGCATTTAAAACCCAGATTGATGAGATTGTTGAATGTTATGAATAGCCTAAGAAAAGAAATTCTTCAAAATCTTGCATTTTAATAGCATTGTGGACTTCAAACTCCCAAACATTATTTGGCTTATGTTTTGCCTCTGAGTAAGTAACAAAGGAGACTCACATTTTTATACGCTTATTTGTGCTACCTCATTTGTTGCATTTGTAGATTAAAATTAATTAGAATTTTCAGAACATGCTGGCATCATATAATAAACCAGTGGCAAAAAATGAAAAGACTTATTTTCTTTAAGTACTAATTTATTGAATTTGTTTCATTCACACATTTTATATCATTTAAGCTTCACAACCACTGAGCTTCAGCTGGGTTAAATGATTTATATGAGGACTATGTTTATATGAGGAAAAGCTAGCAAATTCAACTCAGATCTTCTGAGTCTGTGCCTATTATTTACTCCAGCATAAGTATTTTTAAAGCCACCTACCTGTAAGAGCTTGGGTATAGAAAGACCTAACATGGCTGTGCTTGGGTGAAGCAGAAGGGAGTGAGGAAATAGGTGGAAGAGAAGAACAGGCATCCCACGGGATGGAGGCCCCAATCCTAGTTTCCTGATGGTGCAAATGCTCACGACTCATTACATTTTGAAGGTATCAGAGTGCACTTTCTGCTTCTCAGACTGGAGTAAGTCCTCCTCCTCGAGTATTCCACTACGTGCTGGGGAACAAGAAGTGCCATAGGATAAAAATTAGTAAAGGACATAAACAGGCAATTTATCAAAAAAAGAAATACAATGGGTTTTAGGTATCAAATGGTCCTCAACCACACTCAATTAAGAAAACAAATTACAGAGATAATGAAATGTTGTTCACCTGTCAGATTGGGAAAGCTAAAAATTTTCTAATGCGGAATTGGCAATAATACAAGGAAACTGTGAGTGTAACTTGACACAACATCTTAAAAAACATTGGCAATATTTATCAGAACATGGAAAGCACTCATTATTTGAATTCTACTTCTGGGAATTTGTCCCATAATAGACGAACACATATGAAATAGCAAAAATATTTATAATAATAAAAGAGTAAATATATTTCTAACAATACAGGACTAGTCAAATAATTTATGTTACATCTGTGCAATGGAATAATATTGCAAGTATATATATAAATATATATACACACACATATATGAGGTAGATACGTATGTGTTGCTATGCTAATGATATAACTTGGAGATTGTTATGTAAAAAAAAAGCAATGTGAAAATTAATGTTTTAGAACATAGATGCATAGAACACTCTGGAAAGCATATATAAGAATCTTTTAAAATATTGTTGTCAACAAACAGGAGGAAACCAAAAGTCAGTGGTGATAGACATATTCTCATTACCTACTATTTTGTCTTTTTTCATTTTTTTACATTTATATCTATTTAAAAAAAAAACAATAGTCAATGCAAAAAACATTCAAAATGAATAAATGTGTATTGTTGTGGTAACCAGGATTCCAAGTTGGTGCCTCCTGGTGTATATGCCCTATATAATCCCCAACCCTTGAGTGCAGGTGGGGCCTATCAATATGGTGGATTTCACTCCTGTAATTAGGTTATATTATATCATAAAGATGAAAGGATTTTTCAGATAAAATCAAAGTCCCTAATCAGTTGACTTTAATCAAAAATGAGATTTCCTGGGTGAGGCTGACCTAATCAAATAGGCCCTTAAAAGAGGGTTTAGAGGTCATAAAGATATTCCTACTGGCCTTGAAAGAGTAAGCTGCCATGCTGTGTGGGGGCCTATGTGGCAGGAACTTGAGGGCAGCCTTTATTTGCTGAGAGCGGTCCCTGGCTGACATGTTGATTACAAATTGGTGAGGCTCTGAGCAAAGGAACTAGTTAAGCTATGCTGGACTCTTGGCCCATGGAAACTGTGAGAAAATACAGTTTTGAAAGTACAATTTGTGTTGTTTTGAGTTGCTAAGTCTCTGGTAACTTTTTATGCAATTATAAAAGTGAATACAATTGAGTACTTACTAGGCACCAAGCAAATAGGTTTAAGCACAGCATGGTAAAGAAATTTTTCTCTTATTGACAAGGAGAATTGAATTCTACCAACTAAATTCTCACAATTCAGCACCCATATAGCAACCACCACAGCATCTGCCAAAAGAAATCAGTCAGAGAGCAACCTCGCCCTGCATATTTCAATACTGATTAGTGAATTTAACCTCTCAGAGAACATTTGTATTTATGTTATCTGCTTAGTTGTTACTACAGAGAACACGTCCCTTTGAAAGCGGCCTGCCTTGATGGACAGGCAGCTGAAGGGACAGGTGTCATTCTTATCCTAACAGTCATGGCCTGGGAAAATAAATAAGGATCAGAGTAAGTGAAAGCAGCTGTGAAAAAGTAAGACGGTGTAAGAATGAAGCCACAGAACCATAGTTATAAAACTTATATCTCCATCACCTGATAGAATTTAAGAAACAGTTTCTTCAGCTCTAAACAAGCCCGGTCAGTGTGATTAAGAAGGTCCAGGATGAGGCTCAGGAACTAGCATTTTTACAAGAATGTCAGATGATTCTGATGTAGAGGTCTAGAGAACACAATCTGAGCAGCACGCTGTTACAGCTGGGGGTCTCATCCATTGGTGGCAATCTGTCAATGGAATGTGTACCCAGATAGAGGGAGACAGAAGGAGAAGTGCCCCCAGAAGAGGATGTAAGCCTAAGGCACTCTGGAAAAGGAGGCTCCAGGGGTTCAGTCCTTTGTGTAAATGAATCATCCTCTCGACAACTAAGGGAAACTTACCCAGAAGATATGCATAAAAACACTGCTCTCCCCTCCTTTTAAAGATATTGTGAAGAAAAAAATGTAATTATGTACACGAAGAGCTTTGAGGGGCAAAGGTTTGTTTACTGTTACCAATGTAAGATGCTGTAATAACATTTCAAAATTATGTAGTATTACCGAAACTATCTTAAAATGTGATTTTTTTTTTCTATGGCTTTGGGGTTTTGTGGTGAAATAACACTTTTATGCACATAGAAGAGTCATTTGTCTTCATCAACAAGAATAATTTTTTTTTCATTTATATGAAGGTCAGTCCTGGAACTATATGAGCTTAAATAAATTGACTAATTGAAACAGTGATTCATTTTCTCATGCTTTCTTCATATAAGGTGGCAGGAACACAGTATGTGCCAAGACTTTAAAAGCTGTCTTGGATTTGTCAGCAAAGTTGCAGTGCTATCTGATAAGTGTGTGTAGAAACTATATATACACACTTTAATGGCACAAAAGAGAAGGTGAATTCTAAGGGGATGGGATTAAGGGACGTCTTCACGGAGAAAGTGAGTATGAGCAAATATAAGGTATATATTATCAAAGGTGTCCAATGTCTTAGGAGCTGTGGCAATTGTATCAATCAGGATGCTCTTGCTGTCCAAGAACAGAAGACTCATCTAAAAGGGGATTAAGTCATGCGAAAATTGTCATCTCTTACAACAAGATTGGAGGGAGAGTCAGTCCAGAGTTAACGCAGTGGCTTGAGGACGGCGTTCAAGAGCCAAGTTTCTTTTCTTTTTCTGCTCTGCTCTTCTCAGGGTTAGCTTTTGTCCTTGAGTTCTTCCCTTAAAGGTATTTTAGAGAATCACATCCTCCCAAAACATCAACCAACAATAGGAACAAAGGGGAATTCCCTTCTGGCCTCCTTGCTTAAAGAGTGAGAGGAACTTTACCAGAAGCCTTTAGAGGACTGTCCCTCTGGCTCAGAGGCTCACGTGCTTCTGCTCAAAGTGATCTCTGGCAGGAGGAGAGGATAGGAAAGAGAAACACCATAATGGGCTTAGACTAATGATGATTCATCCCTGGGAGCTGTGGAGGGGGCCAGTACCCCCTGCTCAACCCTAAGTATGTGAATGCTATATGGAGGAAGTGAGACACTCAGTTGTTTGTTTTTTGTTTTGCAAGGGAGAAGCGGATGAGGATGACTGTTGGAGGCAGATGAATTTCAGACAGTGTGTAAATGAATGGAACCATTAGCAAGTATGCACATTTGGGAAACTGTAACTAATTCATTGTACCTGGGTCATAGAGACCAAGCCAATCTTAACAGGGCACAGATCATGGAGAGTTTTGCATTGATTCTATAGAGAACAGGGAGCTAGGAAATGACATGGTGGAACTTGTGTTCTAGAAAGATCATTCTGGAAAGATGGCTGTGATTTTGGAGGCAAGCTGACTAATAGGAGATCATTATGAAGTCCAGGTGAAGGATTATGCCTGAGAGTATTGGCAGTATATGTGGAGACAAAAATGTCTGGTTCCAGAGATACTTAAAAGATAAAATTAATAGAATTTAGTTACCAATTACATGGTGGGGGGTGAGTTAAGTCAAGATCAATCTCAAGTACTATTCAGTTCTCTTTATTTTATTTACTTCTACATTAAAAATGTACAATAAGAGGTAAAAACAAAATTCTCCCATGGAGGGGGCCGACCTGATGGTGTAGTGGTTAATTTTGTGCTTTCCACTTTGGCAGCCCGGGGTTCACTGGTTCAGATCCTGGGCATTGACCTGCTACTCACCGCTCATCAAGCCATGCTGAGGTGGTGTCCCATATAGAAGAGCTACAGCTCTACAACTATGATACACGACTGTGTACTGGGGCTTTGGGGAGAAAAAAGAAAAAGGAAAAAAGAGGAAGATTGGCAGCAGATGTTAGCGCAGGGCCAGTTTTCCTCAAAAAAAAAATTCTCCCATGTAGAACTGACAAAATACTGATTTAATTAAGTGAAATAGTTTCAAAGATGGTAATGGATAAATGCATTTAAAGTTTATCACATAAATAAGTCACACATTTCTAAAATTTACCACATATGGATATAATTTTAAAATATTCTTCTAAAACTATCGATTAACTCTATGTTGAGCATCCTGACTTTACTGTCTTAGACCAGAAATATTTTACTTATTCTCTCCCTAAAAAAATCTAGTCCACTTTATATAAAAATACAACTTAAAAAATATGCATTCTAGTTAAAATTTTGGATGTCATTTTTTCAAGGTTGATTTACATTAATAACAATTACTTTTCCAGAAAACACTAAAAGAGTTCTACTCCCATTTTCTTTGGATTGGTTGTCCTTACATTTTGGCAGAAATTATTTGATGTGGAAGACAATTTATATGTTGTTCATCGGGGGATCCATCAGGCCTTTAGAGAGCCTGGTCCCTCTTAGGGAATAGCCTCACACTGGAAACTCACCTGGCGCCGGCATGAATAAGGCTGTAATCTATGTCTTTGTTACAGAGTTTTCTCTGTGTGAAGCAAAGTTATCTGTTCAAGTATCAAACTCATGACCTTTGACTCACTGGCAACAAATTCCAACCAACTGGTCCAGCAGCTGAGAGCAAAAGGGAAGAATTCCCCCATAAATGTCTGCTTTAGAGCTTCATCCAACAGAAAATACACTCTGGCCTCCTGAGCTAGAACACATTCCCTGTGAGAGATCACTTAAGTCACAAGAACTGTCTTTTGTGAACATCCACCTTTCTAAGTCTCAGAAATAAAAGTCCTTTCCACAGTCAAATAAGGCAATCAAACAAGACCTAGAAGTGGAGATCCAGTCATTTACAGGGCAATTATCCGAAGCTGATTTCTTTAAACATTCTTTAACTTACAACATTGCTATGGCCTTTTTTTCTCCTCTTGAAATGCTAAAGGGAGAACCCCCTTTTCATTCATTATCTGGCTGAATTTTCTAAAAAGTTCAGTTACTATGTAAACATCACAGCAACTATTTAGATTACTCAAAATATATTTCCATATCAGGCTCATCAGTTCAGTACTCTCTGGGATTATTGAAAGCGAGTATTTTGCAGGGAAGACAGACTTCATCAAAAACTCTACAGTTTTTACTGACTTCTCTTCACTCCACACATCCAACAGCACACTTGTCAAACAGCATTACCTATTGTTTCTTGAGACCTCGTCCATCTAAAAGAAGCTAGTTGAAGAAGGGAAACCTTAGACAACAGCTAAAAGTTCAGAAATAGAGGAAAAAATATTTGTATTACATACTGAAATGTAGCTGCTTCTATATTTTGATCTGAAGCTTTGCTATAAAGTGAATCCTAGAGACCAAGACAATAGCTCAGTTATCTCATATGTTTATAGTTACCATGTACAACATTATATATCAAATAGCTCTTAAATATGCTGAGAAGCTGACATGACAAGAAAGACCCAGTATGTCTTTCTTTAAAAGTATTTTTAAAGGATGTTTTTTCCTGAAATAGAGACCTAAATTGTGTCAGCTTATTGGCAACAAGTGGTTTTGTATGTTCTACATTAATTATTTTGACTTTTTCCAACACAGTTTAACCCATTTCCCCACCTTTGGATTAGAATGTGTCTGACTATTATGCTAATAGTAATAAGACCTACATGTGTTAATCTTAAATTTTACCCTCCAATATGCAACAGAACAGCATTCAGTGAATAAAATGAAAGTCCTTATTTCCATGGCGTTGCTTTCTTTATGCTATAATAAGGGAAAACCTTCTTTCTAGGATAATAAAAAGGAAACTTGGAAGTCTGTAGTTGGTACATAGCTTTACAGAATACATTTTCACATTTTATAACAATATGTATTCTTTACAAGTTATAAAACTGTGTAAGCATCACTTGGGATCTACAACATTTTAAACTTTCTATTCTTGATCTGTTTTGATTACATTATTTCTAAGATCATTTCCATTTTGCCAGCATTAGCCTTTAGCTTTTACAATTAGAAGAATTCTCTCTTCTCTAATAGGTTTGATTCTGTCTTTAGAGGAACAGGTTTTGTATAAAAACCCAGATATGAAGATGCACAGAATCTATACTGTTGCTTTAAAATCTATACAATTTCCATTCTCTCTTAGGAAAACACAAAGAAGAAAGATAGGTGTTTGCAATCATGGCTTGATGTTAGATGGAGTTGGAGGACAGGCTCTGTCATTGGCTTCCTTGGGGGAGATTATTTAAGTTCCCTGAGCTTTGTTTCTCCATCTATAAATGGGGTAAATTATTCTTACCTTAAAATCTCATAGGTGTGTGAGAGGGGTGGGAAGAGTTTTATATGAAATAATGATTATGTAAAGTGTCTCAGAGTACTTGGCACACAGTAAGACGTGGTGACTCTATTCACGTGCACTGTTTTACACAAGAAAATTTTTAAAGCTCAATCCTGTGCAGATCTAAAGTTTAGACAGTTGGATATTCACAAGGACAGTTATGTGATTGTTTAATCTTCAAATAGGTCTGCAGATCTAGGGATTAGAAAAAACAATATTAGTCACAACTACTTTTACACAAAAGACAAGAGGATCTGAAACATCTCGGTCTGTGGAAGAAGACCTCTCTTGTCCTTTGCCTTAATTGTTGTGTTCAAGCGCTATTTATATGGAGAGAAATCCTCAGCTTCAGGGAGCTAGAAATTCACAGAAGGCTTAAAGTTGCAGGAATCACCATATTCAGAAAAGATGGTGGGCACCTTGGAGAATAAGCTTGCAGTGCAGTTTTCAAAGGATCAGAACAACTTTTGGGAACCTTCTGCAATTTAAGGGGGTAAAGAAAGTCAGGAAAATAAATCTATTCCTTTAAGCAAGTTCTTAACAATATGTATAACTAATATTCATTAGAAATGTGGAAAGACATTTTGCTAACCATTAAAACCGGTTTGGCAACTGCACTTTCATCTCTGAATGGTGATCTCACTTCACCGGACAGGAGAGCATAAATTTATCTCATTTTTGGAAAAGAATTAGTTATTATTACTTGCAAGAAGGTGGTGTCATGTCACAGATATAATATTGAGTGAAAGAAGCCAGACAAAAAAGAGTATAGACTGTAGAGTGCCACTGATATGAAGTCAAGAACCAACAGAACTAATCTCTCAGTGATTGAAGTCAGAGAAGTGGTTATCATCGTGGAGAGGGATTTACTGAGTGGGAGGACGACAGGGAAGCCTTCTGGGGACTGGAAGTGTAGTTACACAGATGTGTACATAAATAAAAATTCATCAAGTATAGCCTTAAGATTTATACAATTTAGTGTTGTATCTGTCATACATTTAAAATTTTTAAAATATATGTCACAGTGTTTGGAGCATCTTCTAAAATGTGATATGGTTTCTACTTTTACCTTATGACCATAGAATGATTTTCACTCCTGACTGCATTTCCTGAGACTATAAATGTGATTATTTTCTCCTTGAAATCTCAAGAAAAATAATTGAGGTGCTTGAGAAAATTAACACATACCACTGTATAGAGAGCAATTTATTAATAAGATTTTTTTAAGATTTTGTACCACTTTTCCTCATCTGTCCTACAGCTAATTTTTTTCTACCTATAAGGATTCATTTGTTAACTAGAACAACTTATTCTGTGACCATGAAGACAAGTAGAGAAAGCAGTTGACATTTGTGTTGCATTCTAGAACAGTGCTTCCAATAGAACTCTGTGATGATAGAAATAGTCCATGTCCATGCTGTTCAATCTAGCAGCCACTAGCCACATGTGGCTATTAGTACTTGAAGTGCAGTTAGTGTGACTAGGGAACTTCATTTTAAATTTTGTTTCATTTTAATTAATTTCAATTCAAATAGCACATATGGCTAGCGGCAACGGTGGACAGCACAATTCTAGAGCTTAAAAAAGTACTTCCATATATTTTCTCTTGTCTTAGAACAAACCTGCACATATTATTTCCAGTTTACATATATTAAAACTAAAGCTAAGGGTGACTAAGGGATGTGACCAAGATCACACAGGCATTGAGGGGCAGAACTGGAACTATAGTTCTTTTATTACACACCCCACACTTCTCTGGCTACCCCATGGTCTCTATCATCTCCTTTCCTGTCACTTAGTTACCCTCAGAAAAAAAAGTGCATTAAAAATAAGCACAACTCTCTGTTTTTCCTCTCTGAATTTTTATCATATTGCTAATTTCTTGACATCAGGAAATTTATTTCTGATATTTAACCTTCATGTATATAGTGTTGCAGGGCGTATATGAGCAATTGTAACTCCCTGTGGTAAGTCTAAATATGAAATTTTTCCTAAGATTAGCAGTTGGCGAATCAGGCATGAGTAATCCTGTAGTCATGACACGACACCCACTAAAACAACCATTATTTAGTTTAAAATTACTCCGAACCCTTCTGCCCAACCTGCAAGTACCTGGCTTATGTGCAAACACTCTTTTGAAATGCCTGCCCATGGTGCCTTTTCTGATTGACCAGCAAAAGTGATCTTTCTCGAATTTCTTTTTATACTTCTTTCAAATTTCGTGTCTCATTCTATTTTATATGGTTTTCTATTTTATATGTATTTTTATTCTCTTTGAGATGGTGTAATATTTTACGGTAGGGAGAGAATTTTGTTCAGTTCTCTTCAAAGTCCCTAGCATAGTGCATTGCCCACAGAGAAATTCAGTAAATATTTGTGGAAATTAATCAATAGGTTTCCACAGTGAATATTTTAGTGGAGATATACAAGATTAAAGAAAAATATTTATGATGTATAACTTCTTAAGAATAGCAATATGAAAGTTTAGAAAAGCCATTTTAAATTTTGTCCAGTAAATTTAAGCAAATTAAAAATCTCACCTCTTTGAGCCATACCTCCTTAATTATCTCAATTATTTCTGTTCTTAGTAGAATGCTGCCTTGAAAAGGGATTATTTTAGATAAAAAACATTCCTTGGTAGTTATATCCTACAACTTTAATTTATTTTGATTTCTACAATAATTAGAAAAACAAATTTTCCAGAGCACTTATTTTTCATTAAAATTATAGTCTCAGATCTTTGCTTCTCATTAACTGATTTTACTAACTGAATGTCATTGTGTTCTCTAAGAAATTCCTGTCATCAAATACTTTTGAAATAAGACAAGTCCACATATCATAAGACTGATGTTAATTCCATTTTAATTTTATGAACACTGTAAAATGAAATGTAGTTGCTATAAACTAATAATACATTTTAATGGTAGTTGAAAACATCAGAACTATATTACATAGAAAACAAAAACAATAATTTGTCATCCCCAAACTTCAGATGTTTTAATGGCTCATAGAATGAATGCTAGACGTCTCCACAAGACTCACAAGCCTGGAACCATCAGAACATCGTTCATCTTTAGTGTCGTGTCTCCTTCTTCCTAGTTCAAACTTGTGACTATTGAATTGTTCTTTATGCCTCCTGTAAGGGTCTGCTCTCAGGGCTTAGCATGGCTGCTTCTTGTCTCAGCTTAACCACCACCTCTTCGGAAAGACAATTCTTGACTAGCCTGTCTAAAGCAGAACTGACACTGTCCCCTTTTCTCCTCCCACTTCTTTTCTAATACATCAAATATTTCTCTGGTTCCATTTACAATGTTTTCAGATAAGTAACAGAAATTTGGAGTTATATTGATTTCTATAAGTGTGATCACTGGTGTATGTAACTGGATATCCAGAGGCAGATGGAAATCAGCATGGTTCAACAAGAGCCTTATTACTCTGTTTCTCTGAGATTCTCTCAACCACAAAGGGATATGGCAGCAGCAGCTACAGGGATCAGAACCACAGAAAGAAAGAGGCCATTTTTTTCCCTTTTCTCTTAGGAGTGAGACAACTTTTTCCCGTGAGGTTTAGCACAATCTCCCCTTCATGTTTCATTGGCTAGAATTGTGTTTCATCACCATTCCTGATCTAACGTCTAAAGTCAGGGGAATGCAAAAACTGCTTTAATGAGGTTTGGATTGCTCAACTAATTGCTTGCAAAGAAATGGAATTACTTTTAGAACAGTTGTGTTCATACCTAGTACTAGGGGAGAGATCAGCTCTCCCAGAAGTGTAAGAGCTACATGGGGAAAGAGTAGCACCCCTCAACCCCCCCCCCAAAAATCAAAGCAAATAGATGCTAAGGAGGCAAACATAATGTGCACTACAACCCAGTTTCACTTCTTCATAGCACTGTTGCCATCTGAAATGATTTATTTATAGTTTTTTAAATTGATTTTCTTTGTCTCCCTAAACAGAATGCAAATCCATGAGAACAGGGATCTGATATGTTGGGTCCACTGCTGTGTCCTCAGAGGTTAAGTCTGACACCTGGCATATTAATAAATGTCTGTTGTCAAAATAAATAACGGTCATTCCACCCCTCCACTTGTACTTTTTCCTAGAGAAATTCTGCTCATCCTTTTGGTCTTGACTTTCACACATCACTTTCTTTACTAAAGCTTTACTGACCTACCAAACTCAGTACCACACAGCATCAAAGAATAATTGTGTATTTAATAATCTTTGTCTACCATGAGACCGTGAACTCCAAGACGTTGGTCTTTCTTTCCAACCTGGTCACTGTTGTATTGCCAATGTTGAACATTTTTTCTACAACACAGCAGGTATTCTCTATATATTTGCTGAATAAAGGAATAAATGAAGGAAACAATACATGTAGGTTCTGTTTGAAAGTGTCCTTTCTTTCATCTAATATTACCTTTGGGGAAGAAAAAGTATTGGAATCATCAGTTTAGTGTTTCAATATGGCAACCCTGTTATAGCTTAAGGTGGCAAAAACCTATAGTCACCATTAATAATATATATAAATTAAGAAACGTATAGCAAACAAGCAGAAGGATGCCAGTACTGGTATCCACAGGAAAGCCTGCTGAAGTTTGGCTGGCCTCACCAAGTAAAACATTGATTTTAGGATCTGGCCCTATGCCTTAAAAATGACAGTTTTCATGCTAAGGAATAAAGAGGTCTTCAGAGAACTGACAAAAACATGAGAACTTATTAATCTATGAAGAGAAAAAACTGTAACATGACCCAGAGTAACTGAGTCCAAATTATCAGCGCATTCTTTTCTTGGGTCATCCTACAGGGGTGTTAAACATCAGAAACGTGCTTTGGTAGGTGTAAATTACAACAACAACAAAAAAATCTGTCTACCTATGTATGCGTGTATATACTTATCTATCTATATCTATCATCCATCTGCCATAGTTAGGAAATATTAAAGTTTTTTCTACTATATAAAACTGGGCCAATTGTATGAATATAAACGTCAATTGACTAAGGCAAATTTTAGCCAAAATAACTTGGGAAAACTTCTACTCACCATAGAAAGAGCTTTGCCAATTCAACCAGAATATTTGAATACTTAATCAAGATATTACAAAATTTTGCTTGAATATCCTCTTGCTTTCTATTTTATTCTTGTCCCAATAATCATAAATTTATATTTTACTTTACACTGTTATGTATAAATACCATTTTTTGTGTGTAATGGCTTTAATTACCAATGAAACTTGCCTATTCCTACAACAGCTTCCTTGATTAGAGAGAAAATTTCATCACATTCAAACATTTTGTTAGGCTTAGTCCTTTAGGGCAAGCTGACTTTTCATTGTGTGAATTTTGTGGTTAAAACTTCTTTGTAAAATTTAAAATATACTTAATTCAAGCCCCAAAGAAGGCACAGTGTAATGTTCTCTTTCATTTTATATTCTACACTTTCCTTTGTCAAGATATCTACTCAAGTTCAGAATTCCACAAAACATTTGATGTCAACTCATATTACCAGCCACTCTTTCTTTTGCTTTATTCAGCTGGACTCCTTGTCGACTGGGGCTTCTGACAACTGTGAAAACCCTTTTTTGGTCTTCTGAGTAAATTCAAAAGTGGTGGATTAGTTTTGCCTTGCAGTCCTTGATATTGTAAGCCATCCTCACTATGTCATTGCTCTTGAAATGCACATATTTCTTATTATTTCCTTATAGGCACATGTTGTCTTTCTTTTTACATTTTCTTTTCTATGGTCACCTTGATGTAATGAGAGAAATGAACTTTATTTCTAAATAAATCAATGTGGCATAATCAAAATAGCATTGACTGCACAGAGGGATTATTGACATGCTTGCCTTAGGTCTTCCAAGAGTTACGGATGTGTCTGTCATTTGAATATTTTCATTTTCATGTTTATATTTTACTTGGAGACAGAAGGGCATTTCTGTTTTAAATAAGATGTCTTCTCAAATTTAGCTAAAAAAATTTAGTAAACCTTTAAAAATGAGTTTATTTTTTGAAAACATGGACAGAGGATGGCATGACTAGATTGTATGATAGTTGGTATCAGAATGTAGAAAACCGGGGATTCCTCCCTTCCTTTCTTAGGCCTTCTAAGAGTAAATAAGGATGGTCCTCTAAAGTATGACGGGATTCATCAGAACAATTTCTTTATCCATGCTAGCAAGTGGTAATCACCTAAGTAAAGAAGATTTGTAGATTGATATCAGAACCTAGTGTACACACACACACACCAAGACTGAGTAGATCCTAACTATTTCTATAAACATATAGTGCCCCACATAAGGAAAACCGAGTCATTAGCCTTTCTTAGGGAATTCATTGTGGAAAACACTTATTTTTATCCACATATGCTGCATTGTCACACCACTGAGGAATGAATGAACCACTGCTGCTCCTGCTGCTGCCACATGGACCCCACCGCTGCTAAGACTGCCACTTCTCTCTCCTGCGTCCCATCGGTCTTCAATTTCCTGGCACTATTGTCACCATCTCCACCAAAAGTTGAATGAAGGATAATCTTAAAATATCACACAACTCTATAGCCATCAAAGACAGGGGAAAAGTAGCAGAAGGAGGATAAAAAGTAAGAAAATGAAGAAAAGTTACATGTAGCTTGATAACCCAGCCAAACAAGTGAATACAAATTGAGGTCACAGTGACATTACCCAAACTTTGCTAGTTTGTCCTCCGTAGCTGGATGACCTCATCATTCCCCCTCCAAGTCTCACTGTAGGTTATGTTCTTTCATCCACAGTGCTGAATTCTAAAACACATGAGGAAGACACTTCACCATTGCCATGATATCAGTACCTCCTAGAAGGGCAATTGCCCTGCATAGACTTTATTCGGCTGGTGCCCCAAAAACTGCAAATCACTTGAGGTGGCAGTGACCAAACATTATGTTTTTAGTTTTCTATGCTGCTAACACAGTCTAGACTCCTCAGATTGTCTGCTATAGACAGCTATAAATGTGGTACCAAGGAAAGTATATTGAACCCTTCCCCCTTTCCTTCACCTTAGAATTGGACAGATACCTACCAACTCTAGCTATGCTCAGTTCAGTTTATTTAGCATCTCCTCCATCTCTGGGACATTTATGTGTGTGTCTCAGTTGGATTCTTCTCATTAATGATGAAGAATGCAGACTTCGTATCTTTGAACATCATACTCTTCTCTTCCGCTAGGCTTTGTGATGTGAAGTGCCGATAGACTCCTGGTGGCTAATCATTGTCTCATGACATCTGGATTGAGATATCCCTCTTTGCTTCAGGGCCTCCATTACTAAGTAGAATACAGCTATTAGCAACCACCACCATCCTAAGACCATTTGTGTGTTTGACAACAGGCATGTTCTATCCTTAGACAGTTGCCCACCACGTCTGCTTCTCTGTTCTCTCAGTTCCCTAGGAAACACCACACACTTAGCACCCAGGTCAGTACTGAGACTTCTTGATGACTGTCACTCTCTATGAACAGCAGTAAAAGATGGGGAAATCCAAGATTTCCTCTGCGTAGATCCAGTCCCATACTTTGTTCCCTGGCTTGTTTGTGGCTCGGTTCAATACAGGAGGGAAATAGTCCCATTTAGCTCCACATTTAAGTCACATTTTCCAATTCAGTTTTACCCCACTAAAGTTAACGTGTTGATTCTTATTTCATTTCTGTATCAATTTCTCAATTCGTTTAAAGTCTAAATGGTAGAAATGGTGAGAAATAATTTTCTCCAAACTGCAACCATTCTTTCTATGAGACTGTTGCTTGCTCTTTTTCCCATTCTCTCTCCCCTCCTCTCTGATGCCTCCATCCCATTCTTACGCATGTTCTAAGCAGAGTAGCTTAAAGCTCTTTTTTTGTCTTATCCCAAACCATGCTATTACAGTCTCACTTTTCATTCTAGACGGTTTACCAGTATTTTGCTAAATAAAGGAAAGCTCCTCTCTAAAAGAAATTTTGAATTCTCCTATGATTATTTTCTCTTTTCCCTGTTAATGGATCTTAGTCTTGTCTTATTCATTTGCTAAATGCATAACCTGTAAGTATTGATGCTTCATTCCTTGATATCTATGAAAGAATAAATAATTATTCTATATAATTAGCAAAATGTTGTCTGAGCTACGTAGTGCTTTAGCTTTTCATTCTCTACCTGAGAGTTTTGTGTATACATTCTGGAGGGAAAACAAAAGAATGAACAAACCAAAAATCAAAACAAAACAAAGTGAAACAAGGCAAAACAATTCTCCCCCTTTTTCATTTTTCTGTCTTAGCTCATTAATTGGGAAAGTGTTAGTAGTGGATAAGTGTCTGCCCTTGCCTCTACCTCTCACTAGTCTTTCACATGAGAGGAGAAATGATTTCTTTAATCTGGAACACTAGGAAGAGTTTCTGGGTAGACATATCTGAGCCCGCTGAGATTCTTTCTTAGAATCAGCTTACCCACAGGTCACACTTGCTCTTCCCCAAGCTGATTCCTGAAGTAATCTCACCAAGACAGCCCTGCTCTTGTTGTGGGATGTCACCATTTTCCAGCTCCCCAGCCTGTGAATGGGTGATTTAGTTCAATTCAGGAGGAAAAAAGCAGAAAGTTCAATATGGCCCCAAATTCAATCCTGCAATCTAGCGTTACCTCCAATTAAGTTGATATATTCCTCCTTATCTAACTCCTATATCCATTTTTGAATTGGTATAGAATCTAAATGGGAGAACTGATGAGAAATCAGGCTATCCCAAACTATAACACATTCTTTTTGTGGAGTTGATATTCTCTCCATGTGGGATCATGGAAGAGATATTCAAACTCATTTGTGTTGACTAGATTCTTTGTCTGATTAGACAAGGAGCTGAAAATTGATATCTAAGTATTTCTATATAAGGACACAATGTTAATTCTTGCCTAGCAGTAGTTACCAAAAGAGACAGAGTAGCTTGGAATTATTAAAGTTTAGTGCTATAGACTGAATTGTGTTCCCCCAGAATTCATGTGTTGAAGCCCTAACCTCCAATGTGATGGTATTTGCAGATGGGGCCTTTGGGAGGTAGACAGGTTTAGCTGAAGTCATGAGGGTGGGGCACTCATCATGAGATTAGTGTGGCCTCTTATAAGAAGAGACATCAGAGAGCTTGCTCTTGCTTTCTATCTGCCAATGTGAACACCCAGCAAGAAGGTGGTCTACAAGCCAGGAAGAGAGCCCTCACCAGAACCCAACCATGCTGACATCCTGGTCGTGGACTTTCAGACTCCAGAACTGTGAGAAAATAAATGTCAGTTGTTTAAGCTACCTAGTGTACTGTATTTACTGTATCTTGTTACAGCAGCCCAAGCTGACTAAGATATTTAGTTATTTAAATTACATCAGAAGCACTTTCTAGCTGCATGGTAGGGAGCAAGGAGCTTTGAGCTTTTGAGATGTTATGGAGCAAGTGGTTTATTTTATGCCTACTGAAGAAATTTGGTTTTTACCTATTACTACAGAAAGCCTATAGATGTTCTCCAGGAGTGAAGTGATTTGTTTTGGATACAGTTTAAAGGAAGGTAATTGATGGTGATATGAAGAACAAAAAGGGAAATGGGGAGAGTGGACAGAGGTGAGAAAGATATAGTCAAATAAGTGACTGTTTCAGTGAGCTGGGGGTGAAATACATCAAGGGAAATAGGGATAGAGAAAAAGATCCTAAATTCATTTCTGATATAGTATCAATAGAGTTTCTTTAACAATTAAATACGTATCATTATTCTGAATTAAAAATAGTTCAGCCCTTTTTTTCTATGCCCCTACAATGATGAATGCCACCAATTCAAGTCACATTAGGGCCAATAATCTTCTCAAGAAAAACAGGATGATGGATGATCCTATCCTTACTTGAGTACTCTTTGGCCAGATGGTCCTAGAGGTGTCTGGAGTAGGATTCTCTTTCCTATAATGATCATTCCTGTGATCAATATATTTTCTTACTTAATGTAGTATGTTTTCTATATTCTATATTGGAGATTCGAGAAAATCTCTTCTTATGTCTTTTCCATTGTTATTTTTTTCTCTCTACTTTCTAACGTAGTGATATTAATATTTGACAGTAAGAACCTGCAAGTCATAATGTAGCTTTAAGGAGAGTTGTAACTGTAGAGAAAAAACACTAAACAGGAGTCGACACCTCAGTTAAATTCCTGTGTCAGTCACTTGCTGTGTAATTGTAGAGCAGTCATAATACTATTGTGTCTTATTAGACTGAGAGCAAAATCCTTAAGGAGTCCTCATCTGCCACTCAATTTTCTGGCCTTTTTTTCACCCCTCTTCAATCTAGGAAAATTACAAGCTACAGTATTAAATGTAAAATGTTCAAATATTGTTTTATTGTTTTATGAATGTGTATGGCATGCCAGGCGTTGTGTTCTGTTCATTACATACAATACCACATTTAATCCTTATATGATTATTTCTAATTTGCATATTTATTCCCAGGATTTTGCCTAGGGCAAGTGTAAGACAGATGTTCAACAAATGTTTCTTGAACTGAAAACGCAAACCTTCCTGGTTTCAGATTCCTCATTTGTAAAATGAGAATGCTGGAACACTTGATTTCTAAGATCCTTCCAAGCTCTGGAAGTTCTATAACTGACAACAGGGTGGGGTTGATTAGTCATGATCTCATCTCAGAGGATAAAATTTAACCCATAACCAATATAAAAGAGAGAGCACAGAAAAGATTTAATATGAGTGCAAGTTGAACATAGAAATGCCTCCTGAAATTATTCTACACAATTTCATGAAGAGACAATATAGTGCAGATATCATCAAGAGAATATGAGGGACCTTAGCAACTTTCTTTTTCAACAAAATAGCACAGATAATGCTTATTAGTACATATATGCCTAGATCATAAATGCCAGACAAAAATAATGTGTTTATATTGATTATCAATCAAAAATCCTCAGTAAGCACCAATTCTATACAATCACATAGGCTCTGAAAGAAGACTCAGTCCCTGGTCTTAAGACACGGTCTAGTTAGGGAGATGAAGCATAAATAAATGAAAAGGTCCAGTACATGTAGAAAATTATAATATTTTCTTGGATGCTGGGGTAAAGAGACAAGGCTGCTCTAGGACTAGGAGACCAGCCCAAGGACTGTGGCAGAATCAAAGGTTGAGGTGCCACCTATAGGCATACCTGCCACCCAAGGGCGTGAGTCAGGGGTCCAGGGCACAGACTGAGAGGTTGTCTGGAATAAAAGCCTTCTCTGATTGAACGAATATTGTAAAATGAATTCAGCTAAAGTTTGAAAGTTGGGACTGTAGGCTGGAATATTTCCCAGAGCTAAGTCTCCATTTGCTTCTTCAGATGGTATCAAGTGTAACTTAAATGTTCTATTTAGACTTTTTCAAGAGTTTCATGCATATCCCCATTGCCATCCAACAGCATGCTGTACTTAATGTGAAACTTAAAAATATTGTGATTGAAATCAAGAACACTAATACATTTTCTTCTTTATATCAAGCACATTAAAGTGAAAGAAATCCATGATTAAATTAACAAACGTATGAAATTATAGGAAAGTTTTGTTAATATCATTACCAAGCCTTCTGTGACCTGGTTGGAAAAAATTTTTTTAATATAAACATAATATATATGATCTATAAAAATGCCTAAGCAATTGTTTTCGAAGTCAATAGATTTTTAGATCTTTTTGTTCAATCCAGAAAATTGAGGAAGATTTTTACATCATATTTTATGAATGTGTACTCTTTACAATGTATTATGTTTGATTTGATTGTGTGTGTGCATGTGTGTAATCATACTTTGTCCTTATGACAATAATTTTTGGGGTAAATATTATCTCCATATAATTGACTACGTATCTATAAACATATATTCTCTCCTTCTCTACTAAAAAAGTCTGTTATTTTGTTCTGAGTGGCCATGAACCCAGCTTAAAATGCTAGTTTTCTCAGATTCCTTGGCAACGAGGGGTGGGCATGTATTGTTCTGGCCAAACAGATGTGCATTACAGTAATTGGGTAGAAAAGTATATTAAAAGGAGAAAATAGCTAGCATGTAACACTTAGGCCTGTTGCTTTTCCCCTTTGTTCTTTATTTTTGAGAAGAGTGCAGTTTAGAAGTGTTCAGTGATACTTTTATCTCACATCATTAAAAAGTCATGGTTTTAAGCCTCAGTCTGCTGGGCTTCAGAGCCCATGTTTTAAACTCTCACAATCTAATGGAAGGATGAAATAAGGATACCGTAATTGTGATTTAATCAAGTTCTACAAGCATGTACCTTCTGAGGGTTTGTTAGGTGCCCAGGATTTATGATGGCTTTCTTACTTCCATCAGAAGACCCATTCTTCTACTTTTAAAAATCTAGAAATATTGTCGCTTATATGATGAATATAAAGAAACCAACTGTTATGACTTTGTTAAATTAACATTTGTTAAGTAGAACACCCAGGTGTCAGATAGTAAGCCATGGTTCAACAGAAGACCACAAGAGAAACTGAAATAGAGAGGTTTATTACTCACAGGTCCTGGAGGAAGTCACAGCATGCCTTGAGGGACCACACAGGGAGGTCAAGGCAGGGTGCAGGTAGAGAGAGAGGAAGGACCTGGGAACACGCCTTTGTAAGGGTTCACGGGTGGAGTGTTTTGGGGTTCCCAGCCTACGGTTGGATTGGTCAATTCAAAACAAAAAGAATGGAGTTTTGGTAAGCTCCTTGGGGGTCTTATCTAAGGGATCCATAAGGGGAAGGCCCTGGGAGGTGAGGGAGACTGCTGATCACAAGGGCTGTTGGGGAAGTCTTATCAGGAACTTAACGTTTATTTGTGACTCTACAGGCTGTTACCAAGGGCGGGGACTTGCATGAGGGGTCTAGCGCTAGTTTAAGGCCCCCTGCAGGCCACCTGGCCAAATGAAATGGATACTGAGGCAACAATACCATGGTGTAGCTTAGCTAAACTCTCAACAACAATTATATATTTATGTGTGTGTGTATATGTGCATATGTATGTAGTGTGTGTATGTACACGTGTATATATAAAACAAAAGCATGAAAAGAAATTTTGTTTATAAATATCTTTAGAAGAATGAAACTACACCTAATTTTACCTTTGTTTTAGAGAAGAAAAATAAATATTTCAATAGTTACTTTAAAAATTAGTTTTTATTAAACCTATAAATTACCTAATTTACATAAAAGTGAATAATTTTGTGAGTTAATCTGGGAAGTTACATTTAAAGAAATAATGTCCTACAAAAATTAAACTTTGATTGAGATCCAGCTATTCACCTAAACTTCTCCAGAATACACTGCTGGTAGAGTACAGTTTTAATACACAGAAAACCTTTTAAAAAATATTTCTTTTCCATCACATTGTCTCAATCTATATGATTGTTGCTCCTCTCTCTCTCTCTCTCTCTCTCAACTTCTTATATCCCCAATTCTCGTCTTGTAAATCTTTTCACATGTTCTTTCTTCCCACCGCCTCCGCATTTTTTCTTGGACCTATCCTCCTTGGCTTTCTTCTGTGTCTTGCTCTACACCCTTTTCAATGTAGAAATCCTCTTAGACTCCCTCTGCAGTGATTGCCACCTCCACTTCCTGATGTACCACCAAAAAGGCCAGGATAGAGGGGAAGGGAGAAAGCCTGTTTTGTGGGACAGATTTCCTTTGGTTGGATGGGTTTGGGGCCAGAGTCTGTAAATACTTGACCGTTTTTGTTCTAGTCAAAGTGAAACCATGCATATAATATTATACACATAATATATACATACATAAGACCATCCATATGCTTTTATAATTGGTTTTTTCATTTAATAAATACATTGTGAGCTTTATAATATTACATATCTATATTATTAATTTCAATGACTACATATTATTTAATTATGTGCCTGTCCCAAATTTTGATCATCCCTTCAGAATAAGGCAAAGTTTTTTTCCGATTTTTAACTGACCAACATCTATTAATGTCCATATCTACATAGTTTCATGTTCCTGGAACTTTTGGACTTTGCATGAAAAGATATAGACATTTTTATTTTTACACATACAATTTTCCTTTGCAACAACGTAACCAGTTTTTAATCCCTATAACAATGTAGGAGAGGATTATTTTCCCCTACAATAATAGGTATCAATGATAAATCTATTTTTATTTTCTCACTGCATTTATTTAGTTATTTGCCAAACTGATGGGATTAAACAGGATCTCTCATTTTAATTTACATTTATTTGACTATTAGCTGTTATATACCTTCACTATTGAATTTTCAAAATATGATTCCCAAAAAAGCCTGAATTAGTTGCTCTGTAATCCCGATTCCCATTTTTCTGAAATACTTCCTAGAAATCCTTTTAATATTCTATGGTCCTAGCCCCACTGCTCTGTGTGTTTATGTTTATAGGTTGGTTGGATTTTATGTTGTTGGTCATTAAAAAAACCAGAAATAATTAAATCTAGTCAAACTTGATGCTGCTCTGAGAAATCACAAACTCAGCTGAGTTCAAGCTTAAAACCCCATGAAAGATTTTTCTGCCAAAACAGGATTTGGAGGAGTGCTCTGCATTCCTCAACTTGTTATGGTGCAAGGACTAGCACGGGAAGTTCACGCACAAGCTGAAAGCACAAGCTGAAAACTTGTACGGATACAGCTACTCGTGGAAAATACTAAACAATTAGCAAATGAAAGCATTTCCATGTTGGCTCATTCCTAAGGACAGCCCCCATGCTACAGCATGACAGTCACACAATAATTATTGCACCGAACTGTACAGAAGGATACTAATGCAAAAGACGTATGCAGTCCAGAACGCTTGGGGCAGAAGATAGAATCCCTCAGCACAACACCCATTTTAAAGCATAAAAATCCTCATTGAATTGTTTTTGTTTGTTTTACTTTGTTGTGGATGTTTCTCAAATCCCTATCTCTTGTCCTCATCTCCCCCACTGGATTTCCAAATGTGCCCTGAATCTTCTCATCTTGTTGTCATCCTTTTGCCCTAATTCATCACGCCTGAAAACAAACCCACATTCCTTCCCTGCACCTCTGATCTACTTCTCCCTCAGACTTGCCTGTTTCTATTCAGCATTGCTGTCCCTTTTATTCTGGTTCAAAACCTCTTCATTTCTCCCATAGTCAATCTGTTTTCCATGTTCTTGTGGTTTGTTGTTGTTGTTGTTTGCCAGTGTCTTTCCCTCTAGCCTTTCTTATCCACCCCAATAATAATTACCCTAACATTGACAGTCATTACCCTACTCCTTTAACAAAAAAAAAGAAAAGAAAAGAAAAGAAAAAAGTTCTTAAAACTCATCTCCTTGCCCCTAGTACATAAACTGCAAATTCTTTTTGAGTAGCTACTTCATTGATCTTAAAAACCAAGCTATTTTCATATCACCCGTCTTTAAAAGGTGGGGGAAAGGGAAATTTCCCTTTCAATTTCCCAACAATTGTTGGTCTGTCTCCTGCCAATGATTGTGCTTACCAAATAAAGTACAAATCTGTACGGTGTGACACTCAAACTCCTCATAATCTATTACCACATTAGCTTTCCATGTGGCTATCCACTACATACCTACATCTGCATTAAGCTAACCTGAAATACTATCTAAATCTTGAATGTTCTATGTTATCCAGTCTTTTACCTTTTAAATATTCTTTCTGCCTATAATACTCTCTCCATAACCATTCATACCATTGTTTTTCCAATTTTAAAGCTAAATTCACAATCAATGTCATCTAAAATGATAGGTACTATCACAACATGGGGTCATTATTATAGTGACCTCTTTGGTAACCATATTTCTCTATTTCTTGCTGACTCTCTATCCTGCCTTAAGACTCAAGAATATCATACACGCCTTTAAACAAGGGGTATTCGGATCCCCATGACAGTAAGCATTATTTATCCCATTTAGGGCCACGGGTCCATGCTCTAGTATCCTAGTCTTCCTAAGACTGGAATTCCTGTCCTTGACACTATTTTCCACAAGGACAGGCAACAGAAAGGGTATTAGAGCAGGTTATCTTTAAATACATCTTCCATTTAAAAAATTCTAAGGAGCAAATGTCTAATTTAAATGTCTTCTACTTTTTTAATGTATCTACAGGTGAAAAACAGAATTAATTTTTTGAGAAGATTTACTAATAAGTGGCAGCTATTTATCAGATAACCTGAAGGGTTGGAGTTCCAGAAATTCTGAGAGTAGGAGGGAATCAACAATATGACTTAATGTTTCAGGGTTACTCAAGTATATACAATATATAAATTATTATCAGGATAGGATTTTATTTAGAAGAAAAGGACATTTTGCAATAAAGCTGTGTATTTTTTAACTCTAGAGAATACTGTCATATTTAACTTTTATCCAGATTTACCTAGCAATTCCAAAAGAGAAAAAATGTTGAGAGGAAGTGTATATTCAAGTAAAGACTACCTAGCCACGGCTAGCAAACTGTAAAATTTTCAATATTCCACACAAAATCTTAGGTAAGACTGGAAAAAAATGCATGAAAAGCAGAAACATTTACATTCAACATTGCTAGATCAATTAAGCAATTTACTAAAACACTTCTAAGCAGAAGATCATTATAGACTAGTAGATACTTATGTGAATGGAACCCACAACTACAGTAAATGTAATAGAAAATTTAGCAGCAGTGTTGATGTAATAACTTGGTTTGCTTGTATTCCTTTGTAGTATGCCTTTAGGGCCTATATTTATGTTAGTAATCATCTCATGAAGTTCAGGTGGCAGGATTCCACAAGAAAAATGATATATGATTACAATTTCTAGTGGTCTTTATGTTCGGCAACAGAACAAACATACTAAGTTTATGACACAGAGATTTTCTAAGATAACATGAGGCAGCCAGCTACTAGGTTTCCCTGTTATCCTCAGAAAAAATCAGGTAAGAGGACTTAAAAATATATTAACAGCCACACATGTAAAAATGACGTACCATTTGATGTATAATTTGTCAGTCTTAGAATGATACCCCAAAACACTATGGCTTCAGTCACAAAATTGTGGCTAACCAAGATGTCAGTATCCTGCCTTGAAATAAGATGTCAAATTGCTCTTATGCTTTTGATATAAAAGAAAACGTCCTATGGAAAAGTCTGAACTTTACCAAACCATCCTGGAGTATAGAACAGATCTATACTCTGGGATGTCTTCCCCATTTTTTCTTCAGTAATAAGCACAGCTTGTCTGAAGTTTACAAAACAACGACACAGGAAACTCAATGCCTTGCTATAGGCAGGGCCCATCTTCTGGGTAAATGGGATTTGAACATTATTGGGAAATTTCTCTTCCTACAAAATACATCCTTCCCTCCTTCTGGATGTTGTCATCAGAAGTGCATGATTTATCATCCAATGGTTCTGCTTTACAAATGCTAACATCACATATATCAATATTTTCACTAATTATGGAGTTAGTTTAGTAGGCCGTTGAGTTAATATAACCAAGAGACTATCACTAGGTTTCATTGAAAAACTGAAAAAATAAGATAAAAACAAAACTGCTAGAGGTCTATTCAAACCCTTCCTTCTACCCTGTGTCTTAGATAAATACATCCCAACCCCTGATGGGGGCTAGCTAGTTTCCCCATTCACCCCCTAAAAAAAGAAAAAGAAAAGAAAATTTGGGTAGGCATTTATGCAGTGGCATCAGTTGAAGACATGATCTTAGACAATTTTGTCTAAATAAAAGATAGAGGAAACCTTGGGAAATATCCATTTAGGAATTAAGAGAGGCCCAAGTGTCAATAAATAAGACGGAGAAAAAAAAGTCAGAGAAGTTGGGGGGACAATAACAAAAAAATTAGCATCATGAAGCCAGAAACAAAGGGGTCAATTCCAAAAGTTATCCAAAATGTTGAAAATAAATCATAGAGGAAAAGGACTGCAAAGACCACTGGAAGACCATAGATGATTTTCAAGTAAATTTTAGAAAAGTGGTGTGATGGAAGCAGTAGTGTATGGTTAAGGACTTACTTGGTGCTGAGTAAATGAAAACAAATTTCATAGGCATGACTGATACCAACAAATTGAGAGGTAACAGCAAGGCAAGAGATAGGACAGTAGTTTAATAGGGAGAAGTTGTTTGTTTTTTGGTTTGTTTTCTTTTTTCACACTGTACTTGTTTATGTGCAGAGGAAAACAAGTCAGTGGAAAGGGTTAGCCTGGTGATGCAAGTGTGACAGAATGTAACTGATAGTGGAGGAGATGGCAGTAAGAGCCTTCAGGGGGCATTACTCATCTTTGAATTCCTAGTTCCTAGCATAATATCTGGCTCAGAATAGAAGTGGATAAAACAATTTTGAATTAATTAGCCCAATGGGAGAAGTTAGACCAAAAAGGAGGAAACCCCTTCTGTCCGGTTTAACCCATTAAACCCCATAAAATGATAAAAGCATAGGCAAACTTATAAAAATGGTGTGGAGGCAGGAAAGGATAGAAAATGTACAGGAATTTCAGAGTATAGAAATTTTCAGCAAAGTAGGAGGCAGGCTATTTCTCGAGCATTAGTAATGGGGATGAGGGTGGGAGGGTGATTAGACTAGAAAACTCTTGACATGCACCCTGTGGAGAACTAAACAGTGCTAGAAAAGCCAATTCTAAGATGCCCTGACTGTTCCAAATGAAATACAAAACTTCAGTCAATAAAACTCAGAGTAAACTACTTATGTTTTTGACAGATCTTTATGATCACATCATTTTCTTCTCGAAATCACTTTGTGTTTAATCACTAATATTTCATATTATTTATGTTCTTTTGAAGAAATATTTACATCAATTAAGATTCATTATAGTGGCTAAATAACTTCTGGAATTTAGAAAGATAATGCCCAATTCCTGTTACTTTTGTGTTCCTAGAAAGACAAGACAATTAATAAATAATATTCCACTTATAGACAATCTTACTCACCTAATCCTTTTACATTACTTGTAATTTAAACAAAATGGAATGATAGAATTCTATTTCCGTATCTAATTTTGGATTAGCTTTTAGTTGAATGGTAATAAGACTAGTTTTCCTATTGCCAGCACTAGATTGGACCCAACAATGATAGATCAAAGCTATTAGCCTGTCCAGAAGATCAGTTAAGGTGGGAAGTCTGTCATTGTAATCCTCGCAACAGCTGTCATTAGATTCCTGCTGCCCAGTGAAAGGCTGGAGCAGCTGGAAATGAAGAAAAGCAGTTAGGAAAACAATTGGGTTTTGATCAGAAATGTTTCCTTACTTTTGTCTGCTGCCTTTTGACAAGGAGTACTGCTGTGCACACACTGCGTCTAGACCATGAGTTGTCGACACTTTCTTCTCAAGTACATTCTTTGATATTGAATGAATATGCCGTGAGAAAGGAGACAGCTCTGATCTGAATTCGAGCACAATAACATTCAGCTGTGTGGATGAAAAGTGCTCTTCGCTCTTCTCCACCTGAATTCTGAACAACCAGATTAGACGTGGCAGTACTCTGAGACAGCATAATAGAGTTGATAGAGAATGGACTGTGGATGAAAGTGGGGCTGTGTTTTAGTCCAGGCTCAACTGCTATTCTAAGTGTGTGACCTGAAGAAAGATGTTTAATCTGATGTCTTAGTTCATCATCTTTCATATCCAGGTACCACTAGGGACATCATCAGGTTGTTGGGAGAAGGAAATACAAATAAATTGCCTCAGTATCTGACACACTACAAGCTCTTAATAGGTGTTATGTCTCAAGAACTGCCTCCTTTCATTCATGTTTAGAGAAAGAATCAGGTTAAGTTTGTTAGATACAGGTGGCTCTGGTTTCATCTGTATTTATTTTGCAGCATAGAGTGTTTAAAAAGGAAAATGCTGTTGGTTTTCTTTGAACAATGACAGAAATGCCCATCAAATCTCTTTTTGTACAATAATTAATTCATTTCAAACTTTTTCAATTAGCTTAATGTAAAAAAGTTTTTCAAATTCCTCATCTTTGGGGAAAAATATTCTCTTTTGACCCCAAATTTTGCTCATCACAAAATTAAATAGCTTATATCCTGTAGTTCTTCTCCCAAATGATTCAGACAATTCAAAAACTTGTTTATGAAAGAACACATGAATTTTGCCTTCTAAAAGAATTGTTCTCTGCAAAGTGAGTTTTCTTATTTTGTTCAATAAGACAATTAACTTCAAATAATTTTAATTACCTTAAATCTAATGTGCATATAAGTCAGCTTCTTTTGTAATTCCACAAGATGAATTACTAGGAAATATACTTGGTTTTTATAACATCAAAATGGATAAGTGAATGTGTCTTCAATTAGGTTTCAATGAGTAGAGCATGCTATTTCTTTACAGGTACTTTGAAAACAGTTACAAAATTCTGAAAATGTTTTCTCTTAAGTACAGATGGGTTTTAGGAAATGTTAATCTTTATTTTGAAATCCCTGATATTAAACTCAATTTTTTTTAACCAAAGTAGTTTACTTCCAAAAATATCAGTTGGGTATTTAAAAAATCATATAAATGAAAATTTTTGTCACGATTTGTCTAGAAAGATTTTAGTTTGTTTTAGCACTAATCTTCCAGGTTAATCATGTCAATTCTCTTTCACCTTTATCACCAGCATTTCCTAGTGACTAACATGTTATAACTTTCATGAGTTTTTATTTCAGTTATCTTTTTCAGTTCTAAAATTTCCACTGTTTCCTCTTTGTACCTTCTATTTCTTTGCTGAGACATTCTGTTTTTCTTCATTTGGTTCATGCATGTCCACAATTCCTTGTTGAAGCATTGTTGTGACGGCTGCTTTAAAATCTTTGCTGGATAATCCTGACATCTTTGTCATCTCCGTTTAGCATCTATTGATTGGTTGGGCATTCATTTGGGGAGGAAGAGGACTTAATCTACCTGGACTGTCTTCTGTTACTAGATTGGGAGTCAGGAAGTGCTGGGCATTGGTTTTCTTTTTCTTTTAGGTGGGAAGAGGGGTTATAAGCCACCCTGCCACTACATTGCCTTCCCAGTCCTGGGGTCTCTAATCATACTGTCTTCCTCATTAAATTTCAAAAATTCTCTTTTGTCTTTCAAAATTCTCCTTTTTTTGCCTCATGTTATTTCCAGGGTTATAGTTGTACTTAGCATGGAGAAATGAATTTGTGTCATCTTTTCTGGACTGGAAGCCCTACACTTGCTTCTGAAAAGAATGAGTATCTGTTCTTTATAACTTAAAAACACTTTTAAAAAACATAAAATACAAAAATCACTTTGGTTTGTTAATTTATTTTGTAATCTAGATTTTTATTCAGTACATATCAAAAAGTGGAACAGAAGTATAATCACCTTTGTTTAGAGTAATGTTTTAAATGGATAAAGATGAAAATATACAGGCTATTCACCTAGAGTAGTTTAAAAATGCTTAAAATCTAAAAAAGCTATTTTTCTGTGCTAATAGGAAAACTTGTCTAAAAATGAAAGCAAAAAAAAAGCATTACAAATTAAAATAGAATGGACTATCAGTCCAGAATCTGCATCTCATTTTTATTGCACAATCATTATACATGCTTAGTTTGCCGCCATTTCTGCTTTCTTGGCACCAGACAGCAAATTTTAAAGTGGAAAATTAGGGAGTGGTCTATGATGTGATTGAATTACTGAAAACGTGATAGAAATGAGATAAAGTGATTTTGAAAGTGAAATAATGCATTTGTTCATTTTATTGGAGGATTTTGAGGTTTATAGCAAAGATTTGGTTTATTTACAAGGGTGAACAAATCTAAATAATTATCTTTCTCTTCTCCTCCCTCTCCTGATCTCTGTAATCATTGTGTGTTAGGTGGAAATCACCTTAAGAATATGTTTCAGAAAGTTGACTTTTGATGTACTGAAATATTGCAATATATTTATTTACAACTTTGTAACTTAATGCATATCACATATTTTAAGTGTTCTTCCAGGACCTCTTGGAAGTAATAGACCATTCTTACCTGTGAGAAAATCTTCAGGATCTCAGTACTCGTCTTTTCAAAACAGACCTGATTATATGTCATTTCAATAATGACGTATTGCTTAAATGTGAACTTCTGATGAATGCTGGAATTGAATGTTTTCTGCCCAAACTTGGAGAATGTGCCTAATAAGAGAAAATGACAACAATAAAATTTCTTGTTTTAAAACTTAACAGGAACTTATGAGGTAAATTAGCTAAACTTTTCCATCTGCTTCTATTATAAACTGAATGTCCTTTTTTATTATGATTCACGTCAGGAACCCTAAGTACAGTTCATTATATCAAAAATAAAACAAGGAGTAAAATAGTGAGCCTTTCTAGGTAAACTGACTTTTGGCAAACCTTGGTGAAGGGAACAATTTTGCTTAATGAAATACTTATTAAACCTAACATTTGCCCATGAGAAAACATACAATCAGAGGACTACAGCTTTTGTCAAAAAATATTTTAAGAGGCAAATTGTACTTAGACTACTGAATGGTTGCAATGAACACTTACCTTTCAACCCGGGGGTGGGGGGGGAAAGGAAGTCCATCGTTAAACAATCTGTTGAGCAATTCCATGTTTATTCTCATTGTTTTATTTTAATTACATGTTTGTATCAGGAAACTGATTCACATCCTCTGAATGCCATCAAAAAATACAGCCTAAAATCTAAGTGTATTTGTAATCAATCACTAAGTACCATGTAGGTAAAAAAGAAAAGGTGCTTGCCCACCAGTATCTTTGTCATTACTTTAGTTTTTTCCTTTTTCATATGAACTATTTCAGGCTGAAAAGTAAGGTCATCAGCTCTACTAGCAGTCATAAAGGTTTACCTGTCATGGTAACCACTGTGCCATGACTATTCTCAACATTTGTACTTGTAAATCTAACGTTAATCTGTTGGAGAAAAAAAATCAGATTCTGAGAAAAACAGGTATCTGAAACATTTCTCATTTTGCTTTTGGGGACATGCCTTATGTTTTTTAGCTTATTAACTAGTATTTCCATAGGTTAGAACTTTAATAAATCTGCCCTTAATTTATTGAATGAATAATACATTCACATGGTTCAAAAATCTAAGATCACTTTGATTATTGCCATTTCAGCCAATGGAAAGAATAAAAGAGCTGATGTCCAGACCCAGAGGTTTCCTCCTAATTAAGCAAGGCAGAGGTTGCTCACATCACTTCTGCTTTTACTTCAGTGCCAAGAACTTAGTCACATATCTACAAATACTACAGGGGCTTAGGGACATGTCCTTCCTGGGTGGGCAGCCATGACCCAGGCCAAATTCTATTACTATGGAAATAGAGCAGAATGTTATTGATGGACATCTGGTGGCCTTCAACCATTGGAGAACGCATATTCCCCAGAGTCTCCGGAGCCCATGCTCCTTACAGTACATTGTAGTGCCTGGTTTCATGTCCAAATGTGCTGGCAAGAAATGTATTCTGTTTTCTCACCTTCATAAATATGCTTTCCTTCTAACAGCCCTTCACTAACCTGGGATTTACAGAGAAAAGTTACTTGTTTTTAGTACACCATTCATTACTTTTGGAATACCAGATTTTCCTCTAACTACAGAAATACTAAATAAGGTATAGTAGACATGGATTTTAAGTAGCAAGCATATAATAATAGGATATTGAAATTGGACATTACATTAACTTAGTAGCATGGCTAGCCTATCCAGGCAAGAATCTCTGCTGTAACAATTCTGGTAAGTGACTCCCTAGCCATTGTTGAAACATTACTTCATTGTGGTAGAGCACGCTGTATTCATGAGGCAGCCCATTCCATTGTTGGATAGCTCTGATTGAAATACTCTCCCTTAATTAAAGAAAAATTGCTTTCTCACTAACATTTATTCAGTTGCTTTACTTTATGCCTTCTAGAGCTGTGCTGTCCTATATGGTTGCCACTAGACTCATGTGGCTATATATATAAATTAAAATTAAATAAAACAAAAAATTTAGTTCTTCAGCCACACTACTGAGCACATTTCAAGTGTTCAATGGCCATAGGCATCTAGTGGCTACAATAGTGGACACTGTAGAGAACATTTTCATTATTGCAAAAAGTTCTGGGGACAGTACTATATCTATAGCAAAACAGATTAAATCTATGACAGTTATCATTAATTACTCTTCTAACATAATAATGCTTTGTCTTTTTTTTTTTAGAGGTCAGGTTAAAAATCACTTTAATTCAATTAAAAGATGTCAACATCTTACTATGTTTCATGCTCTATTTTGAGAATTTAGGAGAAACTAGTAAACAAAACAAAGATTCTTGTCCTCATGGAGCTTTCATTTTAGCAGAGAGAAATAGCCAAAACCAACCAACCAACCAACCAAACAAAGCAATAGCCAGAATCAGTAAAATATGTACTTTGTAAACATTGATAAGTCCTGCGGAAACAAGAAATGAAGGGTAAGGGGGTGAGGATTCAGGACTAGAGGTGATTTGCAATTTTAAATAAAGTGATCAGAGTGGGCTTCACTGAGGTGATATTTGAGCAAGGACTTGAAAGAGGTGAGAGAATTAGCCATGTGACTATCTGAGGGAAGAGTGTTCCAGGCAGAAAGAACAGCCAGGGCAAAGGGCACAGCAAAGCAGTCAGTGTGACTGGAGTAGAGTGAGCAAGGAGGGGTTTAGAAGGAGACAAGGAGATCACAGCGGTGTTTGGGGTGGGGGGTGTTGTACACAGCTTTGTAGACCCTTAGAGGCACTTTGTGGAGCCATTGTAGAGTTTTGAGAAGCAAAGTGAAATTTTCTGACATATTTTTATAAGCTCAATTCTGCTCCAATGTTGAGAATAGGCTCATGGCAGGGAATGAGGTGGAGTGTAAGGATAAAACCATGAAGTGATATTTATTACTTTACATGGTTTATAGTATTATTTCCTGACCCCTTATCATCCTGAATTTCCATTGTATCCTATACTTGGCATGATCCACTTTACTAGTGTCCCTCTTAAAATATGTCTCCAAGAAGAGAACACAAAACCCCAGATGATGCGACAAGAGAAGCACATAAAACAATTACTTCTCATGATAGGAATACTAGTTTTCTAATGCTACATTTTAAGATTTTATTAAATGTTTATAATTAGTCGCATCTTCTGAAGGTTTTGATCAAATAATTTGATCTGATAATTTTATTGGATTTGTTAACAGAAGAAGTTTCCTAAATTACACAGTTATTTTGCAATTGCATACAAATTTTGTATTTATCCTTCTAAATTTTATCCTATTGTTTTAGCTCAGTGTTTCATATTAGCCATTTTTCTGCTTTATTTTGAACTTTAAATGTAACAAGTATTACTTCTATGCTTTCACTCAAATTATCTGTATATTTTTTGATAAGACAAGGACAAGAACAGAGCGCTGTGACATTCCACTGCCTGGAATTTCCACTAAGCCAGGAAGATGTTAACTTGGGTGAAAGATTAGAAATAATATGCATTTTCCAAGTTGACACTGAAGCATTAATTCTCATTGAGAACAATTCACTGTCTTTACTATGAATAAAGTTCATAGAGAACTTTTCAAAACCCTTAAAATACCCATAGATCCATACCCATATGTCCCCAAGCGTTACCTCTCTGGTCTATCTCCTATTACTCACCTCTCTCTCTCTGCTCTTGCCTCTCAGGACTCCTTCATGTCCTGCACATCCGCCAGGCATGCTCCCTTCTCAGCAACAATGCATATCCTGTTCCCTTTGTCCATAATGCTACTCCCTGACCAGACACCTGAATGGATCACCCGAAAACTCACTTTAGATGTTTTCTGAAATATCATCTCTTACAGAGGACTTCAATCTCTACCCTATATAATATTGCAGTATGCCCAATATTTCCTATCCTCTTGCCCACTTTACTTTTCTTCATATTAATTTACATTTTGTAACACAATATGTTATTATTTTGTTTATTGTCTGTCCCTTGCCACTGGATCATATGATCCATGAGATAGGAACTTCTGTTTGGTTCACTTTATTGCTGAATTTCTAGTACTTAGAATTGTGTTTTGCACATGTTGATGCAAATAATCCATAACAAATCTATAAATCAATTGCGGTGAGTTTCTTATGAGCCAAATTTGAGGACCATATAACCCGAGAGAATCCTTTCACAAAGAAAAGGAGCACTTCAAAGAAGTGGGGTGTACAGAGTGGTTATATACCATCAAAGAGCATATATCACATATGATTGCAATGTCCTTTTTACAATAGTCACAAGATTGCCCTGTCGGCACAGGGATTGATGAACACAGCAGGTAGCAAGTCTGAGTTGGTTGGTCACAGGATGAGCACAGCAATCAAATCCTAGCCTAGGGACAAATGCTTATCCTTAAGGAAATGCCAAGGTAGGGGAAGTTGCATCCTTATCTTCAGGGCATTTGTTCTTGTCTTTGGGACATGGTAAATGCTTAAAGCAGATATACAATGCATGTTCAAAGGCCATGTCAGGCCCTTTTGGAAAAACAAGGTCAGGCCGAATTAGTTTTACACCAAATGGCTTCCTCATACACTCCAATATATCCTATTGCTTGCCATTTATTTATCACACATAATAGGCAATCAGTAAATATTTGTTGAATGAATAAGTGAATAAATCATCCTGTCTTCTGGGATTATTCCCTTAAATAATTTGATTTGGTTGGTTACTGGTGAAAATCCAAAAAGAAAAATCAGTGAAGAAAATCACTAAAATCTCATACAATTTCTGAACAAAGCCAAAAAATCCACTTGGTTCCAAGCATTGCAATTGACTTGTCACCACCAAAATCCACCCTTGTCCATATAATAAATATTAATCATTAATACAATGAAAGATGATCTTCAAATATTAATTTGACTATAGATTTTAATATTTTTACCCATAAATATTTATCAGATATTAATAGGAATTGGAATTGATTTATTTATGTTTTTTCTTATTTCTCTGGTTTACTTTATCAGAGATACTGAAGACCATGGAACTAGAGCCTGAAAAATATAAATATTGAATAATCATTTGGTGTATAATTTAAACTAAACCACATTGAGAAAAAATTTTCAAAAGTAAGCAATTTGATATTCATTCTTCATCTGACTATAGCCTTGGTGGTAAAGGGTGTGGTGATGGGGAGAGTCTGCACTGGAGAATGAACAGGTCAATTGCTAGGTCAAAATATTTCAATAAATAAAAACCAGACAAGTTTTTAGATAAATACCCACCACGCTGGTCTTTGGAGAGTTAACTAGTTACTTCCAAGAAAAATATGTCTGTCCCACTCATGAATTCCAAATATAGTATAAAGAGGATTTGGATAGAAACAGATGATTTGATACAAATTAATCCTTCCTCTTTCAAATTTCACACACTGGAAACTGAAAGCCATTGTTAATAATTTCTACAATCTTATGACCAATGCAGAAGTTTCTGCTTTAATATTGGGTGGATATCTCCTGTATCCATTTGTCAGGAATACTTACATTTCATATTTTGTTAATCTGGAAGTACAAATAGTTAGGTACGTCCAAATGTTAGGAATTTCTAACTAAACGTTGAAATAATGACATGGGGATTATTTTATTTCCCAGTTGGATCTTTGTTTGCATTTTAATAGCTTAAATATTTAGTTACTTCATTTTCAGTAGAAAAAGTGATGAAGAGAATGAGAATGACATGATGAGCACAAAGAATTTGTGAATTTGATTACATATGCTTTTCCTTAGTTTTTATTCATATGGACATCAGCAAAATATCTTTTGAAGAAACTAAAGTAATATTTTAATTTATAAATATAACCTTTTGATCTATATTTGATAACATTAATAAGTGCAATGTGTGTTTAACACATGTTGATGAATTGAGGATTAAATTAGAATAATGCTGAGCTATTATTTTGTGCCTTCAAATATACATTAATAGAATCCAGATCAAATCTGTGATTGAAATTACATTTACAGAAGGAGCTCTTGAAAATGCTAATTTTAGTGATAAATCCTACCTCTGCATTACTACAAACTTTGGAATGTATTCTTCTATTCCACATAGCTATATTTTCACCTTTAAACTATAGATTTTGAAACACATAGATCTAATTAGTTGCATTCAGACATATTGATCTAGTATGAAACTAAGAAAAACGAAATTTCATCACACATCTGGATGTTTGAAAATAAATGGATGATTTAATTTTCTCTTTTATCCAAATGTTTGGCATCATGTAAAACCAGTGACATTCTGAATTTTACACAAATTGACTTGTGTGCAACAGAACTCATTGATATAGGGTATAAATTATCATGCAAATTATCCCCAAAATCATAAATTTGGGGAATTGATTTAAATGCATAATATATTGGGTGTGAGTTTTCTCACTTTTACTGGAAGTTATAATTTCTGAACAGTAGACTGTATTTACTTTATCTGGCTTTCCAAGTCCTCACAATATACAAAAGCAGGATGGAGAGTTTATGTTCTTTATTCTGAGACATACACCAGAAAAGCCATACACCTCTTGATGCTCACCAATGTCACAGAAAAATGAAATTCAATTTCCAAACATAAATTTTAAAAAATTATTTTCAGCTAGAAAACATATTCTTCTACTCTGACTTAAAGCAACTAAGATCGAATTTGCAATTAAATTAAAGACATCAATGGAATAGCAAAAGGAGGAAAGCAATCTCACTGATAATGATAAACCAAAAAATATTCCTTAATAAAATTGGTCAAAAATTATAAAAGGATATTTTGGAATAACACACATAGTTATTTGAAAGATCATCCTTAGAGAGCAGAGAATCTGTTACATTTCATGAATTCAATGAACATTTGGAGAATGAAAAAGAGTGAATGAATGAAGTTTAAAAGAACTTGATCTACTTTACAAATTGTCAGCTTTTTTTCTCATAAATTAGTGCAAAGAGGATAAAACTGTGGTGTTATACACACCTTGGAAATTTGGTTGCATTAGTTTATACAACAAAGACAAATAGACCAAAAGGGAAGTATGCAGTATTACCTGAAAGATTCACAATCATTCCAAGTGCAAAAGACTAAACTGTAAGCTGATGGAATATACGACTATATATGAAGAAATAATCAATATACTAATGAACATTTATTGAAAATCTACACCACACTAGACATAATGAAAATGAGAAAGGGGTCAAAGGAAATAAAAAAAGGAAAGTCACGGTAGAAAACACTGAAAATTCTCAATACATTATGTGGTAGTGAGAATATCTTTCTAAAAGATACTTTCTAAATGATGACTGTACCATTAAATGTTTAAAATTCTAATCATAGAAATAACTCCCATGTTCTATTTCTGTATTTACCACAATTCTGAATTTCAGAAAGTGTGGGTTCCCCACATAACCTCAGGGGAAGAACGATCTTTCTACTTATCAATAAATTTAACATTATAAATTAATGATCTTTTTAAAAAATGTTGGCTTCTTATTTACTCTTTTTTTTTTTTTAATTCCAACTTGTTTTTCAGGGAGGGTATACCAATTCCCACATGAAATATACAAGAGGTGCAGTTGATCCACATCCTCACTGATAACTCGGTATTATCACACTTTCCATTTTAGTCATTCTAATGCGTATGTAGAGGCATTTCACTGTAGCTTTGATTTGCAATGCCCTAGTAACTAATGGTGTTGAACATCTTTTCATGTGCTTATTTGCAATCCATATTTTCTTTGGCTAAATGTCTGTTCAGTCTTTCCCTATGTTCTAATTAAGTTGTCTGCCTTGATATTGAGTTGGAAGAGATTTTTGTTTGTTTGTTTGTCTGTTTTATAAATTCTGGGTACAAGTCCTTTATCAGAACTACTTTCTGAAAATATTTTCTCTCGGTCTGCACCTTGCCATTTCATTTTCTTAAGGGTGTCTTTTGAATATCAGATGTTTTTAATTTTGACAAAAGCCAATTTATCAATTTTTTTAATAGTTTTTGGGGTTATTTTGTCCTATTTTAAAATTATTTGTCTAACCAAAGGTAGCTAAGATCTTCTCCTATGTTTTTATCTAGACATTCTATAGTTTTAGTTCTCAAATTTAGCTCTGTGATTCATTTCTAGATATTTTTGTTAAGATTAACAAAGTTGTGTGAGAGAAGAGTCTAAGTTCATATCCCGTTGTTCTAGCCCCATTTGTTGAAGAGATTATCCTTTCCCATTGAATCACCTTGGAAACTTGGTCAAAATTCAATTGACTATATGTGTATAAGTATTCTATTTCATTAATCTATACATTTATCTTCATGCCAATACAACACAACAGCATGCCAATACAATACAATAATTCCTTAGGATTTCTAGGTAGATGATCGTGTTGTCTACAAATAGAAACAGTTTTGTCTCTTCCTTTCCAATTTGTGTGCCTTTAATTTTTTTTTTCTTGCTGTATTGCACTGGCTAAATCTCCAATACAAAGCAGCATAGAAGGGGTAAGAAAACACATTGTTACCTTCTTCCCATCTTAGGGGGAAACATTCAGTTTTTAACCTTTAAATATCATGTTAAAATTGTCTTAGATGTCCTTTGTCTAGATGCCTTATAGCAAGCTCACCTTTGTATCTCATTTGATGAGAGTTTTTTTATCATGTGTTGAGTTTTTTCAAATGTATTTTTTTTCCTGCATCTATTGGGATGGTCTTCTGGTTCATTTGCTTTACTAGTGTGAATAATTGCATGATACCAGGATAATGTAACCCTGAAGAGACCTTTCTATGTTGTCATTTGACCTCTTCAGGCAATAGTTCTCAGTTTTGGGGGAGTGCTATTACTTTTAACCTCTATGATATAATAAATGTATGTCATATATATTATCAGGAATAATCATCAACTGATCATGGTGTAATATATAAGCCACTTTATCCTAAGATTATTTGGTACATTTAAAAACACAATTTTTTATTTAATGAAATTAAACCACAAAAAAGAATAAAGAAAATTGTGCAGTGACCCTTTTATGGCCATCACCCGGATTTAGCAATTATCAATATTTTGCTCATTTGCTTCTTCTGTTATTAGTTTTCATTTTTTTTTGCTGAATTAGTTTAGGGCAAATTTAAACTTCTTTCATTTCAAATCTATGCATTTTAGTATGCATATCTGATCACATAAAACAATCCTTTTAAAAGAAGATAATTTCTTATATAGTTTGAATAAAATAATCACACCCAAGAAACTTAAAAATTACTCCTTAATATCATCTAATACCTTGCTTCTCAAAGCATAGTCTGCAAACCAGCAGCAGCAGAATTTGGTAGCTTATTAGAAATGCAGAGGTTCAGCCTCACTGAGAACTACTGAGTCAGAACCTTCAGTTTTAAAAAGGTACCAGAGTGCTTAGCATGTATCTGAAAATTTAAAATCTAATACTCAGGTACGTAATCACATTTCCCTAGTTGCTTCAAAAATATCTTTTTTACAGTTGGTTTGTTTGAAGAAATCTCCAAACAGTATTTACACGTGACATTGGATTTTTATGCCTCTTAAGTTAGTTCACATAAAGTATCCCCCCACCCATTTATTTTCTGCCTTGCTTGTTGGAAAAACTGGGACAGTACATTAGAAGAATGTCCCCCAATTCTCTATTTGCATCTTTTGGCATCATTTAAATTGTTCCCCTGGTCTCTGTATTTCTTATATATCTAAATGAGCTCCAGAGGCTTGATTAGACTCAGGTTCAACCTAAATAGAATATCAGTGATTCTATGTGCTTCATACTACATCACATCAAGAAGCACGCAATGTGTTGTTGCGCCGTTTTTAGAGATGCTAACACTGGTCATAAGTTCATGTGGAAATTGCACAATACTTCCATTGTAAAAATTTCCAATTGTTTTACCTCTTTGTTTATTCATTGATGGTTAGTGCCTAAATCAATTATTTCATTCGAGGCAGCAAAATGGTGATATTTTTCATTTAATTATCCTTTTCTTAATTATCAGCCAGAATATTTTTGTAAAGAATAACTTTCCCTCCCTCATCATACAAGGTTATTTGGATGGTGTGAATTAAAAATTATACAGGAAACTCAAAATGAATGCCTGATTCTCTCATTTTAGTTACTGATCTTAAGAGTAAGGAGTTGCTGTCAAGTTACTTCCAGTGGTGTTCAATGAGTTTCTTTACCCCTTCAGATCTCTTTGTTTCTTTCTTTCTCATTGTTTCTCTTTCACACTGTCTCTCTCTCTACATTATAAACTCAGAATACAATATTAATGTGCTTTATACAATACTATTAATCATTCTCTTTGATGTTCAAATTATCCAATATTTGGAAAATGTAAGCTTTTTTATGTTGATCCCTATGTCCTTTTTTTTACTTTTTTTTTTGTGAGGAAGACCAGCCCTGAGCTAACATCCGTTGCTAATCCTCCTCTTTTTGCTGAGGAAGACAGGCCCTGGGCTAACATCCGTGCCCATCTTCCTCTACTTTATATGGGATGCCGCCACAGCATGGCTGACGAGCAGTGTGGCAGCAGGCGCCCGGGATCCGAACCTGCGAACCCCAGGCTGCCAAGCGCGAACTAAACCGCTACGCCACCGGGAGGCCCCGATCCCTATGTCTTTGTACACAAAATAACAGGGTTAATAAAGCTTGATTGTTGGCCCACTGAAATTCTCCAGGTTCATTGTATAGTTTCTGTCTTTAAGCTGAAATCAGTTTCTTTGAAAAAGCCATAATTCCTTTTAATGTGGACTCATATTTGAGGGCCATAACATGGATGAGTACTGTTTATTCCTATTGGGTTGTCATTGCTTGAAGGCATTTTCAGTGACTAGATCTTGGAAGTAATAATAGCCCTATAATTATATAGTATAATTATTATCCTAGTGTTAATTTTTAAAATTTAAATATTGCTTGTAATTGAGATAATATTCACATATAATTAAATAACATTTAATAAATACACATGTGAAAACTCTGCTTCAAGTAATGTGGCTATCTAAATACCCAAACTGACCCACTGTAAAATATTGTATAAAAATCTTCTTAAATGCATCCATGAGCTGGCAAAAAATTAAGGACTCAGATCAAAAATAAAAGGACACTAAATTTGGCTTTTCCTGAGGAATTTTCCAGCATTCAGTGAATTTGAGCATCAGTGTTTGCAAATGTGCAGAACTTGGGACAAGAATTCAATTTCAGAGTCTGAGTTGATGGGTATAATTGAAGACTGCTATAAAGATGGTACCCCACCCAAAGTTTCACCTGATTTATAAGGATGAGCTGGAAATACCCTTCACCTAACTGAGTACTGCCAGGCAACTGTCTTAAAACTTGGCACAAAGGACAAAAAAAAATCACTCCTGAGAATTTGATTTGTAGCCGTAAATGGGCTATTATATAGATTGGCAACCTGAGTTCACATTATAAGGTGGTCCAAAAAACTCTCAAGCCAAGAATTTAGTTTAAAATACCCTAGATTCAGTGTTCCCAGGTGACTGACAGAAGTAAAATACATATTCTCTCTGAAAGAACCCAACTTCATCCCAGGTTCAAAGTATTTCCATAGACAAGGTTCCAGTGAGCAGATTGTATTCAAAAGTCACAATGCATACAAAGATACAATACATCATGAGCAAGAACCAGTAGAAAAACATATACAGCTGAATTATACTAATAGGTATGTGTACATATATAATTTACAAAAGGGTAAACAACATAAAGGGCCTAGAATTAAACCTAACAAAATATGTGCACAATATTTGTGGGAACATTGTAGAAAGCTATAGTAAAATATTTGAGAGACCTAAATAAGTGGAGAGATATATCATACTTATGGATTGGAAAACTCAATACTATAAAGATGTCATTTTCCCCAGTTTGATCTATAAATTCAATGCAATCCCAATCAAGATTAAAAAGAAGTCTTTTTGGTGGAACTTAGATGTAAAAATCTGAGATATATATAGAAATTTAAAGAGTCAAGAAACGTCAAAACACTCCTGTAACAGAAGGAAAATGTGGCTGGACTTGCCCTACTGGATACCAAGACCTAATCTGAAACTACAATTAAGATAGTAAAGCAGTGTGAACAATGGAACATACTATTGTAACCGAAACCAGATGGATGCAAATATAGAAAATTAATTTTTGAAAAAGCTGAAGTTGCAGATTGTTTCAGAGAGACTTTTCAGTAAACAGCACTTAGACAATTGGTCATCCATATGTTAGTAAAATCTTTGACAATAAGTTTTCTTTAAGAGATGTATTTTTTTTTTTATTGCATAGTCAGTTCACCTGAAATACACATGGGAGATGAAAGCAACGACAATGTCCAAAAGCTACAAAATAGGTGACCAGATTTCCAGAGGACAGAGTAGTTTTAGATATAAAGAAAACTTAAGTGAAATAAATGTTAAACTCTATCCAGTTAAGAATAATGGATGTTATCATTTAAATTTACCCTAACGGAGGAAAACACGAGATCAAATTAAATAATGCAAATTGAAAATCAGAGATTGTATATAACAAGCCCTTCCTTCTAAGAACAAATTAATCAAAGACCAGAAGCGTCTTACCTGACCAAAACCAGGCAGTAATGGGACAGCAAGGATCAGGTTTTGAGTTTTCTAATTCTTGTGTAGATTCTTTCCACCACAACACAACATCCACAGGAGGTTAAGTCAGAGAATAACAGAGATAAATGACAGTTTGGCACATTAGAAAGTTTTGAACAAATGGTACCGGAAACAAATATATAGAAGTTGATAAAATAATAGATTTAGTTTCACAGAAGACCTGAAGAAGAGTGTTTATAAACTATGTAAAATAATGATCTGATTAAGTAACACCAAGTTGTAAACAAGGATGAATAAGAAATGGAATGATTGAGTCAGTGAGTGAGTCAGCAGCCTCCACATATACAAACCATAACAGTAAACAAGTTATGTCTGGAATTGTAACCCATCCTTCCCACAACCCTCTCAGTTGTTGCTATTTATAGATTTAGTGCTGTTATTTAGGATGTATTTATGAATTTCCACAGTGCTAGCAGAGCTTTCAGTATCTCAAATGTATAGGAATTTGTGGCTAACGTGCAATTTTTAGAGCACAAATAGATGCATTCTTCATAATGAAAATACTAGAGCAATATGAAATTTTATATACTAGACATTTTGAGTATTAAAATGTTTACTACACCATTTCAAAATAATTTATTTCTCACTGAAAATTCTTAAAGTTTATGAAACCAAATTTTTAAAAAGTTGGACACTATTTTTTAGGAAAATGCAGACCTCATGCATAAAATAGGAGCATAGATAAGTCCCCTCCTACTCTCTGAAGCATCTGAATATTGTCCTGTAACTCTAAATTTGATACTGTAGTTTGGTTTACATTTAATTTGATATTACACTTAATCCTAAAAAAATTAATACATAAAGAGAGAATATAGGTTTGATTTTTTAAAATCACATCCAAAATAGTGAATCATCCAAAATCAGTTGAAACTGATTTACAGGATTTTAAAATCATTTCAATAAGTTCCTTTTCACTGTTCTAATCTTTTTGGCAGTAGTCAGCTGTTTATTAATGTTCTTTGGCAGAATCAAAGTGAAGCAGTTTGGGGGCCGGCCCAGTGGCATAGTGCTTAAGTTCACACGCTCCGCTTTGGTGGCCTGGGGTTCACAGGTTTGGATCCCGGGCATGGACCAAAGCACTGCTCATCAAGCCATGCTGTGGTGGTGTCCTCTACACAAAATAGAGGAAGACTGGCAACAGATGTTAGCTGATGGCCAATCTCCCTCACACACACACACAAAAACAGTTAAGCAGTCTGTCCAATGGTAACAGTTTCTGAGCCCCGTGATCTGTAGCATCTCAACTTCTGGAACTCTCTTGTTCCCCCTGAAGCTTTCGCTTCGTCTGACGACAGCACACCCCTACTTCTTGCCTCTGCCCTCACTGGAAAATCGGTGAGTAATATTTCAGGTCTCCCGTGAATTGTAAAAGAAATTCCTATGCACTTCAATCAGTATGTTCTTCCCACTCTAAATACTCTATGTTGATATGTTTTTTGCCATCTTATATTCTAATATGATCTGTTGTTAGATTCTGAAAAACTGGGATTTCTTTCCATTTCAATTATTCTTCTTTCAGAGATAAGGAGAACCATTCCATTGGCATAGTGCCTTTGAGTTGCCTAGTTAAAGAATTTCACACATATTATAGCAAACATAATTTTCCTGATTTTTTTATGGCTTTTACTAAAGCTCATACAATGCTTGTTAAATCACTCAGATTCTGACACTGGAAACAATATGTAACTCTTGAATGATCAAAACCTACTTGGTGGGAATTTCCCAATGGCTACAATAGATCAGCTTTGGCTAACTAACACTCCTGCTGAGAACAACTAGGAAAGACAGAATTACCCAGGTGAAGGGGATTTGTCTGAAGTCACTGGAGAGTTGCTGAGGCTATCAGGACTTGAGGGGCCAGATCCCAAAGAGAAGTGAACCACAAAGAGGTGAGCTGACGTTCTATGAGCAGCTTTCATCCTCGGAGCATTTGCTGATTCTTGGAATATGGAGAGAGACCAAGAAATCAGGCAACAAAGGAAAAACATTGTGGTTAACACGTGAGGTATATAGGGAAAATATGGTGGGATTGAAAGACAAAAATTGGAGTGAGGCATCCAGAATTTAAGAAGCAAAATCTAAGAGTGAGGAGGGCAAAGAAAATTGGCCTTATTTACACTTAGTAGTATTCCTCCTTGGGGCATTTGCTCAATTCTATGCACAGAGAAAAAGCCTAAAACACTAAGCAGAAAGTAGAAGCCATTTAAAAGTTAAGAGGAGTATTTGGAAGTTTCTTAGGGCCAAGGAGATAAGAATTGAAATTAAGGACTTGTTGAGGAGGAAGGGCTCTAATAAATACCCTAGGCTCTGAGTTAGTGCCCCAAAGAATAACACCCTAGGAGCTGGATAAAACAGAGATAAACTGAGTCATATAGAAATTGCAATCCAGGTAAACCGTGATTTACTGTGATCTTCCCCCCAACTCAGGGTCCCCGCCAGAGGATAGAGTAAACCCTTTTTGGAGGTAATAACGTAATAACACCACGCAGAGCTTCTACATTATTTTCATTAAAGAGCTCCAGCTTTCAATCAGAAACAGACCCATGGATTACCTAGTTATTCCAGTTGGCAGCCACAGATTTTATTAATGCATTAAAAAAAATGAAAATCTAGTTCTGAAGATAAGGCAAAATAATATTTGAAAAACTAATGTCTAAAAATTTTCTAAAAGTGGCAAAAGTCATTAAGCCAAAGATCCAAAAGTAATGTAGACTCAAGCAAGATAAATTCACCACATTAATAAAGAGGAAAAATCATAAGATGATGTTAAGAGATGCAAAACAAAATGATGTAATTTGACAAAGAACAAAAAGAAATCTAAGAGAACAATGACTAGAACAGAGCTTTATTAACCTGATAAAAGATGCCTACAAAAAAACAACAGCAAACGTTAAACATATTGTGAAATGTTGAAAGCTTTTCTCTTGAGATCAGAAATAAAATACTATCATTTCTATTAAACCTTGTATGGTAAGTCCTAGACATTTTAATAAGGTACTGCAAAGGAATAAAAGTATAAATAGTGGGAAAAGACTAAAACTGTCATAATTTGCAGATAATAGAGCATAGAAAATCCTAAATGATTCACAGATTTTAAAAAATTAGAACTAACAAATTTAACAAAGTATATAGACATAACCAATATACAAAAATCAATGTGTATATATTTATAATAGTTAATTAGAGAGTGAAATTTAAGAAAGATACTACTTATGATAGAATAAAAAAATCAAATAACTTAGAATAAGCTGAATGCTAGATAACAAGAATCTAAACAGAAACTAAAAATATCACTGACAAAGTAAAAGGAGATCTAAAGAAAAGAATGTATGTACCATGCATTTCAAAGACTCAATACTGTAAAAACATTTATTCTTCCAAAATTGATCAAAAGAAAAAAATCACTCTCAGTCAAAATCCCAGATTATTTTTGTATGTTTATGGAAATTAATAAGATTATTCTAAAATTTACATGAAAACTCAGAGTCAAGAATAGCCAATCTACTCCTGAAGTAGAATAAAGTTCAATGACACACACTAGTGGATATCTAGACTTGTTTTAAATATAGTTTATTATTGGTGCAAGACAAATAGACCAGAATAGAGAGTTCAGAAACAGACCTACACTTATAGACTCAGTTAATGTACAAAACAGTGTCTTTTCAATAAATGGCATTGATTCATTTGGATATCCATGTGGAAAATTAAATAAATAAACTATATCTCCAGCTTACACCATGTACACAAATCAATGTCAAATGGGTTGCAGACCTCAATGTAAAAGATAAACAATAAATTTTCTGAAAGATAAGATAAGAGAATGGCTTCTTGACTTTGAAATAAGCAAACATTTTTTAAGCAGGACATAAAAAGCATTAACAAGAAAAATAATAATAAATTCAACCTTATTAAAATTAAATGTCTGTCAAAAGATTACATTAAAACGTGAAAAAGTAAGTGTCAGAGTTGAAGATATTTGCAATATATCATTCTGACAAAGGACAAAGGACTTGTATTCAAAGTGCATGTTAAAAAAACTACAATCAATAAGGAAAAGGCAGAATCCCAGCTTAAAAAAGATAGATAAATGGTTGGCCCAGTGGTGTGGTGGTTAAGTTTGTGTGCTCCACTTTGGCGGCTGGGCATTTGCAGATTCAGATCCCGGGCGTGGACCTATGCAGCACTTATCAAGCCATGCTGCGGCAGGCATCCCACATATAGAATAGAGGACGATGGGCACTGATGTTAGCCCAGGGCCAATCTTCCTCAGCAAGAAGAGGAGGATTGGCAACAGATGTTAGCTCAGGGCTATTCTTCCTCACCAAAAAAAAAAAGAAGGACAGATAGAAAAATGAATAGGTACGTCAGGAAAGATGATATCCAAATGCCCATTAAAATTATTTTAAAAGTGCTTAACATCATTACTCATCATATAAACAATTCAAACTATGAATCACCACTAAGTACCTACAAGAAAGTGCCTACAAATTCAAAACTACAGGACATTTTATACACTGCCAATAGGAATATAAAGGGACACAATCACTCTGAAAAACTGGCAGTATTTTCTAATACTAGTCACACGCATACTCAATAATTCCATTCCTAGACGTATAGCCAACAAAACTGCAGACGTATATGCACCACAAGAAATATTCAAGGATGTTAATAGAAGCATTATTCAGAAGAGCCCAAAACTGGAGGAAAAAAATGTTCATTAATATTAGGATTGATAAATAAATTGTGATAAATACTTAAAATGGAGTATTACACAACAGTAAAAAAGACAAAACCCCTGGTACACCCAAGGGCAGGGCAGAATCTGCCATATTGCTGAGTGAAATAAGAAAGTGAAATAAAAAAGTGTTCATACTACCTGACTTATTTTACATGAAGTTCAAAAATGGGCAAAACCATTTTATATTGCTAGAAGGCAGAGTAGTGGTTATCTTTGGTGGGGGCAGTAATGATTGAGAAGTACTGGTAGTTACATATATGTACTCAGTTTGTAATAATTAAGTGGGCTGCATAATTATGATCTGTTTAATTTTCTGTGTCTTTGTTGCATTTCAATAAAAGTTTAGAAAATCCTGCATAGGAAATCTATTTTTTTTTTCCTTTTGTGAGGAAGACTAGCTCTGAGCTAACATCCATTGCTAATCTTCCCCTTTTTGCTGAGGAAAATTGGCCCTGGGTTACCATCTGTGCCCATCTTCCTCTACTTTCTATGGGATGCCGCCACAGCATGGCTTGATAAACGGTGCGTACGTTCGCGCCTGGATCCTAACCTGCAAACCTCGGGCCGCCAGGAGCGGAGCATGCCAACTTAACCAATATGCTGCCGGGCCGGATAGTGAATCTATTGCTAAGGTCAATTTCTGTTACAAATATAAGCAACTTAAGAAGAGCTTTATGTGACTATTCTTATCACGTTTTAGTAAGTACATTGATATATTTAAATTGGCATTTATAAGAAGCATCTTGAGAAAATTAAAAAATCTGCTTGCGTTTCTGTAAAGTAAGGACACATTTGAGTTTAGCTAAATATTTAGAGTTAATTTTGTTTACCATTCTCACCATGACTTCAAATGGATCATGAGAGGAAAAATTATGATTAAAACACAATGCAAATTTAAAACAACATATCTTTGAAAGAAATTCATGAGTAATGCAACCTGTAATTTAAAAAAAATTGAATTCGAAATCTAAACTTTAGAAACTGTGGAAGAAAAACAAGCTTGATGTTCACATGGTAACTCCAAATAAGAAATTTGTAGCTTCACTATATAACTTACTGTAGCCAGGACATTGTTATCTGAAGCCACCACTTTGGTTTTACCAGAAATATTGGTTATGATATAGTCTTACATATATGCATAACATAATAATTTTCAGAATTTCAGTCATCTTATTTATTTAACTGTGATCTTTCATTTATTCTTTCATTCAAAAATATTTATCAAGCACCTTCTGTGTGTCACATCCAGTTCTAGCCACTGGGCAGATAGACAGTTGTGAAGAATACAAACATGGTCATTACTTTTGCAGCACTTAAAGTCTAGAGGAGAGAATACACAATAAGTAGTAATTGCAGAAATAAATACATAATTGCAAACTGAAATTTAAAGATCTATATCTGAAATGAATATACTAAAAGAGACAAAGGGCAATCCAATTTAAACTGGACAGTCAAGGAAGTTTTTTCTGAGGAAGTGAGTTTAGGTTAACATCTGAAGGACGAGAGGGTGGAGAATGGAGTTTAGACTGTCGTGACAGAGGACCAACATTAATGAAGTTCTTGTAGTAGAAAATTGAAACAGTAGCAGTGTGGCTGGGGCATGGTGACTGTGGGTCATGGAGACATGGGTTTGGAGGGGTCATATAATTCTTGATGATGTCTCTGGTATTTGATTTAAATGCTTTGGGAAGTTATTGAAAGGTTTTAAAATGAAAGAACTATTAAATATAAAATTTAACATTAAGTAACAGTAAACAATGTGAAAGATTGGTTAGAGGAAGCAATAGTGGATTGGAGGCTTCTAATTAGGAGAGTCAATGAGTAATCCAGGCAGCAATGAGAGTGGTCTAGATGAGGGTGTTGACGATAAAAAGGGAGTGAAATGGACAGATTACAGGTATTCCTGGGAAAGTTAGAGTCTTTGAATTTCACATTCCTCAGTGGGAAATGAGGATAATAGTATATATTTCATAGGCTATTATAGATATAAAAGAAAATAATTGTAACCGTTATTTTTAATAAGGAATAAATTATTGTTTAACTGGAAAAATAAGAGTCATATACCATTCCAAACTGTCCAAGAAGATAACTGATCTCTGTCTCAGCGGTGAATAGGTCTTGCCGCTCCTGGGTCCTCAGAACACTAGGTAGTCTTTGTACAACATACCACAAATTGGTCTGCACCTCTGAGCTAGAAAACAGCTTCCGTTCACCTTGATTCTCTGTGGAAAGGTGTCACAGCTCATATATCTATTCATTATGGATTCACAAGGGGACATATGTTAACGTTCACTGAGCCTCTACTATGCACCAGGCACTATGCTAGATATTTCACATACAGTAGCCACCCTTAGCTGTGGTTTCTCTTTCCGAGGTTTCCGTTACCCACAGTCACTTGCGATCAGAAAATATTAAACGGAAAATTCCAGCAATGAACAGTTCATAAGTTTTAAATTGCATGCCAATCTGAGTAGTGTGATGAAAGCTTGCGCCAACCACTCTGTCTCACCTGGGATGTGAATCATCCCTTTGTCCAGGGTTGGATATGCCAAAGAGAAACCATAAAGTGCTTCCTTTAAGTAAAAAGATTCAAGTTCTAGACTTCGTAAGGAAAGAAAAAAAATCATATGCTGAGGTTGCTAAGATCTACAGTAACTTTTATTACAGCATATTGTTATAATTGTTCTATTTTATTATCAGTTATTTTTGTTATTCTCTACCATGCCTAATTTATAAATTAAACTGTTTCATAGATACATATGTATAGGAAAAAATATAGTACGTGTACAGTTTGGTACTATCTGCAGTTTTAAGCACCCACTAGGGGTCTTGGAATGTATCCCCCATGGATAACAGGGGGCTACTGTATATTTAATGTTAACATTCCTTCTTTCAGGATAAACTGAGGCTTAAGTACATTAACTAACGTGCTGAAAGACACAGACAGGATTAAATTCCAGTTCTGTCTAATTCCAATGCTCATGCTCTTTTCACATATCTACTCATTTATTTCTATGTTTAGACTTTCCCTTTTCCGTGATTCCTACAACTACTAGGCTTTATATTAGCTACGGTAGCCTCGTAATCTTATCTAGTAGCTGAGTCACCCACTCTTGGATCCCAGTCTTCCAGCCTCCCAGCTGCCTGGTACCATTGACCTAGCCGCTTCTGGTTGGTAACTCCAATTCTACCAATATTAACTATTACATATTAAATATCAAAATATTGGCTAATATGGCTAACAAAATTTCAATGCCATCTATACTGATCTTTGGGCTTCATCTGGTCCCAGATTTATACTTTGTATTCCAATATTCATGCTCCATCACCAGAGCAATGAATCACTGGCTGTTTATTTGTCTAGCATGTGCCTTCTCCTGTCTGACAGGAGGAGAATCCTGAAATCATCTCACTTCTTTTGCAGCCATTGAGCCTCTACTATGACACTTCCTTTGAAGCCTGAACTATTGCTATATAAATTGTCTGCCTGTCTGAATTTGTATACTAGTTTTACTATTTTAAAAGCATATGCAAAAAATATGCTTTAGTTCAGTTCAGTAACTGTTTACCAAGCATCTATTATGTGAAATACATTCTAGTGCAATGAAATAGAAAGACAGCACAATTCCTTCTCTATGAACCTGTCTTCTCTAAAATAGAGCCTCCATATTTGTTTAACAAGTTGAGTTAAATTTATGCCATGGAGAAGAAATTTTATCTTCATATATGCTAATTAAAAAATAGAGGGATGAAATGAAAGAAAAAAATTACCTTAATTTAAAAATAGTACTTGACTAATTAAATTAGTCAAAACTACTGAAACAATCTGAACTTGGAGAAAATGGCCTCAATTATTATTAATGTATGTAAGAACCAGAGAGTGACACTTGTAGTAACTTGTCTATACTTACATGTGTTCTGCTGATGCTTGCAAACTAAATCCCAAGTCCTTAGACTTGATTAGAAACACCAGGCTACTATAAGTTAGAATATTGAATACATTCTCTGCTGGAAAATGAAGGGAGTGGCTCCAGTCCTTAGGTCAGCCAAGAGTTAAAGGGAGGTGAAAGAATGGAACAAGAATCCAGCTACTAAACCATATTGTATGCATTTCAAAAGCATATTTTATGGTATATTTTCCAGGTAGAAAGAAGAAAAATCTGGTAACAATTTATACTGTTATTTAGACCCATTCTTAAGAGTGTTAGTTAATTTGGAGTAATAATAAATGTACCAAGTTTTTACTTATTTTATAAAATTTTATGAATATAATTTTCAATTTTGGACTGTGACATGGGCCTCAGTTTCTTAATCCCTGTGGAACATGGGCTCAAGCCTCACTATCCAGCCACTGCAGATGTAGTGTGTTGACATTAATCCCCAAATCTCCATGCTCCAGGAACCATCTTGCTTGCCTGCAAGAATATTGGTGCCCATGAATCTATTTGAATTGTAATTTGCCCCTGGGGGCAGCAGAGCTGGGACTGGGTGGCCCAAGTTCCCTGTAGATCCACAGATACAGTGCTTCTCTGAGCTCATCCCCAAGGGACACTGGTTGTTGGCAAATCTTGGGCACCACCTTCTGCCTTCTTTCTGCTCTTACAAAATAAAAAGGAGCATATTTTTTCCATGTTATGCTTATTTAGGACATCCAACAAAAGCTTGCTAAGGCAAAATCTATTACATGAGTTATGAAAACTGTTTTTTCAATGGTTGCTTAGATGGCTGAGCCACAAAGTGCAGGCAATCCAGTTTTCCAATCTGCAGTGCTCATGGTTTCCAGTGCACCTTCTGAGGCCATTGCTGTCACCTAGGAGCTGATGAAGGTGGAAATGTGCCACTCCAGAGTGGATTTGGAAAACTACCGTTGGCCCTTGAAGCAAATGAGCAATGTCTCTGCTCTAATGAAGTGAAAAAATAACACTCCTATGTAACACTCAACTTGGTAAATAGGTAGTAGACTAAACCAAACTTGTTTCTACTTCAAATGATTATAGCCCTTAGCAGATCTTTCAAATCACGCAGAGGGTTTCTATCTTCCAGCACTGAAATATGGTGCCAAGGCACCTGGGTTAGAATTAGCATATCTCACAGACTTGGACTTCCTTTGCTCTGCCAGCTGTCCCTGTGTCTGCATCTGGCTCACTGTCCTGATTCTTCCTTTGGCTGAGTTTTCTCTAGGAAGCCCTTTTTTGTTCCAGGCAATCTGGACTCCACAGATATAAAACCAGTCGTTAAAAACATGTTCATATGTTTGTGCCACAGTAGTTGCATTAGGTCAAGTTATTTATCCAGGAGGGCCGTCAGTCCCAGTATAAATTAGTAGATATCAATAGCTGAAAGCAGGGATGATATCTCACCTGGCTCTGTTCATTAGAGGACATTGGGATGAGTGTGGTGGTCAGGAGGATTGAAGAGGTGTAGTTGCAATGCCAGGGATAGATAATAAGAAATCACAGAAGCTGAATAAAGGAGGTGACATATTCAGATGTGTGGCAACCAAGAAAAAGATGTTTTGGTAAGGAAACACACAGAGACTACACAGGAGGAAATTTCATTATGTCATGTGCAAAATGTACAATTTTGTTATTATAGACTGTGCAAACACAGAAACTGTTTTGATAGACCTTACCAAGCAGTCTAGTTTAACAGGAATTTTTGGCCTCCTTGACCTGTGATTTAATAGATATTAATTTTCAGAAAATGCCTCTTCAGTTATTTTTTGTTGTATTTACGTTCCTCTTCTTTTCAGCAAAAGGTAATACATTATATAATAGAAACAATAGGTTCCTCAAAGCAAAACAAGATCAGCTCGGAAGTTAATATCCTTCCGTAGAATATTGACAAGGAAGAAAATGTATCTTCAGAATATTTGGATCCATTTGAATTTTTCACTGGTATATTTTTTCTTTTAGACTGTTTCCATGTCATGCGTAATTCAAGTTTTACTAGTTACGTTTTATTCATATTTTGTTACATTAACTAAAATGCACTAGTGCTTAATAGATTAAGAGACATCCTGCTATGTAAACCAAGAAATTACATCTTTTCCAGGTATAATAATAATAACAATAATAATAATAGCTAGAATTTATTCAGTGCTTTCTATGTTAAGTATCTGTACTAAGTTCAGTCACTTGAAATCGCCTCTTTTGTAGGTCAAAAAGAAGGGAAATATTAACAATTTAATATAGTTCCACCTTAAAATATGTGATCTCATTTAATTCTTACAATAAATCTATGTGTTGGGTATTAATTCCATTCTATAGATGAGGAAACTAAGACTCAGGTTAGGTCTTTGCCCAACATAACGCAGTCAGGGGAAGTGATAGAGGCGGTGTTTGAATCTGTCTCTAGAGTCCACGTCCTTAACCATTATGGTACCCAGCACCCAACTCCAAACTATAATACCTCATATAGTAAATCAGTGCCATCAGTAAGTTGATGCTCACCATACACAGGCACTGTGAAATTATTCTCCATTACTAATGCCGTCTCGGAAAGTTGCCATTTATTCTTTAAATACGCAACTTTAAAATATGTCTTGCTTCCCTAAAAAGTGTTTTTGTAATGCCTTTTATAATAGACATTCCCTAAGCATTTTTATAACACCTTTATCAGAGCTATTATGTTACGATAGAATCTAAATGATAAGATAATCTAATATTCATATGTATATTTTATTTGTGACTTACCTAAAGTTCACTCCAAAGTGTTGTTCATATTGATAAAACAATTAGTATTGCAACTCTTGATAATCGCAGCATATATTAAACTTTCACTCTATACTACCCATTGTTTTAGCATTTAAAAATTTTTTATCTTATTTAATTCTCTGTGATATAGGTCATATTTTTATCTTCATTATGTAGCTAAGACTTAGAAGGCAAATACCTTGCCTAGGCTTCATATAAGTGGAAGATGTGGAATTCAAACCCAAATATTCTTAGCCACTATGTTACATCCAGCATCTTTTTCAATAGGCTAATCAGTCCTTAATATTGGAACATTGAAAAGTATATATATATAACTAGAACTATCAGAAGTAAAGACTATGTATTATTCTTTGAAAGAGCAATTTAATTAAACAAATATGACCTGGGAATTGTTAATTATGAATTCTTATGTTAGAATAGAGGCAGTGATTCAGAATTCTTGAGGTCAAAATATTTGTTATATTAAAAAGAAAAACCATAGTTTGAATTGTTAAAGTCTTTAATCCAGTGGATACTGGTTTATATGTAAAAAATATTACTTATGTGTGAAAACAATCCCGATGTTTGTTTTCCTGTTGCACAAAATTGAGTTCAGTAGATTAACCATGGAATTTTGAATCAAACTTTTTCAATTTGAATGCAGACTCTATGTTACTTTGGTGAGTTAATTAATTTCTCTAGGCTGTATGATTACTGAAATGGAGATGATGATAGTACCTGATTTATAATAATAGTGATAGCTTATATAGAACTTACAACATGTTAAGCACAGTTCTAGAGACTCTGTGTATGCTAACACATGAAAATACAAGAGCCTTGTGAGGTAGTTTATTTAACCAAAATCCAAAATACAAGAGCCCTGTGAGGTAGTTTATTTAACCAAAATCCAACAGGTAACAAGTAGTCACTAGGACTGAATGGAGACAGTCTGACTTCAAGTTTATACTCCTAAAGAATACACTCAGCTGCCTCATTGGGTGTTTTCCCAGTCAGATGAAATAATGGAGGTAAAGTGCTGATAATTGCACAAAATAAAAGCTCAATAAATGTTAGTCAATGTTAAATTTGTAGATTAAAGCATTTATCTAAATTTTTGACCTATTGAAAACTGAGCACTGTGGCAGCTTTTGGCCTTGTTTTCCATCAAATATGCTGATGTTATGAATCCAGTCAGTGTTCAGTTCTGCACGGTAAACTATGTTTAATTAGTGTGGTAGATTGCAAAAATAGCCACAAATTATTCCCCTCCCTGTATCCACATTGCCTTTCCCTGTAATTCTCTGCCCATCCACTCTGATGCAGGGCTTGGCATGTGGCTTGTTTTGGCCTATGGGGCAGCAGCAGACATGAGACAAGCAGAGAACTGGAGATGCTTGTGCATTGGGGTTTGTCCTTGTCTTGCTGCTCATGGAACTCTGCAGCCACCATGTAAGCGTGCCTGGGCTAGCCTGCTGGATTAAGAGAGACCCATGACCCAGTCACCCCTGTTGCACCAGCCATCTGCCAGCCATCCTCCAGGGCTATGAGTGAAGTCATTCCAGACCAGCCAGCCCCAGTCAGGTCCCATGTGTGTGAGATTAGCTGAGGCCTGTGCAAAAGCTGTGAACTAAGTTCAGCCCATATTACAGCCTGACAAATTGTGAACTAATTCAATAGCTGTTGTTTCAAGCCACCAAGTTTCAGGGTGACATATTACCCCTCAAAATAACAATAAGAAAATGAAATTTCAATGAATCTTTAAAAATTTTTTTTATTGAGGTAGCATTGGTTTAGAATATTATATAAATTTCAGGTGTACATCATTACATTTCGATTACTGTGTAGACTACACCATGCTCACCACCCAAAGACTAATTACCATCTGTCACCATATACATGTGCCCTTTTTCAATGAATCTTTCTTGATGCTATGGTATGTCTGGGGTAGAAGGGAAATTATGTGGAAATTTGGCATTTATTGGATTAATGTGATGACATGGATAGACAAATTGAGGATCTCAGATCTATATTCTGATCTGCATTATTTACTCCGGCACTGCAGAGGAGCATGTCATATGCAAACTATTAAAGCACAGGTGACTGCTCATTCCTGGAGTTACTTAAGGTCATCTGGCTTTGTACTCATTTTTGAAGCTGGCATAGCGAGGGCAGAATGTAAATTAGCAACTGAAAACTATTAGCTTCCAAGTCTCAGCAAGATTTTATCTGGCAAATATTCTTAGTCCTATTCTTAGAGTAAATGAGAAAAAAAAATGTCATAGGAAATCCTGCCAATCTGGGGAGTGGATACTTTTCAATATGGTAGTCTCAACCCTGGGTATAGGGTGGGTCACTTTCCTTTGTATATATGATTGTTGTAGACTCTAAAATGTGACTTTCATGTAATAGCAAAATTGAAATCCAGAAAGATTTTTGTGTTGAACTAGCCAACACTGTCAACATTTCTAATCTGTTACATATTTGAAGACCAGCTAATGACCATGTTTTTTTAGGTTAACAAATGATCCTTTTCACTAACAGAATAAAGAATTCTATCTGTGTAACATAAAACATAAAAACAAAACACAGTAACTTTCCTTTTAACTAATCTAATTCATACCAAGCTGAAGAAACTCTGGACCAAATAATTTTTTCTAAAACATTAATTGTACACAGCAAAAGTCTGATATAAAAATTACCTCTTAGACAGTTTTATTCATCTCCTTAATTCCAATACCCATAAAAACATGTAACTCGGCAAAACGTTTTGAATGATTTTCTGTTTTAGTTTCCATTGTGGGAAAATATTTTTTCAAAAGACTAAAGGCGTTAACTGAGTACTCTATAATACTTAAAAATGTTCTGGAATAATATAGCACAATGTGCATGATCAAACAGATTTTTCAGTGTCCTAAAATTTTTAACAATTATTTATATTTTCATTGTACATATAAAAAACCTCTAGTAGCTCAAAACATCTGTTTAATAAAGATAATTACATGTATTTGTTGAGCACAGATATAGAATGCAATCTTCTTGACCTGGGAACTGTATATGTGACATAGGAACTGTCTGGCCATGGGAATTGCAATTGTCAGTTGGTGAAAATATATTTGCCATCTGTCATCTACCATGTTTCTGCTTGGCACTGCCCACTGGAACATTCGGGGTGGTTTTTAGCATTAAACTTCTCTCCCAGTTGTGATTTCCCCAAGTCAGTGTTTTTCCAGCTATTACAATGTGTATCTGTTAAATCCATTATTCCTACTACCATCGCTATCCATTATTCCTACTACCATCGCTTTGTCTGATGGGAGGTAAAGCACTTGGACAGGGTGATTTGTACAGAGCAGAAAATGTGCCAGCAGCAGATGGATAGGTGGGGCCGTTGTTGCTGGTGTGTTTAAATAAACAAAATTGGTAGAAGATTTTTTTTTAAATGTTTGGAGAAAAATAGCAGTTTGGGACCAGCTTTGCATTCACTGAAATACAAAGTAATGAGTGTGCAGTAAAAATTGTAGCCACATTTTAAATAAATGAAATTAATATAAATGTTCAGTGAATTAAGTTGACTTTGTTTATAGAATTGCTCTTCGCCATGGATACTTCCAGAAATAACAATGTTGATATTTCATTGTTAACATTGCCCAAGGGAAGAATTCTGAGAAGTATCCAGGACCACTGACAAATTATTTGTAATACATTATGAACCATCTTCTGTGGCTGTACAGGATGCTGATTCAATTTTTAATATTCTCTTTTAGGATTTCCTCTAATACTACTTTCATTAATTCTTTAAAAATATTTCCTTAAATCATATTTAGAATCCAACATAATGTAAATAGACACACAAAACCTTAACTTGATATTTTTTTAATTGCTTCTTCTCTCACCCAGAAAGTGTTACAAGCAGATTTGGCTAGCCCTGAAGTTATAGCTGATATAAACACATAGATTACTACTTCTTCACTCAGTAAAGGTGATTCATTTATTTAGGTGCCTCAGTGGCTGACACCAACTACCAGAGCTATCTTTATTATTTTGTGATGCCAACAACTGTGAGAACAATAGAAATCATTGCATTGATTATGCTCTTTTATAGTTATTTCTGACACAAACATTTCAGTATACAATAAGGTAAATAATAAAAAGTAATTATATTAATGTTTTTCAATAAGGAAAACCAATATTGACACTAAGTGGGAAAAGAGTGATTATTTGAATAATTCAAATATTAAAACACATATTTTTCTCATGTGTCTACATATCTCAAATGACATTAAAACAGAAAATGCATTCAAGACCGTATATACAGGTATCTGGTTAATATCATATATTCTGTAGCTAAGCTTTTTGGTGTCAGATCTCATCACTGACATTTGTTGATTTTTTGACCTTGAGAAAGTTTCCAAATTTCTGGCCTTCGTATCATCATATGTAGAATAGGAGTTAAATTACTACTTGTGTCGTAGGATTTTTGAGATGGTACATGTAAAGTCCTTAGCAGAGTGCATGGAGCATCCATTTTCTACTGTTTGTAAAGTGAAAATATTCATAAGATGAATGCATATCAATGAAGTAGGCATTGCCCTAAATCCATTTGTATACTTTTCTCATCCATTTTTTCTGATTCACCAAATAACCTCAAGGATACCATACCAACTAGTATTGCCTGATTAGCCTCAGCATGCTGTTTCCTTTCCTGCAGTGGTTTTTCCAATGTCTTTATATGGTCCTTCCTCTTTATTCAGAGAGGTTGGTCCATGACCAAATTGTATTAAATACATGCCTATATTACGCTGTATCCTGTGGCTCTACTGAACGCATCACACTTATTATCTAAATATTAACATTATTTGTCATTTATTTATTAACTTATTTATTGTCTGTTTCCCTCATTTTATTCACCACTGTGCTCCCCAGGTCTAGAACAGCACGTGCTACAGGTCAATGAATATTTGTAGAATAACTGAATGAATATATGTCTGTGTTCCCTTGTTGCTTCTTCAGCCCCAACTCCTATACATTCACTGCTATTTACACCTTTACCACATTTTCATATTGTGTGGACATTTGAATCGAGTGGATGGAAATCTCAGCCTCTTCTGTACAGTATTTGTTTCATCATCAGTTTTCCCAACACAAAAGAGATTGTATTGTGTTATATTGTATTACATGATATGATGTTATGTTAGCTATGTTTCATATACTTTTATTGATGCAAGACTTTATCTTGACTTCTTTATATAATAAATTTCAGGTGTTTTATTTAAGTATAATTTGGGATTCAGAATTTAAGTGTCTGCTCGAGTGGTGGGCCCCGTCACCCAGGAGTATTTGCACTATTTGGTATTCTCGGAAGTTGTTTTATACATAGACTATAAGTAAAGTTATAGGAGAGACATAGAAATGCATAATAGGATCTACTTGTTCAAAATTACTTATTAAGGATCTACCATGTTTTATTAATGCTGCAGTTTGGGGCCTTTGCTACCCAACTTCAGAGAATTCAGTGTTAACAGTGCCTACTGGACTTGTGCAGTGGTAGCCTTGCGAAGGAAAACTATGCTTTGTAAACATACAAAGTTTCTGCCCTTACAAATAAAGAGTTTAGAGTAGGAAGACTGATAAACAATGAAAATGAAATCACTAACTACCGTGATAGAAGTATAGAGAACTATTAGAACATAGAGATGGGAGTCCTAACACATTCTAGAAGTCAGGAAATGCTTCCCTGTGGAAGAATGTTTATCCTCATTCCTGAAGGATAAGTAGAGGTACCCTGAATGTTCCTTACCTGTGCCCAGGGCTAGGTCTGACATATCAAAACTAAAGGGAGCTGTATTCAGGAGGGGCTCTGGGCACTAGCTGTGCTGCTTTGGAGCACAAATGGCAGCACACAACAGAGGGAAAGAGACACCATTCCCATATGGTAACTCTGGAGCCTAGCAATATCCTTTTAAAAGATCCCGGGAAATTGCCAGTGACCAGGTGCCTCCCCTTAGGACATTGCCTGGCAGTATCCATTAACAAGAAGGCTGGAATAAAAGAAACTGAGAACTTCTGAGACAGCACATGAGGACACCCAGAAATAACTGGCCAACATTTTCAAACATTGCACACTAAGAGGGAGAGGGACATCTTGCCATTAAGAGAGAGCCTGTGGAATTTGGGCATTAATATTAATGAATCCTTATCTGAACCCACAGGCTGGCTAGCCTGGCAGACATTCTGGGTTTCTTGCTATAACAGAGATGTATTCCTATGACACTTTAACTTGGGAAATCCCTTCAGACAAAGTAGAATTAACGCACCTTAATTTGGGGATGCTCTTGAACATCTAGGTTTCCTTACGGCTCCTCACCTCCGATCCCTTCGGGGGAGGGGGCGGTTACTAATCTCCAGATCACCTTCATTTTATCTAGGCTGCAGGTCTACAATCTCCTCTTTCCTGAGGAGAGGCACACAGATCCCTCTGAATTGTTTTCAGTTCAGGAGCCCAGGTAACACTTTCACAGCTCCAAAGTTACGTGGACTGTGAACTCCAGGAATATAAGCCCCTTGTGAATGAATTCTATATCACTTTTTTCCTCCTTGCTCACTACAGCCCCAGGCCCCAAGCAAAGAAAAAACCTGAAGCTCTCCCAGTCCCTATCACACACAGATTGATTTTGCTAAAGTATTATAACTTTATTTCCAGAAGAATTGCTAATCAAGATGTCACTAGGATATGATTTTAATAATGTTTAAAAAGTAAGATCTAAAACAACGTGTGTACCTTTGAGTTTCACCTCTGCTGGGTAATCTGTGTAGCCCATTCAGTCTTTATAAAGATGTATCAAAGTTTCCCTGTCCTGCTAACACGAGGGTAATATATAAAACAAAGACTGGTTGTCATAATTGGCAGCATGGATGGCACTCTTCAATGGATTCAATTCATTTAATTAGTGTTTATCAAGAGCCCAGACGGAGCCTGGAGTCTATGAAGTGCCAGCCACTCCCACCCTCACTGCCTTTTTGCCATCTGCTGCGCACAGTAATGGTGGGCAACCGTCCACCTCAGGATGAGAAAATGCTGTGTTCCCAAGTCGTCTCGCTTCTGCTTCCAATTCCTTGGCTGTCTCTGATTTTTCACATGGCTTGAGCTTACATGTGAGTTCTACCCAAAGGTACAAGATTCAAAGTTCTAATATGTTTGTCTACAGGATAGTTTAGCATTAGGTTTTTTTTTTTCTCATTTGGAGCCTAGTGAATCCTAGATTTACTATAAATGGGTTTGCATGTTTCTTCACAAAGGTCCCACTTTGGCCATACTGCTTTTTCTTGCCATTACATTACCAAGGCTTGTTCCTATTTTTCTGATGAATCATAGGAAACCTGTTTGCAGGGTTTATTGTTCTTTTTCCCTCTTTTCTCAGAGAAGAGGGTCTGGACAATTTGAATAATTAACACAGTCACCACGGGATGTGTCTGACTTCCTATGCTCCAAAGAGGGAGGGGTTTCTAATGTCAAGTGGATGAAAGATTGAGTGTAATACAATTTCCCTGTCCCATTCTTATGGTTTCACCCTCCACCTCTCTCAGGAGTGTAGTTGACTTAATCATGGCACTGAAGTGGGAAGAAACTGTCTGGAATTTTCTCATGAAAAAGAAGCACAGCAAGTTCTATTCATGTTTATTCTGCCACTATTGGCAAATTCTATTTTAGCCTGTTCTGACCCTTTGAATCACTCAGTCTTCTGTGGAGAGAAAACGCCCTTAACCAAAAATCAGTCTTGCTCAGGCTTCTAGGAGCCTATGTAAGTGATCTGATATCACCCCATTTGCTTCCCTGACTTCTTTCTCAGGAATCAGACGTTTTTGGCATGCAAAAAAGAAGTTTTCACTAAAACTTGATTTTCATTAATTGATTGAATGGCGAGTAACATTTATTTCACTATTGTGGCCAGTGCAATATCAATCCCTGTGAATAATTCCTCAGAGCACATTAACGTGGGAGAGAAGGCATTAATTGCTTATTCATTGACACTTATGGTAGAAAAAAATATTTAAAGGTAAAACTAAGCTGTCATTAAACTTTTGTAAATATTTTGAGAAAAACAACTATTTAAGAGAATTATGATTATCATATGATTACTTTGATGACTAATTTAAATGTCTAAATGATTACAAGGTACTTATATGGATCTTATTCAATCCAAAAAGTCCAAAAATCAACCAATGTATTTTGAAATTAGAATAAAATAATTGCATCTCTACAAAGCCTCTCAAAACTATTGCAAACATGAAAAGTATTAAAAGGTGAACTGAATATGGTACATTAAGATTTTGCTGTTCATTTTTTCAATCAAATTTGACTATATCTCAAAATCTTTCTACATACAGAAGAAAAAGTGATTCTGTATGATCCGTATGAACAAAGAGGAGTTTTAAGAATCATATGACAAATTAGAATAGATGAGGGTTTCTCAGCTAGGGCACTTTTGCCTGCCAGGGGACATTTGGGAAATTTGCAGACGTATTGGAGAGAAATTTTTGACTTCTATTGTCCAGAGGTTGGATTTACTGCTAAGGGTACTAAAATGAACAGCACCAAGGGTGGAAAAACCTTGTAAGATATAAACTTTAAGGTCAAGTGTAAGACTGTGATATAAACAAATCATTACATAAATGACCAGTTTAGGTATCACATAAAGTAGTTAAATTTAATCAGCCACTGAATATGTATTATCTGAGTTGTACCAGTTCATTTGAATCAATAATACAACTCATGGTCTTAAATTAAATACTCATAAATATTTATGTTCCCTAAAGCTGAGCTGATATGCACAAAACAAAGTGAAGGACAGATCAAGTGACTATTCGGATGACATTGATAAAAATGTATCAATAACATTTGCTTTTAAAAATTGAAATATACTGGCATTTTTATGCAGGTAAGTTTTTCAACATCATACTGTATCTAAATGAAGAAAACAATTACATATAGATGATATAGAGGATTTGTTTAAAGTTCAGATGTGAAGTGGTTTTAAGAATGAATTTCCATTTGTTATCATGCTAGTGTCCTCAGGTTACTTAGACTTTGAGCAGGGTTTCTTTCAACACTCAATTTAAGGAAATTATGAACTCCCAGTCAATTTACTATGATTTCCCCCCAGATAAATGCAACACACTACACTGCATATTTTCCTTCATACATGTAAACATTAAAAAAATCAGCAACTCTCTTTTTTTTAATATGTATGCTTCTACCAACCTTTGAAATTGTGTTGGATACGTTGAAAGAAAGACACACAAAGATGAATGAATGAAAGGAATATAAACTAAGAGAAAAGAGAAAGAAATGCACTTTGGGATGTGTGACCTCAGAGGGAAAAAATTCACCTAGAAAATAGTCTTTGTAAGTAAATTTATTTTGTAAGGGAACTTAAAACAAAGAAAATGTGCTTTTTAATGAAAGAAGACTATTCTTTATTTGCATAAAATGGATGATACAACAATTTTTAAGAGAAAATTCCTACTGATACTTTGTAACTGCCCCAAAAGTAATATTAAGGTTATCTTCAGAACAGTGATAAGAATATGATATAATAGAATTTTCTCTTGGTGCCAAAAATAAAATCATATTAACTTGTTATATTGAGTTTTTCCATACTTACATCTTTTGAACCATTTTATTTCTTTCCTTGTTGAGAAAAAGATAGTTATAACATAATAATGAAAGAATTTGAAAAAATTTGGTCCTTAAGAAGGAGATGATAAAAAATAAGAATATTACAAATTTTCAATAATTATTCTTCTTGCATTTCCAAAGAATTTAGAGGATATATATACACAAACACAAAGACACAGACACATCACACAAGCATATTTCACCAACACACACAAACATTTAAGTTTTTCTGAGTTTTTCCTCCTTCTTTTGAAATGAATTTAGTGTAGATTTCAGAAGTTAAATTGCAAAATTTAAAATATTTATTAACAGAATGGTTATGTTTGTTTTGCTTCGTGCAAATTTAATTATGATTCTTAAAAATCTAACAAACCAACAAAACAAAGAAATAAAAATATGTGTAACATGAGTAAGGTGTACAAAAGAAACTGGGAGCAGGAAATGGAGAAACACTGCCCATTGCTCTTCCACTTCTTAGTCCGGCATTGAGTTAAATCCATAAATCAAAATGTATGTTTCCTTTGACTACTTTTATGAATAATCCCAAATGTTGGGTTGACCTTCAATTCCCATTCTCAGATGAACCCCTTCCCGGTGGACTACTCCATAGAGCTACTTAAAGAAGAGGTGGATTGAGAGCCACAGCTCCAAAATCTGAAAGTGTTAAAGCACTTAAATTGCCTTAAATATACTAAAATATATATTTAACAGAAATACTTCAGATATCTTAGGTATCTGAGACATAGAATAATGAGTTTATCCTTTGCATTAAAAATTTGTAGCTACTTAAAGTTATAAAAATTATGATAAATTAATTATTGAAACATACCAAAACTGGGCTAGTTAATAAATCACATCATTTTTAGCTCTATAAATCTTATTGGGAATAAAATTTATCTGCATGTGCAAATTGTATATAATTACAACACAGATTAGGGTTTTAGGTTAATTTTTTTGGGAAAAAACAGTGTTATTTATTCATGAGACAAGATAGTACTGATAAGACCAAATAGTAATTGATGAAACCAGTATATATGTATATATTTTTTTAAAGAGTGAAGAGGAGTATTATTTTACTCTTTTTTTTTTCCTCCCCAAAGCCCCAGCACTTAGCTGTATATTCTAGTTGTAGGTCCTTCTAATTCTTTTATGTGAGCTGTCACCACAGCATGGCTACTAACAGACAAGTGGTATGGTTCTGCCCGGGAACCGGGCCTGGGCCAGTGAAGCGGTGCGTGCCAAACTTTAACCACTAGACCGTCAGGGCTGGCTCGAGACCAGCATATTTTTTAGCAGTTAACTTATCCCTGTGGAGGCTATGTATCCTCAAAATTTATGTAATTTTAAAATCTCATACTTTTCAAAGTATTTCATTTTCAAAGGATCATCAGCAATAACAACATATATTGGCAGAAAATATTCAAATACATTTATCTAATAAAATAGTTTTCACTCATTTCTTAAGCCAATTGAGAACCTAAAACATTGGGTTCTTATGAGATAAAATAACACAGAATGTTTCTTTTACTATTTTTATTTACTGATCTTTAGAAAACCGTTAACAGTAGTTCAAAACAGATGTTTTTCTACATTTTGTTGATTATTTGGCAATTTTTACTTTTCCTGTCACTGCACAATTGTATTTCTTGGGTTTTACATTTGTATTGGCTCATAAACCCCTGAAGAATCAGTCTATAAAGTAAGGCGTAGCCACAATCTATACTCCACCCAGTGAAGGAATTTTTACTATCATGGCTTTCAAGTGCTTAATGCTTGATTTTGTCATCGTTTCAGACCGTTGATATATAAAATTTGTTGTTATTCTTTGGAAGAGCTATAAGGAGCCATCCAGAATGATGGATAAACATTGATATCTCAGCATCCTCTAGAAATTGTGGCTGTTGTCTCAATTACTTTTTTTTCCTCATCTTCAAAAGCACACTAGGGCAAACTCTAGCAATTCTTAGAACATCCAATGTGGTAACTTGGAATGAGCTAGCAGTGGTGGTAATTGAAATATAGTGGAAAGAAAATAGCACTCAAATAACTATATGTATGCGATAATACCCCTAATTGCTTTGGCCTCCTTATTCATAGGCAATTAGAAAAATTGGACCCATAAAGGGGCAAAAGAAAAAAGATACATCAGGAAATACTGCAAAGATTCCATCTCCAAATTATGTCAGCAGTAAAACAAATGGATTCATTGTTCTCTACTGCTTGCCAGGGGTAAAAGTAAAGCTTATGATGGATAACAGCCATTTCCAAAGTTAACTGGTGAGAAGAGACTCATGCATTTGTTTGTTTGTTTGTTTTAGGTATTTTCCCCCCCAGTTAGCCATGTCACTTAAATTAAACTCTAAAATTCAATGTTCCTAAAAGAGAGACAGAGGGAGCCTATGGAGAATGTGTACTCGACTGAGAAACTACATTCTCATTGCCTTTGTAGATCCTAATGGCAGGAGCCAAAACAATCATTTGGAAGAGAAATTCTGGATTAAAAAAATAGTCAACATGAATCCAAGAAAAGCTTTCCAATTCCATAGTTAGGGACTTCAGTGGGGAGATGGCAAGATATGAGGTCTGTTGCCACGTGACTGGAGAGCAAATATGTCCTACTCAGAAACAAAGAAACCCTCAGCAGTAAGTGGAAAAGAGACCACTGCTTCTCTGTCTTAAACTGGAATTCCTTAACATGCAGATCAAATCCACATGTAGTAGTATGACTTTTCATCCTCTCTTTTGTTAACACGGAGACCGTCCATTGTACTTCAGCTGACAAAATCTAATGCTTTAAGGCAAATGTCATAGACATACACATACATAATTTTAAAGACCCTTCATAAAACTAATAGAGTATTTGATAATAAATGGCAATGGGGTTGTAACAGTATGTTTCATATGTCTTTGTGCATCTGTGTGCATTTTCTTTCAGCCATTTTTAATATATTTTTAAGCATGTTTAATGATACTGTATGACCACTTATCATCATTTCTTACTTAGAATTCTAGCAAAGTATTTTGGTAGCTTTACATAGCCATAAGGAAACTACTTTTTAATAGCTGCATAATATTTCATTTTGTAAATGTTTAATATTAAAACTTTATTATATTATTATTATTTGTGTGTGTGTGTGTGTGTGTGTGAGGAAGATTAGTCCTGAGCTAACATCTGTTGCCAATCCCCGTCTTTTTGCTGAGGAAGACTGGCCCTGGGCTAACATCTGTACCCATCTTCCTGTACTTTATATGGGATGCCGCCACAGCATGGCTTGACGAGAGGTGTATAGGTCCGCGCCTGGGATCTGAACCTGCGAAGCCAGGGCCTCCGAAGTGGAGCACATGAACCCAACTGCTACACCCCTGGGCCGGCCCCTGAACTTTATCATATTATTAAACAATTGCATCACTTATATTTTGCTATAACAAACACTACTGCAATAAACATTTTATACCATACACCTTTCCCCCTGTGTTTTAAAGTCTTTTGCCATCGATTAGTTTCTGAGAAGCACATTGTTATCAAAGGGCACGTACATATTTGGTGCTATTGATAATGACCGGATTTCTTTTCTCAAGGTTGTACCAATTTCATCTCCCACCAGCAATACGTGAAAACACCCATTTCAGAGCATCCTCACAGGGCAAAGTGTTATGGACAGGAAAGAAATGGGCTTGAATTCACTGAAAATAAAATTCAGAATGTCATATTCTCATGACATTCTTTTGAAAGAATATGTTGTTTTCCAAGTAATTGATTTTTTTTAAATGATAGCAATGGTTGAAAATTTTTAAATGTAAGATTCCCCAATTTTTCTTTGGTGCAAATATCAGAGTCTTGACATATTTGGAACTTGGACCTAAATTCTTAGATTCCTGAAAGAGTGATTATAAATTTATTACTGATGGGCATGTCAGTGATACACATAGATGTGAAACGACTCGAGATTAGGATTTTATGCTGCATTTAAAAAGCACCTCTGCCCATCCAAGGCCATCCCCTCCACTTCTGTCCCAGCCCAGCTCTCATCTCACTCTGGGAAGTTGTCCTGCAATTATCCCCACTTTGCCCTATGTCATAAATTTCTATGTCATGATTGGATCATTCCCAGTATGTAGATACACCTTAAAATCATCCCTTTAAAAATAAGTGTTGTCTTGGGCAAAAATTCCTGTACAACTTCTCCAAAGTTATTCTCACTTTAGTGCCTTCGCTTTATAACCTTCCATTTTCTTCTCAACTCACCCTGATCAGGCTTTTATTCCAATACTTCACCATAATGACTCGGATAAAGATAAAGATTTCCTCAATATTGAGAGAAATTATACATTCTCTTTTCTCATCTTTTTCAAATTTTCAATGGAATTGACAAGTTAAAAAAAAATAAAAACCTCTATGCTGGTAATTCTAAAACTCCTATCTCCTAGTACCAAGCTCTTCTCCATGTCTTATTGCCCACACAGCAGACAGTGATCTTTTAAATGCATAAGTGAGTCAATATTGCTCACTTACTTAAAAAAAATCCCAATGGCTTGACTTTGAAATTAGAATAAAATCCTAAGTCTTTGAAGAACTCCCACCACTGGTCTTCAGCATCATCTCCTAACTCCTCCAGCCAACTCAGCCTCCTCTTGGGGTGAGTCTGGTCTCTTCATGATCTCCATCAGGCCACCTTTCTGCAGAGGCCACTGCAACTACACTGCCCAGTGTCCACCCAGCCATACACACAAGGTCTCTGGTACCTGCAGCAGGTCCCTACATAGGGTAGGGAAGGTCAGGGAGGTAAAACCCCATGTGGAGAATCCCATTTGATCAATGAGAGACAGGACATGGGAGGAGATGAGAGGTAGATTTTGCCTTCTTGCATCTATCCTAAGAGACTGTTATAAGACTCCATAGGGTCCTAGAGAGACGTACTTCCTGACTGAGCAACAATTTGTAGTTAGCTTAGTAAAGTCCTACTTGTATTTGCTTTTACTCCTTCCCTGCCTCATTTCCCTTTCTCCCACACATTTACTACCCTGAGGTTACACTCCTCCCAATACAGTGTTAGCATGTAAGCTTGCCTCAGGCCCTGTTATCTAAGGAAACCAGGCCATGACGGCGTGTAAGCCCAACTTGATAGACCACAGCCTACCTGCCCTCTCTCTTCCCTCACCAATCTGTCTGATCCATTATGCTCTAGCTACACTGGCATATTTCTGTTCCGGAATTGTTCCCTCTTCCTCTACCACTTTACCCCTATATCTTCATCTGGTTGCCTCCTGCTCATCAGTTGGGTCTCAATATGAGCTCCTCAAAGAAGCTTTCCCTGCCCACCCTGCCTGAAGAAGCACCCTCCTCACATTCTGGCATTTTTTATAAACCATTTTATTTTTTCATCACCCTTGATTGATTTTAAGAAGGGAGCATCAAAATTTCCTTCTACTAATGGTCGGACATGCTACCTTCAATCCCACCAAATGGTTCTTTTGTCTTTTCTAGTCATTTCTTGCTTTACCTGAACTAGTCGTAGCAGCCTTTCCTCTTTATGCTACATGGACTCAATCATGGAATATTCTCTTTTCTTGTTTTTCTCAAATCACATTTACACAGGGATATTTTATATAGAAGACTTTTACTAGAAAATCAAAAGTAAAGGTCTAAGTGTATTGTGGAGTGGCATGTTACTTTCAAGTGCACAGAACATAACACAATACAACTACCTGCTATGCTGACATTAAAAATTTCACATTTGTGTCCAAAATATTTGCGCCATACTCACAGCTCAGACCATCTCAGAGCTGGCTCTTTTTCTTGGGTCCCACATCCCTGCCATCTTGCTGGCCTTTTTCCTTACCTGCACTCATCATCAACGCCAACTGCTCCAGGTCCCCAGGCCCTGACCTTCTCTTTATAAGCAGCCTTGGGAAACCCTGAATTACTCTAACTTTATTATGGAGAGAAATTTAGTTTTCTTATATCAATCCTAACACATCTCAGCCTTGTAAGAGGCCAGGGGTCTATCTGCACGTCATTAAACATGGCTCATAGAAGTAGTGCTCAGGAAAAGACAGATCTGTCCCTCAATAATTCTGTCAGGAGCCCTTAAATTGACAATTTATTTTTCACAGCTACATCTACAAGCATCTTTCTTTGTCATTGATGTTTATGAGAAAAAAATTGGTTCAAATAAAAGATGAAGCAAGAAAGCCCCTGTAGAATAAGCACTATGTTCCAAAAGAAAATACTATTTGTTTAGAAAATTTAGAGTTAATCTGTTTTCTCAGGTCACGTACCGCGAAAGCCTAAGTTATCCCAAAAAGCCTATGTTTGCAACTGATCCAAGGATGTATTTATTCCATCCTCTACCTCTGCCTCCCTTCCCCTAGATGGTGGTTAGACATAGAAGAGCCTTTCAGTGCTTTTTGTGTTGAAATTGTGCTGGCAATTTTTGTGCCTTGCCTTGGTCAGAAATTCAGCTCACTTGTTTATTTTTTCCTATTTATCATGCTTGCATGTGTAACAAGTTCCAGACCTGGGATCTGGCAGAAGATTCTAAAACAAAATTCAGGAGTAGTTATTACTACGAGACAGTTTTAGATTTAGAGTCTACGGAATATGTGTTTGTCTTTTAATCTAGGTATGTCGTCTGAGTAATTCTGTGCCATTATGAATCCCTTAGGGGTAGCGGTTATAGAATTTAAAGTTGGAAAAATGTATGAGTGTAGGTATGTATTTATATAAGTTTAAATAAATGTGTATCCATTGTTCTTGATGACATATTACCACACAAATATAATTCTTGTCAATGCTGAATAAGCACTGTAGAAACAAAATGAAGGGGAATAAGACACTGTTCCTTTGAGGGCAAGATAATTCCAAGGGAAAGTGGGAAATATTCATACAAATTGTCAACATTTTCTCTATCTATTTTGTAATTTCCCTGTTAGTGTATTGGGTTTCAGCTATTTAATACTCTTGATAACTAAATTTGCTGCCAGCCAAATATACTGAAATTTTTTGTTCAGCCTCATTTGGACAGTTGCAATGTGTTCTCGATAACAACAAATTTGCAGGCAATATTGGTGTAAATTGAGTTTTTATAAAATAGTGTACTTAAAGAAAATCAAGTTGACTTATCTACTTTGCAATGCAGTGAAGTGAACTGAAATGGGTACAAGTGGAGTCTGGCCACCTGGTCTTGGTCCTGCTTCTCACTGAATCTAGTTATTTCAACTGGAGAAAATTTCCCTAAACTGGTCTCAAATTAAATTATTTATAAATTGAAGGAGTTAGATGAAATGATCTCTCTGTATATTTAGTTGAACTAACAAAAGGATTATATTTAAGGTCAGAATTAGGCTCTCTCTTCTTTTTTGAGGTATAATTGACATATAACATTATATCAGTTTCAGGTGTACAATGTAATGACTCAATATTTGTATACATTGTGAAATTATCACCACAGTGAGTCTGGTTAACATCCGTCAGCACACACAGTTAAAAATTTTTTTTTTCTCCTGATGAGAACTTTTAAGAGCTACTCTCTTAGCAACTCTCAAATACATAATTAGGCTATCATGATTTTTTCCAATCCATCCTCCAGTTTTTCAGTGTCCCTTTTCTTCTCTCTCTTCTACTTGTTGTCCCTTTTTATTTTCCTCTCATTCTAGGAAAATAAAACCTTCTATCTAACTAAAATCTTTACAAGAGTTCTTTCCGAGATCTTATCTCTAGGCCTGTTTTTCTAACTCATCTTCTAGTCACATTAGCTAAAAGTGGAGATAATCTAACTCAGAAAGGTATGAATGATTGTGTAATAGCCTTTCCAGGCTGCTTTCAATGCAAAATAACCAAAACACTTAACCCAAAGAAATAAATCGCTAATACAGATTTTTAAACAACTTGGTGAAGAGGTTGAGAGGGATGCTTCCCAGCATCACTTAAAAGATTAGAGAAATTTTTGTCTCATGATGGCAAATCATCTCTCCCTTCATATTTTTTTTCTTCAGGCAAAATGTAAAACTCAACAATTTCTTCCACCCAAACAAGTGTTATAAAATTAACATTCAAGTTGAAACTATAGTGTGCTATTTTTATAATAATTGAAAATTAAAATCCCATTTATTTGGAAATAAACTTTATCCTTTTCATTGAGAGAAACTCTTTTCTGATAAAAGGTATTAGAATGCTTTGTCTCAAAAGCAAAGAAGAACATTAGACTGCATGGTCAAATGTTTGGAAAGAATCAGCAGTTAAGTAATTAGATATATGTTCCATATGTCCTTTACATTTAAACAGCAAATTTTTCCATATAGTATTTACTGCTCTCTTGTATAATTATGTTTAAGTTGATTATATAATAAAATATTTATTGGCCTTATTCCATAGTGACTTAATGCTAATTGTTCTTTTTGTTGTCTTCTCAACCTCAGGAAATTCAGAACACTTTGGTTATCCCTATTACTAGAAATCTGGAATGAGACGACTCTATGGAACAATTTCAGTCAAAAATTTTGGTGGCCAAAAACTTACATATCAGTTACACACCTTAACAAAATGTTGAAGTAAAAAGTTATTTTTTTTCTATCTGGGCGTGTTACTCATTCCAGTATCATAGATGCATGAATAAAGAAGCCTAGGCCTATAAAAAATGGAATAGATTAAGTTACTAAAAATTTTACCATAAACCTTACCATTAGTCATTGACTGAAATTAAAATTCAAAGTCTGGTGCAGCACATGTCACGATATTGCTCAAAATCTGTTGAATAAATGGTCTGCTTTAGTGATTTTCCAGACTACTCTTAGCAGATTTTATTTTCTAAATAAAATCTTACAAGGAACAACAATGATGAATAAAATAAAACATAGAAAAAGGAATCAGCTTTTTCTCAAGCAGCAGCAGAAAGAAGGTGAGAGTCTCCAGCAACCTTGCTTCTCCATCGTTCTTCGCAGCTGTTTGTGTGCCGTATCCGGGGCCCACTAGGTCTCCAAGGAACACGGTTCCAAAAATCACCTGTCAGTTTCAGTAATGTTATACTGGCTTCTATAAAACTAACTCCTTCAAATGACAGTTAAGAAATATGGACAAATTGTATTTAAAAAAAAAAAGAAGCAGGTGAAAGCACTAGGGACTGACACAAACCAAGCAAAAGTTTGAAGGAAGTTGACGCTTGAAAAAAGGAACTTTACTCGGTGAAATTTATATGGCTTTTTTCCTGAGCATCACCCAGCCAACACTGTTCAGGAAAAACTTTAGAGATCAAGCAGGAAGCTGCAGTGTTTCTGGATTGAGATATGGTGTCAGAGAACGGAGTTTGGGATTACCAGATTGTTGGAAATTGAGATAAATTCAGGAAGGTAGAGAGCCACAAACATAGAAACCTGTAAATTTGCATATACATCCCATTGTATCCTTGGCTGACTTTTTAAATACACATGAGCAGGAAAGACTAGATGAAATCCAGGAGGAAGCAAAGCTGAAAAGAAGAAAAATGTTGAATGAGATTTAAATTGCTAGTCACTGTAGGGAAGTTAGAATTTAAAATTTCAAATGTGCTGGGTTAGGTTTTTGTTGAAACCTAAGAGAGCCCACACCCCCACATAGTTCTATGTCTTAGAACTAAGAATTTTCCTTAAGACTAAGGGCAAATCCAAAACAGACCCTCCCTAACAAAGTGTAAAACCAAACTTCTACAAGTTCAAGGTATCCATCTGTAATTTAACTGTGTGCCAGAAGATAAATTACTACTTTTCAGAGGAATATAACCAAATCTAATTCCTATACAATATATCATCCACAGTATTCAGTATACAGTAAAAAAGTTACTAAATGTGCAAAGAAACAGAAAAAATTGATCCACAATTAAGATAAAAGGCATTCAGCAGATCCAGACCATGAGATCACCCAGACACTGGAATTAGCAGATTTGGACTGTAATATAGCTGATAGATATGTTCATTGACTAGCTTAAAAGGAATGATTATTATAAAAAGTGAACCAGAGGGGAGTCTCAGAGAATAAATGGAAATTGCTTTAAAAAGAATCAAAATAAAAATACTAGAACTAAAAATTACAGTATCTGAAATGTAAAAGCCCATCACATGTTCTTAATATTATATTGGAGACAGCAGAGGGAGGGTCAGTAAACTTGAGGAAAAATTACTAGCAACCATCTAACTTGAAGAACAGAGAGGGGAAAAAATGTTTGAAAATTAAATGAACAAAGTAACTGTGATCTGTGACACAATATCATTTTGTCTAATGTACTTGTACATGAAAGTCCAAAAAACAGAGAATGGAGAGACTAGGAAAGAAAAATGTTTGAAAAAAATGATTGAAAATTCTCCAAAGTTGGTGAAAAACACTGAGTTACAGATCCAAGAAGCTCAGCAAAACCCAACACAAAAAGTAAAGCACATGTAAGCCATCACAATCAAACTGCTAAAAAACAAAGATAAAAATAAAATGCTGCAGGGGCTGGCCTGGTGGCATAGTGGTTAAGTTCTCACACTCTGCTTTGGCGGCCCGGGGTTCACTGGTTCGGATCCAAGGCATGGACCTATGCACCACTCATCAAGCCATGCTGTGGTGGTGCCCCATATATAAAATAGAGGAAGATGGGCACAGATGTTAGCTCAGGGCCAATCTTCCTCTGCAAAAAGTGGATTGGCAACTGATGTTAGCTCATGGCCAATTTTCCTTACTAAAAAAAATAAATAAAATGCTGCAAGCAGCTAGAGGTTGGGGAGGGCATATTATATACAAAGAAGTCATGATAAGAAAGATGGTTAATTTCTCATTGGAAATAGCAGAGGCCAGAAGACAACGGAAGCACATTATTATAAAATTGAGAGAATAAAGGCCAACTCTGAGTCTGTATCCAGTGAAAATGTCCTTCAAAGATGAAGGCAAGAGTGACATCAATGGAAATGGCTGAGCAGAAAAATTCAAAACACTGTCTCTATACAATAGCAATGAATAAGCTAGGAAAAAATGTAAAAATCAACTCTTTGGGGAACCTAGAATCTAATAAAAAATTACAACAACCAGGAAAGTGCTTAATGAAGGGGAAAGAAAACCTGCTGAATTTTGTTAAGAGAGATCTGTGGCATTTAACTAACCTTATTACCATTCCCAGTTCCCCAGCTCCTGCATTCCTGGTGCAGATTGCTGGGACCAGTGAAAGCAATACAAACCTTATTCTTAACAAATTGTGGTTATGTATTTTCACCTGTCTGTGGTTCCCTGAAAGATAAACGCAAGGGCTTGAATTAATTTCACCTGCCTTGCGACTTCCCAGGTGACATTTTTGGAAAGCATTTAAAGGCAAATTATTAGCCACTGCTATCAGGGGCAAGAGGTAACAACCAGGGAAAGTAATAGATAGACCAAAACCTCTGGGAAGGAAGAACCTGAGGAAGGAGATACTTGGTATAATAAGGCCTTGGAGAAACTCCCACACATTCCGGGGAATCCAGAAGACCACATGTGTGCCCAGGCTGGATGCGTCCACAGGAAAAAGCTGAGAAGACCCTAAGCTCTCATTTCTGGCTGAGCTTCAAGGTCACACAAGCAGGAAATGAAGGCTAAGGTAGAGTTATAAGGTGCCTGGCTAGGTATCGCAGGGATGCCCCAACACAGAGTCAGTCTGCAAGGACTGGAAGAGTTGTTTGCTTATTTTGTAATTGTTGTTTTTGTGGGGGTTTTTTTCAGGGGGGTTCAGGCATTTAAGGAAACCTCTATCAAATCACTAGCTGACCACTAAGCTAATAGAACAGACACTTCATTGGCTACACAGGGCAAAGAATAAAGACTTCAAAAATAAAGGCAAAATAAAGACATTTTCACATAAACAAAGCTGAGAGAATTTGTTGCCTGTAGACCCGCACTACAAGACATGCTAAAAGAAGTTCTTTGGTCTGAAAGAAAATGTGTAAGTAGAAAATAATATATCTATAAGACAGCACAAAGAGCACCAAAAATGTATTTATGCAGATAAACATAAAAGATTATGTCAACTGATTATGTAACAGAAAAGTTTATAACATTCTATAATGGAACTTATAACATATATAGTTATAAAATATATGCCATTAATACCACAGAAGACACAAAGGATAGTGGTGGGTAAATGGATTTATTCTTGTGTGGGAGGTCCCCAAATTATGCCCAAGTTTGTTGATTTGCTAGGAGGTCTCATAGGACTCAGTATATAGTCACAGTCAAGGCTATGATTTACTACAGTGAAAGAATACAAAGCCAAGTCAGCAAGCGAAAAAGTGAGTGGTGGGGCAAAATCTGGAGGAAACCAGGCACAAGCTTCCAAGCGTCCTCTCCCCATGGAATCACACAGGACACGTTTAATTCCCCCAGCAATGAGTTTTGACAACATGAGTAAAATGCCACCAACCAAGGAAGCTCACTAGAGGGTTTCTATTAGAGGCTGCTCATGTAGATATGCCTTGCCTGGCATACACTCAAAATAAAAGTAGGTGTTCAACATAAACCATGTTTCCTGTACAAACAGTTTAGGCACAGGGGACTACTCTTAGTAGTTAATGGTGGGAACCAACCCAAAAGTTAAGTTCCCAGCCAAGTGCCAAATTTGTTAGCAGGCCTTTCAAAGAATAGTATGTTCACTCTTTTCTGCACAATACTGTTGCATACTTCTTACAGTTCATGTGATGTGGTATAATGTTGACTCTAAGGAGACTGTGATAAAAATATATATTGTATTCTCTAGAGTAACCACTTAAAGTATAATATGACAAGTTACAGTGAAAAAGCCAACTGAGACATTAAAACATAACACAAAGAATACTTGATTAACCCAAAATAACAAGTGGGACAAATAGAAAATAAATTGTAAAATGGGGTAGATCTAAATTAAAGCATATCAAGAAGTACACTAAATGAAAATGGACTAAACATTCCAATTAATAGGCAGAGATTGTTAGACTGGATAAAAAAGTAAGACCCAAGATTAAAATGTATAAGACTCAACTACATTCAGTCTACAAAAGATGTACTTTAAATATAAGGACACAAAAAGATGGAATGTAAAATGATAGAAAGGAAGGGTTTATTCTTTACTAAGACGAAGCAAATTTTGACAGAACTAAAGATAGAAATTGACAAACTCAAAATCATATTTGGAGATTTTAGCATCCATCTCCAAGTAAATGATTGCTCAATAACTCACTAAATAATAAATGAATAAAGGCCTTTTAACAATTCTATCAACCACTTTGACTATAACACTAACTTGCAGAATACACACTCTTTTAAGTGTGCATAAAATGTTCCCTAAAATAGACAATATGTTCAACCATAAAATATTTCAATAAATTTGAAAATATTTAAATGTCACAAAGTATTTTCCTCCACCACAATAAAATTAAATCAGTCACAATAGGACAAATACAAAATCACACAAGTGATTTCTAAATTAATAAATCTTTCAATCCAAATATGAAAAAAGAGTTTTGAATTTAATTTATTTGAGGTAATGGATTAATACTTTAAAAAACTGGATAAATATTGAGAATTTATATTATATGAGGTAATTAAAAATACAGATTTTTTTTTCAACCATAGGCACTCTGCTTTTCAATAATTTGAATGAGATAATCTTCTTTAGATAAGTTAATTGGTTATTTGAAAATTCAAAATTTAAGTAGTTTTCAGTTTCTGTTCCACCACCTGACTGCATGGATTGGGCTGCTGAACCAAGTTATACCTTTATTTTAATTTTACTACTTAATACTGTAAGACCCTCAAGGGTAGGAACCATTCCCTTCTGGTCCTTAGCAGTTAGTTTTGTGGCCTGAAGGTGTTCAGTAAATGTTTTTGAATGAATGCTATCTTTAGTTCAGAAAATGATAAACCTTTATCAAAAGAAAATGAAACACAAAAAACTCGGGAAGCAATTTAGAACTAATATAGTATAAGATATAAAGTATAAGGGAGAACTAGATTAGCCAGAGTAGAGAAAGATTTTGACAACAACCTTTCATTAAGTGAAATACTAGGCTTTGCTTTGGTTCTTCATCCCATTTGAAGTCCCAGTCTGCAGCATTTTGGATGATATTAGAAAAAGGTTTATGATTAAAATGATAATATTTATTTTATTTATATTTTAGTATTAAAATTTATAATATGAAGTCTGGTTTTGGACAGTATCTACGAAATTATATTTTTAACATTCACATTTTTTTTTCTTTGTACCATAAGACTCAGAGAATAATCCTTTGTCTTTCCTGAATTAGATGAGAATCAAAGACGCTAGGACAAATGGCTATACAAAAAGTAATTCTCTTTACTTTATAAATAGGAAAAAAAGCATTATCCCATAAGCTTTTAGGACAGAGAAATTCTCCAACACACTCTCTATTTTTAAAATTACTCTCTATTTTCCCTTTACCTTCTCTTCTCCGCCAAGAATCTCACTCAGATGTACTCGGTCACTATTTAGTCCAGTACTGTTACTTTTCAATTATATACCAGGGAAACTCTATTTAAAACCTTTATCTCTTACCACTTCGTCTTCCCAACAACAACTCTCTTGTACTTTTATCCATCTGCACCCCACTGGGATGAGGTGGAGAACAAAGGCAGAGTCATCCGTGTGGAAACAGAAGCACAAAGAACAAAGCAATTTATCAATAGCATATACGTTACCACTGACGATGGAAATAAAGCCTCGATGTGTTCTTTCTCAATCTCTGGATTCTCATGCTTTTCTGCTGAAAGTTGAAAAGGAGTCTTTTAGGGATGTCAAATAAATTGTTTAATCTAATAAAGCATATAGCATATATTTAATATGGATGTCTTAATTTTTGGCTAGTAATATGTTTAGGCCCAAGTAAATAAAGTTCATTTAAAATAGAATAACATGGCATGAGTTTTAATTAACTCAAATTATTCAGACGATTCCTGGTATTATCATTTGGTTGTTTAGTGGGAATAGCTTTAAATGGGAATACAGAAATCTAGTTTACAGTCAGCTAAAACACTGTTTGACTTTGGAGAAGTAATTTCAGTTTCCTAAGACTCAATTTCTTTGTTTGTAATAAAACTTTGAACCACTTTTAGGTATAAAATTCTGAACACTTGACTCTCGAGGTGGCAACTAAGTGATTTGGATTGGGGATACATGCTTGTGATCTCAGTCTGGACCTAGGAGAGGAAGCAAAGGAATAACACTGCATGTTTGGTATGTAGATGGATCAGCAGAGCCCAAGTTCATTTTTGTTATTGTTGTTTTGTGGTACTATTTTGAAAATTTGCACCTAGAACAAAATGAACTCTTTTTTTTTTTCTGGATTCATCTAAATGAGAAACCCAAGTCATTATGAACAAGGAAAAATGGAAAAGCTACATAAGTGCTGATGATTTCTGCTAATTGAAGGGAATCTTTTTGAAATTTTTAGTGGGAAATTTGAGTTACTTCTATTCCTACAGTAGTTGCTAAATATTGGTTCTTCTCTAACTGGGAACATTTTTGTCCCCTATTAATCATCTAGATTTTGCAGGAGAGCAAAGTGATTTGTATAGGGAAGTAGATGACTATGGAAACACAGAACAATGATGGTTCTTACCCCACAGACCCCAATGACCCAATGTGGGGTCATGCCAACTACCAATTATTTCTTTTCTATTCTACTTATACATTCAGGGACTGGGTAAGAACCATTAGATGGGTCCTATCATCCCCATTGCTATCAGTGAGCCTAGTTCTGTAATGGCTTCTCTTCCTGTCGTCCCTGGCTTACAGAGCCATCATTCAACCCATCTTTTGGTAAAGGTATATCCTCTGGCCCCTCCCACAGTGAGTTTTCTCTATTCCAACACGATCGCTTCTCTGAGTCTAGCAGGTTTCTCAACCTCAGCACTACTGATGCTTGGGCCAGATAATATTTTTGTGTATGTGTGGGGACTGTCATGTGCATTGTAGGATGTTTAGCAGCATCCCTAACCTCTACCCAGTAAATACTACTAATACCTCACTAGTTGTGACAACCAAAAATGTCTCCAGACATTGCCAATCCTGGGGAAGGGAGTGGAGCAAAATTGTCCCCAGTTGAGAACTGTGCTATAGCAATTCTAGAATTGCAAGCTGATTTAGCATGGGCCACAACTTTATACTTACTTCTACAAATATCCTAGTCTCAAGTTTGCACTATACTGACAAATGCTGGGGGAATGTGGGTGGAACTTAATCCTGAGGGAGCTAGAATGAATACAGAAGATTCTAATTTCAAGTTGGACTAGATTTATTGATATGGATGTCCTTAGCAGAAATATGATTCCATGTGCTGATATGTAGGATTGGGAATGATTTAAATTGTTTGCTTAGTTGGTTGACTGACAGCAGAACCCAATGGGAGGCCCACTCTGAATAAAGCTGAAACGTTAAAATCATGAGGCTCAGAGCAAGAGAAAGCTCTCCAAGTGATCCATTCTGAAGTTTAGGTAGCTTTATTCCTGGGTGCTTAGGAACTAGTATATTCAAATGGATTTTAAGCATCTAAGGCAATTTGGGATCCTCCCAACTGGCAGAACTTTGAACAGTGCACCTGGTCATCCACTTTGTATGAAAGAAGAAGTGGCTCTAGATTAGAAGGTACATGAAATCGTGGGCAAGGGCAGTGGCTTGCCTGGCAATCAAGAGCCTAGAAGGAGAAAGAACAAGATCAGAGACAAGAAGTTCTAGAATGGAGACATGTCAATGTACATATAGAAGTGGGAATGAAGTATGAAGACTTGTATATCCCACATGCATACCAACTAGAGAGCATCCACCAGAGAAGAGGTACTAGACAACTCAGCAGACAAAATGATCTGTCCAGCTGTAGAGAGTCAAGCCCTCGTCACTGACCACTCTAGTGCTGGCTCAGTGGGCACCTGAGTAAAGCGGCCATGGAGGTGGAGATGGAGCTCACAGATGGGCCCCAGAATTCAATCTTCCAGAAACAGAGACTAATGTTGAGTTCCTTACATAGCACAATCCATTAAAGAGTGTACAACTGGACAGTGAGTGGCAAATTGACTACATTGGACCTCTTCTACCCTGGAAAGGACAACCAGAAATCTACTCTGACAGGAAAAGACAAGTACTCTGGGAAATTTTGTCTTTCATGCATGCAGGATTCACTTGCATGAGACCCCACATGGAGGTGACATCAGAGCAGGAGATACATTTTAGAGCAAAGAAGATTCCAGAGTGGGACCACGAGCAAAGATCATATCACATACCAGACTACCTAAAAGCTACTTGCCTGACAGAGTAGTGCAACAGCCTGTTAAAGTCGTGGTTGAAGTTGTAGTTTGAAGATGACACATTACGAGAATGGGACACCATCCTCTAGGAGGCAATAGAGGAGTATACGCTTTGAAGACCTTCATGTGGCACTCTACTCCCAATAGGAAGAATAGATGAACCCAGGAACAAAGTGTAGTAGCCAGAATAGCCCCACTTACCACCACTTCCAATGACCCTCTTGGGAGTTTGTGCTACCTGTTCTTGCAATCTGTGCATTGCAGATTTAGAAGTCCTGGTTCCCAAAATGGGGGGAATTTCCACTTGAGGATGCAGCAAGAATTCCATTGGATTATTAAAAAGATAATGTTAATAACAACAATAACATAAATTCAAAACATGTTTCTTGAACAACTATTATATGCCAGGCACTGCCTCAGTTTTGACCCTTCTTGGGCAACTATATTTAATGACAGATCAGTGCAGGGCTATAGAGGACAAACTAGCTTAGCTCAACTTGGGAAAGATCCAGAGGACCATTCCAACTCCATTGTGATTCACTGAATGAGGTTCCAAAACAGTGTGTTGAATTAACTTGAATACAGCCATTCAAATATCAAAATCAACAATCGAACGTAGATGTATATTGCCTTTTAGCTCCAAATCCATGTTTCATTACCTGCTCTGCAAAAACATAGATGGGCCCTTTGAATATTTTACTTTTTACCAGCTGGCTTGATGGAAGGGATCTGGAAAGATATTGCAGGTGGGAATTTTCTAGTGCACTCTCTCGGAAGACCTACAGTGCACTGCTTCTCGGGTACCTGGTCACTGCAGTGAGGGCAGCTTCTCCAGCATCTGATTCCTGCAGGGCATGCAGCTTCCTTCATGCACAGCTTCTGCAGTGGGGGTTGTGTATTAACCGTGCCTTTTATCCTCTACACTGTTGCTTTGACATGTTGGGCCTTACTGACATCAGTGAGACTGCTCTTCTCAGGGTTAGCTTATTCCTATAGCAGCAAACAACGCACCTGCAAGGGCTTCCTTCATGTGCATACTAACCAATCCAGAGCACATATCTGCAACCATCTCCTTTATCTGGCTCTCACACTCTCGGCCGCCATCCACCTGCCCTAATCATCCCAGGGCCAGGAACCAAAAACTAAGGGCACCTCCTGTGCCCAGAGTTTGCTGAAATTATTCAAAATAGCCAATCATAAGCCCACTTACCCTACCTTGCCTTTTGCTTCCCATGGAAACTACAATAAAAGCTCTTGCTTAGGTTTTTCACTCACTCCCTTTGCCTCTCAACTGACACTGGTGCTTCCCCATGTGGCCCCCATCCCACACCCCCTTCTCTTAGGATGTCTGAGTATAGCAAACTATCTTTTCATCTTTTCAGTGGCAATCATTCCTGATCTATTGGCCTCACCATACCTGAATAATGAAACCTACGTTTTAAAACAGGTAGCTCATCCAGCATTAGGCTTCTGAAGTATAGTAATCAGCTGCTTCCCCCAGCACTCCCCATGGGTGGTTTCACAGTAGAGTGCCTCTGGTGAGACTTCTCCCCATGAAAACTAAGAGAGTGATTTCTGGAAAGTTCTGAAGGACAGATTTCTCCCAAGTTTCACCACAACTTCTCTGTATTTCAACGAACCAAGATTATTTTCTCATCAGTAAAGTATGGATCTCATGTGTGGGGGAAGGGGACTCTTCCGTGGACACCTTATCTCAGCCCTTGGGTACTGACTGTTCTTTATATGTTCCATTTCCAAATTCATTACAGTTCTCTTTAATTCTTACTATCCAACCCCTTGTTTCTCCAACACCCCATTATAGTTAATAATTCTTTATATTAAACTTCTGCTCAAATTACTGTGTGGTTTTATTTCCTGACTGGATTCAGATTTATACAACATTAAAATATATGTGATTATGAAGAGATGAATGAGTTTTCCCTGTTAGCAAACCCAGTAGGAATTAAACATTTTATGAGCATCAGTATTGGTATTAAGTGTTGAGCAAATACTTAGAAAACATAATCCCGTTCCTATAATTAGCGTACGGATTTGCCTTATAGCAGTTATTTAACCAATCATCATAAGAATGATAATTCTCTGTGAACAAAGAATCAAATTTTCATTCCTGCTTTACTTACTTATAACCTATAACTATTGCTATTTAATTTTATTAAAAATTACTATGGACCAAAAAAAATTTCAAAATCTATGTGTATTATAGAAAATCAACTTGGGAAAAAAATAACGTGAAATCCCCATGAGCTGCGTGATGGTGTTAGACATCTGAATGAAAGTCATGGTGCTCCCAGGAATGCAGGACAAGCAATACATTTTACTAAAGACCCTTATTACAGGGAAAGATCTGATCCTTCACATCACCTTTGATATGCTTTCTAGTTACCCTTTCAATTAGATGACCTGCTGTTTCCGTTGCTTAACTGAAAATTTGGCCTCTAAACAGTTCATTCCACAGAGAAAGAGGTCATGCCGTGTGCCAGGCACCCTCTGGAGGATAAATTTTGGTAGAGTCATGCTGATAAAGCCTAAATCAAAATAGGAATAATATAGACTATCTATATTATGGCCTGGTTATAAAGTCATCTACTTATTCTGTTAATGTGCTCCAAGTGAACACTGGAGCAGCCCCAGGGTCTGAGAGCAATTTCTGTGGTAAAAGTATCAGTTCTTAAACTCTCTCTCCTTTTTCTGGAAGAGTCACAACTAATATCTGTTTAGAATTCATATTAAATTCTATAAAGAAGTTAGAAGAAAAAGATCAGGGATCACACTTCATGAGTTTTACAAATTTCACACACTATTTCTGTCTCCCCATGGCTAATTAGAGGTAAAATCCTTTACACAAAAAGGAAAATAAAGGAGTTTATGTAAGCCAAATATGTCAGAATCTGGAAAAACAGGTGTTAGATGACCTCAAGATTTTTTCTTCATGTGTGAAACACCAAACTGCTAAATGCTCTGCTCATCAACGCAAGGTTTTCCCTTCCTTACCACTGCCCCCTTTACTACAAAATTTCTTTGTCGGAGCCCGGAAGCATTCCATTTTGGCCCTCATATATGATAAAAATCTACTGTAAGAGGAAAAACATAACAGATGGTAATGGGGAAATAAGCAGGTTTTGAAAAATAAGATCCCTGAATTCTAATTTCAGATTTGCTTCTCACTTAACTACACCAACAAATTCCCTACATTGTGAGTCAAAAAATCTTACAAAGTCATGTCATAAGAGTATGAAAAGAACACTTTGAAAATGTATTTTCTCATAATGTAAAAAGAATCTATACTTACTAATAGAAACACTATTTCTGATAGTTCCAAACACATGTTGTCTACGTCTGTTTGGGCTGCTATAACAGAACACCAAAGACTAGGTGGCTTATAAAAATAGAAATTTATTTCTAACAGTTCTGGAGTTTGGGAAACCCAACATCAAGGCACGAGCACATTTGGTGTCTGGTAAGAGCCCAATTCCTGCTTCATAGACAGCCCTTCTCCCTGTGCCCTCACGTGGTGGAATGGGAAGGGGAAGTGAGCTCTCCAGGGTCTCTCTTATAATCCCATTCATGAGGGCTCTGCACTCATGACCTAATTACCACCCAAAGACCCCACTGCCAAACACCATCACATCCGGAGTTAGAATTTAACATATGAATTTGGGGGAGGACACAGACAGTCAGTCTACAGCACATGTGATAACTCCTACAAAAGAAATTTTGTAGTAAAGGGGGCAGAGGTAAGGAAGGGAAAACCTTGCGTTGATGAGCAGAGCACTTAGCAGTTTGGTGTTTCACAAATGAAGAAAAAATCTTGAGGTCATCTAACATCTGTTTTTCCAGATTCTGACATATTTGGCTTACATAAACTCCTTTATTTTCCTTTTTGTGTAAAGGATTTTACCTCCTTCAATACTACCTACCCACTATCACACTTTAAGGTGTGGTTGTTGAAAATGAATATTTGTAACAGTCATGTACATTCTACTCAGCCCTAAAAATAAAACAGACAGAATATTCTAGATCACAGGTTCCCATTTTTCTCTCCAGCCTTTAATGTACTTTATTTGTTCAGAATTTGTAGTGGTTTTCTTTCTTGTCCGATATTTGATTGTAATATCAAATAAGCACTAGGTCTATGTTATTGTATTGCAGATAGCTCATAGATACTACAATCCCTCCCTTCTGATAAATTTTATTCCCATATTCAAGGACCACCCACTGAGGTAATTAGGCAATTCAGTTTTCCAGCTCATTCCTTCTTCATGACTTAAGTGAACCTCTTATTTTACTATCTGAATCCTGGGAATACAGAGAAAAGGCAGAAATTCTTCAAGATGTTTACTAAGGAAGAAAAGAGGAGAATAACTGAGGGGGAAAAGCAGTGTTTAGAGGTTTTATGAGGGAAGAGAAGAATTCATATCATTTGATACATTCAAATTGGGCTGGGCAAAACACTTGAGGAGAAAGGACAGATTTGTTGTGGTCTCAAGGGAGGGGGGGAAGTAACCCAAGTGGTCTTTTCCATTTCTTATTGATGTGATTCAACAACTTGATCTTGGCCTTTTTACTGACTTTGCTGAAGAAGAAACCAATTGGTAGCAATTAGGACGTTGGCTTTATCACATGGACACTTGTTCTAGGTGCTAAGCCTTGAATTGATTAATTTCAAATATGTCAGCAGCTGTCAGGTGGTAACAATTTCAAGTCATTTCTAATCTAACCTGGAAGCAAACCAGAGGTGTAGGGGTAAAATTGCTTAGGAATCCACGGATACATCCAACACCTATTACATAAACATTTTGATATCTTCTTCAGTTCTAGTGTTTTAGTTTAAAACCATTGGGTCATTCCTAGACTTTAGTTAAGGGATTATTTACAAAAGGACTCTGGGTTGCCATTTTATCAGGCATATCACACAGCCTCTGAATGTCAGCACAAACAATGTGCTTTTGAATTGTAACTTCAAATGCTTTATAGAAACAAGATGGCATAGCATTTAATGTGCCTTTCACCAGTTCCCAAGTGTTTACTCTTATTGTGAATGCATAAAACCTACAAATCCTGTACTCTTAGTTGCCAATTAGTATTGAGTCTTTTTCTACATATATCATTCCCCCATTCAAAGCCCCGCTTTGGCTTTTCTGTGCTCTTAATGTGATGAGGAATCTCATTTATGAGGGATTATCACCAGGCTGGCTATGGCCTCCAACTCTTTCTCCAGCCTCATCTTCCATCACGTTTCTCCTCACTTTCTCTTTTCCAATCGCTCTGCTCTTCTTTCAGGGTCATGTTCCCGTCTACTGCAAGATCTTTAACTATGCTGTTCCCTCTGCTGGAACACTCCTCCCTCCCTTCTTTAACAAATTAATGTCTGTTCATGCTTCAGAGTTCAGTGCAAGAACACCCCTCAGGGAAAGTTCCCTTAGCTCTCTCCCTAGGTCAATGCCCCATTGTAAACTCTTACAGAGCCTCTTTATCTCCTGTCTTATTCACTCGGGCTACTGTGGATTATTGCCTTTCCGCCCCATTAGAATCTAAACTCTGGGAGAGTAGGGGGCTGACTCTCCTTTGCTCACCATTATATCACTAGCACCCAGAACAGTGCACAATACATATTTCTTGAACAAATAAACAAATCAATTCGAGGGAAGTAAGGAATTGAACATCGTTACAGAAATCATGTGGTATATGTAAGTAAACTTCATTTGGCTCTGATATTTACAAGGCCATCATTTTAGATAAGTTTAAACCAACATGACTAACTTCAATTTCTTTCACGTCACTTGGCTAATGTCCTGTTACTGTTATATATGGGCAGCTGTATTTCCTGTCATGAAATAAAAGTGCAGTAAGTTTGAAAAAGGAAAAAAAAAATCTCACAGGGAAGCAAGATCAACAAAGCAAAAGTTACTTCTCAGATGAAATTACCACACCCTCAAAAGAAGAAATTAAAGAAATAGAAAAATATCACAACAAAATGAGAATCCCTCATCACTATTAAGAATAGTAAAATTCTATTGAAATGGGAACAACAGATCTTTCTAAATCTTAAGCAAAACTCAAGAATTTTTAAATAAGAGGAGGATATAGGTGAAACAGATATTAAGGAGACTGGCCTATAGGCAGCAGTGGGTTTTTACTAAAAATATTAATAGATTAGATTGGAAAGCAGGGTGTGTGTGTGTGTGTGTGTGTGCGCGCGCGCGCATGTGTGTGTTTTGAATTTTACACTGAGGTGTTTGGAATTTACCATGGGAGGAATGTGGAATCTCTGTTATTAAAGGGGTTGACAATATACAATCATTTTCATAATTTAATCTAGAGAAAAGAGGCAGAATTATTGGAAGCACAGAGACCATATTTTGCAATAATGCAAACAGATGGCCAGGACTATGTGGCTTACAATGGCAATGAACATAGGGGGCAGATATGTAAGACAATTTGAAGGAATAGTTGTCAGAAATTGATAACTTATACATAGTTAAAGGAGAGGAAAAGGATCAGAACGATACGAGTTCAACACCTACTGAAAGGCTACCTTCTCCATAAACACATCCACAAGGAAGATGCTATCAGTCTTGGCCAACCTACTTATTTTCATACCTTCTTAATGCTTTTAGCTTCTGACTGTGCAAAGCCCCGCAGATATTCCCACTGATGCCCATATACTCACAAGAATGCAACATTTTTAGGAATGAAAAAGGGCATTTTTGCATTAGTGTGAGCACTTTGGACTCAGAATGAGCTTTGATTCCTGTAGGAATTGGTCGCTACATCCAGATTATTTCAAATTTTACTACAGAAAAATTCAACAATATAGTGTGAAAGGAACTAAGGTTAAATACTGTACTTATTCTTCTATATGTTCCACTTTACAAAGTCTTATAGAAGATAAGCAAAGTACATCCGTGAAAATATCAGCCAGTAATAAGCCAATCCAGCAAAAACTTTAGTAGTCAATAATAATTTTTGAATTTTTTAGAATCACGTAATTGGGTATCACATAAGTGATGTACTATGTTGTTTAGTTGCAAGATTTTCAAAATGTAAATTTAAATCCTGTTGTGGGTGTTTGGGGGGCTCCACAACCAATTGATTAGAATTTAAAATTTTAAAAATACATTTTAACTCTTTAAAAGTTGTAATGCGAGACAACATCCCCAGCAAATGTATTTTGTGTGAAATTATAACCCTGTAGAACCGCTACCACGTTAACTTGTTCTTCAGGGTTAACTCATCTTGTGCAGATCTTAAAGTGTCTCCAGCCCCTCCCTGCATGTACTTGAACTTCTTGTAAATGTTGTCATCAACTCAGAAAGTGCAGGTCAGCAGTGTTTCTCAATGTTTTGTTAACAAAATTCAGGCCTGAGCATATCCATTAAAGCAAAACTGTACAAGTGAGTGTGTTACTCAGGCACATGTGCCCGCACCTGCCCCATTAGCAAGCCCCAGCCGCATCTGCTCAGCAGTCGCACGTGTCAGGATACAAGTGCAAATGGCTATATAACAAGTGCACAACATTACATTATAGAGCGTTACCACTGGTCAATCTGAGGGTTTCTTTCTCTGATTTTATATTTATGATAACAGTGCTTCAATTTCAGCATTTCCTACCACCACGCCTTAACAGAAAATTATCCTGAAATTGCAAGGTAAACGCTGGAAAAAAGTTATCTTTGCAACTACTCATTTGTGTCAATCAAGATGGTCCATACAATCAATTTTGATTTGTACGATCAAACTAAAATAGAGCAATAATGGGTATTGTCTGCAACTGTGTTTTCTAGCCATTGATTTCAGTTTTTAATGTCTTTAAGACAACTAAATTTTTCTCATTGATATACATTAAATAAGTAAAAGTTTTACGTGTAAATAGAGTTTCACCTATGATTTATTTTGAAAAGGAAGCTTTTGCTGAAAAATGAAAAAAAGATAACCTAAAAACTACCAATACGTGTGCAAGTGTTTGAGTAATACACTTGCTTAGAAGATGGATATGCTCAAGACTGGATACTTTTAAGAAAGGATATGGAATTTTACATTTACAGAAAGTTGAGGAAAATGCACAGTGAAAGCAGAAGCTGAGTGATTTTACGGTCTACATAATGAGTTAACTGGTCAAAATAGCTTATTATCTCGGTAACTTCTAGTAGATATCAAATTTATTTTATAATACACTAGAGTGTGAGAAGCACAGATTATGATGCCAAATTGCCTGGGTTCAAATCCCAGTTCTAGCATCTAATCCCTGTGTGGTCATAGGCAAGTAAGCCAACCTCTCTGTGCCTTGGTTTGCTGGTCTGTAATTCAGGTTGATAAAGATCAAAATGAATCATCATCTGTAGAATACTTAGAACAGCTCCAGGCACTTAGTAATTGGTAAATGAAAGTCATCTTTTGTAACAGTTTTCTAAAAGGTTAAAACTATGTCAAGAAATAAAATTCTAATAATTTCATGTTTGTAGAACTACTAAAATGCCTCAGTAGATACCAGGTTTTCTCTTTTACAACCATTGGTTGAACCCTACTTTTTTCAAAATTATTTTTGGACAACCTCAGAGATAATATTACATGACTCTCAAAGACCTAAAATGATTTTATATCCCCCTCATCCCCATTTGCATGAGCTCCAGATTTCACTCTCTGACTGGTTTATGACAGACAGGTAAGTTAAGAGACACCGATATATTCTAATGTCTGATGTTACACATCTGACTTTATATGAAACGAGCTTTTCACTGCATATGAACAACCCAAAAAAGAGGAAAACCACTGATCTAGTCTAAAGGACAGTTTACAGAAGAGGTAAAAGAGGTTCAGAAAAATGTGATGGCTTACCTGAGGTCAAAGATTGCGAGGGAAAACACACACACGAATCTCCTGATCCCCAGATCCTTGTTTTTGCCAGTATATGACGTCACCTTTTAAAATGCACAACTCATCTCTGAATGTGACTATACAGTTGTAGAAATCTAGAGGGCCATTTGTGAAAGTGACATGATTTTAGAAGTCTTAAATCATGTTTTCCATTGGCGGAAGAACTTTATTTTAAAAACTGTATTTGTCATATCCTAATTTTTCAGTCTTTGACCAATATAGAACATCATATTATAGGGTAAAATCATAATTGATTGCTTTGTCTTTTCCTGTAGAACAAGACATCTGGGTGACAATGGATTTGGCCACGACTAGCTGTGGTCCTAGGGAATACTGTTTCAGAGCAGTTACTTCACAAATGCCCCAATAGTTTCATCCAAAGGATGATTCCAAAGCTTCAGATGCATTTTTCCTAAGGGCCTGTAAAATTTCTCCTATTATCTGAAATGTCATGTCAACAGCTGTTCATTTTGATTGTGTATCATGGCAGCCACATGATTATGAAGATACTGGTTCAGATTGGTTGATTAACTTTCTAATCTATCGAGTCCACTTATATATTATGTTTCTCTCACAGGGGCAATTAACACTCCAAGATTTCATCAAACAGTTCAGACACATATTGGTTTATTACATTTTAAAGACAGTATGGTATTTATTTTTTGGTTTCATATTGGAAACCACTGAGTAGTTTCTAAAAACTGTCAGCAACATGATTTTAAGCCATATGTTGCAATTTGCTACCAATTCCCATTGAAAAGGAAATATCTTAATTCTTTATATTTGTATTTTCCACTTTGGATTTGTAGTAAACAACTTTTTTCCCCTTAGACTGCATAGCATTATACTGTTTTTATTATTGTCTTCTTTGGAATTTTATGTTATGATTCAATTCTGACTACATTCTGACCAGTTGATTCCTGGAAGTCAGTTGCACATAGCTTGAGGCAAAATGGTAAGTTTTACAAAAATCCCTGTTATACCCAAGTTGTTATCCCATCTGTAACAATTTTTTTTAAATCTCTGATTTTTTATTAATAAGGCAGTTTGAGGTACATAGATGAATTATTTGAACAGAATGTCCTCTTGTAATAGACTTAAATTTCCATGGATTTTCAAAATGCCAGTATGTTTCACCTTAACACTTTACTTTATAGACATATTTTATATACATATTTACTCCCACACATAAAATTTTAAGGCATTAAAATTTCTATTGTACTTTTTAATAAAAATGATGCTTAATACAGAAAGATGAAATACAGATGATGATTAAATTCTTCAAAAGTAAAAAAAACTCAAGTTATCTGCAACAAATTACACAATGGAAGAACATTATTTTAGGTAAAACTGATTACCTGTGTACATACTACATGTATAATTATAAGGCATATCACTGAAAAAAAATACATACCCTATATTTGAAGTATACACAATCTAATAGAACAGATCTATTATCCAATATTTAAAGTGAGTAGACTACAAAAATGAAATATGTTATAATAAACATTTTAGTTAACTGGATATAAATAAATGATAAGGAGACTGTAAGAAGGTGATCAGAATGCAATTGGTTTGGATAGTCAAAGGAAATAAAACATGGATGGTTTGTCAGAAAGCAGGTAGAAAGGAAGAAACAAAGAAAATCATGTTTTTAGAGTAAAAGGTGAAGATGAGGGATGAAGAATTGCAAACATCATTACACAAACAAGATCATTCAGGAGATGGTACAGGATGGCCAGGAGTGCAGAATTCTGGCAATTGTCCCAGTGTACCCAGCACTGTTTCTCCTCTGCTGTGTATTTGCACATTCTGTTCATTCTTGCTTATACCCTTTCCCCACTCATTCTTTTCCCCATGATTCCTTGGCAAACTTTTTCTCCTTCAAATATCAGGTCAAGAATGACCTCTTTTGTGAAGCCCTCCCTGACCCATCTGGAAGGCTAGGGATTTATTCTTCTAAATTCCAACTGGTTCCAAATAGAACCACTGTTCTAAACCACTGGTTCTCAATCTTGGCTATACTTTGGAATCATCTGGAGTCTTAAATATATTGATGCCTTGACCCCACCCTCAGAGATTCATATTTAAGTGGTATAGGAGTACCCTGGGCATTGGAATTTAAAAAAAAAGGAAAAAGGAAAAAAAAGCTTCAATCCCAAGTGATTCTAAAGTTCAGCAAAGTATGAGCACTACCGGTATATGCGTTGGTAGTTTCCTTATTTGAGTTGTTCATATAAGGCTTCCCTGATACTCTATGTGAATCTATAGATTGGTACAGAAGAGCCCTCTGTCCTCAGGCTGCTGGTTGGAAACCTGAATTGTAAACTGTCAAAGAGCAAAGGCTTTACCATGAGACCAGCTGAGTTGGAACTGCAACTCCCCGACTTACTAAGGATGTGCCTTTGGGCAAGTAATTTAGTCTCTACAGTCTTCAGCTTCCTCTTAAGTTTATTGAGATGATTAAATAAGATGCAATATATATAAATATTAACAACGGTGTCTAACACAAGAGTGACCTTAAATAGCTACTACTGTTATCAACTCATTATAATTAATTGAGCATGTTTTATGTGCCAAGAACCATTCTGAGAGCTTTAATATACTTCATTAATTTTCAGAAGAACATTCTAAAACAAAGTTTTAAGTAAGTTGGAAATATTATTTAGTCTTACTTTACATATGGGGAAATTGTGATACAGAGAGGTTTGCCCTGGAAATCTGCTAAAGGTCACATATCAAGTTAAGAAGCACAGATGAGATTTGAAACCAGTTAGTCTAACTCCTGACCCTGTGATTGATATCACTATACTTTACTAAAAAAGGATGAAAGGAAAGTATTTTTAAAAACCTACTCTAATTGTATGTGATAAGTGCCACATGAGTGTTGGAAACAAAATATTTTAGAAGTTTAGGAGGGAAGAATTGTTTATGTCCAAGAGCTCAAGAGAGGCTTCGTGGAGGAAGTGAGATTTGAGCTATAATTCCTGGGCTGTTGCCAATATTGTTCATGGCAATTCGTACACACACACACACACACACACACGCACACATGCACACACAACACTCAAACCACCTTATTTAAAATATGCATAATAGTTAACTCATGAGTTGACATGTTTTAGGTGAGATGCAGCCATTCTTGGAAGTATATAAAAAGCAACAATTGAATAAGAATGAATGAAACTGTATTTGGGGTCATTAAGTACACTGGATAACTCTCTTATTAAAGAGCACAGGATGTGAGTCTATGCCAGAATGAATATTTTAATCTTGAGAATAGACACAGATCGTTAGATGATCCTAAAGGAAGTGTTCTCTTTCACCGGGAATATCATTTTCCTTGAATCACAAGTGGAGGATTACTTACCAATATTCAAACACTTATAAATTAGTTCCCTTTAAAATCAGGACAAAGACAAGGATGTCCACTGTTACCAGGACTGTTAATATTGCACTAGAAGTTCTAGAAAATAGAATAGGATAAAAAGTAAAGTAAAGAAAACAGTAAGAGATTTAGAGAAGGATAATCTGTATTTGCATTATTTGTAGGATATGTAGGAAACTCAAAGGAATCAACTTTATATCTTTTAGAATGAATATAAGAGTTTGGTAAATTGGAGAAAGCAAAAAAAAATAAATGACCAACACTCACCTTTTAGAATGATAATTGGGAAAGACTGCATTTGTAACAGCATCGAAATACGTACAGAGTTAGGAACAACTTTAAAAAGGAATGAGCAGAATATATAGGAAAAATATATGTATCAAGAAGAGAGAGATACGAGGTCACTGAATGAAAAGACTGGTTTTGTAAAGCAATAGTTTCCTTGATGACTGTACAGATTTAATGCTCTCCCAGTCACCACCTCAATGGACTATTTTTGGTAACTTGACAAAACAGTTTTTAAGTGTACATTAAAAAAAAGAAAAAGTGTAAAATAGAATTAGTTCAGCTAGGTAAGTTCAGTGAAATAAGAATTAAACAACAAGGGATTGGTAGAAAAAAGCAGTACATCAATTAAAAGATTATCATGAATAGCCCTGAATTAGACCTGATAACATGTGGGAGCATAAATACAAAATACAGATGCCTTGCAAATTCATGATGAGGGCATTTATTATTCAACAGGTGATACAGGAAAAGTTGAGTCTTTACCTTATACTATGTACCAAATTTAATTAAATGTATTTAAATAATTAAATTTAAAATTAAACCACAGGGGCCGCCCGGTGGCGCAGCGGTTTCGTCCGCGCTTGGCAGCCCGGGGTTCGCCGGTTCGGATCCCGGGCGCCCGCCGACGCACTGCCTGTCAGCCATGCCGTGACGGCGTCCCATATAAAGTAGAGGAAGATGGGCACGGATGTTAGCTCAGGGCTGGTCTTCCTCACAAAAAAAAAAAAAAAAAAAAAAGAACATAAAAAAAAAAATTAAACCACAAAAGAATGAGAAGAAAATACAGGGAAATATGTTAACTGATAGTAGGTTAGACCATGTGCTTTTGACAATTCTATTATTTTAGGCTCAGATCCATTTGCAAATTAAGTGAATGGTTATGAAGCCTCTCTCTGGGGGAGGAATGGAAACACATTTGTGCATACAAAGAAAATTCCGCATGTAAATACAGATAATTCATAAGTACTGGGGAGGGGATAAACAAGTAGAAGATAAAGAGAAGCAGTAAGTCACGTATGACTGCTCTCATTCCATCCCCCAGAAGTCAGTTTTCTTTTCGGTCGTTCCACTGGATCCCTGAATTAAATTGAATCCTGCCTAAGTTTTGAGATTGCAGAAGACGAGAAGTTTATGGTGATGAGGCTGTGGGGGGGAAGGGGGAGGGGAGTGTCAGGTGTCAGTGTAGGTATATTCTCTTTACTTCCCTTCATAAACTACTCCTTTCAACAACTATATTCTCCACAATAGTTCAAAATGTGGTGCTATAGACTGAATGTTTGTGTCCTCCCAAAATTCATATGATGAAATCCTAACCCCCAATGTGATGGTATTTTGGGAGGTGCTTAGGTCATGAGGATAGAGCCATCATGAATGGGATTGAATGGGATTAGTGTTGGAACCAGCAAACAGCCATTAGATGATTAAGCAGCTAGTAACTAGGGGGGATCAGAATTGGCCACCCCAAAATATGTATTTGCCAAAGAGACACTTTGACCCCGACCCCCACTAACTGACCAAAAGAGTTTGGGATGGGAGGCCTGCCGCCAGAACAGGCCATCACCGTAGACAACTCCAGGTATCTGGGAGGATCCTTTGTAAGAGACATTTACGTTTGTAAAGGAAACCTCCATTTGTAAAAGTATCTTCTTCCCTGAATCAGGAAGAAGCCAAGGGATGGCCTTACCTAGAAACTTAGAATGGAAGGCAAGGACTTAAATCTGCATGATAAACTTACCCATTGTTAATTGTGCTGTCAGGGCAATATGCTAACTGACTCCCACTAGGTTCCCATAGACAACATCTCCCTGGGGCCTGGGTCACCATGATAATGGATTTTTTGAGCTATTTTTTCAGGAGCCGCCATTCTGTGGACATGTGTCCTATGAGGAGGTAGGAAGCCTGACTATGCTTGCGCATATCATCAATTACCTCATCTTTCCTCACCTCCAATCATTTCAGACCACCTTGCCCCCTACCCCATAAATATCCCTGAGTTCCTATTTTCGGGGAAGCGGATTTGAGATTCATTCTCTCCCGTTTCCTCACATGGCTGCCTTGTGATTAAACTCTCTCTGCTGCAATCTTGTCGTCTCGGTGTTTGGCTTTCTGGGTGGCAGGCAAAAACAGACCTGGCTGTTATAAGTAACAGTTTCCTTATAAGAGAGGCCCCTGGAGAGCTCCCTTCCCCCTTCTGCCATGTGAGGACACAGCAAGAAGCCTGGCTATCTATATACCAGGAAGTGGGCCCTCACCAGACACCAAATCTGCCTGCACCTGAACTTGGACTTCTCAGCCTCCAGAACTGTGAGAAATAAATGATTGTGGTTTAGAAGCCACCTAGTCTATGGTATTTTGTTATAGCAACAGACTAAGGCAAGTGGAGAAAGGACAACTGCGCAGAATACAGATAAGAGAGATGCCTGTAGTCTAGTAATGCTGCTCCCCATCTTCAGTTAATCAGCGCTTTTGATTCCTTCCAACCTGAGCGGAAGCATCACTTCCTCTGGAAAGTGTCCTCTGACTTCCCCAAACTATGTTAAGTCCTATGTTATTGATTTCCACTTTACTTTGTGTTTCTTATAACACTTACAATGCTCTTACAATTGTTCTCTAATGCCTGTCTTCTCCACAACACTCCATAGTTCCTTGAGAACAAGAAATATACCTCATTTTTTAAATGACTATTCCTTAGGGTCTATTCAATACCCAGCACATTCTAGGTACATGAACCATAGATATTGAATAAATGGGATGGTATAAAAGATAAATTAGCAGTTTCATAATTTTGCATAGTTTTTGCTTTATCACTCAGAATTAGCTTGACTACTAAGCTAGACACTGGCTCTTGGCCTTAAAATAGAATTTAATTTCAAAAATGGAGAAAATTCTAAAATCATATGTAGTGTTTACAATGTAGAAAGCACATCCATTTTGTTGTTGAAATAAGTTCAGTAAATTTTCATAGGTGATGATATACAGCTTTGCTCTCTTTTATGATTCTTTATGCCATGTCATATGAACTGAGTGCCAAACTATGGGCCCCCTGGTTCTATCCTGGAAACATCATCTGGGTAGGCATTGGATTAGTGGATCTACAAAATCAAAGAGGATTTCCAGACCCTCTGGAATTTGAGGATAAAGTTTCAAAGCCTCAGCCATGCTCTGGCGATTCTTGGCAATGCTGCACGTACTCAAAATAGGAAAGGCAGGACCGGTTATACTGGAGACTTTAAAAGATAATGATACTAGAGTTCCGATGATCTTCTGTATTATCAAACTGTCTCCTCTCTCATAGCTGTTCTAAGATTAATTCTTCATAAAGTCCTCTAAAAATAATCCTGTAAAAATACTTTTTGGTAAATGACATTTTTTATTAACTAGTTTATTGTCAGGTAATTTAAAACTAATTGGACTTAATACTTCTATGATAACTTATTTTAGCATTTTTCAGTGTTATAAATGAAGTGGTAATTAAAGAAGGATAAGTTAGTTTTCACCTCTAGGTTGGCCATGAGTGGAAGTTTAGATCTCTAAAATTTAATAAATCATTAGTAAATCACCCATGCCAAACTTATAACCAAGCAAAAACTTCTAGCAATCAACTTACCAGCACTTGCTTTTATAATTATTTTCTAGAATATGACCCTTATTATATATATTGGAATGTAAATAGTTCTATTTCAAATTCCATAAAATGTAGATTTAGTAGTAGTGTCTAGAAAATTGAGCAAAAAGCTTTTTGCTGTATCTTTTTACTTCTACTAAAGAAAGTTACCTATTGACTAAAACCATTAACAGGGCAAAAGGGATTCCAATACGTTTTCAGGAGCATAATAAGGAAAGAATTCAAATGAAATAAATGCTAGAGGAATTCAGAGAATAACAATTTTTTTTTAAAGATTCACCCTAAGCTAATATCTGTTGCCAATCTTCCTGTTTTTTTTTTTTTCTTTTTCCTTCCATAAGACCCAGTGCATGGTTGTATATCCTAGTTGTAAGTCCTTGTAATTCTTCTATGTGAGTTGCTACCACAGCATGGCTACTGACAGAGGGGTGATGTGGTTCTGCCATGGGGAAACAAACCTGGGCCGCTGAAGCAGTGAGAGCACCAAACCTTAACCACTAGACCATCAGGGCCGGTTCGAGGATAACATTTTAAAAACAGAAAAATATATAAAATTGTACTGCATACAATGCATTTATAAGGTCAATACATAATTTTACTGGATTTTGTGAGTTCAGTTTTAATGTATTTTCTGAACATTTGAGTTTATCCTTGTATCATTTGTGACTAAATGTTGTGCAATGGCTGAACAAGAATGACTGAGCACAATAAAAAAACCTCTAAGCAAAACTAAGGATTTTGAGTATGGTATTGGTAAGCCAGCTCTTTAAAACAACAAAACCACCCTGAGTTGTTATTTTACTACATAGTGCTATTATTTATGCTTTTGAGGCTATTTAAATAATAGTAATATGCAGTAAAATAATTACAAAGTGATGAATTTTGGATGTTTATTACTTGTGCTTTTAATATAATTTAATTGTAAATTTATATAACTTAATTTTTAATAATGCCTGTGTTTGACAACTGGCTTGCAAAACTCCTGAAAAGCTAACAGTCAGTTCTACAAGGCCAGTACAAGCCTACTCATCATGCCACTAACTCTGACCATTCCCCCTGCCCCCTGTCAATCACATGACAGCAATGGGAACACTTGGAATCCCACACCAGACCGGGAGACCTCCACACACAGAGAAGCCGAAGGGTCACTGCATGAATCTGCCAAAACTTGTACCAAGGTCACTATCAGGATATCCCGTGACAGTTTCCTATCCTTCTCCATAAACAACAACAGCAACAAAGCCGTGATCATCTGTCATTTTAGGCCCAGAGATGTCATCAAGTTTAAATCCAAAAGTAATGGCACTAGCTGTAGGAATAGGGATGCAAGCCAAGACCAGGCACAGCAGAAACATTCTGCTCCCTCTCGTCTCTCCATTTCCTGAAAACACTGCTGACAAATGCTAGTCCTGTGAACAGAGCCTGAGACTCGAACACTCGGTGGTCTAAGGATGATTGGGAGCAGACTAATATTCCCCAGCTAAGATTTTCCTCTGCTCCAGCACTATGATAGGCTTGTAAACTGGGTGTTCTCATTTAATCTCATTACTTTTTAAATGTAAGTCTTATATTTCCATTTTTAATAAGAAGAAACCAAAGCTTAGAGAAATTACATAACTTGCCAGGACCCACTAGTCATAAATGGCAGAGTAAGATATGAACTCAGGCTCCAGAAACTGTGCTCCTAACGATTTCACTCTCCTGCCTAAGGTAATCCTGATGATATTTATGATAATAATGACAGACATTTGTTGAGTGATATTAGGTATGAAGTTCTATTCTGAGTGCTTTACATTCCTAATTCATTTAATCCTCATGACAACTAGATATTAGCACATTTCCTCAATTCTAAGATATTATCAATTGTAGACACACTATTGATTTCACAACAGCATTCAGGAAAAACAGGAGCATGACACGTACTATGTTAAATGTCATATTGACTATAATGTGCATCCCAGACTAATAAATATTTAAAAATATAAAGTTTGTGTTGGAGGACCAAGGAAATATGGGACATTAATCCCTGTATTAACAAGGACACCAAAGGAAGAAAATCTGTACCAGGAAGCACAAGAAGTGAGAGAGAATGGGAAACTGAAATTCTAAATTACTTGAAGACCACAGTAACTCAAAGTTCCTGAGTACACTGGTATTCATTACTCTGCCCTCCTCTTCCACATTGAAGGACCCTGTGATCACATGGGACTCAACTGGATACTCCAGGATTACCTCTCTATTTTACAGTCAGCATATAGCAACCTTTACTCCATCTGCAACCCTAATTCCACTTTGCCAGGTAACCTAACATACTCACAGGCTCCATGGATTAGGACATGGACATCTTTGAGGGGCCATTATTCTGCCTATCACAAAGACCAAACTGCAGAAAGGACAAAGATGTAGCTGTCCTTCATTTCAACTTAAAAGAAAGGTCCTAGAGAAGAATTCCAGTCGGCCTGGTGAGGGCCACCTGCCCAACCTGTGGTAAGGATGGGATTGGGAGCCAGGCAGTAGATCATAATTGGCAGCCCCAAAGAGAATCAGATATTTCTGAGTGAGATGAGAAGCAGATGATTGAAAGAGCAAACGGCTTTTCTCAGAAGGAGGGAGAGGTGCTAGGCAGACTAAACAATGGCTGTCTAGTGTCCTGCCATTTCACCCTAACCCCTTGCTGCTTCCTTTTGGGTGCCTGATGCTCCAGACACATCATAATACTAGCTGGTTCCTCCAACTCCCTTTCATTTTCATACAGCCCTTCATATCTTCTCTCAGACAGTACAGCATTCCTGTCATTCTCTGCCTATAGAAATCTTCATTCTTCTAAGTATACCTCAAATGCTAATTCTTCTAGAAGAGAAGTGGATTTCTGGAACTGCCTAGCTCTCAATATGCAAACCACTTACTCTTATCTGGAAGGTTTAACAATAATATTGCTATGATTCTGAGAGCAAATGTTGTCCTTTCTCATTGCTTGAACATTTCAGAAACCCTCTTAACTCTTGACTTGGAAAAATTCATTTGTACTTGTCTGCCCTGTTCTTGTATTGTCTCCTGTTTCAAGAGTTATTGCAAATGCTTTCCAAAAGTCTAGAGTATCTCAATTTGCTTTAGTGAGATTTATGAATGCCAAGTTTACTTTCTAGTCCAAATCTTTTTTCCTATGGCACTAATAGACAATAGTGACAATGCCACACCTCCAGGCCATTTGACTTGTTATGAAAAAAAAAATACTCCTCAAAGGAGAAAGGAAGTCATTGAATCAAAAATTAGATTTTACTAAGAATTACTTTCTAAAGTAAATAATTTAATTCTGACATGTCAGAATCTAAATCTAAAAAATTGAATATAAAAATAATATCCTGGCATATGCTTCATCATATGTTATTTTTGTATAAAAGGAAATTTGTCTTAAACATACCTATCACAATCAGTTCACTGCTCTAGCAGGGAGTTCTAAGACCAACACATTATTATGTTCTCAGAAAAAGGTGTCATCTTGTTATAGGCAGGCAAATTAAAAAGCCAATTCTTACTTTTAGGCAAATGAGATGATTTAGGAAGTCGATCTTTAGTAAAACAAAATCAATTAAATTATCTAAAGACAATGGAGAATGTCAAAATGGTGGCATATAGCATAGAGTTTTGATTTTTAGGCTAGAGATTTTATGTTAGAATGAAATACTTCATTTCCTTCTAAGGCTAACTTTTTAAAATTTTTAATTCTTCTGATAATTGTAGGCATTTATCATTATATTATTTTTCTAATAACACAATGCTAATGTTCACATGAATAATTCACTAGGAAAATAGTTCTCCTTCTCTTCAGAAAAAAAATGATAATAAAACACCATCCATCCATACTAGATTTTATACTATTTGGACCAATATTATTTTTATTATTATTAGATATCTACTAATCATTTTCTTCCAAATTTAAATTACTTGAATGTGAAATAAGACTTTTTGTTGGACTTTGATGAAATTTGCTTTCCAAGAAATCGTCCAAACCTTTTGCAAATCTCTTTGTAAAAGTACTTCGCCCTCTTAAATCGCTAGCTTGCTAATAGCTGGTAAACCACTTCATGTACACTTTCAGTCTGATTAGCTGACACCTTCTTCTTTACACAGAGAAGATCATCAATAAACACTTGTTGAAGAGATAATAAATAAATACATACTAAGACGCTGCTTAATGTGTTACCTCTTCTAAGACAATTTGCTTCATTAAGGGAATAACTCTAATGGCTTGGCTTTCTTTCAATTATATCCATAGTCCACTTCCCTTAATCACCTGATGTTTCTTAGTCCTATTGTAGCTCTGTTCTAAAGATAATTAATAGCTGGCTCATCCCCAGGCAGATCTGCAGCTGTTACTACATCTCAATAAATTTAAAAACTGATGCCTGTGTGGAATGCTGGTGTAAAAGGAAATGTTTATCTTTAATGAACTGACCAATACTCAACTAGCAATGGGAAGGTCCTGTAATGCTGTTTCGTACATGTCCATTCTGCTGCCCTCTCGACATCAATTTGCTTATGGCTTCCAGTGACTTCTACCTAAACTTCACAATTGATACTGACAAAGAACTCCTCAGAGACCTCAGAGTTCAGTGAGGACTATTCACAAATAATTAAAATAGTAAGAAAAAGCAAAAGTCATCATGTAAATGTCTTTGTAGCTCCAAGAGTCTATGATCTTTCAAAGGACGGTAACTACGTCTTATCTTCAGTACAGCAACCTAACACAGTTTAGACACTTAGTGCTTTTGTTGGCTTCTGAAAAGCCAAGTGAGTTAATAATTATCTCTGTCTGGGAGAGTCAGGGAAGATTTCACAGATGTGATTGCCTTTAAACCAAATCCTAAAACTGAGAAGTGGTAGTGTGAGAGAGGAAGTTAGTCCAGCTACAGAGAAAAGCAAATGTAAAGGCATAGAGACTGGAAAGGGAACCACGTGTTGAAAACAGTGGGTGATTTAGAGCACACTGAGCTTGGAACCGTAATGCGACAGGCAGAGGAAGAGGCTGGTTAAGGTCACGGTGGAAAGTCCTTTGCCATGGTAAAGAGTTTACCTTTTATCTTCTAGGAAATTGTGTGCCATGCAAGATTTAAACAGGGAAGTGGACTACTCGGATTTCTTTTTTCTAAAAGAAATATTGGTGGTATTTTGAAGCATGGACTGAAAGGATGAATGACTACAGTTACCGGAGCAAATAGATTGTATCTTTTTTTGCCCATTCCTGTAAATCACAGTCACCTAGATATGTCTCAAAATGAAATTTCTGCGGAAAATATTGATCCAACAGTGATGTCTGCCATATGTGGGAAAAGGGTGTGGTGCATGAGTATGGGAATGTCCACACACTGGGTAGAGGGTGAGGTTGGGGAGGGAGCAGTTTCAGTAGCACTGGGATATTTGCAGTGGGGGATCAAATGGAGTACTTAAACTGGAGAGATATTTTAGAAGTTAACAGCAGTACGGCATTTTGAAAAAGATAATTAGGAAAACAGTGATATGAAGCAATTTTCTTGAGTCTGAAAGAAAATTTGTCTATCCATATATTTTGGTTTTGGTACAGATGGGACTATTATTAAAATAGGGACACAAAGAAGAGTTGCTTTTGCATTCTCTCTACATTTCACTGTCTCCAACATCTTTTTATCATATTTTATTAACTTGTTACATTTTATTTTCATACAGCTGCCTTTCTAGATTGGCAGCAGCAAAATTCTTTTGGTGGCTTTGCTGGGACAAAGATAAAATATTGGTTAAAAGGAAAGAATACAGTATTTGTAGAAGCTAATTAATACATTTCATATATGAATCATTATTTATTAAATCAGCAAATATTAGTTCAGTAACTCTTTTGAATCATTTTGTTTAATGATTAACATCAGCAAACATTTGTTCACTGACTCTCCTGGATATATACTCATTACTCCAAGGGAAAAAAAATAAGTAGCATAGTCTTTCCCCTTGAAAAAGGTAAGTGTTTTTCATATTTTCAGAGTAAAATTAACTACTTAGAAACTATCCCTCTGCCACAGCCCTCCAAGCCAACCTATTAACCACTATTTTCTCATAGGAAGGAAGTGGTTCCACCTAGGGCTAACAGCCAAGAATTTTGCATTCCATTTCATTCATTGCTTCTGTTACTGATTTATTGCATAATATTAAGTAGCAGTTCTGCAGACTTTCTCTTTGTCCTCCTGAGCGGGCCACGCACTGAAAATTCCACTAATGTGGGCATGGCCTGGGGCACGACAAAGAAATAGGTGGAGACCAGAAATACATCTCTGGCACGTCTCAGGAATGTCCCCGGAGATGGCTCATTGCTGAGTTGCTGAGCAGAGACGTGACTCAGCCGGAGTTTCTGCAACTCGCCGTCTGGGGCAGTTATGAGAGTGCTGGCAAAAGCTATGGGTCAGCCAGTGTTTCCTGGATGTAGAGGAGAAAACTGAGCCTTTTATTCAGAATCAGGGCTCTTAAATAGCAATCTGAGTATGAAAACTTACTTGAGTTTTTTGTCAGCATTACAATATTAAGAAGAGAAGAAGTCTTCTATCTGCTTACAATAACTTTCTCAAATATTATCAATGTGTTTGAAGCACATGGAAACCAATTATTGTTTAATCAGTGGACATTAGAAGTCCTCTTTGGAATAGATTCATTAGAAGAATGCCTTGATTTTTGCAGTTGAAAAATGAGAAAGCCTCTGTTGGCAAAGAGATAACTAAGGGATATGTAAACTTGTTTCTTAAGAAATAAACACTTTATTGGAGATGCAAGAAAAGGGAGAGAAAAGACAAGAGAGAGAAGGAAGTTGACAAAACAGAGTGGAGAGGATGAAAGGTTCTGTTGAACAGGAATGTTTAATACATGGCCCTTATATGATATCAGTTGTGTAAATTTTCCTTGTAAGTGATATGATACACACACAGATATGTTTTTTGCATTGGAGCTTTGACAGTTTGATATTTATTTTGGAATTGTGTTCATGGTCTGTAATATGAAGAAATTCAAAAATTTCTCTCTCCTTTATGCATCATTGTGTTAGTCAGTGCCCCATTTTTATAACAGAATCTGGGCAATTAAGGCCAAGTACAATCATTCCTTTTAACTTTATTGAGCAATAGTTTCATGATCCTCAGTTTGTAGGAATTTGTGTGTCAAGGCTCATGTGACAGTTTCTTTATGGCACTGAAATAAGACTGTAATTGTCTTTGCTGTGTTCCTCCTGCCTGCCCTTGGTGTTCATATTTATGAATTCATATTTATGAATCAAAAGATGACTAGTTTCTAGCTGCAAAGTTAAATTTAAACCCCTATTAAAGTATCAGCTGTCTCGAAGTGAAATAATTGCCATTTTCCTCAGACCAGAAATTCCATTCTACCTAAGACAGAGCCTTGAAATAGGAATCCCCCAAGAGGCCACTTTTGGTCCAGGGATCTCTTATCAAAGTGTCAATGAATTTCCACACACATGAGCAGACTTTTTTTTTTTTTTTCATTTTTGATAAAGACCGACGATTCTCAGAGGAAGCCATCCTAGAACTACTGGTCCCTGAACCATTGCTCACAGCTAGCTTAAGTATCCCTGATTTATTATCCAGGACCTAGCAGAGTGGTCACAGCAACAGAAAACAGTGAGCAGACAGTAAATTTTATGGTAGAGTTGACACATTACCTGAGAATTATGTAGTGGACAGTGTGGGGGCTCTTCACAGATCCATCTGGATCCTTTCTACAGTTTCTACGTGAGTGTGGTGAGCTGTTAATGGGCTGGTGTGTATTCAACAACCTAGCTCTTACCCCTTAACAAATCTGACAGAAGACTGTCAGATGCTGGGAAAACCAGCTCTCTTGTCTCTAGTTGGGGCACCTCTAAGGCATAGCGTATACTCCAGAGCTCCCTGCAGAAGAGGGCTGGAGTTACCTTCTGCAGGGCTTATGCCTGAGGCTGCCTCTGCACTGTTGCTTGATTTCCTTCCCTTCTCTCTCCTGCTTCCTCCAACTCCCTAGCCTGTATCCCCTGGGTGGATTTCCTTAATAAATCACTTACACATGTCCTTGGCTCAGGGTCTGCTTTTCTGGAACCTAATCAAGACAAAGGGAGAGGTGAGTGAAAGAGGGGAGACAGGGGGAATAAGAATCTCCAAGTGTGAGATAGGAAAACAGATTACCAGAAGACAGGATGGGAGAGAGCAAGGTAACATGAGATAAAGGAGGAGAAGTAGAGTGAAGGGGATCAAAATCAAGATACTGTAGTCTGGGACTGCACTACGTGGGGGTCTTCTTTTTGGGGTCTTGAAATATGGTGGTTAAACACAAAATCCTGAACCCACACTGATTGGGGATGAAATTCCAAATTTGCCACTTCATAACTAGGTAAACTTTGGCAAGGTATTTTACTCCCTAAGCCTCTACTTTTCCATCTATAAAACGAACCTAAGATGTTAACTGTTAGAAATACTTTTATATAGAGAGAGAAGCTTTTACCTAAAGGTATTTATTGCAGCATAATTTAAAAATATGGCTCCCAACTGGTGGTGATTTTGTTTCCAGGGCATATTTGGCCATATCTGGAGACATTTTTGTCTTCACAACTTAGGGATGGACAGGGAAGCTATTAGTTCTTAGTGCGGAAAGGCCAAGGATGCTGCTATACATGCTACAATGCAAGAGACAGCATCCCACCTCCATCCCCAACAAAAGAATATTTGGACCAAAATGTCAATAGTGCCAAGGTTGAGAAACTTTAATTTAGAGCAGCAAAAAGTCGAAAGCAAACTAAATATTAAAAAAAATTTTAAACTAGAGAATGATTAAGTAAATTATAATGCATCTCCTAGGTGATATGCTGTAACTGAAAACAAATTATTTTGTTAAAAATATTCATTGACTTTTACGATAAGATCATTATTGCATAAAAAGTGCTGAGAGTCTGTAAATCACGTAAGTTCATTCATTCAAGTCATAATTTTTGAGAGCTAGTCCATGCCAGACATTGGACTGGGGAAATTATAGTCACGAAGGAGACAATTTTATTGCTCTCATGAATTTACATTTTAGTGGGGAGGAAGGACAATAGAAGATAGATAGATAGATTGATTGATAGACAGATAAAAAGAAGTTATGCAAAATTTAATCAAAAAATAAGAATATAAAGTAAATAAATGTCTGAACAACTAAAATAATGAATAACCAAAATAAGACAAATAAACATAAATAAATGAACGATAAGCAATTCTCTGAAGAGCTGATATTTCAGCTGAGATCTCAATGACTGGAAGTTGTGAACCATGCAAGGATGCAGGGGAATGCGCTCTCGGGCAGAGGAACCCATTAGGTTGAAGAACCTAAATGAGAACAAGGTTGGTAGTTTTGCAGAACATAAGTGTGAAGAGCCAAAGAAAATCATAATTAACAATACAGACCATGCAGAAAGATAGACTTGAATCTGAATTCTTGCTCTGAAGGATATGAAGTGAGATTTTCACTCAAAGACTGTTTCTTCAACATTGCTTCCTCACCTGTAAGTGGGGATAAGAAAACTTCTCAGGATTATTGTGAAATTAAATTACATAGTCCATGCAAAGTGCTAAGTGTTACGCCTTTTACAAAGTACTTAATAAATAGTTTAATTGAACAAAAATTCAAGATTTAAACTGAATACAAAAAATATGCATATAATATATTAAGCCCATGTAATATTACACATAACGCACACACTAGTAGGGCACAAAAGGTTAAGTATGATAGATTGGATGAACTCTAGGATCTTTCTAATCCTACGACACTAGGACTCTATGAATTCTTGTACAATGGTAAATGACAAATAGCTTTTGACATGTTTACTCCTTCATGGAAGTTCTCTGAACCAATGAAGAATGAGTACCTGATTTCCTGAGGTATGGGGATATGGTGAATGCAAAGTGGAAAGAGCCCTGCGCTGGTGACCAGCAGATATTGGTTCTATCTCAGGCTCTGCTGCATATTATTCTAACAATTCACCAACCACCACTAGCTTCAGTTTCCATAGTTATAAAAAATGAATTAGACAACTTGATCTCAAAGATCCCTTCTAGTTTTAGGATTCTAAGTATTACAGATAATTTAGGAATAAGGGGTGGTTTGACTAGATTTTAGTTTAATTGAATATAAAACTGGTTTTTAGAAAATAATACTGCTTTCTAAAGAAATCTTCTGGATTAAGGAAAGCATCTATTGATAATTTATATGAAGGTATATTAATTATCATAACCAAAATACAATGATTATAAACTTTTCTTGTAATACATTTGTTTTTAATTTAATTTAACATTACGTACAGAAATAAAGATGGCCAAGTTTTTACAATAAGTAGTTCTAAGAGACCAGGCAGTCACATAAGGAAACTCTATAAATACCTCCTGTGGAGAAAGACAAAGTGAACAAGACCTCATTGAAATGGCCATCCATTAGACAGAGGCCATTCTTGACGTTGGAAATGGCATTGTGTGGAATGTTTAGCTCAAATGCCCTGATCTAAAATTGGCTCACCAATATTCTTTTCATGCCATAATTAAAATAACTATACAGTGTTATCACTAATTCATTATATGAGTAAAAGTGATTTACAAATATTATTTCATCACATAACAGAAGAAATTAATGGCAAGTGAGGAATCTACTGGCTTTGTTTCACACAATTGAACTGAATAAAGGACATAGGCCTAATGGTTTACAAAAAGTCACGTACAAATAAGATAAGGTCAGGGTCAGGATCCACTTAAAATCCATTAAAATGTCATTGAAGTCACCACTCCACTCCACATGAGAAGGTAATTATACTGTCTGGTGATAAAAAAACAAGATCCTTACAAGGAGATGTAGAGACCTGCAGAGGCTTCAAGACTAGAGAATGCTTGAAATTTTTACCTGAATATATTTAGTACATATATTTTTACTTATTTACTAATTATATATTAATTTATTAAATTAGAAGGCGTAGTGCATAGTGAAGCCCTATTTAAGTTCATAGGTGAACTTAAACAGGAAGACTTATGTGGATAAATTCCAAGATGTTCTTTCCTTTCATTTCTGCAAATCTTTTACAGAATGCCTTGAAAGTGCTAAAAAATATTACTACTTGGTTATACTATTGAGATGTTAATTACAACTATGAAAAAGAATCTTTAACAGCAGGTTTATGTATAAAATTGAAAAATATTCAACTCAGAAAGGAGCTCAGATACATTTTTTAAATTCAGTAGATGGGGAACTGAGACTGGGAGTTAAATAAGAAAAGATAGTCTTCCCTATTCCACACATAATATATTTCATTTTCAGAATTGTCTAATTTCTCATGTGTAGTAAACTCTTCGAACAGCCAGAGTCTAATAAGTAAAGCCTATTGATACCAATTGTATAGGCCTTCTGTTTTTCTTAAGAGACTCTCCCCAGTGCAGAACAAAAATTTTGCCGGTGTTGAGGTGAGATGGAGAAACAGTAATTCCAACAAAAAGCAGGGCAGAAGGGCAGAAGCTTTGTTCAAAATGGTAGATGGAACATTTGTATTTATATCCTTTCCCACTTAACTTTACGTTAAAGTGATATTAAAGGGATATGCAACAACAAAGTGAGCAGAATAGGACTATTCATGAGCTTTTGACACATTTCTAGGAGACAGAAAACAGATGGTAAAGTGGTACTATTGTGACAGGGTAGAGAAATCTGTGGCCTAGAGAATATGAAGAGAAGGCAGCAGCTGGTGAGGAGAGTGTTAATATATGCTGTAAACCTACAGGAAGGTTTAGAACTGGAAGTACCACTTACAATAACAGGGGGAAGATTAGTTTAAAGTAAGTAGTTGGAATAATTGACCTACTTCATTTCTCACAACTGAATATAGAATACTTGGCAGCCAGCTTTTTACCTCTAAGAACAAAAATTAACCCTTTAAGAATTGTTGCATGGGGGCTGGCCCAGTGGTGCAGCAGTTTCCTTCGCGCTTTGGCAGCCCGGGGTTCGCAGGTTCAGATCCCGGGCCCTGGCTTTCGCACTGCTTGTCAGCCATGCTGTGGCAGCGTCCCATATAAAGTAGAGGAAGATAGGCATGGATACTAGCCCAGGGCCAGTATTTCTCTGCAAAAAAAGAGGAGACCAGCTTAGGGCTGGTCTTCCTCACACACACACAAAATAAATTTAAAAAATTTAAAGAAAAGAATTGTTGCATGTATGGAAATAGCCACCCTATAATAAGACCATCTATATTCTGATATTTAGGAATCCAACTATGTCGCAATTCCACTCTCTGACCTTATCCTAAGCAGTCTGGCAATCCGCAAATACCTCACACATAAGAAAAACTCATAGTCGTGAGTCCACATAAATGGATAACCAAAGTTCACCAGAAAGTTTAGAAAAGTATGAAACATGAAAAAGCCAAAGCAAACAAACAAAGAAATGACCCTAAGGAAACAAATCATTCACAAAAGAGAATAAAACATCAAAAAATATAATAGGTCATTAGACTTTTGTAAAGAATATACTATATCCATAATATAAGATTAGGATTCTATGACAAAGAATAATCAGAAAACAAAAAAGATCTCTTAGTAATTTATGTATTGCCTCCCAAAATTCATTAAGAGGTTCAGAAGATACAGTTAAAGAAATTTCTTGAGAAGATAAAAAAATATAAAAGATAGAAAAGACAAATCCTGGGGACTGAACATAAAACTAATAAAAATTTCTAGAAAGCATAAAGAGAAAAAAATACAAGGAAGAGAATTAAAAAGAAATTAACAGACAATCACTTTTGAGAGAGGTAGGCATAAGTCTACAGATTAAAAGCGGTAATTGAGTGCTCAGCAGAGTATGTGAAAAAGATATACATTTAGAAAAGTACTGCGAAATTTCAGTATGGCAAGGACAAAGAGGAGTTCTTAAAAGGTCAGACTGGTTAACTACAAAGGAATAAAAATCAAACGGGTATCAGACTTCACAATAAAACTGGATCCTGGAAGAAAGTAGTACAATGCCTTCAAAGTTGATCAGTCTTCAACCTGGACCATACGGAGAGAATGGTAGACAGAACAGCCATTGCCATACAAGTAAGTTGTCAGAATGTTACTTTCCACATAGGCTTTTTCAGGAAGTTCCACATAGGCTTTTGCAGGAAGAAAAAAGGAGTAAACTAACAAACTTACACAAAAAGAGGAAGATGGACATGTGGAATATAGAAAACAGAGAATTCAACTCTTGAGAGTCATACAGGTATGTACGAGAATGGTTCATAGAGTAATCAGCCAAGACTGGAGCAGGAGAACGGATGGCTAGAGCAGGGAATTATTTCATGAGGAAAAAAGGAGAGGATTTCGTAGGTTTGTTATTTTGAGAATTTTGAAGAACGTAAAACATGATGAAGGCTACAAGTAAAAAAAAGTCACCTTAAACTCCAGAAAAGATATAAATGATGAAATGAATGAATGAATATAAATGGAGAGAAAAAAAAGTATCACAGCATAGCAAGTTTCCATGGTAAACGCTATTTAGATGGACATGAATAAACAACACCTCATATGGCCTTTTCATTTTAAAAACTAAGCTATAGATAAAGACCAGAAGGGTTAATTATTGTTATAAAACACAATAAAATGTAACCAACCTTGACAACATATAAGAAAATGCTCAAGTGACTAAAGAGAGGAATTTGAAGAAGAGGTAGAGGAAAGGCTATGGGTGGTAATAACAGACACAATTTACAACATGAGGATTCAAGAGATATTGGCTATTGTTGATGGAATAAGGAATAAAAGTGTAAGAACATAACATATAACAGAAACAAAACTGAAAGAGTAACAAAAAATAATAGCAATCTCACTCTCACTGGGAGAGAAGATGGAGAGTAAATTACATATTGTGTGAGGTCTCTACTTCCACCTATCATTCCATGAACACAGAAGATCATCTCTAAAATCAGATTAAAAATATTAGCATAGAATTTTATTCATGTTTAAAAGTGGAGAGCAGGACTAGAGGAAGAGAGGAATTGGCCCGAGAACTGTTCCTTTCATTGTAAGTCCATCTCTACTATTTACTTTTTAAAATTGGTGCTACTTTAAAAAAAAAAAAAACTTTCTATTTTGTAATAATTTCAGACTTACACAAAAGTGGCAAAGACAGTAGAGTTCTCACATACCCTCAGTCAGTTTCCCCCACTGCTAACATTTTACACTACCATGGCACATTTATCAGAACTAAGAAACTGACATTTGTACATTACTATTAACTGCACTCCAGAACATTTGGATTTCACCAAGTTTTTCATTTATGTCCTCTTTGTGTTCCATATCCAATCCAGGGTAGCACATTGCCTTTAGTTGTCAGGCCTCCCCAGTCTTCTCTAGCCTGTGGCACTTTCTGTCTTTCCTTGTTTTTTGTGACCTTGACGGTCTTGAGGAGTACTGGCCAGGGATTCTGCATAATGTCTCCTAATCTTGGTTTGTCTGTTGTTTTCTCGCGATTAGACTGTGGTTATGAGTTCTGGAAAGAATACAACAGAGGTGAAGTGCCCTTCTCTTCATGTTGTATCAGAAGTACATGCTATCTAGATTACATCACTCGTGACGTTAATCTTAAATGCTGGGTTAGGTAGTGTTTTCCGTTTCTCCACTGTATAGTTGCTGTTTCCCCCTTTGATTGCTCTGTTTGGAAGTGAGTCATTACGTCTAGGCTACCCTCAAGCAGGGATGGGGATGGGAATTGATCTTTGCCTCCTGTAGCGGGGAGCATCTACACATCTTATTTGGAATTCTTTTGGGAACATTTGTCTCTTCTCTCTCAATTATTTACTCATTCAGTCATTTATTTATAACAGTATGGACTCACGTATAGTTATTTTACACTTTAGGTTAGAACCCAGTACTATGTTATTCTTTTTGTGACTCAAATTTTCCAGCATTAGCCATTGGGAACTCTTTTAAGTTAGTTTTGTCTCTTTGGAATGTCTCCATCCTTTCATTTTTGAGTATTTCTTTACTTTTTGGAAGTACAAGGTGATCCAGGCTCATTTTTCATTTTTTTCTGCACTGGTTCTAGAGTCATTTTTCTAAGAAGACCTGGTTTCTTTTTATTGGAAAATAGTCTTTAGATACCAAAGTCTAGGTATTGGATGTGCTTGTTGCTACTGTGGTGTCATTGCTTCTAGGATTCTCAACATGTCTAACTAGGTAATATATGTATGTATATTAACCCATGTATACATAATGTAGTAGGGTTTTCCAGAAAAATAGAAGGAATAAGATCTGTGGATTATAGAAAGAGGTTTATTTTAAGGAGTTGGCTCATGTGGTTATGTAGGTTGGCAAGTAAAAAATCTGCAGGATGGGCTGGCAGGCAGAAGACTCAGAGAAGAGCAATTCAAGTCTGAAGGCCATCTGCTACAGAATTCCTTCTTGCTCGAGGGAGGTCAGGCTTTTTGTTCTATTCAGGCTTTCAGCTGATTGGATGAGGCCCACTCACATTATGGAGGGCAATCCACTTTACTGAAAGTCCACTAATTTAAATGTTACTCTCAGTCAAAAATATTCTCACAGATACATTCAGAATAATGTTTGACCAAAAGTCTGAGCACTGTGGGCCAACCAAGTTGGACACATAAAATTAACCATCACATATACATATCTATAACTGTTTCTGTTTCCATATATTTATATATTAAGCTAAACATGAGTTCATACTAATGTCTGTGACTTTAATTCAGTCTCATTGCTATTTTTTGTAAATATGTCTTCATTGGTTTTTTAAAATTTTTTTTTTGAGGAAGATTGGCTCTGTGCTAACATCTGTTGCCAGTCTTCCTATTTTTCTTTTTTCTTCCCAAAGCCTCAGTACATAGTTGTGTATCATAGTTTTTTAGAGTTGTAGCTCTTTTATATGGGATGCTACCTCAGCACGGCTTGATGAGTGGTGAGTAGGTCTGTGCCCAGGATCTGAACCGAGGAATCTCAGGCTGCTGAAGCAGAATGCTGAACTTAACCGCTATGCCACTGGGCTGGCACCTAATATGTCTTTGTTTTTTAAATTAACTATTTTAAGACATGAAACATCTTGATTTTCATGAATAAATATGAAATTGAGAATTAAAAAATATATATGATCAGAAAGTGTTTGAAATTAATGAACCATGGAAATAATCAATGACTCCTAATACATGCCAGTTATTTCATATTTTTTATTTGGCTTAAGATACACAAATGTGGGAGGGAAACATCATTAATAACACTGGACGAGTAAGGAATCTGAAACTCAGAGTGAATAGAGAACTTGTCCAATTCTCACAGCATGTTAATTTGTAACAAGTAGTATGATCCAGGGGAAAGAAGACAGCACATTTCAGGGAGCAGGAGCAGGAAATTAATTAACATTAATTAAATTTCTAGGGCTGTCGTAACAAAGTGCCACAAACCAGATGGCTTAAAACAACAGAAATTTATTCTCTCACAGTTCTGAGGTTAGAGTCCAAAATCAAGGTGTTGGCAGGGCCGTGCTCCCTCTGAGCCCTCTATGGGAGAGTCCTTCCTTGTCTCTTCCAGCTTCCGGAAGCCCCAGGTGTTCTTGGCTTGGAGGAATGTAACTTCAGTCTCTGCCACCATATTTCCATGACCTTCTTTTAATGACCCCCAGAATACTGGATTAAGGGCCCACTCTAATGGCCTCCTCCTAACTGGATTATCTCTGCAAGGAACCTATTTCCAAATAAGGTCACATTCACAGGTACAAGGGGTTAGGACTTCAACATATCTTTTTGAGGGACACAATTCAACCCACAATTCCTCCTGAGGATGTTGATATAGTGCAGAAAGCTAATGAAACTGCAGACAAGACAATGTGGCTATGACCTGTGTGGAGAGAAGACATCCCACAGGACTTAGCAAGGCTGGATGGCGATGACCTAAAAGGGGTGGGGTGGGATGGAGATTCTGAATACAGCATTCTCTTTCCTGTGTTTTACTCAGATTTATGTCCTTACCTAGCTCTCCTTGTTTTCAAATCTTTCTTGAGGGGAAGGAGGTAGGATAAGCAGTAATTGCTAACAGAGCTGTTCCTTTCAAAATTCTTTAGGACAATAGGATGCAAAATGAACTAATATAGCTCTCTGTTAGAAAGTGACAGAAATGGGGAATAAAGTATCTCCCTCCACTTCCAACCCTCTTTGGCATTGTACAGAGCAAGACTTTGATTTCTTAAAGACATCCCTCTTTCAACAGCAGGCATAGGGGGTTTTGACTCAGAGGTGAGGGTGAGGAGCCGACAGTAGAAGAAGAAAAGGTGGTAGGTGTAGGGTAGCTGACTGTATTTATTTGTAAGAACATGTAAGAAACATTTTGAGAAATGCTATTATACTACGGGAGGACCTTAAATAAGGTCCTAAATAGCTTAAACTATTATATAAATTGGTAAATTCATTGGATCATCAATGTGACTTGATTAGTTGCCAGGTTGTGATGCTCGAGGAAAGGAGATTTACACTTAAGTTCATGTCAATCTGTGATTTTGGATCTTAACTTAAAAATGGTGAAAGTGAGCAGTGAAGAGATTATTTTTTCCAAGTATAATATGGGGAAAATGTTAAACTTTCAAAACAAAGGACATTTGCCCTTCAAAATCTGACAAGATTAAAACATGGCAAATGCAAAGCTTTACTGAGTGTTAACCAGTGTGTTATTTAACCACTCGTTTAAAATATCGCCAAAGGCTACTCTCTCCATTAAAAGTAATTTCTTGCATTTCAATTTTCAGATACTCCCACTGTATTTTGGTTTGATTCAAATAATTATTCTAAATTTAAAAAAATGGCTGATAAGGGAGGAAGTGCAAAAAAGAATAAAACAACAAATGATTATGGGGTTAGACAGCCTTAAATGAAAATGGAAGACTATAAGAATCAGATATGCATATTTGTATAAATGTGTCATACACCTAATCATACCCCAGAATATGTGTATATCCTATATATAAAGGTCAAATATATAAAGAACATAAATCCGATGGAGAAAAAATGTACTGTGACCAAAGAGCTTATGTGCACTCAAGAGACTTAAAGTACAAATGAAGTACAAATGCTTTTTATTCTAGTTGATATGGATTCGCTATAGATAATTACAAATATTATACCACATATTTCTGAAGTAGTGTGCTTATAAGTACAAAAGTTTTGCATTAGTCTATCCATCATAGCATTTTAAAACTGAATAATTGGTATTATTGATGGTATTTTTATAACTCTTTCTTCATTTAAACCATAGATATTTTCTGAAAATCAATGTATAATTTTTTTTAACTTGAATGCATTAGTGAAACTTGCTAATTAAAGGAAGCTTTTAGATAAATTAAAGAATCCTTTGGTAAAGCAAGTTTTTATAAATCATGCTATTATTAATGTATTAGATAACTACAGATTTTTACTATATGAGACTATTTTAATTGATATATACCTTAAAGATAAATAAATTGAGATGGAAATCTACACAATTGATAGATTAAAATATGAAAATACAATTAGTAGAAAATTTAGTTCTTAAAAGATTATGTTCTTGTTGCTTCAAATTAAGACCTTGGTAGGAGAAAGCTAGAATGAAAAAAATCTAGAGTGAATCATGAGAAGAAACAAAATTATATTCAATTTCTGAAAATAGATAATTTTTCCCTTTCTATTCCAAGAATTGCTGCTACTAGTTTCCTTTTAATCATGCTTTTATTTTCATGTTTAATGTGATAAGATTTTTAGGGACTGTTTTGAATTTTAAACAGAGAACTCAAAATATATTTTCTAAATTTTTATTTTAAATCTCAAATAAAAAAATTTAAAATTAATTCATACCACCTGTTCCTATAATAGTTGATTACTAAGAATCAAGCCAGTTCAAATGTTCCCATAGTTTTTTACAAACTCAAATTAAAATTCAAAGATGGCCTGAAGGGGAAAATACAAACATAATTACCTTTGAGATTAAAGTTATGAACCTTGGAAAGTGGTTACTTAAGAAGCCTGTAAGAAATTGCATGTGTTTGAATGCAACACTATCAGTGACAATAGAATACTTTATTTAGGCTTTTTAAAGATCCACAAAACATCACTGACAGAAAAGTTTGTTTTTATTAATTGAGCAACCATTCATCCAGCAGCCACTATGTGCCAAAACCTGGTTGGCTCTGCTGCTGGTTACAAATCTAGGATTCCTGTGTCCTGCTCTGTGACAGCTGGGAGTCAACGGAGAAAATGTTCACACAATTGTAACATTAAGTGATACAGCAGAGAGATAAATTTATGGGAATGCAGAAGTGAGAGAGAAGGTGTTAACATACATTATAGTATCTTATTGACCAGTCAACCTAACGGTAGTTGTTATAATTCTTATTTTACAAATAACTAAACTAAAACTGGAAATCAAGCAATACTGAAAATGATATACTTAGCAAGGTATCAGAGATTCAAATCAAAATCTATTTGACATCAAAATTACAAAGTTACCATTCTCTATATAACATCCAGGACTTCATTGATTTTGCCTAAGATTGTAGACGAGAAATGTTCTACAGAGAGGATTTATTTGAGATAAGTCTCAATAAATGAGAAAGAATTTGCCAGGTGGGTGAGATGAGGGAGAACAGAAAAAATAGCGCTCGCAAAACCACGGAAGTGTGAGGAGGCACGGTGTAAACAAAGAATGGCAAGGAAAGGCACTTGATACTTATGATGTTTAAGGTGCCGGAGGAGGAATGGGTGAGAGGGGGTGAGGGATTAACCGAGACGAGGCAGTGAAAATAACCTGGAACCTTATCCTGCAGTGAATGAGCAAAAGATTTTTTGGTAGCCCTGGCGACAATTGGCATAACGGGTAACCCGTGACTGATAATTTAAACATCAGACTTGACCTTCCGTGATATTGGTGAACTTTATGTTACTTAGGCTTGAATCCACCCTGCAAATGTGTTTCTGGATTGGCATTTACTGTATTTACATAAGTAACAAACTAAACATTGGAAGCGAATAGGATCAATTTTACATAACTATACATGTACTTGGATGGATGATGAAAGAATTTGCATACATTTTTTTTTTTATAATTGTGTGGTCTCTTACCTGGCCAATTTATTACTGATTCTCTCTTTTCTTCCACCCATATACCCTGAAATCCTTTTCCTTTTATATGTCAAGGCTGTTCATTAATCATCTCAGTTCTAGCTATTTTGAAAGATACAAAGGAGAATTAGACAATGATTCTGCTCTCAAGCTGCCTATAATTTCATGATGAAGATAAAATATCTACATTTATAATTCAAATCTGTGAGAGAAAATGTTACGTGTCCAAAAATAACAATCTTCTCCAGGACCTAAATAGGCTAGGAGGAAAGGCAGAGGTCTCCGCTCCTCTCTCCTACATACTGGACTCTTAGGATAATGCACCAAAGGTAGTGGAAAGCGAGAAGTGTATGGACTCTGCAGCTGACAGATCTTCATTGCCTAGGGGAAGGGCCCAGGTAGGGGAAGGTGCCTCAAACTTCTGAACTGGCTTTTTTGTTTGCTTAATGGAGATACTTATATCTTCATTTTAGAGCTGTTATGAAGATTAAAAGAAATCTTTGTAAAATATCTGTTAATGCATGTTCTTTAAATCATACTCTCCTCTGGAATATTTCTCATGTAAAGTTCCATGAGCCCATTGCAATGGCCACAGTCCATCAAGGAAAAATATTTCTTTGAAATGTACCCCAAGAGTTGCATATCTTAACTTATGTCATATTTGTTAAAAAGTGAAAATTATATATCCTTCTTTAGAGTTATTAAATGTCACTTGAAATTTGAAATCATTAAGTATGATGACTAAAAATAAGTAAGTAGAATAAGCAGTTGATGCTTTTCAAATCTACTACACGGCCCTCTCTATTGCCTGGAAACCACTGGTATAGAAGACAACTGAGTTTCTCATGTGATTTTCATTTTGAGAACGCCTCTGCTAGGATGTGAAAGTTGTTGTTTACACAATTTAATACTCTACTTTCTAGTCAACCATTTAAAGTCCGTGAAGAGTAGGAAAATAGTAAAATCTGAAGATCACGTGGAAAAGGCCTTTGAACCACATTGAAGGGCTGTTGATGGGAGTCAATTAGCCGTAACTAACAGTCCTGAATTCATTGCTCCAGCTGGTTATTATTTTTGAGCCTCATTACACACATCTGACAATCAGAGGCACTTATACAGGCCTCTCCTGGCTCTCCTGTGAGAATAGATATGGGAAAGGGTTTGTACTCCCAGGTGAAGAGAAAGAGAGCTTTAGATATAATAGATCCATAAAAGCAGTAGCCCTTTCTTAAAAGAAGTATGACTGAGGGTGTGTATGCATGTATTCAATTAACAAATATTACTTATTAAAAAACTGTCCATTACTTTGCAACCTCAGTTGTATATAGTTACCTCAAAGACATCTACTCCCTTCACTGAGGTTTCACATGAAATATTCCAACATGGACAAAACAAATACAGAGTTTACGTCTTACCCCTGTGATGACAGTGTGAGTGGTCACAACACTCTTTTACAACTTTGTTACATGCACTAAAGAAGTAAAATCATTAACAGACTCTTACTGCTAAAATTCTTTACAATTCTACTTTTACATTCGCAATACTGTAATATATAGACATTTGAGGTGATATGCTCTTATTTCGGTTGACTTGGGAAATATGGCACTGTATTGTGTTTGAGATGTTTAAAGGTATTTAAAGAGATGTTGAAGAATTAAACTTTGAATTTTGTAGGGGCTTATACATTCACCTGGTTTAAAATTACAAAGGTAAAAAGAGGCAAACAATGAAAATTCTCCTCCTGGCCAGTTTCCCTCTCCAGAGCAACACCAGCTATTTTGTTTAATGCCAGGGACCCCAGAAGTTGAGAAACCTAGAGTTTCGTAATATGAACAGAGAAAGAAATGGAGGGTCAGGGGTAGATTAGCAATGGGTTTAGAATGAAAGTAGAGATACACTCGTCTTATTGAAAAAGAAGGAATGATTTTAATGGAGGAAGTACTAAAGCCTATCTGTGCAGACAACACAGGTTTCTAGACCAGACCTGTCTGACCAGCTTGTTCTCAGAGTGGCTAAGGTAGCCCAAGGAGAAGGAGGGCTGATGTAAACAAAGTAAGTAGTCATTGGAAGTACAGACTCGCTAAAGATACAGTTGAGGAAATTCAAAGGGCTGGCATCTGGAAGCTGAGAAAAGGTGATAGGAGAGAGGAGAGTTACAGAGAAGAGGGGGGAGAGGACACAAGTGCAACACTTGCTCAGTTCATATTGAAAATATGAGAGGGTGAGTCAGTCATGCCCGAGTTTCTCTTTCTGTTTCAGTATCTACTATCCATGTGACCTTGGACAAACCTTCAACATTCTCATTTGTAAAGTAGTAACTTCATTAAAGAATGCTCTTTGTATGATATACCAGCAGTGCCTGGAATATATATGGTCTGTGTTCTCCCATGACAAATATTGGTTATGACCAATAAGAAGACAACTTTCAGTCTCTGAAGGATTGAGATTCTCTACTTAAAGTTTACCATGGGGAAAAATCTGAAAACAATCTGTTTCCTTTAAATTTGAAATAAGAGAATTCATAGTTGCACAACTTCATAAAGAAAAGTTGGGTACATCACTCAAAATCAGTCCAAGGGTTTAAGTTAAATGGCTTTTTTCAGGACCACCAAAAATATAAAATATTAAAAATAAGGCCACTTTATTTCAGCAGAGAAATTTCAGTGTATAAGATGTTGCACCATTTACTAAACAGCTGAATGAGAGTGAGTCTAAGTATTTTAACTTGGATGTTTTTCCCAAGAGGTTTGATGAGGGCAAACTTTGTAACTAGTGGCCTCTAAATTTAATTGTGTCATCACTCCTGTTAATCCATTTAGTGTCCCCCTTTCCTGAACTAGCTTACTTGATTAGCTCTTACTGTTTCCCACCTGTGAGGACAAAGACTGCATCCTAGACGAGTGGCACCGGCCTCCAATGTCTCTTTCATAAATCCTCTTTTGTTAAGGTGCTTTAGGCTAATAAGCAGTTTGGAGAAATGGGGGCAGAGATAAATCTTATTAGGGGCACCTATTGCCACTCTTAAAAGTTCACCATATGGCCCAAGTTTCAGGAAACATGAGCGCCAATTGGGTCCTTGTGCTTGACTGTGCCTTGGCTAATGCCTATCAGTATTTTCATGACTCATTTTGAGTGGCCAACAGTAAATGTCTCAGTACTAAGCAAATATTATTCAATTAAATACATTGAAAAGAGGTTTATTCAGGCAAGATAGAGGGACTCACAGAACAGGTTTGATAGACTGTGATTAAATCTAAGCCATTTGTCATAGTCTCCAAAGCCTCGTGAGTATGTGTGAGAGACTGAGCTAATACCTCGGGCTTTTGTAAACTGAATTTGGTAAGAAACTCCCTTGTAAATACACCGTTGACATGCATTTCACCTTGCATTTCTTTATCTCAGTTCCCTGAAACTTAAAATAAAATGTATAAATATATTCTACCTCACATGGATTTACCAATTCATCAGTGTCTAAGGACTCCACATTTCTAAATTAATAATTACATGATTTGTTAATGCTCACGTCAGTCTTCTTTCTAATTACGTCTTCTTCTTCCTTAATTTATAAATGCGGACCCAGATATCAGTAGGAAGATGACAGTGTCTGTATGCAACTTTGGTTTTAATCAGTTTCAGAAGCATTTCAGAGAAACGGACATAGTGCTTATTCATGTTTGCACCTCGTTTTTAACACTGTCAGATGTTTTCTGGGGTAAATTCATTGTTACAAACTTATGTCAAGGAGCTGCTCACATTTTTAGTGCACTAGTCATCACAAAAAATAGTTTAACTGTATTAAAAATTTTAAAATAATGCATCCATTGAATTGGAAATTTCTTTTATTAAACATAGATGTTTGAAGATAATATTGGACCTGGAACATAACTTTTGAACTCTTACATTTGCTTTCTTAGTTGATATGATCCCTTCATATCTCAGCTGTTCAGAAAGAGTTAGAGACATGTTTATGTCACCTGGATGGGAGAGGTGGTGCAGAGACACATGGAAGATGCATGGTAATCACTTCTTCGCTTCCTCCCACCTGAGATTTAATTTGACTGTCCCACTCCAGCAAGGATTTTGCACTCTCAGAAGTGTTTTCTGTGATACAGTTTATAAGAATTTAGTGATCTGCTTTACTTCATAAAGAAAACTGTAAGGAACAAAGTGGAGAAATGTGACTCCATGTCCCTCTGCACAGTGACACCTGCTGGGCAGTAGCCCACAGCGATTTTTAAGCAAGTACCTGTTCATTTTACTGGGGTTCAAAGCTCATTTCTCCCGCTGTTGGAATATCTGGTCCACTGTAGTCTGGATAAGTAATTTTCACTTAAACATCAAATCAGTTCCAAAGTTTAACAAGTTTATCTGAAAACAGTGCTTTAAATATACCTCTGACATCTAGATTTGTAAACCTCTATCTGTTGGCATAACTTATAACAGCCTAGCTCCAGAAAATTGTGAAATAATTTCTTGTAATTATGTTTTGGGAGTATCCTGGAGAGAAGGGTACTGGATATGAGCCAATGCGGAGAGGTCAACAGAATTATTGCCTCCGGGACATTAAGGACACACAATAGGAAACAATACCCATTACAAAGATAAACTTCTGCGACAAGATTGTTGGTTTATCTCTACCGGTTTTAGAAAATTTGCTGCTGGAAAAGGACTAGACTCATGTCCTTTTAAAAACGCATCTCTTTGCCTTAAAAGGATGCAGTGATCCTTCTCTGGCAAAAGAAAACTGCTTTGGACTTTGATGTTTATGGCCAAGCAGAGCCTGTACGCCTTCCAAAGGCTGCCGGTAACAAACCAGTCCTTGGAGCGCACCCTGTGAGTCGCTCACTCCACCGCGGGCTGCGAAGGGGCAGACTTGCTCCGCCGGTCCTCGGCTGCCGGCGCGCATTCCTGCGTCTCCGGGCCGCGTGTCCGGGTCTCCCCGCCCGTCCGCCCGCGCCCTCCGGCTCCGGCCACCCTCCGGGCGCGCTCTGGGTGGGGCCCCGCGCCCTGGAGATGCGGCCGGCGCGCCGGGCTGGGGATGCGCCGCGCGCCGCGTCGCTGTAACCGGACACCGCGCGCTCGCCCAGCCCCGGCCACTTTCCATTCACTCGGAGGTGCCGGACTGAGCGCCGCGGAGACGGGCTCCGGTGCCGCGGATTCCTTTACAAAGAAACTCAGGGGACCGGGAAGAAGGAATCTCACCGCCGGGACGCTCCAGAAATTAAGGTCTTCTGGGAAAAGGACTGGAGACTCAGGAGGAGCCAAACCGGCAGCGAATTGATGACTTTTCCGTCCTGATTTCTTTCCACCTCGGTAAGCTGGATTCGTTTTTTCAGCATTACAGATTTCGCAAAATATAACTTTTGGGTGTGCGTATCGACTTTCACACACCGGTGTGCTCCCGTCTGGACGTTTTCCTAAGAGCACATGCCGGGTGTCAGGAGCTCTGCCCTTGCCGGGAGTCCGGCTGGAGTCGTTTCTTTAGGTTGTGACACCTGCGGAGAGTTTCAAGTTGAGTGTTTCAGTGCCTTCTAAGGCAAAATTGCTCAGGAGGACCTGAGTCCTTTTCTTACGTGTTGTTAGTGTTTGATCAGTAGAAGTGAAAACAGTGAGCAGCGTGTCTAAGTGTCTGAGTTAAAGGGAAGAAGTTATTATATGGGGGGGACACGTGTAAGACACTTGTCTTTCAGTCGTTTCTCTTCTCGGGGTGGGCTTGAAAGCGCAGTGCTCTGTTGATTCGCTTCATTTGGCCTGTCGTTTTGTCTCCAGTATTATTCTTTGCAATTTGTGACGTATGTCCCTTGTGGGAGACATATCAGATAAGATACTGATGATAACAAGGTGAAAAAATGTGTAAATATTATCAGCCTGCTTAATAAAGAGATAAAAGTTAGGCATATTTATACCTTTTTAATTTTTTTGGATTTAACTTTGTTATAAAGTCAACAAAACCAGGGAGCAAATTACTAAGGGAAAGTCACCCCATAAAATCAATTTTCTTCTAAGTTAATTTAGGGATGACAGGGTGAAGAGGTTGTGGAAGCAGGAAGAAACTGTTTCTTTTGAAAATTACCAACACAAACATCTCTAGGGTTTCCTCCCTCTGTGTGGTAAAAGAGGCATACGATTTTGTTTCTAACTCTCATAATAAATGTACCACTTAGCAAATCAACTTATAATTTTTGTTTAAAATGGTATGTTCAGTTTAACTGTGCTTTTTCTTCCGTATTTTATTAATGAACCAGTTTTTTACATTTTTGCATTTCTTTATTGAATAACATTAGTGATAAGATTTTAATTTTAAAAGCCACATGATATTGAAGGTCAGCATTGTTGTGACCTGTAAAAGTAAATTTCTAGATTAAACTCTGCCGTGTCATTTTATTGTATAATTATACTAGACTCAAAATGATGGGGTTTCTTTTACGGTCCTGAGTTTACTTTGCATATTGTCGCCACTAGAGCTCCTGCAGATTTGTAGTTACACAATGCCCAATCTTCCTTGATATTCAGAAATATCAGGTATTCAGATATTAGTTAATAGCATGTATCAGTTTTACAGCTACACTTTCAAATAGTAATACCTGTCTCTCTGATTTATCTTTTGGAATTTTGACAGCCCACTTTCTGGTTGATTTATTTTAAATATGTGCTGAGGGATACATGGTTTACTGGATTGCCGAGGACTAAGTCATTGATTCGAATTTGGCACGAGTCCATGGTTACCTCATCTGCATCATTATTTAACAGCTGCATGGTCATCTGTATAAATTGGCAGATAACTAATTCAAGTGATTTTAGTGATCAAGGATTGAGCATAGAGAGATTTATGTGTAGAAACACCATTTCAGAGACGATTACTCCAGAAGAGCTAATGCATGTGGAAGTGAGTGGGTACACGTGAATGTTCATGCGGGATTTTCCTCCTACTACTATATTTATGGTACAAAGAGAAGTTTTCATCTACTAATACCTGCTGGTACTGTTCTGTTCTCAAGTCTTTTCAATGTAATGTGGTTTTTAGAGACAAGATCAAGTTTAAATATTGAGTTTTCCTTTGGGAATCAACAACTTTTTCCTGGCTGCTTTGTTCTCCTTTAATATTAGCATTATTTTGCTGGAAGATGAAACAGTCTCTTTTTTGCAAAGACTTCCAGACACAAGTGAATCCAATTCAGATTTGCACATCTAAGAAGCAAAGTCACAGCACCTCCTACTGTTTGCATGACAGTAAAGTTCACATTTGTCTTTTGTGAATAGGCGGCTCTGTCTACATTGCTGGTTTTGTATGTGGGTGTGTGTATGCTCTAAAATGTGAAATGAAATATAACAAACGTGTTATCTCTTTTTTACAGGTATTTTCCCTTGGATATCAACTTGCAGATCTGAAGAAATGGCATTCCAGGCAATTTGCGTGTTGCTTGGAGTATTTGTTTGTTCTGTGTGTGTAAAAGGATCTTCTCAGCCCCAAGCAAGAGTTTATTTAACATTTGATGGTAAGAAAGTTGATAAACACTCTGGGAAAAATGTTATTTGAAGGCTTTTTTTCCCTTTCTTATCCAGACTCAAAAAGTAATTTAAGACAGTCAAGGGGCGGGCCCGGTGGCGTAGTGGTTAAGTTCGCGCACTCTACTTCGGCGGCCCAGGGTTCGCAGGTTCGGATCCCGGCATGGGCAGACACAGGCTTGCCAAGCCATGCTGTGGCGGCGTCCCATACAAAGTAGAGGAAGATGGGCACAGATGTTAGCCCACGGCCAGTCTTCCTCAGCAAAAAAGAGCAGGATTGGCAATGGATGTTAACTCAAGGCTGGTCTTCCTCACACACACACACACACACACACACACACACACACAGTAAAATCTTATTGAGTGTTGATTAATTTTAAAAATATTTACTCGACTGTTTTTTGGATGACATGGCTATTTTAAATTATTGGTTAATAGACAAAAGCCCTCTGTTGCATTTGTTGATGAAAATGCTTGAAGTATATTCTGCCCTTTTAAAGTTTCTTCTGTGTTTACATATGTCTGCATGGGGAGATGGCGAAGAACTCAAGCCTAGGGTGTTTGATCTTAATAATCACTTGGTTTTGTTGAGAAACACCCCTTATGTGCTAATCCTCAGCAGCAGAAAGAGCTATGCAGGTTTCATTACGCAAAAATTTTCCTGATAAATTTTGGGCCTTAGCCTCAAAACTGGCCTCTTCTTATGTTGTTCTAATGGTGTTTCTTCTATTTCCACAAGGAGTTCCCGAGGTTGGCAACATCTCCTAATTAATTGAAAAGGACCTAAAAGAATAGTTGGAAATATGCTTTTGATTGCTGTTGAGTGCAAATGTTATCTTCAGAAACTTAGGGAAATGAGTGTGATTTCAAAGTTTCACAGACATGAAAGGTGTAAGGTCCTCTGAGGCAATGGTTTGCCAAATGTGTGCACGAGCCTTAATGTATGTATTTCAAACAACTTAGAGATGGATAATTTCGGTCAGTCACCTAACCCGTACTAATGGGACAAATGGATCAGGAAGATCATCCTGTCAATCAGGGTCATTTATATTTTTATTACTACTTTCAGTTCTGTCTCTGCATAAACCTCAATGTCACTGGGCATATTTTCATTTTTACTTGAGAAACAATGTACTCTCAGACTTTCCTGTAGCAGGGTGTCTTTGAAACTCTCTGTTATCTTAAATTTCAGACAGCAGTATGACTGACACTTATCAGTCAAGTGGCTATTTTTTTTCTTTCTTTCTTAAGTCACCAAGTGCTTTCCCCAAGGTCATCAGAAGCACTGAAGGAGTCTTATTTAGTACTTAGAGTATGTGAGCTTCTAATTGCTTCCTTAATTTCTAAGCCGAGCATTCCCCTTAAAACCCATGCCCATCCAGTTAAATCGTGAAGAAAGGAAAAGCAGGCCCTTTGAAGTGTCTTCTTTTTTTTAAATTACTAAAGCAGCTTGCAGTCTGCTTACACCTTTTCTCCCAAGTTGAGAACTATAAAATAGCTACCCAAATAAAAAAGAAAGGCATTAAGGAGCAGTACGGTTTTCCCTCTATTTTCTGTGTTTCTCTCAGTATATAGGAAGATGGAGTGGTCTCATAGATTAGGTATCTAAATCTGTTCTCTCTATTACATCAAAACTAACCAAACATTTTTTAACCTAAACTTAACCCAAAATATGTAAATATTAAAAACAAATGTGCCGCCAGAGATAATTCATCAAGGCTATATTTGAAAAGACAATTAAAATTTATCTTTTGCAGAGGAAATTAAGTAATACAATCTTTAAAACCAAACTTCAATACTATGTAGGACAGTAACAGCTGTTATAGAGTGACTAGAAGTTATGATGGGCTTTTAAAATACTACATGTCTAATATTTTAAATGCTCTCAGACTCAAAACAAATTCTTGCAGAATAAGAGCTACCTTAATTTATAACTATGTAGAATACAGCATAATAAGATAAGCAGTTGATCTGAAAGTTCTATAATTCCTGACATTTTATTTTTCCCAATAGTCTTACTAGGAAATAATCAGAGAGATAGAATGTCACTTAATTTGGATACTCTTTTAAGGACATATGTCAACAGGGAGAATAAACTTAATGAATTCCATGATTTCTAAATTAGTACAAAAAAACCCCCTCCTAAAATGAACTATGTATTAGGCAAAGTATCATAGGAAAAGTACCTTGAGTAAAAACAGTTGTTAAAATATGTAAATTTTAGTCATTAATTCATAGTCATTTTCTTAAGAGATTTGACAATATACTTGCTTGAGACGCCTGTTTCAACTTTCTTGTTATATAAAGTTTATCGTTGATTTTATGATGACTTACCTGAGTATCCCACTGAGTAGGTTACTAAATTTCTTCCAGAATAGGTTAGTCTTGTGATCAACATGTAGAACTTTGTACAGGGTTGACATATATATATAAATATGTATTAATTTAAATACATATGAATATGTGCTTTCATTTATTTCCTATTTCAAAATTTCTATCACTATTTCTCAACGAAAAATCAGAACTTGAAAGATGTTTTTCAGAAAACTCAAACAATTTCAAGTCAGGCAGAGGTCGTCATCTTTATATTCTCTCATAATTACCTTGCCTCCTGGCTCTTTTGTCTTGAAATCTTTTCCTTCACTGTAACTTGGTCCTCTGCCTGTCTCTTTTTGGGTGGAACTTTAGAAGAATCCTCTCAATCTTATCTTACTCGCAGTCCAATTAAGAATCACTGTCAGTTTAAAGGTGTGTGAAATAAGAGACCTTTTCTCCCATCCAAGTTCCATCCCTTCTTCTTGTTGTGGAATGATGGAGTGATAGCATTTGGGAAACAGTGATTCACAGATTTGCCTTCTCTATTGATCTAGTGCAAGGTCAACCAGATGGTCATCAGTCCTATGGGAGAATGCGCTTCAGATATTATTAATTAGTTACATTTGTGCTAGCTAAATCTTGCTTGTTAAGAAAACTATGGCTCCTATTAGATATTACATTTTTTAACTTTTATAATTCTCATTTTATGCCCAAATATCTTTTCCAATGAATATAAAGTTCATGCAAATGCTTTTTGTTTAAGTTAAATTTTTGTTGAAAAAAATCCAATAGTTTGACAGATTAACATTTCATGGCATTATTGTCATTGTATTTTTTTCCTAGAAAAGCTTTGGAATCTATAAGGGTCATAAGGAAAGGCAAGGCTACATATGTACAGTAGACAAAACTTGTTTTGCTTGCTAAAATGCAATGGAAAGCATTGTTAAAAAGATTCTGCCTTCATCCGTTAGAGATTTTAGCATGTAATATTTTACAAAATCGGGAGTAAATACTCTATAATTTGATAAAAGGTATCAGTTGCATGTTATTTGAAGAAAAGGTTCTGAGCTTCAGAAAAATGGGAATATTGTCTATATTTGAGCAGATATAAAATGTGATTATTGAGTTAAATGTATTAAATATTGTTTCAATTTAAAAATGAGGTAGATTCTTACAATAAGATTACTTTCTCAGCTAGTAATTCAGATTGTGAATCTAAGATGTTCAATTTATTGACATAAAGTTATTGATAATATTAGTTTATTATCCTCACTATGTCTGTAGGATCTGTAGTAATGTTGTTTTTTATATTGAGGTAACATTGGTTTATAACATTATGTAAATTTCATGTGCACATCATTGTATTTCAACTTCTGTATAGATTACATGGTGTTCACCACCAAAAGTCTAGTTTTCATTCATCACTATACAAATGTCCCCCTTTACTCCTTTCATCCTCCCCATCCCCCCTTACCCTCTGTTCTCTGTATATATGTATGTATTTATTTATTTATTTTCATCTTCCTTCATAGGAGTGAGTATAAAGAAGACAGAGTAGTGTTAAGTTCTGTTATTGATAATTTATGTCTGCTTTCTTTATGTTCTGACTGATCTGTTTAGACATCAATTTTTCCATTTTATTGATCTCTTTAAATAATCAACTTTTAGTTTTGTTGTTTTTTCTATTTTTCTCCTTTAGAGAAACAGAATCTGTTTCCTTGATTTATGCTCTAAAATTCAATTATCTTATTTCTCTTACTTTATGTTTAATTTGCCCTTCTTTTGGGAACTTCTTATGTGGAAACTAAGGTCACTGATTTGAGAACTTCTTTCTAATATAAACAGTTATGCTATAAGTTTTCTTTGAGACACTGCTTTTATTTTGATAAAATGTGTTTTGATTTTCAATCAGTTCAAAATGTCTTCTATTTGCTCCTGTTATTTTTTCTTTTATCCGTGGGTTTTTTAGAAATATGTTATATAATTTACAAATTTGGGGGTATTTTTAATGTATCTCTCTGTTATGGATCTCTAGTTTAGTTTCTTTTCAAAGAATATACATCATGTGCTTCTAATTCTTTAGAATTTATTTAAACTCATTTTACGACAGGGAATATAGCCTATCTAGAAAAGTATGTGTATTCTGCTTTTGTCACATAGTGTGTTCTATTGCTGCGAATTAGATTCAACCTGTTGATAGTTTATGTTTTCTATATTCTTACTGATTTTCTGTCTACTTGTTCTTTTAATTACTGACAGAAGAGGTTGAACTCTCCACCTATAATTATGGATTTGTCTGTTTCTCTTCTCAGTTCTATCAGTTTCACTTCACGTTTTTGAATTTCTGTTATTAGGTACTGATGTATTTAGGAGTGTTATGCCTCCTGATGAATTGATCTCTTTTCCATTTTGAAATATCCTTGACTATTCATGGTAATAATCCTTGTTCTGAATGTATTTTGTCTGTATGTAACACTTTTATCTTTTTTGTATAATGAAAAATACCAACAAAATTTTAGTTATAATTAAGTGGGGAAAATGTTTGTCATGATTCCAATGGCCTCTAGGAAATTTTTGTTAAAATATTAGGAAATATGTTTAAACAGACATATTTTTGATATATGTAAAAGTATGAACATTAGATTGGCAATGTGGTATAGTAAGAACAGCATTTACTTGGAAATAAAAATAGCAGGGTCTTCAATCCGAGATTCTTCACTAATTAACTCTGAAATTTTGTCAGGACCTCAGTTCCCCCAACCAGGTAAAAAAAATTTGGACTACATTTTCTCTAAGACCTCTAAGACCTAAAATTGTATGATATTTAAACTTAATTTTGTTTTATAAAATCACCTCCTTTGAGGAAGTCTTCTACAATAATCCCCTTCAATGCTTTCAAGAATATTTTGTGTGAAGGACCTGGGCAAGGGAAAAACAAAACTGAACAAGCAGTTTTTAAAAATTCATGGATGTTGGAGTCGAACAGAACTGGTTTTAATTCATGGTTGTTGGCTACTTTCTGGCTATGCTTCATTGAGTTAGCTACTTAATCTCCCTAATCAGAATTTTATTATCTGTAAAAGGGGAATAACATACTTCATAGAACTGTTTTGAAAATTAAATGAATTAAGTTTGTAAAGTGTATCGTGTCGTATATAGTATGCATTCTATGACAACACACGGAGGCTTGTGTTGGAGTTATTATTTATAAATTTCCTTAGGGCAGAAATGTGGTCTTCATTTGTACTGTGATTCCTTCCCCTCCACTTATGTAGAGATTGCTATTTGTTATTGCTCAATAAGTGTTGAATTAACATAAATTTTGATACCTCTTAACACTACACCTCCCCAACCAATAGAGCCTTGGTACACTACGACCACCCTTCAGTGGATTTTGGTTAATTTAAAACAATGATAGGTAGAATGCAATAAATATTCACTTCCTCGTCATAGCACTAGAATATAAACAGCATGAGAGAGGAATTTTTCTTACTTTGTGAACAGATGGTTTTAGACCCATCCCCTAATACATAGTTGATGGTCAAGTATTTTCTGTCTACCTCCAAATTTTTTCTGCGTTATATGCTAAAGATTCAATGTATTTTGGGAATTCAACTTTTATATTAACCTTTTCCAGTTAGTTCTCAAATTTCCTTATAATTATTGTTTCCTTCCCTAATAGACATTTCATCTCTGTAAATTTTAGATATTTTCTGCCAGAGAGTTTTTTGTGTGTTTTGATTAGAAGCCTAGTTTTCCAATATTAAAGGGAAGAGGCCTCCTGAATACTCAGCCTTCCACAGGGCCTTGACTGATGGCCTGGCAGAGATGTCATCTTAATCCTTAATCCTATTGGCATCTATAAATGCTAGCATGTCTAGATATGTATAAACTTTTAAAGTATTTATTGCCCCAAATGCATTCTTTCTTAAAGATTCTATTTTTTAAAAGTCCAATTTTTTGTGATGAGCTTGAACTTGATAACAACCCAGTCTCCTTGGTTTATTTCTTATGATTGACATGGCATAGGGCATGGCTTGAGGTCAAAGACAACAGTTTGCCACTCTGGGGACATTTAAGAGTACCATAAAACCTCAGGAAGAGGGGCATGTGGGGTAGTTTCTGATCCATTCCTACACCATGATATGAAATATATCTATATAAATATATCCATAGAAATATATAAATAAAATAAAATACAAATATATCCATATAAATACCAGGCATAGGTTATATGCGTACACCTATAGCAATGGCTATTAAATAGCATATTAGATTTTTTCTGATACCTGTGATGAGTAAATTGAAATTTATTCAGGAATATTTGCTCTTTGGAATACTTTGTGTGTGAAGAAACTAATAGACCATAATATTTTAATTGGAGATTTAATTACTGGATTTGTTAATCTTATATGAGCTAATGAGGATATATATCAAGTTACTGAAATAGCAAAATTTCTTGTTTATGTTTTAAACAAGACTCCATATCAACTGCAATTCAGAAGTAAACTTATCCAAAATTACATGGCAACTCCACTTCTGATACCAAAGAAACAATTCAGTCATGTGGATGTTTGTTTCTAGTACAGACCTCTGAGTTATCAGACATTATTTTTTTAAGTAATCCTAGTGAATACTGCATTACCATTTTTATTTATATGTTTTTTAGGTCTAGAAGGATAATATCCTGAAATAAAGAAGTAGGATAAAACTAAGGTGCACTCAATATTCCACAGGCTTCACAGAGCCTGAATATCTTTCTACTAAACAAGCAGCAGTCTGGGCTCCACTTCAAGTTTTCTTTGGGCTCAAAACTCTTATGAGTTATCAAGGTGCCTGTGGAAATATTTTAAAGCACTTATAAAGCTGTGACAGCTCAAAAATAAATTCATTAATAGTTAAATGCCAGGCAGAAAAGTCAATTATTTGTGACTGCTGTTAAGTCTTTGCTTGTGTTCACTAGAACAGTAGACTTCCTACTACTAAACTGCTCCTCACCTTGCTTAAGCTTGTGACTAATTGCCTAAAACTCAAAAGGAAAATGACAACTAAAAGACTAAAACTCCATAAAGATTTCTACTATTTGGATACATTTTTCCTGAGCTAATATTGGCCAATTTTCCAGCCCAAGATTGAGTTTTACATTTACATGTGCATGACAGTGATTTAAAGACATAAAAATGTCAGTGTGAGCTGTATTGGGAAACAAGTATATAAAGTGCAGAAATGAGGCTCAAATACGGTTATCAGTTCTTTCAGGTATTTATTTTGTGATTCTTTTTCCCTTCTTACATTGCTGAACTTTCTTTAATAAGGTTGTCAAAGTCTCCAGGTCATCGATAATATATAAATGAAAGACGGTGGAATTTTATCTTTTAATATCTGCCTCATTTGACAAGAGCTGAGTTAATTAAACAACATATAAAAGGACCCCTGTGAACTAGTGAGCTAAACCCCAAAGCTGATGAATTGTTATTGAACTATAAACTCAAAATAATCAATTGCCTCTTTATGAACACCTGTAGCATTAACATTACAAGGCACATTTGCTGCAAACCGTCGGCCTTATGATAGCTGAAGCGATAAAAATAAAGCAATTGTTCTTGATTTCTCCATTGATCATGGAGAATGCTCCAATCTGGTTGTATTGAATCTTCTGAAATATTTAGTTCTTGGGAAAACTTGTGTTACTGCAGTTTCTTTTAATTCCCCCTCTGATGGTCTCAGTTAAATGTCAGTTAAACATCTTAAATAACACCTGCATGTTTTAATAAACCCAAACTCAACAAGGGATGCTGCATGAGTAAGAAGCTGTCTGCATTCTTCCCCTCTGAGAGTGTCATTGAAATCAGGAAGGGAATGATGAATGCAAGCGTGAGCTGATACCACCTAAACCTTAAAGAGCCTTAATTTGTGATATAAAGAGCAAGTTAAAACTGGTGTAAAATACAATGATAATAGAAGATGAGAAGAAATTGCCACGAATTCCATATGTCTATTTTTCCCTATGATATATATTGATATAGGACTCTAGTAGTCAAAAATCAATTTCATAGCCTTGAATTGGAGGAAAGAAGTTTTAAGTATTGCAAAGAATATCTCTTGGGAAATATTAGGATAGAAATGTGTTACAATGATATGTTGTGCGTGTCTTTTTAAAAGATTTTTAGGAAAAAGTTGAAAACTCATAGTTTCCTGTCATAAAAAAGTAATTCTTGTTCTAGGTGAGTTTTCTCAGATTCTAAGAAGTTTAATTCTGTTGCCAAAATATGATGTTGCGACGGTTAGCCATTCATGCAGTTAGGGACAAAGAAGGGATGCTGCAGTGATCTGAAATGAGAGGAGTGGGCTTATGTGCCATGTTGATTCAGTCATCCAACCAAAGCAATTCCGTGGAAAAAATCGTGTCGTGTTCCATGATTATCCTAGATACATGCAGACATTTACGATTGAACTCTCCATCAAATGAAGATGGCTCAAGGGATGCTAGATAGCTTATTTTAGATCTGCTCACATGTTGAGCAAATATGTAATATGTTGTTTTTCACATATGTGGAGAAGAAGTATTTATTATATAGCCTTTCTTTGCAATTTTGATTTAGAAAAACCTAGAAGTAAAGATACGTGTTTTCCATCCTTCAAAGATGTATGAGACTGTCTTGTCTTCTGTGTTGCTAAAATATTTTTGGTAATTTATTTGTATTATTATAATAATCACTAATGTTAATACTGCCTTTGTGCCAGGCACTAATCTCAATATTTCATGTTACCTCATTTAATTGTCTAACAACACTATGAATAGGCACTATTTTTTATCCTCAGAAATGGAGACACAGAGAAAGTAATTTGCCTGAGGTCACAGGGATGGAAACGGTCATGACTAAAACACAAGCTGTCAGACTCCAGAGCCACAGCCATTTCTGTAGATGCTGCCAGAATTAGTTTTAAGCTCCACAAAAATCAAAATTAAAAGAATGTTTTCTCAGGAAGGCATTCTGTAAACTCACTTTACCATGTTAAAAGTGTCAAGTAGACTTTCATTTTTCTCTTGGAACATCAAGCTTTCCTGAAAATAAAGGAAATAATATTCATTTTGTGCACCAGTCCTAATTCCCCCTTTAATTTCAGATTCATCAAGATGAGGATGAGGGAATTCCCCTGGAACATGTTTATTTTATTGCTGTAGGTGAGGTCTCCCTTTGAGGCTATGGGAGCACGTGTGAGCTCAGACAAGGGAAAACCATGGAAAAATTTATTATTCACTCTCCTCATCTCACTATGCCAATTTATCAGTGTCTCCGTAAGTTCAATGTGGCCCACTTTATCTTAAAGAAAAAAGGTTGAATCAGGTGTTCTTTTTTATGGATACCATTGTAGCATCAACTAAATAACAGCACTGAGACACACTCAATTTTTCCATTTCCTAAATATCTCATATAACAAGGTATAAAGAACTATTATTTTGGATATTCCATTACTGTAAAAAAAAATAAAAGTATTGAGGAAGAGAGCTGCCTTGGGACAATTCCAGCACTCCTGTGCCTTCTGTGTTTTCATTTATGTGTTGCTGAGGACCTCTGTTGTTAATGAAAACAAATTTAAAAACAAGGCATCGAAAGGTTAGACATTTCTAAGGCAGAGTATGAGTTGGCAAGAAGGGCACATAGAAGGCAGAGCTGAGGGGTGAGCTGTGTGCTATTTTAGGGCAGCACTAGCCATTAAGCAATGTGCTGAGCTGTAAAAGATGGCAAGTACATTCTACATTCCCAAGGTGCGGGCTTTTCAAAAACAATCCTCTCAACCCTCCCTTAGTCATTGGAAATGAACTGCCTTTGAGCACTCAATAGTGATATGTTACTTCTGCAGAGTGCTTTTCACTTTTTGGAGAATTTCCTCATGTGACCTTATTTGTTACAGGATGGCTATGAAATAGGTCGGCATGGAGGCCCAGCGAGGCTAAACGTCCTGGCTAAGGACCTATAGGTTGATGGTGGCAGAGAGAAGACCAGAAGAGGGAAGTGGTATAAGAAGAGGAAAATTGATTATGAGCTGTGCTTGTAGAGAATCAGAGACACTCTGCAAATGCATATTACAAAGCCTGCAGAAATGCCGGGCCATTGGTACGACTATTAACAAACTCACCTCATGCTTTTTCCTTCCCAAAGTATGTGCAACACTGTAGCTTTAACATACCTTCAATTTTTAACTACTGATTTTTAGCAATAATTTATGGATTATTATATATCAGACTGTAAATGTATTTAATACCACATTAGAAATTCCTCTAAATTCTCTTTGAAAAGATTAAGGCAATTCATAAATACCCCAAATTCATATTTTTATTTGTCTCTGATTCACATAAATTAATGAACATTCTTTCCTTGTCTTGCCTTTCCCAAGTTACTGATCTTGTAGTCAAGAGTTTCATTTGATGTGCTGTGTACATCAGGATTCCATTTTCCTCTTCATCAATCCCTAGAATATTCTACTCTGCTCATCTATGTATCTACGTTTCACATACAAGTGAAGTCATGCTGTATTTGTCTTTCTCTGTCTAACTTATTTTGCTTGGCATAATACCCTCATGGTCCAACCATGTTGTTGCAAATGGCAAGATTTCATTCTTTTTTGTGGCTGAGTAATATTCCATTGTATATCTATACCACATCTTCTTTATCCATTCATCCATTGATGGACACGAAGGTTGTTTCCATGTCTTGGCTATAGTAAATAATGCTGCAGTGAACATACGGGTGCATATCTCTTTTTGAATTAGTGTTTTCATTTTCTTCAGATAAATACCCAGTAGTGGAATTGCTGGATCATGTAATGGCTTTATTTGTAGTTTTTTGAGGAACCTCAATGTTGTTTTCCATAGTGGCTGCACCAATTTACATTGCCACCAACAGTGCACAAGTGTTCCCTTTTCTCCACATCCTTGTCAATACTTGTTATTTCTTGTGTTTCTGATAATAGCCATTTTGACAGGCGTAAGCTGCTATCTCTTTGTGGTTTTGATTTGCATTTTCCAGATGTTTAATGATGTTGAGCATTTTTTTATGTACCTGTTGGCCACTTGTATGTCTTCTTTGGAAAATTCTCTTCAGGTCCTCTGCCCATTTTTTAATCAGATTTTTTTTTTATATTAAGTTGTATGAATTTTTATATATTTTAGCTATTAACCCCTTATCAGCTATATGATATGCAAATATCTTCTACCATTCAGTAGGTTGCCTTTTCATTTTATTTATGGTTTCCTTTGCTGTGCAGAAGCTTTTTAGTTTGATGTAGTGCCATGTGTTTATTTTTTGCTTTCGTTTCCCTTGCCTTTGGAGTCAGGTCCAAAAAAACATCTCTAAGACTGATGTCAAGGAGCTTTTTTGTTGTTAGTGCAGTTGAGTTGACTCTGACTCCTAGTGAGTCTGTGTACAGTAGAACGGAACCCTGCCTGGTCTTTTTATTCGTAGGGTTTTCATGGCCAATTTTTTCAGAAGTGGGTGACCAGGTCCTTCTTCCTAGTCTGTCTTAGTCTGAAAGCTCCACTGAAACCTGTCCACCGTGAGTGACCCTTCTGGTATTTGATGGTGCAAGATAATGGTCCAGTTTCATTCTTTCACATGACTCTCCATTTTTTCCAGCACCATTTACTGAAGAGACTGTCCTTTGTTCATTGTATATTCTTGTCTCCTTTGACATAAATTAATTGACCATATATGTGTGGCTTTACTTCTGGGCTCTCTGTTCTGTTCCATTGATCTATGTGTCTGTTTTTGTGCCAGTACCATACTGTTTTGATTACTACAGCTTTGTGGTATAGTTTAAAATCAGGGAGTGTGATACTTCCAGCTTTGTTCTTCTCTCTCAAGGTTGTTTGGCTATCTGAGGTCTTCTCTGATTCCATACAAATTTTAGAATTATTTGTTCTAGTTCTGTGAAAAATGCCATTGGAATTTTGATAGGGATTGCATTGAATCTGTAGATTGCTTTGGGTAGTATGGACATTTTACAATATTAATTTTTCCAATCCATGAGCATGGGATATCTTTCCATTTATTTGTGCCTTCTTCAATTTCTTTCATCATTGTGTTAAGTTTCAGGTGTACAAGTCTTTCACCTCTTTGGTTCAGTTTATTCCTAGGTATTTTATTCTTTTTGATGCAATTGTAAATAGGATTGTTTTCTTGATTTCTCATTCTGATATTTTATTATTAGAGTATAGAAATGCAAGAGATATTTGTATATTAATTTTGTATCCCGCAACTTTACTGAAATCATTTATTACTTCTCACAGGTTTTTGGTAGAGTCTTTAGGGTCATGAAAAGCATCTTATTTCCTTAGTATAGAATTTCACTTTCTAAAGATAGAGGCAATTATGGAGAGGGGATATATATCCGAGTGAAAATAGATTCTCCATCTATATACACACACACATACACACACATGCTCTATAAGTAAAGACCCATTATATTTCAGTACCAGTGTGGTCTTTCCTAAGTGTATATTCTCTTGTAAATGCATATAAAAAACTGAGAAGTCAGGGAAAAAGCTATTGTATTCCTGGTATCATTTAAAATGTATTATTTATATGTTTTCTTCCTTTAAAGTTTCAAATACCACACATTTATAATTATATAATAATAATTAGATAATGAAGTTTGCAAACAGTTTAGTACTTAAAGTGTCACTCTAACACTTAGGTGTATAGTCACCTCTTGGTGCAAGTGAGCTGAGGAACAGAGCAGGAAACTCTGGTGACGACGTATTTGAGCATTGCCTCCCTCTCGTTACCATTGGCTGGTAATAGTGAGAACAAAATGACTTGCTGAATAGCAACCTGAGCGAAGGAGGTAATCCATTTTTAGTACATGTAACAGGAACATACAGGGAGTAAATGGGGCAGATCATATGTAAAGGCATCATAAAATAAATACCTAAGTTTGTTCACTGTGCTTGCTTCTTTTACAGCCAGTGGAGTCTTGCAACCCAAATTGCTACTGTTACTATAGTTAGCATCAATTGCCAAGGAGTTAGCAGAGTTCCAATTATAGCATATGAAACATAATCTTTTATTATGTGCTTCTGTTTCATAAAATCTTCATTTCACAAAATTTAGATTATCTTCATTTCACAAAATTTAGATTAGAAAGGACCTTTTCTCTTTCGTAAATAGACATAACTTTGTACAAACTTGGTGTGAAGTACACCAAGTTAGCACTTCATTCATTACTGAAATTTGATAATGAACACAAGGGGTCTGAAGATTTGAGACAGCACTAACAAAATTAGAAATTGAGAGTAAGGGGAGTCAAACCACCTAGTATTCCTGACTTTGCTTATTTGGGTCAGGTAGAAGTGGTATATGTGGCCTCAGGGTCCTTTGAGTGAGGCTGTTACATGTAAAAACACAATTCCAAAAGAACTGTAACTCTTAACACAGGATCTCTTGTTTAATGAGTAAGTCAGTAGTGGCAAAGTGATTATAAAATTGGCTTGTATAAAATAAATAATATTTTTACTGAATTCCATTATGGAATTAGAGTCATGTCTGTATGTATACAAATGATTCAATAGACTGAATTGGAAAACTTTTAATAAAGAAACATAAGATGATGACCAGGCTTGTAGAAATTTTGATAATATGATGTGGTGAATATTTTGGAGCTCTTTTTATAACTTTTCCAATCTCTTAAATACATACTGTCATAATTCAAGCAAAAACCAAACCTCATGACTTAAATTATCCCTTCATTTGAAAACACTTATTGGATAATTTATTTTGTGTCAGTTGCCAATAATAGGCTTAAGCATTCTCTAAACATTATCTACCTAGTTCTGTATTCACACCTAAATGTTATCATGTCATCACAGCGCAGACAGCGGGAAGAGATCGGAGTCTCATTGCTGTTATATACAAACCTGAGTTTAAATAGAAGCTTTTTTCTGGCACCAGGGCTTCAGCTTTGGTTGGTCTATCCAGCCAGATCATCGCTGCATAAATTTAGACACATGGGCTTTTTTTTTTTTTCTCCTTTTCCCTGAAGAATAATACTCAGAACATTCCAAGGGACCAGAGCATTAAGGTGGAATAAAACAATGAATGTATTATCATCACCAAAAGAACATTTTGAATTTTATTAGAAGAAACCAATTAAGATGTTATTTTCAAGCCCAGGGCTTGGCACAGCTTCAGAAGGTTACTTTCCAGAATCGGGCAGGGGTTTCGCTGGCACAGAGCAGATCTTTAGCTTAGCATCTTGACAGCTTTAATGCACATGCAACTGGGATTTTTTTCTTTAAGCTGATTCTCTTAAAAGCCATGCTTCCTGCCACCGTTCTACATAATTGCATCAATTCCATTTTCCATGAGTACTCAAAACCTGCTGATTTGACTGGAGTTTTAAAACCTTTCTGTGAAAATCAAATTATGCATAATTTTTCAGGGGGATCTGATAATGCATATGTCCTATGCAGTTGTATTTTTTATTTTAATATCTGAAGAAGGATAAGCAAAGAGATCTCTATGTTAGTATTATTCATTTAATTCTATCGACTACAGTGGTATAAGCAATTTTCTGTTACAGCAGGAAAAGAACGATCAGTAGGCTGTATTTTTGTCAAAGGAAAAAGCAGCACATATCACTTTGCTACAGAATAATGAAGTATTCTGATTTCAGGTGAAAGGAAATGATTGCCTCTCTCCTTATTATGTCTGTAATATCTATGTCTCTTTTTTAATGTGTTTATTTTCAACAATTTGTCTTTATAGAATCTTTTATAATGATCTGCATTGGTTTACTTCATCTCATACCTTTCTGCTTTTCTGATATGTATTTGGCACTTTTCTATACAGATAGTTGTGTGTAGACATATCAGATATTAAAAGTGTAAAATATACTTACCTTGCATTTATTTTCCTCACATTCCCTCTTTGGTTTTTCTTCCTGTTTTAAATTGAAGTGAGAAAAAGATTATCAAGCTTAGCCTGGAAGCTCCCAGAGCCCAGGTGCTTACAGAATGTGTAGCAGGAATCGAGTTAAAAGGAATAGAGTTAAGATGTGCATTTATTTGTGCTTTGCAAATGAAACTCAGTGCCATAAGCACTTATGTGAAATTACCTTTAAAAGAAATACTGTCTTTGGTTTCCAAATTTTGTGATAAATACTTGATACTAAGGCAGAATTTTAAAACCTTTTCTAAAATTGCTTCTGGGTAAAAAGAAATCGATTTTTAATAACTAAAGATAAATTTGCTGAGGTCCATTAATAGCGTAGACATTTTTCAAGGTATGTAAGTATCTGTATTAAAGCTCCAGCAGTACAAATTATGTTCACCTTAAAGTGGAAGCTGGAAAATCTGGTTAGAATTGATTGTTCACAAATTATGGGTCAATATGAGGAAAGCTTTTAGGCTTTTATAGAGAATGTTGTGTCCATCTGTCTCTTATTCGTTTGCTCCCTACTCATGCACCTTACCTTAGAGAGGTTCAGTTAAGATATTACTCACTTAAAAAAACAAAAAGACCCAAAGAACTCCATTGAATTCACACATATTTTGGAGTGTCCACCTTGTGCGATGTTGTGCTACATCTGTAGGTATGGAGAGAAGTATGGCATCCTCCCCTCGGTGACCACCTGTTCTAGTCAGCAGGATAAGCCAACTACATAAGTAACTTACACCGGGCACAGCCTGGTGTGTGCCATGAATGAGGCACAAACAACTCATAGAAGAGACCAGTTTTGAAATAGAAACATTATCTTAAGTTGGTTTAGAATATTGGCTTTTAAACCTGTTGTGGACATTAATCATTCTGCTAGCAGGGACTTCTGTTGTTACTATGACTGTAAACTGGATTGAGAGGGGAGTTCAGTTGGAATGCCAAGGAAGAGGTTGTTGCACTTTACCGAGGGTCGCCAGCCTCTGAGGCAAAGTACTTTTGCTGGGTTTTGTTTTGTTAGTTACCTCCAGATTCCTAGCAGTGCCTGTAACTGTGCAGAATCATTGTGACTACCTGACTGACCAGTTAACAAACAGTTTGACTGCAGTTTGCCAAATTGTCTTCAAATGTCCAGGGCGTTAAAAAGCCTCAACTGTCTATAGTGGTGGTAGGAGTGGGGGACTGTTTTTAGAGTCCTCTCCATTTCTCAATTTCCTAAGCTCGTTTGTTTTCTCTCACTCTCTCTTTCTTCATCTCTCTCTCTCTGTGTCTCGCACACACACACACAGACACACAGACAGACACACACACACAATCTGGGCCATATTGGAGGGATAGAGCAAAGGCATGAAGGAGTCTGTCTTAAAGATCAGAGGTTCAGATAATTAGTCTTCAGAAATATCTTTCATGCCCCAAAATGAATTCCACGCCAGAGTTCAGAAGCTCCTTTCTCTGGGCTTTCATTCCATCATAAGGCTACAAGGCAGAAGAAATTAGACCTGGAAAAAAATCTATAATTCTGAGTTTTTGGAATGACTGATAGGTTAAACCTAAAACCTTAGAACAGTGATTCTCAACATTGGCTCACATTAGAGTCACCTGGGAGCTTTAAAATCCTGATCACACCCTGACCAATTAAGTCAGTATGTGTAGGAATAAGGCATAGAAATTAGTGTTTTTAAACTGCCCCCAGTGATTCCAATCTGCCTCCATGTTTCAGAACCACTGCCTCCAAATCTCTAAAGTTCAGTTTCTGTTAGAGAACATGAAATCTCCAAGGAACTCCTCTTAACAATGAAAAAGAATTCTACAGTCTACTGCTCTAATGGTTTTCAGAGTTTGGAGTCTTTCCTAAACATTAAAATTTAGCCACTTTACTCAACAATTGAGATTTTTCGGTGCCGGAGAAATCATCATTAGTGTAGCCACAATCCAGCTTGAGTGTTGACAACCCATTAAGAAAGAACAAGTACCCTTCACTTACTTCTGCATGAATGTGAGGATCCATTCAAACCCATGACCTAGAAAATTGTGTTCTATTTTCTATTTCCTTTATATTTTGAAATGTAGGGATATCTCAGTGAGATTATTGGCAACCTAAGCTAGGTCTTGATTTAGGTCTTGATTTAGCATAGGGCCTGGTGTTAAATAAAGGATGTGGAATGGATACTCCCTCATAGACGATTTCATTGGTATGTACTTTGTGTCCAGTTGTGGGATAGCAGACTCTCTAGAAGGTGAAGAGGCCATGTATACAGTGGTGGTAATTGTGGGGAAAGTGGGAGTAGATGTGAGACAGGGAAGGTTTCTTCTCACTCAGAAAAAAACATGTCACTACAGTAATGGCAACAGGTTCTGGGCTTTTTTGAATATCATTCTTTTCCAGCCTCTTTAATGATGTATGATACATAGTAGCTGCTTAATAAATACTTGAAAATAAAAGAATGAATGAATTATATCTGCATGAACAATATTAGAGTGCTGGAGTGGAGCAGAAGTAGGTTAGAAAACAAAAATAGTGAATCAAACCCGTCCAGCTCTATGTTCCAGGATCATAAGGTGCCAATAACTTAGAGAGGCCTTTCTTAATATGCTTTTAACCTTCTTCATAGCCAATTATCTTCGTTTAGGTTTCTGCCTTTGTACTATGGTCATACTGTTGTCATGTAGGCAGGAAAGCCACGAGTTAGTGGCTTTCATTAGTTTATGAAGCATATCTGCGTAATTACAATCAAAGAATTTCTGGAGAAAAGTACTATGTGTGGGGGTTATGAGGTAGAAATAAACTAAACAATCTTTTAGGCATGTCAATAATAAAACACAAATTGAGTACTTTGGGCCTTTGAAAATCAGTATTGGTTGTAAAGGATATGTCATGTTTACTTGTTCATATTGAAAAAACATGAATTAAAAACTTTACTTGGCCATTGTCAAGAGCTTTATGGTGTAAGTTTCAATGTACCAATGTGATGTCTTTCATTAGATGAAAAAAACTTTCTGTTTTTGCGGAAGGTGTAATTTTAACACTTTATAATACACAAAATACATAATATGGGCAAATTCAGAAAAGCCATATTTTGCTCATTGGATGCAATTTAGGAAGGAGAAGAAAGACAGCTTTCTTATTGAATGAAACAGCAAGTGATATTATAGGATATTGCAGGTATTTAGGATTCCAGTCACATCAAACTAATATATTGTTTCCAAGCTTCCACCTATCACTTTGTTGGCTGATCTTTAATGGAAAGACATATATCTTTGTCTTTGAAAGAAAGGATTAGATTTAGCATGCTCCTACTATTTAGGACTTGGTAGCAAGTCTTGCAAAATATATAGACAAAGCAAAGTAAATGAGGAACTGACAAATAAGAAATAAGTGCTTAAAATATTTCCCAGGAGTGAAATACCAAAACTGGCTTAGTAGACTGTAAGAACACAACTCCATGTGTGTCAAAATGCAAATTTCACAACTGTACTTCCCTGAATGGTACAAAAAAATTGCTATGCTGAATGGAAATTACTTTTGTAAAATACTAAAATAGCCACATTAGTAAATTGTAGGGTCATGAGTCAAAGGTACTTTTTGTTTTTGATGGAATATTTTACCTATCATTTTTTTGTTTTAGAGTATTGTTGATAAAACCCAAATCATCGTTTAATTCTAACTTGACTATTGGAAAAATTGCTTGACTTTATTATAATATTCAGGTTCCTAATTCATTTCTGGAGTTCATCCACCAAAATGAAGTGCAGTAATTCCTTGTACCACCCTCTTCAGCAGGCAAAACTGTGACTCATTTCCCCACCCGATTACGCGAGAACTGTTTAGTGCAACGTACAAAATGAGGTGTTACAGCGCAATATTTTCCGATTTATTTTTAAGCCACTTAGGCAATATATCCAACATCTTCTATTCTAGGAACACACACTAAAACACAAATCACAAATTTTCCATATTTCTTTCCTGTCTCTGTGTTATCTCAGTAGTTAAGAGGAAAAAGGTGATGGAGTATTTATAGTGTAGTGGAATAAACTAGTCATGAAAGAACTATGTTTTATAAATTCATTCGATATATAGAGGGGCTTTATTTACTTATATTTAGTGGATGATTTACAGGACAGTAGTGAATAGGCACTCCTAACTACTATCTTTGCTTGGTTTAAACCAAAATGGAAACAACTGATTCTGTTTTGCACAAACTCTACCAGCTAAGACAAATGCATACAGCCTGGGTCAGGCCCAGGAGCAGATTGCCTGGGTTTGAAATCTTGCTCCACCACTTATAGCCGTGTAACTCAGGACAATTCCCTCAACTTCCCTAAACTTTATTTACTAGGCTATAAAATAAGGATAAATTAGTTCCTACCTGATAATATCATTATGAATGTTAAATAAGGTGACAAAAAAACTAACAATCCAATTGAAAAATGGGCAAAAGACCTGAACAGACATTTCTCCAAGGAAGATATACAGATGGCCGACAGGTACATGAAAAGATGTTCAACATCATTAACTATCAGGGAAATGCAAATCAAAACTACAATGAGATTTCACCTCATGCCCATCAGAATGGCTATAATTAGCAAGCAGGAAACAACAAGTGTTGGAGAGGATGTGGAGAGAAGAGAACTATCATACACTGCTGGTGGGAGTACAAACTGGTGCAGCCACTATGGAAAACAGTATAGAGATTCCTCAAGAAATTGAGAATAGAACTACCATATGATCCAGCTATTCCACTGCTGGGTATTTATCCAAAGAACATGAAAACACCAGTACGTAAAGATACACGCACCCCTGTGTTCAATGAAGCATTGTTCACAATAGCCAAGACTTGGAAGCAACCTAAGTACCCATCAAGGGACGAATGGATAAAGAAGATGTGGTATATATATACACACGATGGAATACTACTCAGCCATAAGAAACGATGAAATCCAGCCATTTGTGACAACATGGATGGACACTGAGGGTAATATGCTAAGCGAAATAAGTCAGAGGAAGAAGGTCAAAAACTGTGTGATCTCACTCATAATTGAAGATAACAACAACAACAAACAAACACATAGAGACAGAGATTGGATTGGTGGTTACCAGAGGGGAAGGGGGAAGGGAGGAGGGCAAAAGGGATGATTAGGCACATGTGGGTGGAGATGGATTGTAATTGGTATTTGGGTGGTGAACATGATGTAATCTATGCAAAAATAGAAGTATAATGATGTATACCTGAAATTTATACAATGTTATAAACCAATGTTACTGCAATAAAAAAAATGAGGTAACATGTAAAACACTTAGCAAGACATGACACAGTAAAAATATACTAAATGTTAAATATTATAATTTTGTATAAAGTGAGAGAATTGAAAGATGACTAGGATGTACTCCTTGCCCTTAAGAAATGTACTGTCCAATTATATTAAGAAACATTATTCTAGATGTAGAAAACTTGTGCGTCACTGCCTAGAAAAGGATATTCTTGGCTTCCATAATATTTAAAAATGAATTTCCTGCTAACATTTAAGAGTCAGGCGATTTCGGTTGACAATGTATATTTCTCATTTTTCTTGGAAAGTCAGAGGATCTAGGAAGGACAGATGGGGCTGAGTCCCCATTACTCATTTATGTTACTTGTCTGAACTTCACTAACATGGAGTTTTCTGCTCTTGGTCGAGAGTGGGGCACAATGATGGCTAAAAAAATTATTTCTAGGTAAAGCAATAGGTCTTGTAAGAAACTTATCTCCCTGGTGGTTATTGGGGCATAAAAAAGAAAAATAGAACTCTTTCTTTCAAGGAAAATATACTTATAAAAAAGAAAGTAAAAAAATCATAAAACAAGGTTCATATTATATCTTCCTAAAAAAATGTATTTCTGTTTATGATGCCCAAATTGAACAAAGTGATACGTTCACTTTTGTCCCTGTTTATGAAACTATTTGTTATGAAAAAAGGACATTGAGAAAGTAGGGCAAGTAAGAATGTCTGTCTAATGAAGGGAATCAACAATGGCACAACTTATTTTTCATAAATATATAGGTATACGTGCATGTGTTGAGGTTTGCGTGAAGGCACAAATCACCTGTAAAGTAATTTAGACTGTGTTGATAGACTGTGGGATACAGTGTATCAAGCCACTACTCTGATCAGCGGTTCTAGTTTTTTTGATTTCAGAGAAGTTATGGGCAGGCTGTTGGCCAGTGATGTGATAATATAGGCTATTATTTTGCATCTAAAAAGTTGCTAAAACTTTCTATTCAATCATTTCAGTGAAAATATAGTGTCAGATATTATAGCTTCCTGCAGATTTCTTTGAAAAAAAAAAACAACATCATTCTAGATCCTCATACTTATTTTTTTCTGGGGAAGATTTGCCCTGAGCTAACATCTGTTGCCAATCTTCCTCTCTTTTTTTTTCCCCCTCCCCAAAGCCCCAGAACATAGTTGTATATTCTAGTTGTAAGTCCTTCTAGTTCTTCTATGTGAGCCGCTGCTACAGCATGGCTGCTGACAGATGAGTGGTATAGGTCCGTGCCCGGGAACCGAACCTGGGCTGCCAGAGTGGAGCACACCAAACTTTAACCACTAGGCCATAAGGGCAGACTCTCATGAAGATTTAAAGGAAGAGATATCCTGCATAAGTGCCGTGATACTCAAGGCAGTGTTACTGTGGAGGTCTGATTCCCACGTCATGTGAGGTGTGGGACTGGTATAGTTTGGTTCTGCACATATTTTGCTAAATATTGACAGACAAAAAACATTGCCTGGAGCACATATATTCTAATACACACAATAATTCTTGTTTTATGATTGTAATTATTATGACACGTCTTTATCTTCGTTTCTGTTATATATGGAGCTCAATGTTACTCATCTTCAATAAGAATTATTTCAGATTTAGTACTTGGGTTTATATTTTTTTCATTTTTTAATCTGGGAAATTATTTAGAAAAAATAAATCTTCTGAAAATGGTCAACATAAACTAGGTCTAAATTCTCTCTTGTTATTCTTTATGACAATTGGCAGGAGTTTTAACAGGGCATGTCAAGCTGCAACTACAAAGAAAAAAAATATAATTTCCAAGTTCATGAAGAGTTTAGAAAGTTTCATGATGTATTCATTTCAACATAGTTATGATCCATTGTTCTGTACTATCTGTCTGTGCTATCAATTAATAAATGTACTGCATAACAGACCAAAAAAAATCCTTAATTTAGAAGTTTACAGATAAACAAAGTAGCACAGTAGCTTTAATCTTTAAACTGTAGGTGCAACCCTTCAGTTTACCTTCAAACTGTTTTCCGGCATTTTTCCTCAGCTAGTTGTCTTTCTATTCTTTGATTTTCCTGGTTCTCATTCCTCCTTCTTTTTCACCCTGGAGCACTCTTTTCTTCTGTGTGCCCTCCATTCATATCTCCTCTTGTGTCCACTTATCCTTTGACTTTCTCCTCTGGGGTTCGTGAACGGAGGCCAGGATTGACCTGGGCATGTAGGCGAGTCTGAAGACTGTGGTCTAACATTTACCTAAGCAGCCCTTTACTGCCAAACATCTCCTGTAGTCCCCAAACCACAAAAGGGAGACATAACTTCCCTCTGGAGATCTGCTTATCCCACAAGGAACAAAAGAAAAGAAGATTGATTTTTTAATGGCTTTTTTGTAGTTTTATGTTTTGATGGAAATTCCCAGGTCTACTATTTCCACTTACTGCCCCACAACCCAGGAAACAAAAATGAGTAATTTTATCTAGCTCTGGTTCATTTTAGATCCTTATTTTTCTAATAATTACTAAAAGGGAAATTAGAAGGAGAAGAAATGAATAGAATTACTAACTTGTAGAACGTGTAGGTCAGTGGATTAATCAGGCCATGCAAGCTGCCAGACGCTTGCACAGCCCCTTGCTGCCCAAAGGGGTCTGTGTACCTCCGAGCCTTGCTTGCCCATCTCCTTCCCAGGGTGATGCTCCACAAGCCCTGCCGCCCTGCCACACAGTCTCACCAGGTTTCCTTCATTGGGAGGTTGATTCGAGAAGAAGCAGAATACAAAAAAGTTGGCACAGAAGGAAGAAAAGTGAAGATGCAGGCTAGCTGGGTGGCAGGATGGCAAGACTAGAGTAGGGCCCAACAGACAACCCCGTGACAGCTGCCTCTGAAGGAGCCACTAGGGTGGATGGAGGGGCATGAGAGACCCTACTCTGTTATCAGAGCTGCCAGTGTACTTACTCCCACTGAGGTTCTGGCTCACTATTAGGCTGGTCTAGGTGGCTGCTAAGGTGCTTTTTGGTTTCCCTTCCTATCCTTTTTTTTTTTTTCATGTGGACCCTTTTACAAAAAGTAACCTGAAATATACCTGATCTTGATAGTAGGTATGTTGACTGAGGCCTAGTTAAATGACAGCATCTGGAGATAGTGAAATGAAGAACTCCCATAGTTGGAGTGACTAAAGGGCAGACAACAAGAGTTTTTACTGTTACCTTGACTTTATTCAAATGATGATACCAGGGGTACCTAGAGTAATCACTTTAAGATCCTGATTTTATTGAGGTTTGAAGCATTTTCGGTTTTCTACAATTGCATTGTTACTATAGATTAATAAATAATTCCTAAGGTTGTAGTTGTAGGGCTGTTTAAAAGACAATGGTCTACTATTTAAGCAAATTGAAAATTAAAGCAATTTAAAAGTCATATCATAATGTGAATTAGAAAATTGTGATTATGCTAAAAATAGCATGGGAATATTGAATATGGTCGATGTGAAAAACTAAACAAAAATCTTACATTCACATTACAGTATGCTCTGAATTTTCTCTTTTTATTTCATAGCATTTTAGAAAATATTATGAAAACATTAAGGAGAGCCTACATACTCAATTCATATATTAATATCATATGCCTAAAGATCAGTCAATGTTAAGCGTGGACTGTAGAAGAAAACTTTTAAAATAAGAGCAGTTGACATAATTAATTTCAGTAGGATAAACTTGGCCTGAGACATCCCTAAATTGAATCATCACCTTGATTCTTCCAGATCACAGAGATGTTTTAGAAAATGAGGTAACTGTTTGCATATTTAACAAGAGATTTTTTGAGGCATTCTCCTCTGTGTGTTTTTTAAAGTCCATCATTGTTTCTATCTAGATAATTAATCGATTGCATATATTACTGAGACCCATTGTGTTGAAACTTATTAACCTCTGCAATTTTCTAATCATTCTGTGCTAATGTATAGTTTGATGGCATATTAGGAATTTGAATTTGCTTTATTTATCAAAGATTAGAATTTCTGCAGATTTTTATTTAACACCTGTATGAATGTTTGCCACTTTGTTAAGCATGGTCAAGAAATATATTTAAAAATTAGAAGATTACTGTATCTGAATATTAGATACAGGGAACACTGCCCTGCACCATCAGTTTACACAGGGAAGACTAATGAGGGTCTAAAGAAATACTATCTGTTTTATTAGAATGTCTTTTACCAGTGAAACAGCTGGAAAAACAGAGTTAGTGGGCTGGCTTCCATTTTCCATTGCTTTCTGCCCTTTAAATTCAGGTTTCCTCTTGTTCATGACCACATGCTCACCACACACAGTCTCCTTAGTTTGTTACTTTAAGCCACATGGAGATTAAGCACCATTAGTATAGACTAGTTTAGGAAAAACTTTAACTAAAATAAATGGCACTTTCAAAGAGAATGTGGATTTATGGAGGGAAGATGTGTGTGTGTGTGTGTGTGTGTGTGTGTGTGTGTGAGAGAGAGAGAGAGAGAGCTGGGATAAATCAATAGGGAAGAAATCAAGCCATGGTGGTTGGGTTGGGTGCCGTTGGTGAATGAGACATGTTTTATTTCTAACAGTCGAATTGTAGTAAAATGCTAAGTGGCATCCTGGTGGCCAGAAGGAATATGCATCACTTTCCTATATTTAGAATCAGAATTCTATTGCAGAAAGAAAAATTAGACATCGTTTAATCCGGACTTTTATATTACAGCTGAGGCTCAAGGGCATTAAGTGTCTTGGCCACTAGGCAGAATAACTAGAACTGGGACATACTTGTTACCGGTCCAAAGCATTCCCACATCGCCATTCTATTCTCTACCTACCCACTTAAGGGGTATAGGGAGAAATTGGAAACGCAGTGTGAGGGATAAAAGAGAGGACAAAAGTGGATGCAATGGGGCTTTAAAAAGATATAATCATAAAAGGTAAATGGAGACATGTGAATAGGGAGTTGGGGATTAGAAACAAACAAAAATTAGTTGATTTTGTAAAAGGCCGACTGTTTGCAGTTAGCATCTACAAAGAGAAGAAAAGAAACCATTTATAATTATTTGCCTCCAAAAACCCATTAAGTGCTAATTAGCCAGTATCAGAGAGAGTCCAAATCCCTCTACTTTGGAAGCATGCTTTTTAAGGAAATATGTGAATTTTGTTTTAAAGAAAAACAAATATGCTAGTAGAAACATGCATCCCTGACCTCTACATTTCTGAAAAATTCCCTTAATCATTGTGGGAAAAAAATCTGAAAAAATAAATCATGTAAGGTTTAATTCTAATAAACATTCAACTGAAATGACAATGTGAAATAACCGTATAACACATGAAGAGCAATTTATATTCCACTTTATTAGAGAGGCACAAGGAATTTATCTTTAAATTGCACATATACAAATCTAATTCACTGTGTTTTTTAATATTCTTTACCAAAAAGGTCACCACATTTAAATAAGAAAAAAATAGTATATTCTAATACACTGTGTTATGCAACTGCCATAATTGTAATTCACAATATTCAGGAACTAGTTTGAAGTATTTGTATTGTCTACCGAGGATGGAATTATCTCATTGTTGTACTATAAACTGGTTATTAATTTCATAATGATGGCAAAAATAGGTTATTGTTAGGAGGTAAGGTTAGTTTACTCACCATTCATGTGTGACAAAGGTTAAAAATCAAATGAGTTATAGCAATAGTATTCAAAGTAGAGAAAAGTCTTTAGTTACCCTTCAGTCAGGATACAGCATTAAAATCTCTAACTTTTTAAGGTTTGTTTACATTTTAAAATGCTTGTCTCTTTCATAATGGCTGAAGGGCAATTTAAGTTAATTTTTTTGATAGAGTGATTTTCTTTTCTTTTTTTTTTTTTTTTTTGTGAGGAAGACCAGCCCTGAGCTAACATCCATTGCCAATCCTCCTCTTTTTCGCTGAGGAAGACTGGCCCTGGGCTAACATCTGTGCCCATCTTCCTCTACCTTTTTTATATGGGATGCCACCACAGCATGGCTTGACAAACGGTGCATCTGTCCACGCCTGAGATTCAAACATGTGAACCCCAGGCCACCAAAGTGGAGCACGCAAACTTAACTGCTACGCCACCGGGTCGGCCCCTAGAGTGATCTTCTTTTGTTTTCAGGAATTATTTGATATACCTTGGAAATACCCTTAATGTAATTCCCTAAATTATTCATGTAATCTCAGAGCTAGAGTCTACATAAACACAGGATGACAACTAACACAGAATGCACAATGGTACATATCAATATGATACCCCCCTTGGCCTTTCAAGGTATTTCCTACTTTAAAAAATTCTTATTGAGAACCTGCCACATTTAAGGCATTATCTTCTGTATTAAGTAGAACATCAGTAAATGATTGATTTCTTGCTTTCTAGGAATTTATAACCCCATTAAAGAGATGAAGAGAATAACTATACTACAGATAACACTGTTAATAATTAGTGTTGAAGGCTAAAGAGATAAGGAAAAAATGAAAGAGGGCATGTAAAATCTGAGTTTTACCTGAAGAAAGGGTACAGTTTAAGAATATACAGCCAGGAAAAAAGGTAGAGAGTGTGTCTGATAGAACAATGGTGTAGATGTCAATTTCCCAACTTGTTGTCTTTGAGTTTTAAGACATCATGTGATGGATTTGAACAATGTTGATTATAGGGATTAGGATGAAATGGGATTGGAGAAACTAACCTGGATAATGTGTTCCCCAAATGATGAGGCAAGTTGCCATGGGAAGGCAGTTGGTTGGAGTTCAAGGTACAACATTAAGAGAAAGAGAAGAAACCGGTATGAAGAAACTGGTGAAAGGGGATGATTATGATTTTAAAATAAGTAGAAACTCTGAGTATCACATTTTCTGCCTCTTCCCAATTAATTGTCTTCTGATGAAAGAGTTTAGGGACAACAAGTTTCATGAGGTTGAAGTACAACTTTAGGCTATCTGATGCATCACCATTCCTAGCTTCCATTCTTTTCTGAAGAATAGGGAAATACTCTAAGAATAATCAATGCCCTATATTCCTTTAGAATAAAATCACAAGAAACATGATCTTTTCTTGTCAGAGCAATGAAAAGGGGGAAAAAAGGTCATAATACAACCACACATTCCAAACTTTAACAGTGGAGTCAGTTATTCAGAGTGGGAGTTTAGTTAGGAACTTGAGTAGCTAAGTACTTGGGACTCTTTAGAGATGCCTTTTTAAAATGCATGTTAGATTGTATATTTTTGAAGAATTTATATTTGTGAAAAATGATCTAGTGGCTTATATTCTTCAACTCAAAAAAATATCGGAGTGTCTATAGTGACTATTAGGTATAGGACACTCTATCTTGCTCTTTTTTTCCATTTGACTTCAAAGCTTTTAGTGCATCATTTTCCTACAATGTCTAGGACCTACTTCTGTCTCCTTTTTTAGACAATGTACACACTGAACTTAATCACAGTTAAGTCTATAATAAAAAATAGGGAATCACATGAAAAGAAGAAAATATCATGACTGTCTTTGAAATATAGTGCGTACCCCCAAGAAAAGAACCTACATAACTCTGCAGGATGTAGATGACCTTGGTATTAAAATAATAAAAAAAGGACCTACATTAACTGTTAAAGTGGAGAATGAATGTAAATACATTTCAATAATCTGTACTAAAATCCCCATAAAAACATTGGTATGTATTCAGCTTTCAACTATGAAAGATTACAGAGAACTGTAAAATAATTAAATGTCAAAGAGATCTTAGTCAATTTGTAAAGCAATAGCTTATTGTCTCCTGTAAAGAGACTATCTACAGAAGTCAGTGATTTTGTGTGTGATCCTAAGATTCTCTGATTATGCAAAGAGTGAGTGCAAAGCCGTATTTCTAAATGAAGTGTCCTATAACTAAAAGAAAAATAAATGGAGGAGTATATGGTTTTTTAAAGATATTTTCTATTCAGACTTTTGGGGAGGTTATTACCCTAAGCATATGGTAGGTACTTTTAGAAGAAGCAAAGGAAAAAAATTAATTTTCATTAATCATTCTTGTTTGAATTATGCAATTTCTATGCTTTTTACATTCAAGAGTAAATGTCAGAATAATACCACTTTCTTAGCATGGGAAAAATAATCTTCATTTAGAGAAAGTAGAATTAGTTCAGTAATCTGGAGAATGCGTTTTAGTTAAGAGGGTGAAATTACTAGTCCTTACAGTTTTGTCGTTTCTAGTTTGATTTTGACTATTATATTTAGCAGAAAAGGTAGAGTATTTTTTCCCAGGACTCAAGAAAGTAATTTCATACTTTTGTTTGTTTTTTAAAAAAAATTGGTATTTCCCCTTTGAAAATAGTTTTTTATCAATTGATCTCGGTCATGTATTTTATCATTTAAAACAAGAATAAAAAAAATAAGTGTGAAAAAGAAACGTATTTTCTGTCGTTTTGCTTTTTTTTGCTTTTTTGTTCTCTTTTCTTATTCCCATTCCTCCATATGGATTCCTAATTATTTGAATTTTTTTTTGTATAATGTAATGGATAAAGTCTGTGTATCAGAATTTAACGGGGGCTGGAGAAGATAAGCTGGCCCAGTAGAGGTATTACAGGAAGAGGAGGATAAAGAGGACGAGGGGTTGGACTTGCTGTGCAGCAGATTGTGCACAGAGAGAAGGGACACAGAAAGGTGGAGCATCCAAGCCTGATCTCACATGAGACAGACTGCTCTCAACCAAGAGGTAAAATGGAAAAGCACAAGGGGGTTAGACATGGAATTCCTGGGAGACCTTTAATTGTACTAGGCCCAGAAATTGGAGTCTGAAGAAAGACTCAGTAAATCTTGTTGGTGCAGGGAGGCCTCAGATAGCATACAGTTGCATGTGCCTATGCTTCCCGAAGAAACACACTGGACTACAATGCCATAAAAGAGATGAGATAATTGCATTGTACCTAGACAACACATCCATTTGATGCACAGGACATTTGACTCTTGTTTGGGGTTCTAGAGAAAGTGATAATATACTAGTAATATCATATGGACTAGGACAGTGTTTTTTTCAAAAAACCTTGCCAGAATCTAAACTTTCTCTGTAGAGATATTTCTCTGACACTGAGCTCTTGGTTCTTGTTTGGTATTTTTGAACCTTCATGAACTGTGCCCTTCATTATGTGCCAAGCTAGTTGGGGAAAGTGCAGTCACCACTGAACATGTGTATTCCAGCCTTCAGACCAACAGATTTGAAAAGTAGAAAGTATATATAATAAAATAACTCAGCTAAACCTCAAGTGAAAAGCAACTTTGGTCATTTTTGAGTCTTTAGATTTGGTTGTTTAGAAGTGGTTTCCATAGTTTATTTTACTAAATACCCTTTCAAGATTTTACATTTTCTGAACTTGCTTTTGTTTTTCTTTATACATTTTTAACCTTGTCATTCATCTTTTTATTGAGCTTTATGGTCCACGTTGAAAAGGGTGCTGCAGGTAAAGGGAGAAAGACCTTTGGAACCTTGGAAGACCCTCAGCTTCCTTCAGGAAACATTTGCCCATATCAGTGCTGAGGAGATCAAAAATAAAAATAAGCTTTCTTTTTTCTTGCCCTTGATTGAGCCATGGTAAAATTGTATCCAAAAGTGACAGCAACAAATGTTAAGGGTTTATGTGTTGAAAATGCAATAGATTAAACTGGACAAGTGCCCAGATTGTCAAAGACAACAGACATTTTAGCCACAATGGCAGTGCCTTCAGTATGTTGGACTTCTGGAAACAAATGGTTTCTCTTAGCACACAGCTAATCTGTTTCACTTCCACACATTTTAATTAGTTTTTCCAATTATGAGAACAATAGACTACATCTAAGAAAAGCAAACATCTAAAAACTGGATAATATGGCTGCTAATTTTGCTTCAAGATGCTGAAGGTATCATTTGAATGATAGTTCGCCCACTCCCGACTCCACCTGGGTGACTTGACTGAGTTAGTTGTTTGTGATCGTGTTGTGAAAAATTGTTATAGGTGAACAAATATTTATCTTGCTGGGTCTTATTTAGGAAAGTGCTACAAATAAATCCCTTGTTCTTTTTACAATATCTAATGGGCCATCATTTCTACCATCACGTTTTTGAGAAAATAATTACATCTCTGCCTTTAAAACATTGCATTCTATTTGTAATTATAATTATATAATACAAGAAAGAGAAAAATGACACTTTCTATATTAAAAGGAAATCATGAATGATAAGTAATCATTTGCAGATTATATGTAACCCAAAGTATACAAGATTGGGAACACTGAGATCTAGATTCTAGTTTTATTTTTACTATGTAGTATTCCTTTAAACTTTATAATCTTTCCTTTTCTCATATCTAAATGAAAATAATAATAACTACTCTTTCTCAAACAGGATTATTATGAGGTCAAATTACACAGAAAAGGACATTTATTTTTGTAATGTAAAATTAAAGACGTTTCAAATATAAGATCAAATCAAAATACAGTAGCAATAAACTATGAGACAAAATACAGCATACTTTGTCTCCTTAATTGGATTTAATAAATTTCTTTAATTATTGTGGTTATAAATATTTTAAATGTTTATTATGTCCAAGCATAATCAAAACCCATTCAAAGTTCCTTATATTTTTGAGACATGAAAAGAAGTAGTGCACAGACAAAAATTCAGACACTGAAGAATGATGCCAGATCGTCCTCGTCTTTCATTAATTATAATATAAATAGATGTCCAGTGTATATCTCCTTCCTTTCAGATGTCTCTTCACTACATGAGTTTTGTAAACTTAGTGTTCATGTCAAAAATCTCATATCAACTACAAAATTCTTTCTTTTTAAGTTTTCCTAGAAGCCATCTTGGGAATCATCTCTGACTTTAAGTGGTATGAGAATGCCAGTAGACATCTTTCTAAAGCTGTTTTTTAATTTTATAATGTATAAATTCGTTAATCTTTAAAACATGTAGAGACTTCTTTAGACAAATAGCACTAATCTATATTTCTGTCCTCCACATTACATTCTTTATGTAGACTATTTACTATTGATAAACTAAAATCAAGATTATACTCATTGAGATGTCTAAGATAATATAAAAAATCAATATTTATAAAGCTTCCAAACTAGACTGTGTTAAATATTTGAATATTGCTTCACAAAGATGAATATATTTGGAGTCTTTTAAAGATTATTCTCCATGCTATGCAGTTGCGGGTAGGTATCCAATCTCAGTTACTCTTTATACTCAGGGCAGGCAGTGCTTGCAATTCATAAAACAAATCTGTGTTATAATTAACTCCAAGAAATGTAAAGCCTATAACCAGCATCTCAGTAACTGGCGTGACAGCTTGAAGGCAACAGTCTTTAACCTTTGCCTTGTGGCTCCTGTATTGTTGAGCGCTGGTCTTGTCGGACATACTACCATGCTTTGATTTGGGGATTCGATTCATCTGTTGAATCTTGGTTTAGGGAGATGAGTCAATGATTTAATCTTCCTGCTTTATTCTAAATTCAGTATGGTTACTGAAGACAGAGCCTTAGTGAGAGGCATTCAAAACTCAGTTATAAAGTTTCAGTGGGTCCCTCTTTTCTATTTATTGGCTTTTGTTTCCTCAACCTGTCTACTTCTGTTATACCAAATTGCAATGGTTGTTTTGGATACTATCTAAAAATTGGTAAACTCAATTTGTTTAGATTTTTAATAACTCTGTTCATTTAAAACTTTGTGGACATTTTAAATAAAGATTTCTTGTGAGAAAATGTAAATTTGCTTGCTGTTTCATGCCTTAAATCTTGGATCTACTCTATAAAATTACATATTTATATTAAAATAGAAATCTTTTCATGGGATATTTTAATTTAACTATCTACTGTGTGTAAGCTAAGCACTGAGAGGCTGAAAATATATGCCATATTTCAATTAACATAACCTATTAGTGATTTTATATACACATGCATACACTTGAAGATCTTAGTGGTCAATGTTGGAATGAGAGGAAAATTGATCAATATTTGTCACCCAGAAATATCCTAATTCTTTTCTTATTGGTCTTGTTATAAGAAAATATTGACTTAGTGAGACTTTTAAATACTTTTTCAAATTCAACCATATTATTCAGCTTTAAGGACTAGACTAAATGCTGGTGGCTTTTTAGGACAAGGCTGGTTTAATAAATTTTAAGATATTCCATTTAACTAACTCCTGGAATTCTGAATCCTTGCTCACCAAGCAACTTCTCATAGTCATTTGCCATGGGTGAGCTTGAGAATGCAAATAATCCCTAAGAAGTTTAACTTCCAACTGGCATACACAGTTGGCTGAGCCTTTTTTTCATAAATGCATGGACATATGAATACATACTGCTTATACAGTATACATTTATTGCACAAATGCCAATTGAGAAGCACTTTACCAGATGTTAAAGATAAAATAAACTCACAAAAGTAAAAAGAAAAATGACTTGATATGTGCAAAGCTATAATTAAGTAATTTGCTAATTGGTCTTTACTGTTAGATAGCATCTTCAACAGGAGATGCATTCACTAGTGATTAACTATCCCTCTATTTGAATTAGTTTGAATGGGTAATGTGAGTATGTTCTAGACTCAGTGGAATCTTACAGAAAACACAGCTGCTCTGGAGTCTCAAGGGGGACAACTGAAACTAAGAAATCAATATGTCACCAGCAGGTTTGTTGTAATAGATGCTGCGAGCAGCAGGTTTGTGTAAACTAATGGCTCGCTAGGCAGTGACAAGACAGTTAGGTTGAAGGACTGCATAGGCAGAATCACTGAGCCAGCTAGCCATGCAGATTATAAATGCAGGAATTTTTCGGGGGAGGGGGCCAGAGTTCACAGGTGCCTATGCTGGGATATAGTACTGAAAATAGATTTTAAACATAACAAATTTATATGGGTGTAAAAATCACTTTAAATTGACTCATGTATTTAAAACTCATTATCAAAGAGCTGTTAATTTTTTCGCTTTAAACTATTGTACCTTTATGTGAATTCACCAACGTACAGATATTTTAAAAAGGCAAAAAGTTATTCTTTTTTGGGGGGGGTGGGAGATTGGCCCTGAGCAAAGATCTGTTGCCAATCTTCCTCCTTTTTTCTCCCCAAAGCCCCAGCAGATAGCTGTGTGTCATAGTTGTACATCCTTCTAGTTGCTCTGTGTGGGACACCACGTCAGCATGGCTTGATGAGCGGTGAGTAGGTCCATGCCCAGGATCCGAACCTGTGAACCCTGGGCTGCCAAAGCAGAGCACGCGAACGTAACCACTATACCACTAGGCCGGCCCTCAAAAATTGTTCTTTACACACTTGATCTAGGGATCAAAGAGGGAAAAATGGGAGAAGAGCTATGTTCCAAATGTCTGAAAACATGAAAAAAAAGTATATTTATATTTCAGACATCAGGTAATATTCTGCTTCGGGAAAATATATAGGGAAAAATCCTGAGTTGACAAACATTGAACAAATTAACAAATTCAATCATAAGAATCTTCTTCCTGTCTCATTCTAAAGAGAAATGTTATCACAAAACTTTAATCTTATGAAAGCTTGCAGCTGAAATGATTTCATAAAAAGAATGACTTCAACTCAACAGTAAAATATTTTACTTGTACCTTATGGGAACCAAAGATTTCCTTAGAAGGCTTTTTTTAAGGGCATCTATTCTGTTTTTTAAATTCATACACTAGCCTTAATGTTTATTATTCTACAGTTCTTTACACAGTTTTCCTACACAGTCGACATATTATTACAGCCCAGTTTGTGATGTGTCATCACAGTCTTGTGACCTTTAAGCAGAAATTTATGGCGTACATCAAAACAGTAATAAACACATAAAGAAATTCTTCTGCGAAGAAACATAGTTGCTTCAATATTTCTGCCCGACATGCGGCTACAGTTTACATCTTGTTACCTTGCAGCAGCCTCCATGAAAACAATGCCACTGTGTGTATGAGAGTGGACCATTCATGTTCTCACATCAACACTCTCCCTCCAACTTCAGAGGCTGAAGTTTCTCTCTGCCTGGCTTTCTGTTCAGACTGCTGGAAAATATTTGCTGCTCATCTTCACTATGCAATTGTCCATACAGAAGTCTGTAAAGAATAGGTTTCTTTCATTTCTTTACCATATGGAAGCATAATGGTATTTTTAAAAATCAGATATTCTTACAGTATACCTCAAGTTTGAAAAGTTAGTTCATGGGGCCTCGAATTTTTGTAGCAATTAGATAGAGGCTAGTTATGTACTTAAAAGTCTTCCATGGTGGAGTCAAAAAACCTTACCTTGATTCTTTCACTAAGAGCCTTATGATCTTGGACCAATCTTGATTTTCTTACCTGTAAAGTATAGAGGCTCAAATGGACCCTTATATCTAAAATATATTTCATACCTTTTAAGAGAAACAAGTTTATTGAATATATGAAATCTTACTTATATATGCCCATATATAAAATTAGGGATAAATTTCTTTTGCTTATAACTTTTTTGTGACTATAAAATGGAAATGAGCTTACTAATAGAATTAAAATTCAAGACTAATAAAAATCAAGTCAAGAGTGCTAAGTTAACATAGCAAATGTTGTTTGTTACTGAAGTGAAATTTCTGCTCACAAAGTGGCCATGACACTGACACTAACCCTAGAGATTAGGGTACCACGCCATGTGTTGCATTTACCACAGTGCCTCACACTTGGTGTGGACTCTAGAAACATTTCTTGTAGGAAATAATGACTACCAAGTGAAAATGAAAGATGAGTGATGATTCTTGCAAGTTATGGTTAACTGGTGGTATGAGTTAATTTTATTGACATCTCGGGTTTTTCCTCATGACTTAAAGATGTTCTTTGATGCTGTGAAGGACTGTAGAGCAGTGAATCAGTGTAAAGCTGCTTCTGGAGCATGTCCTAGGGCAAATTGTGAGCCTTTATTTGTGTGCAAGATGGGAGGAACAACAAGAAGTATGCATGAGTCATAGGGCAAAAACACAAAATGTCATTCCACAGAGAGAGTGGTGACCTTATGTCTGAGTACGCAAAAACTGAATTAGGGAAGTAAGTGGCCTGTTCTCAAAAGTTCATGTAATGAGGGTAAAACTGAATTTTTCTTTTAGATGTTTATGCCATTGGATTGCACAATTACTTTAATTTATTACTGCAAGTGAGTTCCCTGTGAGTCAGTTTGAAACTATCCCAGATCAGGCAGAGTCCAAACATAGACCTTCCCGGGCCTAGGTCTGCTCTTCTCGATTTGGAACAAGGGGGCCTGCTGAGGTGTGTGCTTCTGCCCTCTGAGATTTGGAACAGAATCTAAATTCCATGTATGCTATGATGTGCTTAGACAGAACCAACTTTTCCAGGCCCCTTTCTTTTAATTTTGGAAAGAGGCTGTTGATTTGTTAATTTGCATATTTTGTTTTGATTGCTAAACATAAAAAGAAGTACATATAGGGTGGGTTGTGGGCATATTAAAAAATACCTGAGAGAAAAATATAGAGTATGTATAGTAAAACATGAAAGAAGTCATTTAAACCAATTTACTTGATGGGAGAGAACTTCTTGTATTCTCAGCGAGTCTGGTGTCATGGAATGTCATGCCGTGGAATCCTCAGTCTTTATTTCAGGTGTGTTTGCCATCATTCCCTCTGTTTTACAAGTGGGTTTAGGTGAATGTCACTTGCTGATAGGAGCCTTCTCTTGAGGACCTTTTCTTTTTTAAAATTTTCGTATGTGTATATTCATTTGTGTGTGGAAACTGTCCAAATTAAACATTTGTGTATAAAAGTTTTCCAAATAACTCTCAGAGAGTTCTATTGGACGTCTTTACTGTTATAGGACTTATACAAAATAAAAAGGAACCAAGAATATATCCAATTAAAACAAGGAAAGAACTCTTGAACCCAGCCATGCATACAAGAAAAATAAATTGTTTGAAGTGAGACATGAGGTAATCGTGACTCCTCCAGGGGAAGCCAGTACTAATCTGGCTTCTACTGCGCCTGTTGGAGATGAAATGTTTCATTGACGTTAGTGCTTAACAACTCACCGAGTGTTCTAAGAAGAGTCAGGAGCTCTAGTAAATGGCTTTTTATCATGTGATTGCATTTTAGCAAATATGTAAATTATATGAGGCATAGTTGACAGTGTAAAATACCAGAAAGAAATGCATTCCCTAAAAATTCCAGAATGTATTTTGAGGTTTCACTCAGCGTTGTACAGTGATTTGAAGTTCTTGCTACAGTCCAACCTCCGCGAAAATAGAAATGTCAGAATATAGTGTATTTCAGGCCAATAAAGCACCTCCCGGGAAATGAGGACTGTGTTCATACACATGATTAGCACATTCCATTTTGGAAAGTGAGATTATTTGAGATTTTGGGGGAGCCGTTTTTGTGGTCTAATCTATACAGTATTGAATCATCGCATTTTGGGAAGTAGGTGTAGTAATCTATACTGTCAGTCATAATGACTATAGTCAACTAGGATTGTGGTTCTTTATCATGTGATCATAGTAAATTTTGTACTGCATACACAATATTTAAAAGAACACAGTCACTTCTTGTGTGCCTAAATGTTTCTATATGCTACAGTTTTCCCCTTACTGGTATATTTATGTTTTATTTAAATATGATGTATTCCAAAATATTTATTATTAGATTAAATCAACAAAATCACATGAGTAGTTTATTTCATGATTTTTTTCCAATAAACGATATTTGTATCCATATATGGACGAAATTCCTCAGTTTTTTATGATTTTCAGCAAGCTTTCTTTGTCACTACAAATTTTATGTGGCTTGACATTTCCCCTCCTGCTGTCTTCATGTTAATGCACTGGCTGATTACAGGTCCTTAGTCCTACTCATTGGTTGTCTGCACAAGGAACAATAGGAATCTAATGCTCTAACCTTATTTCAACTCATTGCTGCTGCTGCTGTTGCTGTGAAGCCAGTTGTAATGCAGATAATTGTTGCCATGATTCCTGAGATAAACACCACATGCGGGAGAGGTTTGTTTTTTCCATACTACATAAGATAAGCTCTGGGAGAATGTAGCAATTGTAGCATTCAGTTTCCTAATCAATTACACATGCAAAACTCCTCCAATGATGCCAGAACTTGTCCATCATTTCTTGCAAGCACTGTGTAAAACTCAAGAGTGCACTCAAAGGAAGCATCGACCTATTTTCTTGGAAGCTGGTGCTGCTACGTTAGTGGTAAAAGAATCATTTCATCATAAAGTGCATCTTACAGGTTGTTTTTGAATATAAAAATGATACAAGATTAGCTAAGAAACTATAGATAGAGCAATATTTGAATTCCTTCAGAAGAATAATCATGTTGATCTTGTTGACTTTTTGGGTAAAATGATTGATAAACTTGAGACTGTGTGTGTGTGTGTTTATGTGCATGTGTGTTTCCGTCCTTCCCCAGGCAACAGAAATAACACTCAGGCATAAAATGTTTTGGTAGAAGATCATTCTTTACCAGAAATACCACTGTACATCTTAGCAATCAAATTAAATTTAGTTGTTTATCGTCAAAGTTATAATTCCGTAGTAATGATTATTATTGAATATTTACAATGCAAGGACTTCCCTAAAGGACATGCTGATTATTTTTTGCTGTAGTGTGATCTAATTTTGGGTGAGGTTATTGTTTATAAGTGGAAGTAAGAGTGAACATTTCAATTGCATTTTCTCCCCCAAATACACTAAGGTGCACAGATGTTTTGAAAGATTTCTGTAAACTATGTAAATATATTTCTAAGATAAGCAACCACCATGATTTTTAAACCTAGTAAATCACCACATCATTCAAATTTATTCATTCACTTAACAAAGACTTATTAGTTAGTTCTTATAATGTACCAGATGCTTTTGTAGGCACTCAGAATGCACCACGGAACAGAACAAATGCCCCTACCATAGTGGATTGCATGTTCTTGTGGAAGGAGACAGATAAAAATCATGAAGCATGACAAGTAACTTATCAGTATCTTCGACAGAGATAAGTACTTTGGAACAGAAACAGTAGGTGGGATGATGTTGCTCTGCAGGGAGGAGGGCAGGGGGCTGCAGTCAGTGTAGCCTCCCTGAGACTGAGATTTGAGCAGAGGCTTGAAGAAGATGAGGGATAGCCAAGGGGATGTCTGTGGGAAAAGCATTCCAGACAGAGGAAAGAGCCAGGACAAAGGCCCAAAGGTGTGAGGGAGGATTCCTGGCATGTTCCAGCCAGTGTGGCTGAAGCAGAGTGGGTGAGAGAGAGTGTAGCAGGGGATAAAGTCAAAAAGGTATTAGGCTGAAGGGGAGGTGGTGCAGATCTCATTAGGGCGGGACCGTGATGAGCCTCCTACGAAGAGGAGAGCTGGATGTTCCGTAAACCAGAGAAAGAAGCCTTATAAGCCCTTTGGCTCAAGGTCACCTTGAATTAGGTTTGAATATATGTCCAAACTCATTTTAAATACCAGCTAACCTCTGCATGTTTTGCCTCCTGTTATTCTTGCTCTGTGTTGGTGTTTTACACTATGACTTTACCTCAAAAAAATATATATATACATTACATATTATATATCATTTGTGTGTGTATATATATATATATACACATATATATATATGTATAAAGAAGAGAGTCCATAACAAACTCAGGCAATGAGTAGCTAAAATTCCATGAATAATTTAATGCATGGCCCAAAAAGGGATTTCACAAAATGTTGTATGTGTTTGGAATCCATGCTTCTTTGCTTTCCCTTCCTTCCACGGCATCTTGAGAGCACAGTCAGGTGCCTGCAATCTTACTACATCCACATCTCTCTCTGCCTCTTGCCCTCCTGAGTGAAAAGGACCAAGTGTCCCTCTTTCAGATGCCCTGTGCTCTGGAATTCCACATCCTTTGTCTCTGAAGGGACTTTGTTCCATCACTTATTGTCCCTCTCCTCTATCTCCAACAAGGTCTGCTTAAATGACCATTTCCATGCTCAGATGTCTCCCATCATTAAAAAAAAAACCCTTTCTAGGTCCAATTTTCTAGCAGTGTCTATCCATCTTCTGTTCAGTACCAAGATCTTTGGACGCATTTCTGTCCTTGCTGTTTGCGTGTATGTTCTCTCCTCCCCATTAGTCTTCAGGACTCTGCAGTTGTGGTTCTTCTCCCATTACCTTCCTGAAGTGTCACCTGCCTCTTCACTGCTACATTAAAATACTCTTCACTCCTTATCTGATTTGATCTCTTTACACCATTTGACACTGTGGACCACTTTTCTCCTTGAAAATATTCTTTTTTTCCCCTTTAATGACAATTTCCTTCTAAGTCATTTCCCACCTCTATGGCAACTTCTTTCCAATCTTTTCAAATTCCTCCTTTTGTGCCTATTCTGTAAATATCAGCATCCTTAGGGTCATATTTCACACTCTGGGCAGTCTCATCCCCTGGCAAGGCTTCCATCACCATCTTCACGCTATGATCCTTCCCAGATGTATCTCTAGTCAAGGTCTCCCCTGAACCCAGTGTTCTTATAGACAATCATGTACTATGCACCTGTGTGAACATCTGCATCCCAAAGGCACCCTCAAACTCAGGATGTCTAACTTTGAACACCCACTCCTTCCCCCAAATTCCTTTCTCTTCCTTGTCTTGTACTTAGTAAACGACAACCCTATGTATTTCAGTGTTTAAGCTAGGAACCTGAGCACCATTGTTTTTTTTAGAACAGCTTTAGGTTCACAGCAAAATTGAGAAGAAGATACAGAGATTTCCCATACACCTCCTGACCCCACACGTGCATAGCCTCCCCCATTATCAACATCCCCCACCAGAGTGGTACATCTGTACAATTCATGAACCTACATTGACATCGTAATCACCCAAGGTCCATAGATTACATTAGGGTTCACTCTTGGTGTTGTACATTCTATAAGTTTGGACAAATGTGTAGTGACATGTATCCATCACTATAGTGTCATGCAGGGTATTTTCCCTGATGGGTACCATTCTTGATTCCTGTTTTGCTCCCTCCCCTCCTTGCATATGATCAATTACTTTGTCCTTTGTAGCTCATAACATAAAACTTCCTAAATTTCTGCGCCCTAATGTCAGTTTTTGTGAAGTTATATTAATTTTTATTCTATAGAACTTGAAACAAATGTAATAAATTCCATCGTGAAAATAAAATTCACACTAATGAAAGAGACTCTAATCATAAAAAGTTATTAAATCTGAATGAAGAATATAAATTTTAAACCTGTCATAACAAAAACACTGACCAAAGGTGTGATATAGGTTGAAAGAATAATTTCACCCTTAGTGGGAATTCATTACATAGGATCTATTGAGAGGAATTTTGCTTTCTTTCAGTCATATTGCTTCCAACTGTACTATATCCAAGCTCACACATCATAACTTATCTCTTATATTTCAAAATTTGCAAAAGAGTCAATTTGGGGAAAATTTTTATAATACAAAATATGTTATTACAATCAATTTTCTTATCAATATAGAACAAAATACTAGATGGGAAATATATTTATGTTACATAATCACTAAAACTGTGTAAAGATGGAATTTAATTTTAAGAACAGAGGAAAACACAGAGTGAATGGATTTTCTTTAGTTCCTTCTGTCAACTAAGTATATTTAAAGAGAAATGTAGTTAAAATACGGTTTGTAAAAGCAGTAATCATTATCACCAAATGGCATGAAAACATTGAGACAAGATTATATGAGGGAGTATATGGTAATTAAAATCATGCTTCAGATTAATCTTTACAGGGATTTAAAAATAATAATCTTTCAGTTTAAAGGAAAGTGTTTCTAATGAAGTTAAAGAACTTGAGGTTACAAAGAGCTTGGCAGTTGGAGAATGAAGCAAAACATTCCAGATTTGAAGAATTCAGTAGGGCATGACTAACAAATGTCATAACTGGGAATACATAATAAATTAGGACACTTGTTAAAATATATGGCAGCCACCGTAGAGAAAGTTTATAGTGTAATGAAGAGTGACTTATGCATGTTTCCTGTGATATTATGCTTTAAATTTTGTAACTATATATAATCAATATACACTCATAATCTTGCCATGATCTTTTTCCAAGATAACTGTAATTGCTTCAGACTTTACAAGGTTGGCTCAGAACAAACTGTAGCATGTCAGAAAAGTGATCTCCACCACTTATAGCTAGCTAGTGGCCATCTAACATGACAGATGGCGCCCTGCCCGTCCTCGGCAGCTTGTGGGACAAAGCTGAATGTCAACACCACTGGGATGTAATTATTGCAACCTCTTGGGTCCAGTTTGGCGTGACCCTGAAAGCAATTCCCCGGGAACTGCTGGGAGCAATGCAATGATGGAAAAAGCAAAGAAACGAGAGCTTTTTGAGACCAGCAGCATTTTCATTTTACTGACAAGTGTTTTCACACTGCTTAAGAATAAGTATTTTGCATCTGACGAATCAAATTGACAAAGAAATTGAAAAATTTTTGGGACTTTCAGTGTGTCCTTAATTTAAATATTATCAAATGGCTTCAATTTATATTGCAGAAGGAGCTAGTTGATGACCAAAATAATTTTGAAAAATATTCTTAATGGTTAAAAAGCAGTATCATTTATATTTAAATTGTGTTTGCTAAATAATTTAATGATGCTTTCTTATATTTTGCAACACAAATTATAAATTACCACCCAAGCTCCTTTAATCTTTGAAACAACCCTATAACTTAAATATTGTTATTAGCTCCAATTTACAGATGAGGTGAATGAGACACAGAGAGGTTAGTTATGCCACAAAATAAGTCATATATCCAGGGCCGGAGCCAAGCCATCTGATTCCAGAGCCCCTGTTCTCAATCATTTCACTTCTCCTATGCTGCCTTGTACGTTTCTTTAAAATGCTCAACCTACTTGTGTCGTGTGGTAGTACCTGTGAAGATTATGGAGCTTGATACTGAAAACAGATAATGTTAAGAAAATCTAAAATTCCCAAATTACTAAAAATATAAATCATTAGAGGCATTATTAATATATGGATTGATTAATCATAAATTTCTCCCCAGAAAGGTATCTTTAAGGAATATGTATACTGAGGGTGCTGAAATATCTTTTATTACTAAAAAATTAGGATCACCAAAGGAGGTATGCTTCCATATGTCATTTAGTGGGGAGAACTTTATAAAAATATCATAAAGATTTTTCCAATTTATGAATAGCCGGAGATTTCTCTTGTATGTGAGGACAAGCATCTGAAACCAGGCTGCTGAAGACTTTTAACACGAACTGAGCATCATATGTGTGTTACCTCATTTAGTCTTCACAACAGCCCATGGGGGAGATGCTATTTATTACAACTCCACTTTGCAGGTGAAGAAACTAAGAGAAGTTAAATAACTTGCTCACGGTCTTTTCAATAATACGTAGAATAAAGTAGTGTCTGTGCTGTAAAAGCAATTGCTTATAATGTAGATATAATCTGGATACTTTCTCAAAGGTTGGCCTATCCTGATCAACCCACCACTAAGCCAGGGGTACTGAGAGCCTAGACAATGTGAGGGAAGCACCTAAGGCATTGTAAATGCTGTGAACACCACTCTTAATTGTGGTTTTTCTTGTTGGGTTGGTAGGAGCGGACAGTTCTAGGAAGTAAGAGCAGTGGAGAGGTAAGTGCAGGCCCTCAAGGAATTTACAGTCTAATTGATGCAATTACCCTTACTGTGAAAAGCTCTATAACCGTGGATTATAAATTCTTAGTGTGAACAAGGAATACCATAGGAGACTCAGGGGGTGATTGTGGTCTGGGCATCCCTCCCACGTTCATCTCCACTTTGAGGAAGGGACTTTGAGGTGGGACTTGGAGGAAGAAAAGGTAAGGTGAGGTGTGAGTGGGAGGAGAGGCATCCTTGTTGGGAAAGGCAGGCACAAAGACTAAGTTCATGATGCACCTGAGGGTGGAGGGGTGGAGCACGGTGAGGAGTGTCTACTCTTGCCCCTGCAGTGTAGTTCCCACACAACAACTGGTTGTCTTTTAAAAACATAAATGAGAGTATGTGACTCCCTTGCATGCCACAATTCAAGTATTCTCCTTCTCATTTAGAATCAAAAAACAAATGTTACAAAAGCCATTGAGTCCCTCCTTGGAGATGTCACACATACAACATGTCCGGGTCAAGGAAGGTGCCTTTAACAAGTGTATCAGGCCAGGATGAAAAGCAATGGAGAGAGCTTCACCTTTGAAGAGGCAATAAGGAGTGATGGAGACTATGGCCCCCTCTAACACAATATTAGGTGCCACTCAGCTCTAGTTGCCCCACTTGGTAGTAGCCCTAGTATTGCCTGATGTTCTGTCTGTTTAAGAGAATCCACAAATCCAGATTTTTATATGAAATCTCCATTTAAAAATATTTGGCTCAAAAAGAATAGTAAAAAAACAAAGCACTGTGCAGACAAAATACATCTGCAAGACAGATGTCCAGATCAGAACCACAGGCCACTAGTTTATGACCTCTGCCCTGCTCAGTCTGGCTCTGCCGTGCTCTGCAACCACAGATCATGCTACCATTTGACCTGCATGCCACATTCTCACCACAGCCACCTTCTCTCAGGTTCTCAAATTTTTTGAGCTCTTTCCTACCCTGGGTCCTTTGTGCTTCTTGTTTTCTATGCCTACAGTTGATTTGGATCCTTTTCATTCTTCAGACCGCAGCTCAGCCGTCCCTTCGTTAGAGTGGTATTTCCTGACCCCTACCTAAAAATTGCTATCCCACCCTTGACCTTTGTTTCTTTCCCTTATACAGTGGTTCTCAAAGTGTGGTCTGGGGACCCTGGAAGGTCTTCACAATCCTTTCAGAGGGGGCCATGAGGTCAAAACTGGTTTTATTGCAGTAGTAAGATGTAGCTTTCTCTTTTCACTCTCATTCTTTCATGACTGTATGGCAGGTACTATTGCAACAGACTGAATGCAGAAGCAGATATGAAAATTCAGCTCTCTCCTATTAAGTTAGACATTAGAGAGATCTGAAAAAAAATTTAAAACACTGCCACTCTTCTAACTAAGCTTTTGCTTTGAAAATATAGTTATTTTCATAAAATCATATTATTTATATTAATCTGTAATGCATTCTTATGGTTATTGTTGAATACATTAATACATGTTTACACTTTTTCTTGATTTTAATTTCTATTATGGTAAATATCAATAAGCATAGACCCAAAACAAGCTCTTTGAGGTATGTAATAATTTTTAAGTGTGCAAAGGGGTCTTGACCAAAACTTTGAGAATTGCTGCTTTAGAAATACATATCAAACACTAAAATTACCTATTTTAATACTTGTTTCTTTTACTAAAATCACCATGTGGGCAGAGACTTTGTTATACAAGTCATGTGCCGCCTAACGACGTTTCAGTCAACAATGGGCCACATATATGATGTTGGTCCCGTAAGGTTAGTACCATACAGCCTAGGTGTATAGTAGGCTGTACCTTCTAGGTTTGTGTAAGTACACTCTATGATGTTTGCACGACGTCGACATCGCCTAACGATGCATTTCTCAGAACGTATCCCTGTTGTTAAGTGATGCACGACTGCATTCACCAATTTATCACCCGTCAGCACCTCGAAGAGTGCCTGAAGCAGCCACTCAGTCAACATATGTGAACAAGTGAATTAATAAATGAACATAAGACGTCTGAATAGGCGTTATGTTGAGAAGGATAGAATTGAACTCGCTCTGTAGGAAGCTTTGCATACAAGGCAGTACTGGGAAACTGATCATGCAGTTAACACAGAAAAATTAAAGGTCTCCAAATGAGGAAGTAATAGGATAAAAGTAGTGTATTAGAAAAATGATTTTATAGTGAAGGTTAAATGAAATAAAATCATCTTTAAATTTTCCTTCCTTTTCCCACACATCTTTACCAACTCTTCAACCCACTCCCCCTCAACTTTTTGAGTGGGCAGAAGTTTTTGAAACCCTTGTACATTTCGTACAGCTATAAATACATATGTGCTAATGAATGAGGTCACATCAATTTAAATGGAACACTGACAGAAAACACAATTTAGTTCATTAGTAAGGCATGACAAATTTACAGCCAGAAACTCATGTTGACTTTTACAGAGGAACATAAATTAAAGGTGGCCAGTATTAAAGTCTGAACTCAGTCAGGCAAAAATACACGTATTCCTCCAAGGCAAGCTATTAATGTAAAATCAGGGAGGTGTGGTATCTGTGGTGTGATTTGAAGGGCTCCAGGGGAGGTCTTTCTCCCTCCCAACCAGGGGTCACAGTGTCTAAACTCTACCATTAGAGTGACATTCCTTAAAGTGTCTCTGCTGTGTTCTTTTAAAATACAAATCCCATAGAGAATGTTAAGAATTTGGGCTCTGATATCAAACTCCTGTGTTTGATTCTGGCTCCATGTTATATTAGCTGCATGATCTTGGGCAACCAAATGAACATCTCTATGCTTCAGTTTATGCATTTGTTAAATAGAGATCCTATAGAGTTGTGAGAATTATATAACACATGTAAAAATAATTAGAAATCCCTGACACGTGGTAGGTCCTCTGGCAGGGTTAGTGTTTTTTATTGTTATGGCATCGTGGGTAGCATAAGAGGCTGATGTCAAGGAGGACTAGCTTTACAGCTAAATGGACAAGAAACCCTGATTAAATCATTTAGCATCTCTAAGCTTTGATTTCCTGATCGAAAAATGAGAGAAGAAAAGAAAAGTCTGGCTTTAGTTAAATTAAAAGGAGAAAATGGATTTAACAAATGAATGTGCTGGGTGAAAGGAAAAAATATTGACTTAAAAAAAAATTAGTGTGGTCCTTGGTCTCAGGCAGTTTACAGTCTAATGGAAAAAGAGCTAATGTAACATGAACTGCACATTTACAAGGTGCTATGAATCATGGAAGAGCAAGATGACGATTTTGATTAGTGGATCAGACAAGACGTGGAAGAGAGACAAGCTTTTCAGATGGACTTTGGACACATTAGAAGTGTATTATCATCGCTACTCAGGTGGGGCAAGGTAATTCCAGCTGGAGAAGGAAGGCACTGACTGAATCTGTTTCTACAATGAGGAGCGCACAGTACCTAGTACACAGTAAGAAGTGGTGCGGTGGAAACTTAGTGTGGGAGAAAGAGTTCAGAACACCATGGAGAACAACGAACTCTACAAGTTATAGGCTGGGCTGTTACTCTGCAAGAAAGAGAGACTGAAAATTTATGAGCATGATAGTTTTTGATCATCTGTTACCATCTGTTCTATAAGAAAATAAGCTTTGGTAACAAGGCAAAGGAAGAATTGGTGAGAAGAAAGAGTCAAGTCTGAGAAAGTAGCTGGGAAGGAGAGGGACCTGAAGTTGGAGACCCCAGAATTAGAATCCATAGACCACGAGGCTCATTTATGGTTTGAGGAATGAAAGAGTAAATGTCAAGGATGGTACTGAGGTCTGAATCCCAGAAAGTGGAAAGATGCTATTAAATGAATGGTGCTTTTAGGAAAAGGAGAAGCTGGTTTGGGGAAGAAAATACTAAATCTAGCAATAAATTCTGTGATTCTAAATACCAGCAGGAGGAAAACAAATTAATCAAAAACATATTTGAGGTTCCCATGGCTTCTCTGATTCACTTTCCTTCCTCCACACTGCCTGGCCTGGAGAACACCAATAAATGCGAATCCAGTCCTGATGGAAGGGCTCTGGTGTGGGGTCTGGGAAGGCGAAGAAGAATGTGGAAATGGGAATGAGGCTATGTAGAAAAACATCACCTACTGCACATTTTTACTTCTTCTGTGAGAGTTTTTATGAGGCTATAAATGTTAAAAGTAACACAGACAATTTTTGCTTTTAACATTTAAGAACTGACCTGTGAACAGGTTTATACATCAAGCAATCTCTGCTTGTCTTGTAATGAGATGCTGATTTTCTTTGCTGCTAAAAAACACACTTTCATTAACATTTTGCTAGCTAATTACAGTTAATTATGAACATTAAATTCATATGTGATTACTTACAGCATTGCCAAATCTGTATGTGTGAGAGGGGAGGGGCATTCTAGTTCATTCATTCAAGTTACTAAAAATTGCACTGGGTTGTAATACCAGGATTTTATATAAAAAATACCCTTTTGGAAAATCTTCACTATTCTTATTGTAGTTAAAATTTTTGTTACTTATAATTTGTTTCATTGAGGTACCCAGGGCATTTTATGCTCTTAAATATACATTTAACTGAGCCAGCCCTGATGGACTAGCGGTTAAAATTCGGCGTGCTCACTGTTCCGGTGGCCCAGGTTCGCTTCCCGATCGTGGAACCACACCACCCATCCATCAGTTGCCATGCTGTGGTGGTGGCTCACATAGAAGAACTAGAACGACTTACAATTAGGATATACAACCATGCACTGGGCCTTTGGGGAGAAAAAAAAAAGAGGAAGATTGGCAATAGATGTTAGCTCAGGGCGAGTCCTTCCCTGCAAAGAAAAAAAAAAAAAAATATATATATATATATATATATATATATATATATATATATATATATACACATTAAACTTAGTTTGGGGAATAATAAATAGTCTTTCCTAATTTTATATGTGTATTTTAGTGTTATAATACAGCTTTTGCTTTGACAAAACAAGCGTGTTATGCATTTAATATGGGCAATTCTCAATTTACAGATAAGTTGTTTTTCAAAATGTTGTTGGTTGGTTGTTCTGGTTCCTTTTATGACACCTGGTAGAGCCACAATGGCAGGCTGTGGAACCGCACAGATGTCAGCTGTGGGTTCCTGTGATCTGCTCCTTGTGGAATTTCTCCAGACTACGATAACCTCTCCTCCCCCTACCCGAACAACAAATTTTGACATCATCATATAAATTTCATGAATAATCTTTGCTTCCAGGTAAAGGAAGATATACAGTCATCAGCTGGCTGCAAATACATGGCTACTGAATATGTCTCTATTAATAATCGGTGTCTATTTTAAAATATAAGGGAGGGAGTTAAGGAGAGAAGGAATATTTGCTATTCATGGTGCTGCCTAAGTCTGCCATTTGTTTTGTCTGTCTTCCCCGGAAGAGAGAGGGGCAGAATCCTCTACTATAGAAATCACAAATTGCCACCTACAGGTCAAATTGACCCACAGACATGTAGAGCTTGACCTACGCAGTGTTAAAGAAAATGAATTAATTGGCAATGTTTTTAAATTGCAAGATTTCACAGTAAAAACTAAATTTTCTGTTTCTCTTGAAAAATTGGAAAATCTGGCAGTACAGAGACTATAATAGCTAAGAGATGGCCATCCTCTTCAGGCACAGCATGTGCTTTCCTATTTCTGCTGCCTTCATCATGCCTTACCATTATCCTAACACAGACCAGGACTCAGTTCCTATTTATCATCAATTTGTAATAACTCCTGGCTTCTTGACTCATTTACATTACATGCTTCGTCTCTAAACGTATGGAGTGCGTCCTTCTCATGATGTCTTCCACAGCGAGAAGGTTCATTTGTGTGTGTGTTCATACATATGAATATATAAAGAGATGATAAATACACTCCCAGCATTATAATGCTGCTCTGCACCCTCATTTTCCTCCCGGTTTCAGCACTGTCTTGTGCCTCCTGCCTGTACTAGTAATTCACAAAATTTCAGAAAGCACCTGGGACGACAGGACAGGGAAACATGAGGAGGTCAGTGGACTCCACACTGTAGACAAAAGTGAGAACACGATTAACTTCACAATATCATTATTTATTAGTGGTTTCCACACTGTAATATTTTGAAATATTGACATTTTTATTAGGATGTGGGTCCCGATATCAAAAAATTGCCTTTTATATACTGCAACACAGATGCATTTTCTCTTTGTTTCTAAAGATGTATTTTGATTATTTTGTAGTATTTTTCTATGATCATTGATCAGAAAATATTATTATGAATTCCTATAATGGCATATTAAATTGGCAATTTTGTTGTTTATGTCATATGTTAAAAAATAAATGCTTTCCAAATAGGGATTCCTCCAGTAGGCATTCCACCAGGCCCCTGCCCTGGAATTCTCTCTCACTTTTCTCTACTTATCTAAAACCTGATCATCTTTCTTGGTTCACAAAGTCCATTGTTTCCACAATTTCGGCCTCACACATCTAGTTAGCGAATAGGTCAGCTTTTAAGCCATATAGACTTAAAAACTTACTTTTGTGGGAAGTTTATATTCTCGTTTAATTTTTCCACTGTAGAAATTTTATATTAAAAATCTAGTGTCTGTAAATGCAAATGAACATTCCATATATTTTAAATGCCTTATATTTTCAGTGATTATTTAAAATTACTATTGAGTTATAAGAACCTCTAAGAATGAGCTCCTTCAACACCAAGTCAATATTTGTTTCTTCAGAATGCCCAGACAGTTTTCAGACAAAACAAACACCTTTTCCAGCCGCCCTGGCACCTTGCAGGAGTGCTGATTATAATTATGCATAGCCACCATCATGGAAATCACTGATAAACCAGGCTTTAACCAGGTGACACCATTCCTTCTTAAAGAACTGTGAAAAATAAGCAGAAGTAAAAATAATTGTGTTAGAAGATTTAATTCCAAATCTTTTTTTAAGCCAGGAAACTTCTTAAAATGTAGTTTTCATTGTGCAAATAAATTTCTTTTAATTTGAACTTTGATCATAATATCATGTAAAGAACACTGAACTCCTCAGAAGACAGTTTTTCTTTTAATCTAGAACCTGAGCGTCACCATCTAGTTATATAATGTTGACAAATTACCTGAGAATCAATTTCCTTAAATGCAAATTGAATCTATGATCTACAGCATAGAGTTTTATGCAAATTAATTGAGGAAATATATCTGAAAGCACTTTGAAATCTTTAACTTGCTATAATAATATAAATTATTTCATTCCAATTGTTAGATAAATGCTATTAGAAAGATACTTATTCAATACTTAATATATGCAGAACACTGAATTAGGCACTACAGGGGATAAAAGGAGAAGCAAAATATACTACCTGCTCTTAATACCTTTGTAGCTGGGAACTATAATGGAAGGAATGAACCCCCTACAGAGCAAGTGAAGTAAAAGCAGTATAAACCATGTGCTATGGACATTGGAAAGAGAGAGATCAGGAAACTCGGGATGTTTGGTATGTATCCTTAAAGACAGAAAGATGAATTTGGGGAAAGAATATTCCAGACAAAAGAGACAATAAAAGCCAAGACATAGAGATAGAATGCTTGGAATATGTTTGTGGCATGTTAAATAGACCAGTAGGCCACAGCAGAAGATAAGTTAGAGTTGCTGTGGGTGATATGGCTAGAGAGGGTGATTAAGTATTATAGAGTCTAAGTTTATATTTAATATATGTGGAAGTGAGACCTTTTAAAAAAATGTCTTCATGTCTCTGACATAGAATCATTGACTTTTAAGGGATAAGGGGACTTCAGATATCATTTAACTTCATGTATTTTTTTACTCAGAGAGCTTCAGTGACCTGTTTAAGATCACAAAGCTAACTAATAACAGAGGGATTTAAAGAAATACTGTGTTAGGAAGATTAATATTGTCCCAGAGCATATGTAAATGCCACAAAAGATTAAGATGGTTAGTAAAAACATTTAAGAGATCATTTCAATATTCAGATGATGAAAAAACCATTTAATATGTGATGTAGGGTAGTAACAAGTCCAAGAGAAGGGATGTGGTGAAAGGTGGGGAAACGATAAGAGGGAATGAAAAGTGTCGATCCAACTTATCTGGAAGGACCATAGCACCTTTAACAGCGGAAAGTACACAAGGCAAAGAGCTGGTCTGAAGGCAAGAGAATGGGTTCTGATCAATGCTTTCTGAGTTGGAGTTACACTTGGAGAAATCAGGAAGAGATATTTAGTAGACATTTGGGGAAATGACCTTTCTGTTGCTCAGGAGAGAAGTAGAATCTAAAGTGATAGGTTTAAGAACCATCTATACCTATCTGAATCTATGGGAATTAAAACTATTTCATGTGATAATGATATTTTGGAGCCTCTGAGGTGTTTGTGGGGTTTTCTTTATTATTATTTTTTTAATCTCCTACATTGTATCCAATTTTTCTTGATATATTCTCTAATCGCTGGATAACTGAAGATTATTTTAGAACAACATAATAGCACTTGCAGCATTAAACATTGAATAAAAACTCCATGAGGAGAGAGGCATAGTATTTAATTCAACATTGTATTCTCAGAGTCTAGTGGTTGGCAAATAATACATGCTCAAAAATATTCCTTGAAAGAATGAATGTTCTTACTTCAATAGTAGTTACATGTTTTGAACTTGGAGATCATCTTTCTAAAGGCTTCAACTTTTTAAATTTATAGCTATTTAACTTGTGTGAACAGACCTGGATTCTGGCTTGGTATATATTTGACTTGATATATTGCCACAAATACTTCTTATAAAATGTGATGTAGTCATAAAATGAAGTAACATAAAATTTGGGTATTTTATTGGATATTCGAAGCAAGCCCAGGATACTGAAAACCATTGCAAGTAAATATGTGGTATCATGCTGTTAAGTGACAAGTTTAACTGCAAATTACATTATTATATTATTTTAAAAGACTGAATTATTTCTAATGTATTTATAATAAGTTTTCAGAACTAACTGATCTGGAAGCAGTGCCCTTTGAAAATACTTTATAATATATATTTTCTCTTTTTAAGGGTAGACATTCCTATGGTTTAGGAATAGTAGAGGGATGAATAGATTTAAATATCAAAGTTTTGCTGAATATAGGAGAAAATAAGAACTTTTTTTCATGTGCCCTATACTCAAAATCTGTTCTGTAGTGCTGTTGTCAGGAAATAAATGGCAAAGGAATGCTCATACTGGTGTGTTCTCATTTTCTCTTGTTTGATCAACTGGATAAAGGTCTTTGTTAATTAAGTGAAAATCCATATTATTTTATCCCTCGTGCCTTTGATTTAAAGTCACACATACAGCTATGTCAACATTACTGACACTAAATAAACAAACATCAATTAAAGAAGAAATGCAAAAGTATGCTTCGAAGGTACCTATGAAGAAAAAGCACTCACCAAGCAGTTGATCTCCCCAAACAGAATTTTTCAAGCCCACAGCACCTGTCTTCATGGTATTCCATGAAAAGAACCAAGCAAGCAAACAAAGCTTTGTGTGGGTGGTCTCCTACTCGATGCTCATCCCGTTTGATTGAAAGTACTAGCCTGTTCTGTTTCTGTCACTGCTGGAAGAATAATGGCCATGGGCCCTTGACCTCTGCAGTTTGGGATCTCAAACCTCCACTCTGGGTTTCTGCCAATTAAACTTAGATCTTTCTCCCTGATTGAGATTCTTTTAATACTATCAAATAGAAACAGGATGGTGCCTCTGTAACACTCAGGTTGTTGGACAGAGCTTAGGCTGTGTGTAGGTTTTACTCTGTTAAGTCAGTTTTCTCTGCCACGTCATAGCAGTGTTTCAAGGGGCACAGTTGAACCTGTTGTATGTCTAGAGCCTCATGTTAGCAGAAATGTGATGGTGCTCCACTCTGAAGAGTAGCTATAACACAGATGGTGAAGTGTCTTGGGGAAGCAATAGGAGTGTTCGTATATTCCCAAAATCTTAATGAAGAAGCCAGAGAATAGTTGGCCATCAGGGAAGATTCGTATTCTTTTTAAAAAACTTATTCTTATGATTATAAACATAAGCTGCTGGACCATAGTCATAGTTTACTTTATTCAGTAAAAACTAGACGGTAGTCAGTTTCTTCTAGGAAACAGTATTATTGCTGAATGATGAGTGGGATAAAAACACTAGTCTATGTGCATTTGCTAGGCGTACATTTAACGGCAAGGATGATTTCAGAGAAATTAAGACTTATTTGAATAAAAGCCAAGAGGGTATTATATAAATAGCATTTTATAATTTGTGCCTCTTGGTTAAAATATTGTTTCCCAAGTTTAAATATGAATTTGTAGCCCAATAGATGAGACATTCTTGAAAGCCAATTATTTAAAAAATAAATTGTTTGGCAGACTCACAAAGGGAATCCTAAACCAAAACATATGTGAAAGGTGTTGGAGATTTCTAAATTTCAGTTCGGTTCAGAAACATTTTCTGTGCCAGCCACCGAGCCGAGAGCTGAGCTCTCATCACCAAATAAGGCCTCGTGCTTTGTCTCAGAGAGGAGCTTACGGTCCAGAGGACCTGAGAGACACTCAAAGGGAGGCTGTCAACACACTGAGGCCATGGTGGGGTGCTAAGTTTCAAAATTTGTGCCCCCAAACAATTGTTAACATAAAACACACACAGCAAAAATTATATCAGCTGTATATTTGATTTAAATCTCCCTTTCGGTTCTTTGTTTTCGACATATGGAATTCAGTTCATGCAGCCGTGTGGTCATGACTGAGAGGACTATTTGCTACCTTGACTTAGAGAGGCTCTTCTAAGCATTTGTGAGCTTACTGGACCCACTGAGGCTTGATGTAAATTTTTAGGATGAACTTGGAAATGATAAAGCAGGAGATCAGTTATCCCTTCTGGGGAGCGTGTTGGGTGCTTTTCCAAAACAGCCAAAAACTCTAAGACAGGCACACCAAAACGTACCAATACACTTGTTATAAGCAGCAAAGGAAGTGATTTCTAAACCCACAGATGTTAAGGAAAAAAAGTTATCTAAATATGTATATCTAAGCCTATATCTAGAATAAGCCATTATAATACCTCATCTATATAGTTAAAATAAATATACTTCTTTTCACATACAGGAAAAAAATGGAAATGAGTTTTCCTTGCTATTTATTTCTCTTGGATTTATGATCTAAGGACTAAAGTATGAAGGATGCCTGTTTCAGGAGGGCATTTCAGACAAAGTTTCAAATGATGCAAGGTGAAAGAGAGAAAAAAGCTTGAAAAATCACAACTCATTAAGTCTGAGTGTTGCAGTGAAAGGGACAAATAATCTAACTCTAAGTAAGGAGCCTAAACTTCATCCTCTATAGATACCATTCAGGTCTACATGTGTAGGATTCAGTTATATTCAAATTCAAGTTGGAGTGGGAAAATTTGTTTCCTCCCTAAACTAAGACTCATAAAATAAATGGAAAAGGAGAATGGAGAGTTACCTCTAATTCCTGTGTGCTCCCTGTAAAGCTGGACCCAGTCTGGGCTAAAATGCATTCAGTCTAATTAAACATTCCAGGGCTGTGTGAGAGGATGTATAAAGGATAGCCTCTGATCTACACCTAGCAGCTTCATGAACTCGGATGGCTCCACCTGATGTAGCTCAAGCTTCTTGTTTCTATTTGTCTTAGGCATTTTTAAAATTTCCTATTCATTTTGTGTACTCCCATTTGAGCATGTGTGATTTGTAAACACCGATATTTGATGACATGGTTGCTTTAATGGTTTCCTCATCTGTGAAAATAGGGACTGAAATTCCTCTTCAAAAGTTCTATGGTTTTGGGGCCGCTCGGTGGCGCAGTGGTTTAGTTCACGCTTGGCAGCCCGGGGTTCACGGGTTCGGATCCCGGGCGCCTGCCGACGCACTGCCTGTCAGCCATGCCGTGGCGGCGTCCCATATAAAGTAGAGGAAGATGGGCACGGATGTTAGCCCAGGGCCAGTCTTCCTCAGCAAAAAGGGGAGGATTGGCAACAGATGTTAGCTCAGGGCTGGTCTTCCCCACAAAAAAAAAAAAAAAAAACCACAAAAAAGTTCTATGGTTTTATGAATTTACAACATAAAACTCTAATTTCAAACTATCCCAACATCAGTGCTCTAGTTTGCTGTACGTTATGCATAGAGATTTTTCATTTTGGAATACACCTGGATATCTACGTAACTAAGTATTTTCCTCTGGGTCTAGTGTAGAGTCATCAAATAAATCAGATGGAAGCCTCACGGGCAAACATCTTTGTTCTGTCATGATTTAGGTCAGTGGGTGTCAAACCTGCTCAAACTTCAGTATTGTCAGAAAGATTTATTTAAAGTCTACATTCTTGAGCCCCACTCAAAGAAATTGTGATCCAGTGGTTTACAGTGGTATCCAAGACACATATTCTTGTAAGCGTCTCCTGAAAGCCTTCCTCGTACACGGATCGATTTAGGAGTCTACATCATCCAGAGTAGCAAGTGCCTAATGGTATTTTCAGTATGTCGGTGCTGTCAGTGTGGTTGAGTCCTTTAGATGCATAAAAAATAAGGTGAAATTAAAGCCATATCTTAGATAACACAAGAAAATTCCCCACATCAGGGTCCAATATCTGAACATTATGGAAGTTTTAGGGGAGAAGAAAAAATTATCAGGCCATTTGGTTCAGTTTCCTACTTTGTGAACATAGAATATCTTTGGTCATATTTAGAAACATCACATTTAATAACAAGATATTAGCAAATATGTCATGCAACCGAGATTCTGGTAAATGTTCAGCTGGTGAAAATGTTTTAGCTGGTAAGAATTCTTAGTTTGCTTACTTAGCAAAGAATTTTTAGTTCCTTTACTTGTTCTTCATGCTGACTCTAAGCTGTTACTGGTCTGATCAAAATATTTCCCTCAGTATTATTGTCAAGTGGTCAGGGGTCTAGAGAAAGGAAAGAGCTGGCCATACTATCTAGAAAATATTTTTTTGATAACTTTAAATATTCATAAATATATGATTTTAATTTTTTATGATGTATTCTTGGATGGAGAGAGAACCTTTGCATCAGGTTATAGCTACTAATTTATTTTAAATTTTAATATACCTTAAGCCAAAAATTAATACACCTTAAGCAAATATTTTATCTAGTGATGAGCAATTACAAGATGTTCTGACTCATTTAGCAATGAATCACACAATTTAGAATTTTTTTCTTTTTTGTTTTTTCTTACCTTTTTCTTTCTTTTAACTGCTGAACATCTATGAAATTATTATTTTCCTGAGTAATTTGTTGGATTTAAGAATATATGATACATGAGCATGTCCTGAAAATTCAAATTCCCTTCAATAAAGGGCCCCGTGTCACTGACACCAAAGCCTGCATCATTTGAAACGTTTTGTCTTCTTCCTGGAAGTCAGGAATTTGACTCTGATTCAAGGAGCACATACACATATATAAGATGGCGAAATAAATAAAAATGGATTAACTTCATAAATTAATTTGATGAAAGGCATAGGTAGAGGTGAAAAGAGACTTCCTTTTCTTCAACATATATCAATGATGGAATTTGTGAGTTTAGGGCCTCAGCAACTGCTCCTCCTGGTCCCATTATCCAGTGGCATGAAGTTGTTAGGATGAAATAAGAGGGAGGAAGGGGAGGATGGGGCTAATGTTGATTTTTGCTTCAAGCCCAATCCCAAGGGTTGTAATTTTCATTCCAGAGCATAGGGGAGGCAAACAAAGTGCACGTTTAGTTGATAACACCTTGAACTTCTGCCACACTCGGTGGCATGGTTGGGGGGGTCTCCTTGGTCTTTGCACTAAGGGCCACAGGCCCAGATAAAGGATCACATCCGCTTTCTTTTCAGCTGTAGCTCCCTCAAGCACTAGAGACGTGTAAGTGGATAAGTTTTGCCGATAACAGAAGTGTCAGTAAGATAATAAGATAATGTTTATAACCTTTTTTCCCAGAAAAGAATTTATATCCACAATACTCCTTTGTTCATTAATCCTTAAACTCTAAGCCTAAAGCACACAGTTTTTATCGGCATAAATTCCTCTTCTGACCCACTTTTCCCAGCCAGTGCAGGATTACGTGTCCTTTGAAAGTCTCTGCTCGGGCTGTCAGCGTTATTTGGAAGGCTGTGCAGCACGGCAGAGCCAGCCTCTCCCTGCTTTTACTGATCCTGTTCTTTCCAGGTTGTCATTTCAGTTAGTTAGTTCATGATCGGGTCATATGCATGTTCCTTTTTGGTTTGAGTGTGGGGGATTATTTTGTATCAGAAGCAGACCCCTGTATCTGCTTACACAGGAGAGAATGGAGAGAAAAGAGCAAATGTTCTAAAAGGCAACTGCGAAGGGGTCATTTTTTAAGTTCAGATTATCTATCAAATCCATTGTTATCCTGACACCTTTATGAAATTGGAAGAACAGTGAATTTTTACCGGCATATTCATGGTGAGCCCTTCAAGAAATAATAATTTTAAAACTCTAAAAATATTGGTAACAATATTTAATTAAATATTCCTTTGCTAATTTATGAAAGACTATTAAAAACTGTGCTGTCTGAATACATTTAATCCAAATATTTCCCCCCCACAACCTTTTTAAGAAACAAGAAATAAATTCAGAAAAGCTTATCTTTTACATAAATACATGATAATGAGACTGCTAAATACTTGCCAATTCTAGTTAAAACATAACGTGAGTGATTGAGAAAAGTTTATTTTTTAAAAGAGCTTCATGGCGAAGTGAAATCTAAGCACAAGCAAAAAACGTTACCTCCCAGCTGAAACTAGCGTTATGACTGAATATTTCGAAGAAGGTAACTGTTAATGTTATAATCTCCTTTCATTGCTGTCAGTTCCCTTGAGTTTGCATTGTGTTGATTCTAGCACGGTTGTCCAGGCTTGTGGTCAAGGAGTCTGGAGTCAGACTGCCCGGGAAGCCAGGCCGATTCTGCCACTTAATAGCTGCTGTGAATGTGGCAGGGTATTGAAATATCTGTGCCACAGTTCCTCAACTGTATAAGGATAAAAATAATTGTCACATGTATGGTAACTATCCATCCTAGTCTGCCAAGGATGGTCCCCATTTATGCCAGTTGTTCTGAAGTAATTGTTACTAGCTCCCCCTTTCACACTCAAAAATGTCCCATTTTAAATTATATAGAGGCTCTTTTTCTGTATGGATATTTTGAAGATTAAATGAGCTGATCCATAATCACATAAAGGGCTTAGAGAAATGTTACTTATAAATATAAGATTATTATATGTCTTGTCTATTATAATTCCAATGTAAAGAAACAGAATTGATAAGGGAAATCCAAAAGAGCTGCACATGCCCTATGCAGTAACATAATAGACAGTGAAGCTGTGTGGGCATCCAAGATACTCTCAAAATGTCGGTTTTCAAAAAGTCTGGTTGTGTCTTGTCTTATATCTAAATACAGAAGCAATGTTGTTCTATCACTGGGCCCACATTCCATAAATTTCAAACCACTAGAATAATAAAATTCAAAAATAGAAAATAATATTATTGGTAGAAAACACATATGGAAGTTAGTCTTGGTATTTCAAGTAGATATTATTTTAGGCAGATAATAGGTTATGTGTTAGCCATAATATAACTGGGTTTAATTGTTGGATAAACATCCTCTCCATAAAGATATAAAAGAGCACAGGTGGCCGCCCTTTAATATGATGGATGCAGGCCTGATGCTCAGCTGATCAGTATCAATATACCTGCACCGATATTAAAATATTGAAAAACCCCAGGTGACCCTTTTCCACCTTGGTCACCTCAGCTCTACCCAAGAACCTTAGTCTCACCCAGGACCCAATAACTAAGAGATTCCTTTCTGGCCCAGCAGTGGGTCCCCAGACCTGGGCTCCAGCTTAAGGCTGCGACTTTTCTACTGGGAGGTACCTGTGCTGTTCCTTTGATAGCCCCCCAAGTGGATGGCACAGGAAAACTATTCCAAAGCTTGATCAGGTAAAGGAGCAGTAAGTCTCCCCTCTCCATGCAAATTCGTGAGCTGCCTTCTTGGCATGAAGAGTCTGTTCTGAAGGTCATTCAAGCAAAGAAGAACAGATGGGAACCCTCAGACAGGCTTTCTGTCATTCTCTTTGACAGCATTTTTGGAGGGAGCATATGACTTTCCAGAATTATAAGAGTATTTTTATCAATAACCTCACTAAAACACATAATCTATTTTTCAGGATCATTTTGATGTCTAATTTATAATTGTACTATATTAGTTAGAGCAAGATAATTTTTAAAAATTGCATAATAACCTGAGTTTTCATTATGGAGACTATGACAATGAAATTATTTCATTTTCTTTGAAAGGATGTCAGAAAAGAATCTCCTTTTCTTTTGAAGAGATTTATGAATGACAAGCGACACCAGCTACTATTCCAAGGGGATAGACATGCATTTGAAACCAGTGACATTAATCAGGTCAGGGATTAAGCTGCACATGTGACAATAATGCAACAATAATGGAAGAGTAGACGTATGAGAGTGTCTGACTCTCCACGGGAATTGCTCTCAGAGACGCAAATGGGGAATGGAACGAAGAGGTTCTTCTGCTTCCAACAAATCGTGTCTGAGTCTTGTTCTAGTGCCAGGATGGTGATGAAATGCTTCGTCTCCAGCAGCACTGTCAGTGTGTTTGCATTAGCAGCCTGGGGAACGCTGCACAAGAGTAATAGAGGCTCCTAGAGAAGACAGAGGGGTTCAGAAGTGTGCAAAACAAAGCAAAACAAAAGTTGTTAATGATATTCGCCTTTCAATCACATTTTTATCATATTAAAATTAATATTTCACTGGTGTAATTTCTGATGTATAAATTCTCTCTTTTCATGAAAACGTACCACATTTTAGGCACATTTCAACTTGTTTTTACTAGTCTCACAAGGTACGTCTGAGAATTATTTTTATCCTTATACAGTTGAGGCAATTGTGGCACACATGTTCCAATAATTTTAACATGATCCATTTTACTTGGATTATGTTAAACTTGTTTTTTTCTTTATTGCTTGGCATCCTTTGTGGCCATTTTGGACTGTGATTGCCTGTTCTTCTCTACATGTTCCAACACCATTATCCGTACAAATGCAGTTTTCCCTTCCTGCTCCATGAGCCCTTCTCCGCTGATTCGAGTACTCGGTTATTTTTCTCCCCTCTGAACTCAGAGTGAGTACTGTCAGTGGCACTATGTGTGATAGACTGAGTAATGGCTCCCTGCAAGATATCCACATCCTAATCCCTGGAACCTGTGAATGTCACCTTATATGGCAAAATTGACTCCACAGATATGAATAAATTTAAACTCTAGAGATCTGGAGATTATCCTGGATCATCCAGGTGATCCCTAAATACAATCACAAGTTTGCTTCTAAGAGAGAGACAGAGAGATTTGACACAGGACGAGAAGGCAATGTGACCACAGAGGGAGAGATTAGAGTGAGGTGGTTTCAGGCCAAGAAATGTCAGTAGCCCCAGAAGCTGGAAGAGACGGAGCAGAGGTTCCTCCCTGAAGTATCCAGAGGGAGCATGGTCCTACCAGCACCTCAATTTCAGCCCAGCGATATTGATTGGAGTTCTGGCCTCCACAACTGTGAGAGGATAAATGTCTGTTGTTGTAAGCCGCAGAGCATGTGGTAACTTGTGAGGAAACTGACACACCCCAATTCAGAAATTGTGCATGTACAGATTTAAATACTCCTTCTTTTTAAAAACACAATTTTAACAAATCAAACATAGATACAGAAAAAGTGCAAAAATCTTCAGTACAAATGTGTTATCACATGAATTAGCACAGAGACCATACTTGAGTGACTACCACCCAGATTGAAAATTGTCCATCTCAATGACCATCCTCTCCCTTCTCCCTAAATGTAACCCCTATCCTGACTTCTAACACCATAGATTAATTTTGCCTGAGTTTGAACTTTATATAAATGGAATTGTATGGTATGTTTTATTTTTTGTCTGACTTTGCTTAATATTTTATTTGGGAGCTTCATTGACATTGTTCAAGTGAAGTAGTTCACTTCTTATTGCAGAGTAGTACTTGTAGGAAAATACCATAATGGATTTATCTATCCTCCTGTTGATACACATTTGTGTCATTTTCTGTTTAGGGCTATCATGAATACAGCTGCTGTGAACATTCTTGTACATATTTTTTAGAATATATCTAGGAATTGAATTGCTTAGTCATATGGTATGCATATATTCAAACTGAACAGATAGAGTCAAATTATTTTCCAAGGTGGTTATACAAATTTATATTCCTCCCGGCAGTATATGAAAATTCCAGTTGTTCTATATCCTTACCAGATCTTGTAAATGACCATCTTTTATTTTATTTTTTTAATTGAGGTATAACTGACATACAATATTATATTAATTTCAAATGTACAACATAATGATTCGATATTTGTATATATTGTGCAATAATCATCACAATAAGTCTAGTTAACATCTGTCATCATACATAGTTACAGAATTTCTTTTTATTGTCATGAGAACTTTTAACTTTTAAGATTTACTCTGTTAGCAACTTTCAAATATGCAATACAACATTACTAACTATAGTCACATGCTGTACATCACATCTCCATGACTTATTTATTGTATAACAGGCGGTTTGCACCTTTTGACCCCCTTCACCCATTTCGTCCACCCCCCCCACCCTCCACCTCTGGATTCCACATATAAGTGAGATCATATGGCATTTGTCTTTCTCTGGCTGACTTACTTCACTTAGCATAATGCCATCAAGGTACATTCATGTTGTCGCAAATGGCAAGATTTCATTATTTTTTATGGCTGAATAATATTCTATTGTGTGTATGTATATAGGCATATATATACTACATTTTCTTTATCCTTTCATCCATCAATGGACACTTAGGTTGTTTCCATATCTTGGCTATTGTAAATAATGCTGCAGTGAATATGGGGGTGCATATATCTTTTTGAGTTAGTGTTTTCATTTTCTTGGAATAAATACCCAGAAGTGGAATTGCAGGATCATCTGGTAGTTCTATTTTTAATTTTTTGATAAACCTCCATATTGTTTTCTGTAGTGGTTGCACCAATTTACATTCCCACCAACAGTTCACAAGGGTTCCCTTTTCTCCACATCCTTGCCAACACTTGTTATTTCTTGTCTTTTTAAAAGATAGTAGCCATTCTGACTGGTGGGAGTTGATATCTCATTGTGATTTTGATTTGCATTTCCCTGATGATTAGTGATGTTGAGCATCTTTTCATGTACCTGTTGCCTATCTATATGTCTTCACTGGAAAAATGTTTATTCAGTTCCTTTGTCCATTTTTTAATTGGATTTTTTGTTTTTTGCTATTGAGTTGTATGAGTTCATTATATATTTTGGATATTAACCCCTTATCAGATATATGATTTGCAAATATTTTCTCCCATTTAGTTCATTACCTTTTCATTTTGTTGATGATTTGCTGTGCAGAAGGTTTTTATTTTGATGTAGTCCCACTTGTTTATTTTTGCTTTTGTTGCCTTTGCTTTTGGGTGGAAAAGATGGACATGACCATCTTTATTCTTTTATTTTTATTAAAACAAAAAATTTAGCCAACCTGGTGGCTATATAGTGGTATCTCATTGTAGTTTTAATTTGTATTCTCTGGATGAGTAATGAGTTTGAATGCTTTTTCAAATATTTATTGGCAATTTGAATATCTTATAGGATACTTATTTCAAAACATTGCCTATTTTATTTTAGTTTATATTTTTCTTATTGATTTCTAGGAGTTCTTTATGCATTCTGGATATCAGCCCTTTATAGATTATATGAGTTTGCAAATCTCCCATTATTTGGATTGCTTTTTTGCACACTTGATGTTGTTATATAAATGGAATTTTTTTTTTTTTTTTTTTTTTTTTGTGGGGAAGACCAGCCCTGAGCTAACATCTGTTGTCAATCCTCCCCTTTTTGCTGAGAAAGACTGGCCCTGGGCTAATATCCGTGCCCGTCTTCCTCCACTTTATATGGGACGCCGCCATGGCATGGCTGACAGGCAGTGTGTCGGCCGGCGCCCGGGATCCGAACTCGTGAACCCCGGGCTGCCAGGCGCGAACTTAACCGCTGCGCCACCGGGCAGCCCCATAAATGGAAATTTTAATGTATTCCAATTCATCATTCCTTTCTTCTTGGTTTAATACTTTTTTGCCCTATTTAAGAAATCTTTGCTTTTCCCAAGGCAATAAAGATAGTATTCTATATCATCCTCTAGGGGGTTTGTTGCACCAACTGAGATTGAGGGTATCTGTTACTCTGTACCCTTACCTATAGTGTTTCTTTTCTTTTTTCTTTGCAAAACTGTTATGAAAAGGTACATCATTATCTACTGCATTCAGTAGCACCCCGCCTTTAAGAAAATATGTTTGTGTGCATGTGATTTTTTTTTATTATGAATGAAGTAGAGCCCATGGTAAAAGTAATGTATCATCTAACAGTTTAAAAAATACTTTAAGGCTTTAAAATCAGGGAAAAGTATTATGTCAGTAATGGTAATTTTTCTTTTCATGTATCACTCAACAAGAACATCAAAGTTCTTTAATTGCCACCATTACTAAAACTTAGTCTTGCTACTTCTCTGGTTTGAAATTCTAGGCAGAAAAGTGGTTTATAAATGATATAAAATGAAGGCTAAATAAGTATTCTTGTATTATTTTTCACGCAGAACAGTAACTGTAGAAGATTAAGCAATCATCCACTCATGGTAGAATTAGGTAGACATACTTACAGCTAAATTTAGAGACTTAGCTGCAAAATGATGTTTCATATGACATTCAAAAGCTGGATTAGAGAGGCAGTAAAATCTCTTGCGTTAAGAAAGGTGATGTCATGAAACATGATAAGGGGCAGGGTGCTGAAGTGGACTCATGAATTATCTTATCATCTCCTCGTGTAAGAGATTGTGTTCAGTTCGAGAGAAGGATTCTAGTGTTAGAAAAAGATAGAATTCCTTGATCTAGATTCTACAGCAAAATCATCATAAGTAGACTCATCGTAGATTGAAAAATGAAAAGAAAACATAGAATGAAAATGACTACCTTCTATAAAATGCATAGGCTGCATAAGTTATATGTGAGAAAGAAATACTAAATTAAAAAAAGATAAAGGGAAGGATGATGAGAAAGAATGCTCGATGTGAAGAAAATTTTGGACTTGGAGTATTTTGCCTATGTTTTCTAAATATACTTAACAGAGGACTAGAAAGAGTAGAAAGCCTTTGAAGAATAAAAACATCAAAAATTATAAAAAGGATGGGACTGAGAAGTTGTTTTAAACTTATCTAAAGAAGACTTTTTTTTTTTCCCAAATGTATTGAGAGAAGAAATATTTGGCAGAGCCCCATGACCTGACCTTGGTCATATTCTATGTCCAGAGCCTGGAGATATGAAGGTGATAAAGTTATAATCTAATAAATAATAATGTTTAAATTGCTTGATTTGATGCATAGTGTGTACTTGCTGCTTATAGCCACAGTGGCTCTCATGTCTGCTACCTCAGTAAAGCCTGTAGAGATGGCTCAGTACCGGGAGACTTGTTGACTAATTACACTGTTGACTCATTGTTTCTCCTAAATGTTTCATAAACAGAATGAAAATGATGGTGAATTTGCTCTTGTTACTTTTGGAAAAGGGAAAAAACTAGTTTGTATACTGCTATTCAAGTGTGGTCCTCGTAACTGGCAGAGTGCCAACAGTTGTTACCCGTGCACAATGCAGTAAATACAGAAAATCAGAGTACAGCCATTTGACTGAGTACTTTAATGTCTACTGAATCTAATGTTAAAAAATCTGGACTTAGGGGCCGCCCGCTGGCGCAGCGGTTTAGTCCACGCTTGGCAGCCCGGGGTTCGCGAGTTCGGATCCCGGGTGCCCGCCGACACACTGCCTGTCAGCCATGCCGTGGCGGCGTCCCATATAAAGTGGAGGAAGATGGGCACGGATGTTAGCCCAGGGCCAGTCTTCCTCAGCAAAAAGAGGAGGATTAGCAATGGATGTTAGCTCAGGGCTGGTCTTCCCCACAAAAAAAAAAAAAAAATCTGGACTTATACTTTGTATGACTGAGTTGCTGTTGTTTAATTTTCATTTATCTAGAAATTCACTTTTTTTTGTGTGTGTGTGGGGAAGACCAGCCTGAGCTAACATCTGTTGCCAATCATCCCCTTTTGCTGAGGAAGACTGGCCCTGGGCTAACATCCGTGCCCATCTTCCTCCACTTTTATTATATATTATAAAAATAAAACAAAGAAGCAAAACACTTGTCCTTCACCATTGATCATTTGAAAAGGGTTAGTCTATACCACTGTCTCCTCAAATTCCATCCCTGATGAGTGACAAATAGTTGAAGTCAGGCAACACTATCTGCTGGGACAAGTAATCCTTTGTCTTTTCTTCTCCCTCCGTCACAAATTCGGTTGAAAATTGAAGGCTTTTTCTAGATCGGTTTAACAATTTTCATTGAACAGATATAGTCTTCCAGTCTCTCTGAAGCACTCTGGAAATTCCTAAAATAAATTAAAATTTTTTAAGGAGTGCCCAGACTTGTGGGACAAATGAGTCTGGTTGAGTCTAATACGTGTAAGAATGAGTGTGTACTTAACCTGATACAGTGGAAAGAACTTTAGAGTCAAGCTTTCCTGGATTCTAATCCTGACTCTACCACTCCCTAGCTATAGTCCATCAACACATTTAACTCTTCTAAGTGTGGTTTCTTTATGTCTAGGACCTGAAGTACAATATATACACCTCATAGTGCAAAGATTAAATATATGGAATTAAAACACTTATCTCAGTTCCCAGTGAAATAGCATGCTATTAATAAAGGTAGGTCATTTTTCTCATTTCTCTCAGGAGAAAGTGAGAATTGGGAAAGACTTTATAGAAAGTGTAGTATTGGTTAAGCCTTAAACACATGGAAAAGTTAGCAAGGCAAAGCAGACTGGAATGAACTAGCTGAGAAGCATGAGGTAGCAAGATGTTTTTTAGACATTACAGGCAGCTCTAATACCAGAGCATAAAGATCAAGGAGGAAATAGCAGGTGTTGGGGCAGAGAGGAGGTAAGCAAGGGTCAGGTCATGAAGTGCCTTGCTTAGCATACTTGTAGGCAAGGAATTTTCTCCTTAGGTGGGACATTTGTAACCTGGGTGCATGGACCAACCCCCTGCCATGGAAAATGGAGGGATACTTGAATGAATTCCAAAGTATCAGTGACACCCTGAAGTTGCAGCTAACATTGTATGACTATGATTGTATGTGAAATTATTGAGAAAAAGAAAGGCCATAACATCTGCTAGATTCTTAAAGTTTGCATGGCTTCTAACAAGCTCAGAACTGTTGGTTTAAGAAAAAGGAAGTCACTGAATAGATTTACAGTGGGACAGGAATGCTGTGTGTAAAACACGTGGCCATGCTTCGCTTTTGAATGATAGTTAACTCAGGTAGAAGCATGAGGCAGATGTGAGAATCCCACTTGACTTCTAGGGTGGAGTCTGAGTCTTCATATCCCAAGCTCCCACCACACAGACTGCCCCATAGTGTCCATGTTTTCCCAACATTCAATAAATGTTTGAACAAAGGATAAGACTAAAGGCAGGAGAGCAAACAGTGGACTCATACCATTGTCCTCTCAGAGATGACAGGACAAGTGTCTAGAATTAAGGAGTGATAATCCAGATGAAGAAGAACTGACAGATTTGAGAGACATTTTAGAGGTAAATCAGCAAGACTCAGCAACTGACTGGTTGGCTGTGAGGGAGGAATTGAGAATGATTTCCTAGTTTGTAGGTTGGATGATGGATGCTGATGCCCTTCTGTGCCTCTCTTTAAAGGCATTTATCTTATACTGCCTTCTATTATATTACCATGAACATTCTGTAGCTCCCCTTTAAGACTGTAGGTTTCTTGAAGACACATTTAATTTTTCAATTTTTGTGGTATTCTCAATGGCAGTTGGTTTAGTGATGTCCAGCTAAGAAGTACTCAGGCAATACATGTTTTTAAAAAATTAAAGATGCCACAGAGGATATAGTCAAATATCTAGTACTTTCAGGAATGCCTCCCTCCCATTTTCAAACTTCCTGAGAATTTTTGCCTCACAATAGTTTTAATTTATATGAGGGAACAGTCCGGATCCAGGAACCTCTCATAGACTGGGAATAAAAAGCAGAGTAGTGTGGCTGCACTTCATAAACAGTGACCAGGGGAGAGGTTGCACAAATGGGGTATGGGAGCTCCTACTGGAGACTCAACAGGAGCAATTTTTCACTGATCTGTTTTACGTTTTCAGTTTCTGATTTCATTTGGAAAGTTCTGCTCCTCAAGAAGGTAAGGAATGAAACTCAAACAAAAAGAAATGTGTTTTTACAAAACAGATACAGAGATTTAGGGGACTATTTTCATGGTAGCTGTGTTATAAATCTTGAAAATTACATCAGCGATGTGCTAAGTTAGCCCATTGCATGCATTTCCTCAAAAAGACACGGTCCATTGATGGTCAGGTAGAGTTCAAAGGGTAGTGGCCTGATAGTGTAGAAAGACGGTGTGATGTGTTGGAAAGGACAGTGGTTCTAGAACCAGAAAGACCTAATTTCAGTTTTCCTCCTGAGAAAGATGTCTGACCTCTCTGAGGAATATTACCATTATCCCTTGAAAATAGGAATAATGATAACAGCTAATATATCCTGAGCAATATAATCTGTCTGTAACTGCTCTAACTGCTTTTATTTATTATCTTAATTTATCCTAACAACTCATGAGATAGATGATATCATAATCCCCATTTTACTGATAAGTAAACTGAAGCTCCAAAGAATTAAGTAACTTTGCTAGACAACACAGGAATGAATGGCAAGGAGAGTGTTTACCTGGCACTCTGGCCCGGGGGACCTCACTGTGAACTACTGCAGACCTTGTTGGACTGTAATGAAGTAAATGATAATTACTCCATCCTAGAAAGTAATATTGGGTAAACATTTGATTCAATATCAACATTAGTAATATTAACACGACAATTGGCCAGATAGTCTTTTGCAGGGAGAACTGTGGATTTCAGTACAACTTATAACATGGGGGGTTTTAAAGGAAAAATTAGTATTGAGCCTCAAATATTTGACTTGCTCATGAATGTTTGGATTATATTTGTATATAAATTAGGGATCTCCCATACCAAAAAATGAGGAGGACAATTTTCTGAATAGGTATTATAGCTGTGTATAGGGCTTCAGTCCCTCTCCCCTGTTTCCATCTCATACATTTTTTGGATTCTTCCCAATTCTTTGTGGAAAGAGGGGAATTGGGCAAAAGAATGAATTATCTCCGATCTTCACAAAGCTTTGTGAAGAAAAACAACTCATCTTTTGGAAGATCTTGAATTCTTTGTCAGATTGTTTCAAATAAAAATCATTGTCAAAAATAGTCAGATAAATGCATATACTCCAAAAACCATTCACTAGTACACATTGATAAGAATTCTACCCCCCAAAGCATAATATTTAAAATAAATTTGAGCCTGAAGGCCAGAAATAATGTTAGGACATTGAAGATAATAAAATAGGGCCATGACAGAGGTAATATTATGGGAGGGGCTTCTTTAGATAAAAGTGGGCAGGCATGTCTTCCCAGACTAGGTGCAGTTGAGATCTGAATCGTAAGGAGGAGGCAACCTTGGGAAGATCTAGGTTAATCTCCTGGGCAACTACCCCAGTTCTACAACAGGTTTGGTGTGTTCAACAGACAGATCTGAGAAGACCCTCTGTATAAGTGTTTCTGGAAGGAACTATTTTTATTCCTAGGAATTTTTATTTCTAATAAGCAATTCACATATGTCTTGTGTGTGTTACAATTTGAAAACCACTGCTATACTTAGGGAAATGTGAAGGAGACCAAATCCTCCAGCTGAGAATCTTCTCATCCCCCATGAAGGTCTAGAGAGCGTGGACTTTGGGTCACACAGACTTACATTGAAAACTTGGGACACTTACCCAAGATTCATCCACAATTTCTTCATGTCTTGAAAGCAGAAAACAATAGGATTTAGTGAATAGGATTGTTGTGAAGATTAAATGAGACAATGTAAACTTTTCTCAGTAAATTGATAGGTACTTTGTATATTCTCAATAGGTAGCTGGCAGCGTGACTGGTAATTTGAGAGGCAGACTGGATAAAGACTAAGGAAAATTGGTTTTTTTTTTTTAATCATTTATTTTGTGGTGGAATTTGAGGATTATTTTGGCTAGAATTTTGAAACATCATAGCGATTTTTAGTGGTAGACAGATTGCACTTCGATACAAATTAGACAGTAATTCAACAGACTTTATTTAGCAGGATTAGCTCAGAAAACAGCAGCAGAGCAATGCCCTGAAGTTATGAAAGTGCACAGATATCCTGTTTAAAACTGAAGCTCTCATCTTGGCTTGGAGACAACAGTTATGAGTGATAGCTACTGTGTTCCAGGTGCTTCAGACTTATTTTCTCTTTCAATTAGCACAATCGTCCCATGAGATAGGTATTATTATTTCCATCATTCAGGTGGGACACTTAGGTACTAATAATTTAAGTGACTTGCTTAAAGCCACATAGCTAATCAGATACGGTGCCAAGATTTAAGCATAGATCTCTCTGTCTTCAAACACCAGACTTTATTCCAGAAAAATGCATTAGGTTAAAAAGAAATAACAGAATTTGATTTTAATTATCTCTGTGTCTTGGGTTAAAATGATTTGGGGACTTGAGTTGTACTAACTTGAATTAATTTTCCACTTGGATGTCAAAAGACAATCTTGGTTATGATTACATTCATTATTTATGAGTAATAAAGCTTGCAAAAGTTTAAAATTAGAGAAGTACAACTTCTATATCTCTTTGAAGAGAAACCCAAGGCAAATGCCTAACTAGAAACCTGTTTATCCACTCTTGTGGTTTTAGGGCATAAAGTGGCTTGTTCGACTTAATCTTGCTAAGTCACTCGACTTGTGCAATATGAAATCCTTCAAATAACACCATCCCAACTATCTACACGTGTCGTTTTGCCTAATAAAATATGTTTTGCTTTTTGAGATTCGGGAATAAAAATGGCTATAAATCAGTGGAATGAAACTTCCCTCCACGTTAAAAAGGCGATCATAAGCTGTTAATACTCAGGTCAAACTTTTGGCTTCTAATAGCTTGTCACTTCCTCTTTTAAGTATGCCTTATTTTCACCAAAAGATTTTACTTGTATCCTGAAAATTAAAGAGAGAGTCTTGGCTAATGCTTTCCTCATGGAAACAACAGTATTTTGTAAAATAAATAAGCTTTGAGTCCATGTTCTGCTATTCTCCTTGAAGTGCATGCAGGAATGGCAAATATTATGTTTCCAGAGCAAAAGCAGAAAAGTGCAACACTGTTCTCTTTTGAAAGATTGAGTGAGGCCGAGTCCACTTCATCTCAACATACCGTCACATGAAATTTGGAAACAAATGGTTTCCCAACCTAGGATGAAGAAAAGAGAAATGTGTTGCATATACATTGAAAAGCTATTGTAACATTGAAAAGCTATTGTATATATGATGAGTCTGGGGCTCTTCAAAGCTGTAGGAAACACGGTAGGATCTTTTGTCCTTCTCTTGAAAAGAATCAAAGGGTGGCTCTATTACTATGTAGAGGCACACTCCCAAGGACTCTGTTTAAATCTCCTCTCCAGCAGCTGAGCACTGCAGTCAATGACCTTGTATTTTAGACAGTGTCAGGGGAAAGAGATGCAGGAAAAAAGGAGAAAAGGGGGCTTCTGCATTGAAGGACTGATGAATGTGTTTAAAATGAAATGAGCATGTCTCCACTGTCCTCTGCATTTCCCCAAACATGTTTCTTTGTTTTGAAGCCAAATGCAATAACTTGGCTGAACTATGAGTCATATTGAATTAAATATTGTTTAAATAAAATAGCTGTCTCTTTAGGAAAACATCTCTGTAGTTCTTTGTTCATTAAGTCTGGTTCTTTAGATTTGAGATTTTATGGTATACAGTTTATTATATTTTTCCTGTGTGCAAATGAAAATGGATTTAAGAATGCATCGAGTGAAAGCGGAGTTCAAGAATTTTGGTTGGTGGGGGAAGCTGGGTTGTTAAATTCCAAGTAGTCTGGATTACTGAAAGCTGTGTGTGGTCTTCCATCATTCTGAAAGAATCTAGAGATCGAAAAATTTTGGCAATATATAGCTGTTTTCCAGTTAGTGATAACTGTTTTTTCTTTCCTTGTCTAATTCAACATTTTGTTAGGTGCAGTGCAACCAGATTCCTGTATGAGAATATATTTAAATCATAAAGGTCTGTAGAGAAAGTTTACACTGCTTGATTCTTGATTAAAGAATAATTACAATTCTTTAAACTGACAGAACTTTGAATTGAGCCATCAGTATTATCAGACTCTTATTTCTAATTGAACATATCATGAGTAAGAATGCTAACAAGCTGAATTTTTCCAAGACTTTTGTCTATTCTTATTTATTTCTGTGCAGACATCTTATAGTTGAGTTATACGAAATATTTTTATTCTACATTATTCACTTAATAGTCTATCATAAAATAATCTTTCTCTTGAGAACTCTTCATTAGCAGAATTACTTTTCTAACAAACTTGTAAGTGATCAGTCATGCATTTTTTCAGATTTCTTAATTGGCATCTAGAGCAACTTTGGAAAAATCCAACTACTTTAACTTGATATACAGGAGTTTTCCTCTTTGGATGGTGCTTATGTGACATTGAAGATTTTTGCATTTTTGCAAGTTGGTTGACTCTGCTTGTGCTTAGGAAAGCCCACCCAAATCCTCTTCTTTATCAACACCAAAAACTTCCAGTCATCCTTGAGTCTCTCATCTGAGGGTTCTCCACAAGCTATTTCCACTCCCTGGAAAATGCTTCTCTCTTTATTAACTCATATTTATCCTTTAGGTCACGGCTTATATGACACTTCCCCACAGAAGCTTTTCCTTATCCTTGATGTAAAGCAGCTGCCCTCACCTTAAACACTTATCCTGTTTTTTAACATACTTTGTGCATTTGTTACTGTGATTATTAGTTCCATAGATAGAGTGGCTCAACTAATATTTGTTGAATGAAGAAATAAGGCCAAACACTTGCTTCTGTTTAAGGTTTCCCTGTCATTTCCAGGAAGACTTAATCTTCCTTCTTCAATGCTCTCTTAATTTCCTGAGTCTTCTTGTTCTGCAATTGTTGGTGCACCACCATTCTAGACTATCCCATTGAGGGGAGAGGCCAAGAATTTTCATCTTTTTACCTAACCCCTGGCTCAAATACTATCTATTGAATGATTGAATAAATATATGCTTCAAGGAATATTTTTATTTTGTGAAGAGCATGATGTACTATATAAAATGTAAGCTTTATGTCTTAGAGAACGGTGGCGTGAAGGATCAGAAAACTTTATGGGCGAGGTGGGACAAGAGACCTCACTCAGCACATGAAATCTCCTACTACTCTTGCTATAAAGCGTGCTGACTAGAAGTCCCCACTGGAAGGCCACAATGTCTCCAAAGGAAGTTTTTTGAAAGCATGGAAAACCAATAAATAGTATAAATTTTGTGATAGACATGTGTTCAATGCTTCTTTCCATATGATGTTTCCCCTGTGGTCACTTAGGGGATTAGGGTGCAGGTGTGGGGTCTGTTGTATTCTCTGTTCTTTGAGATTTTGCTGGTACAATACACCATGTCAGCTCTTCACCCGTGCAAACTGCAAACATGTTGGTCTGAGGTATTATCTCCCTGTCTTTATATTTCTGTGTCTCACCACCCAAGGACTTTTAGTATTAATATTTTAAAATATTTCCTCCTAGTCTTATTTTCTGTGAATAATTTTTAACAATTGTTTTCATATTGAATATAGCCTGCTTTTAAAACTTAACAGCATGAGAAAATGTTTTCCATATCTTCAAATCTCTACATAAAGAATTGCAATGACAGCATAATATTATATTTAGTAGAAGTTCACTAATTTATACCATTCTCCAATTGTTATTATGTCTCCCTGCTTTTTTTTTTTTCTTTTATGCTCACCACTTCAGACCTACTGCTCTCGTCTTAGATCCACTGTTTTTGAACACCTTGTCCCAAAGGAGCTTTTCCAGAGCTGTCAAGAGCTCTAGAAAGGAGGTGCCAGATGAGGTGTTTCCTTCTCCACAAGTTTATTTCACTTGTTTACATCTCATGTGGGAACTCTGGAACGGAGGCCTTCCTGACAGTTGGAACACCATTGGTACTGATGGCTCAGTTCATCCATGCTGTCCTCTACAGCTTAGCAATAGGTTCAGATTTGGTTCTACCTTCCAGAAGTTACTTCCTTCCATTTCAGAGCCTCTCAAGACATCTGAGATTGTAATTCTAACTGTATGTTCTCCATATTCTGAGATAGAATCCAGCCACCACTTCCCGTTCAAGGGACCAAAGATTGGCACCTAATGTCTTTGAAGTCTGCTTTCATGTCTCCCAAGTGAGCTTAGAGGAAGTCAGACTTTATAATTCTCCAGTTGGTTGACCCACACAACACAAATGGAATATGCTTTAGGTATGGGGGAAGAAAATCTTGGTTTTTGATTTAATTTTGTTTTTTCAGAAAAGACACAGTTGTATTACTGTGGTTATATTTCCAAGATAGGTTTTTATTTAAAAAATATTTTTTATTGAGGTAACATTCATTTATAATGTTATACAAATTTCATGTGTATATCATTATATTTTAACTTCTGTATAGACTACATCGAGTTCACCACCAAAAGTCTAGTTGCCATCTGTCACTGTACACATATGCCCCTTTACTCCTTTTGCCCTCCCCCTCCCCCCTTCCCCTCTGTTAACCACCAATCTATTCTTTGTATCTATGTGGTTTGTTGTTGTTGTTGTTTTTATCTTCTACATAGAGTGAAATCATATAGTATTTGTCTTTGTCTGACTTATTTTGCTTATCATAATACCCTCAAGTTTCATCCATGTTGTTACAAATGGAAACATTTCATCTTTTTTATGACTGAGTAGTATTCCATTGTGATATATACATATCTCACATCTTCTTTATCTATTTATCCATTGATGGTCACTTAGGTTGTTTCCAAGTCTTGGCTATTGTGAATAATGTCACAATGAGCATAGAGATGCATGTATCTTTTTGAATTAGTGTTTTTGTGTTCTTTGGATAAATACCCAGAAGTGGAATAGCTGGGTCATATGGTAGTTCTAGTTTTAATTTTTTTGAGAAATCTCCATACTGTTTTCCATAGTGGCTGCACCAGTTTACATTCCCATTCAGAAATAAACCCACACATTTATGGACAGCTAATTTTTGACAAAAGGAGTCAAGAACATACAATGGAGAAAGGAAAGTGTCTTCAGTAAATGGTGTTGGAAAAACTGGACAGCCACATGCAAAAGAATGAAAATAGACAACTCTCTTACATCATACACAAAAATTAACCTAAAATGGAATAAAGACTTGAATGGAATACCTGAAACCATAAAAATCCTAGAAAAAAAATGTAGGCAGTACACTCTTTGACATCAGTCTTAGCAGTATCTTTTTTGGATATGTCTCCTCAGGCAAGGGAAACAAAAGCAAAAATAAACAAATGGGACTATGTCAAACCAAAAAGCTTCTGCATGGCAAAGGAAACCATCAACAAAGCGAAAAGACAACCTACTAATTGGGAGAAGATATTTGCAAATCATATATCTGATAATGGTTTAATATCCAAAATATATAAAGAACTCATAAAACTCAACAACAAAAAACAAACAACCTGATCAAAAACTGGGCAGAGGATCTGAACAGATATTTTCCAAAGAAGATATACAGATGGCCAACAGGCACATAAGATAGGTTTTTAAACAGACCCTTTTTTTCCGAAATGATTTATAGTAATATGAAGGATTACATTAGCCTTACAGATATTCTACAACAGTAGATAATACTTGTAAACAGTGAAAAAGCAATAATTTTTGTGGACATTTTTATTGCTACAGGGATCATTAGAGATCATTCTGGTTAATAAATAATCTCATTCTTCCTTTTATTTTGTAGATACAAGATCTCAGGTGGGAGGGAGAAGGGGGTGATGGGGGAGGGGGCAAACCCAGCCCTGTATTGGCAAACAGAGAAACTAGTTGGCTAATTTCAAAACTGGGTCTTATTTTTCACCCATACACTTTACCTTTTAATAATAATAAATTATTATCATGAAAACCCTAATTTTTGAAATTTAATACCATTTTTTAAGTTTGTGCTCATAATTTTTAATTCACCAAGACTAAAAGCTCAGAGAGTTCAATCTAGCAGAAAAAAGGGTAGAATGTGAATGAACAAAGGGCTTTGTCTCATATTTAGAGGCAGTTTCAGCTACAAAACTATACAGAAGACAGGGTGGGTCTTAGCAAGTTATGTAGTGCAGTCTCCCACCCCCAACCCATGGTATTTAGACCATTTCAAATGATCTTCCAGGTAGCCTTTCAGAGAAGAGAAAACCACAAAAGAGAAATTGAGCAAATATCAGCAGACCTGAGACCTGACCTCATCTAGAGGATCAAGGGAGCCTTTATGAGGTAGTCCAACTGAAATTACATTGAGCCTGCTGCTTGAGTTATGAGTAGGAGCTAGAAAAAGGCAGGAAGAATCCTGTCAGCAGGAGGAACAACATGTACAAAGGCCCTGAGGCAAAGAAGAGGAAAGCAAGTTTGAAGAGGTGAAAAGAATGCCAGAAGGGCAAAAACACAAACGAAATAGACAAATAGTGATGACTGAGATTTTCTGGTAAGGTAATCTCGAACCAGATCATGGCAGCCCTCGAAGGCCATATTAAGAATTTTGGATTTTGTTCTAAAAGTAAAGGAAAACCATTCAAGACAAGAAGAGGAAGCTTAAAAGTAGAGTGACCAAATAATTTAACATCCAAACCATGAATCCTTTGAGAGTGCAAAGGGGGCACTATTGATAATTTTGCAGGGAAAACAGCCACAAACTGAGCTTCTGGGGCAAATCAGGATGAGAAACACCCTTCTTAAAGGCTCCTGTGTATTGGCTACTTTTCCCTCTGACACATCTGGGAGATACATTCTGTATGTCTTCACTGTTGCCCTTCCCTGGCCAGGCTCACTGAATAGGACTGTTTCCCTTATTCCTTCTTTCATCCATTTGGCATTTTGCTTCCACTTCGCCAATCATACTCAACCATCAAAAAAACATAGAAAAATGGAAGCTTTTACTTTCTACATGAAGCTGTGTCTGACTCTGATCTCACTTTCATTCTCGGACCTGCTATGATGGTTTACTGAGAACATTGAAGAGAATTCGATCTTCTCAAGTTGTTTGGAGTGTGGTCTCCACGCACCCCTACCCTCTGCCTTGATTCCCAAACTGGCAAAGAAAATTCGAGAGGCTGAGGCATTTCTTATACTATATTTGATACTGCACAAACTTATGTGCACTGCAAGAACATGATGGAAACTGAAGTTAGTGTTGAAGTCGTCTGTCTGATTTGAAAAACAAGAGGTTATTGTTTTTCAGATTCCACATATAAGTGAAATCATACAGTATTTGTTTTTCTCCATCTGACTTATTTCATTTAGCATAATACCCTCTAGGTCCATCCATGTTGTCACAAATGGCAAGATTTCATTCTTTTTTATGGCCATGTAATATTCTATTTTGTGTGTGTGTGTGTGTGTGTGTGTGTGTGTGTGTGTGTGTGTATCCAGAAGTGGAATTGCTGGATTGTAATGGCAGTTCTATTTTTAATTTTTTGAAGAACCTTCATACTGTTTCCGTTTTTGGCTATACCAATGTCAATTATTATTCAATAAAAAACAGAAGAAGAAAAAAAAGAAAAACAAGAAGGTATCCAATTGAGTTCACAGGTGAAGGAACTCACCTTGCTTTGAATTCTGGCTCTAGCCTCTTCTACTCTTTACTGTGTGGCTTTGGTTAGGCTGCTCAAATTCACTGAAATTTAGTTTCCTTTTGTATGGAACAGGAATAATATTAAGGCCTAACACAAAGGCTTTGAATGCAAATTCAGTGAAATAAGTTTACAAGGCACCTAGAACAGTTACTCCTACTGGTAAACCCACAGGAGTATTTGGGTAGCTATTTGGGGCTATTGTTTTTGAGCATGTGTGGTTTTAACAACATGCCTTCTGGTCTCTATTTGCTCTAGGAGTTAGGAGCTGTAGCTTCAGGCTGTTGACATTTCACTACCCCTTGTCTTTATCTGCCTGTTCCTCCTAAAGGGGCAGGTGAAGTTCAGTTTCTAACTCAGTTTCAAAACACTGAGCCTCAGAGAGAGGATGGGTCATTTAAGCCCACTCCACTTAAAATTCTTCTGAGATAAGACATTCAGGAGAGGAAATTATCCTGTCAGAAGCAATGTCTCTGAAGTAAAAGTGTCCTAAGGATTTACTTTGAAATCTGTAGATGCTCATTCTGCCCAAGGGAGATCTGAGGTTTACGTTGACAATGTCCCGGTGGGCTAGCCGGACAGCATAATAGAATGTAAGGTAAGATTTGGAATTGTTGTAAGGGTGTGGTATTTTCATGTTTATGTCCTCTTATTTGAACAAAGTGTCTAGCCTACTATGATAAGGGCTCAAGAAATATGTACTGAATACATAAATTAATAGCACATCATGAACTTTAAGTATAATTAATGAGTAACCATTGCATAAGCTTCTAATAGAAAGATCCCTGGGCACTGATTTTCAATCAAGTAATCTTTTGTCTATTTTTGAAATCTGTAAAAGGCCAAAGATAATGTAGTATTCTGAGCAAATGAGTTCCCCTACTTAGTAGTTTAGCAGATATGTATTATTCATTAAACAGAATCCTAGACTCTCCACCCTCCTCCACCAAGACCACATTTCTGAGCACATGAATGAGTTCTTGTTGACTTAGTCACCTGAGAAATGTTAAGATCACTGACTGGTTTAACAGAGAACAAAGGTTAGTTCTTAATGTAGTTAGGGATGAAGTGTTATTTACAGACACAATATATTACTGTGTATTGAATTATGTTGTAATTCCTACAGCAATATATTGACGATATTCAAATGGACACAGAAACTTATATTGCTAGGGTTTATATTTTGGGGGAATGTGTTGTTCTCTCAGCCTTGGTTAAATTCTCAAGGCTCACAATAGTTTCCATTACAAAGAAAAGTCCGTGTCAATACATGAATTTCGGGTAGGCATATTGAGCTGCAAATTTTCCCTCAGGGAACATTGGCATGGAAGGCATTACAGTAACTTTCCACATAGAACTCTATAATACTGTGGATTTCAGAATAGAAGCATGCAGTAATTTTTTCTTTCTTTCTTTCTTTTTTTCTTAAATACTATTTCCCAGGAGATTTTCCCAGGGGTTTAGAGACCTACACTGCCCTTTATGGGACCACTGCATTTTCTACTACTACATACTTTCAGACAAAATTCCTTCTCAATCAGTTCAACATGTCCTGAAATAACACAACTAGCTGTACCTCCAATGCATTAAAAAGGATAACATAATTATTAAGATTTACAGAAGAGTAGGACAGTGCCACTCTTTGAGTGGTTTAGATGAGGGACCAGTAATTGTAATTTCCTTCTCTCTTGGTAACCAATTCATTAAATCAGCCATTTTCTCTAACTGGCCAAATAATTATGTTATTCATTGACTTAAGTTGGATCTACATTTAACAAAAATGATGGATTGTTCAGTCATTCTTTCTATAGATAAGAATCCTCGATGCTTTGAACTCATCTCTTTAAAAAAAGTTTTGTTTTGTTTTCTTATGTTTTTCTCAAGCACCAAAGTTCAATTATGGCTTCTAACAGCAATTTAAACAGCATTTTTAACCAAATAGCCTCGCCTTCTAGGCTTCTAACAGGGCACTTCTAAAGCAAATCTTCCTTGGTTAACAGCTGTCAACTGTCGATGAGCTACAGGTAATTAAATCTGAAGATAGCTTTATGGCTCAGAAAAATAGATAAAAATCCTTGGACCAGAAAGGTCTTGAGTTAATGCAGTTATTGCTCCCTCTGGAATTGGAATTAATGCAAGAAATTGATTAGATTATTTTCTAATGAAATAAGTAAAGAGGAGAACTGCCATTGTTTGTTACTTACAAGTAAAATTCAGTTGAGACTATTTTCCCAGCTAAAATCACACTCTTGGTTTTATTTCAATACAGATTAGGAAGAGAAGGGAAAAATTTAAAAAAGAAAGAGTATTTTGAAAAAGTACCCAAACCAAACCATGGTAGAAAGGGTGAGAAGGTGGGAGTTAGGGTCTGTGAACACTGGGAAGATGGATCAGTTAGTAAGAGTTTCAACAACAGGAAATGAAAACCTCCATTCAAGGTGCCTCAAAAATGCAAGGATTTTTTTTTAATCTTATATGACAGAAGTAGTCCAGTGATAGAGCAGTTCCAGGGTTAGTTCAGAGATTAAATGATTTCTTAAAGAACGCAGCTTTGTTTCTAAATTTGTGCTTGCCATTCTCAGCTAGTGATCTTGGTAGCTGCAGTTGCTACAAGTATCATATTCTCACGTACCAATGTCCAGAGGCAGAAAAAGAAATCACCTCTTTTTCGTGCCGGTTTCTAAGACCCAAGAAACTTCTTTCAGTACCCTCAGAAGGCTTCCTTTTAAATCTCATTGACCAGGACTAGTCACATGGCCATTTTGTAAAGCACTCATTGGCTAGGGGGATGGGACCACTATGGTTGGCATAGAGCAGCTCTGTCAACAGGGAAGAAAAGGAAAATAACTGTTAAGACAGCGGGCCAACAGTGTCTCCTGCTGCAAGGAGCACACACTGATCCTCTGCTGCGTGCTGCTGGACATCGTCTGAGCTGTGTATTAATACAACCAGTTGATAGATGAGGAAGTCGAAACTGGGAGAGATGAGGTAGCTTTCTTAAAATAACATAGGTAGTAAGTGATGAAGCTGGGATTTCAACTCGGAACTGTCTCACTCCAATTCTGTACTTTCTCCACAACATCACACTGTTGCCTACACATCGTGACTCACTTTCACTTTCAATTCCAGAGCTGTTTGTTTTGGGTCTAACAATCAACGCATCACTATGCTTTGCTTCTCACTTTAGATTTACTCTTCCTCAGAACTAACCCAGAGCTTCATAATCCATGAGAAGAATTAGAACTGTCTACCTGCAGATTTGATATTTCTAACGGCAAATTAGTTATCTAATTTTACATGTTTGTGGGACGTTTCTGCTTTGATTTGAATTTAATCTGTCGACACTCAGATAATCTCTCTGCCAAAGAAATTTCCCTTTCAAATCCCTCAACAGTAGTAAAGGCATTTTCCTTTATCCCGTTCTTAGCTTACAGTTTGTGGAGGCATTGATATCTTCCTTTTACCCCAAGACCAACTTCATACAAAATCATTCCAAATCCTTTTATTTTAAGTGTTCCTCACATCAACTCTTCCTTTTCATTGCTGGTGTATCAGGTCCCTGTCAGCATCATATCTGGGACAGCACCTCTCAGTTTTCTAGTCTCACATATTCCAGAATCATCCTGCACACTCAAATTATTTTCCTTAAAAATGATTTATCATTTTACTCTCCTGTTCAAATAATTGGAGTAGATTCTGCATGTGAAAAAAAAGAAATATTAAATATATTAATAAATATAAATCAGGCAATGTAGTCCTCCATATTTTCTTCCTGTGTAAGGAGTTGTCCTTCTTACTTGGCTGGTTGAAGCTTGATGTGTTGGCCCAAGTCATAATGATAAGAAACCCCTGTGATCCCTGTCACTATAGGACAGGCACTCTTTTAAGCACATGATGTATATTAATAGGTTAGACCTCACTATACCCCTATGATGTAGGTACTATTATTATCCTGACTTTAAAGGTGAAGACACTGGAGTGCAGAGGGATAAAGGCACTTGCCAAGTATACACAGAAATGAAAGGCAGGGCCAGCCCTGGTGTCCTAGTGGTTAAATTCGGCTCGCTCTGCTTCGGAGGACCAGGTTTGGTTCCCAGGCATGGACCTACACCACTTGTCTGTTAGTGGCCATGCTGTGGTGGTGGCTCCCATACAAAAAGAGGGAGAATGGCGGTGGATGTTAGCTCAGGGTGAATCTTCCTCTGCAAAAAGGAAAAACAAAAAAAAGAAATGAAATGACAAAGAGTTTTTTATTCAAGCGGTATTTGTTGAACATCACTCTGCACCCCAAGCTGTACCCTATTCCTGATGTTTTACAGAAAAATTCTACAACCATGAGTCTTCTCCTTAGGATGAAAAACAAGCTTTATAAACCACCCTGGATTTTAGGCAAAATTGAGGCAGCTTGTGTCCTCTCCAACCTCTGAGTGACAATTGTTGGATTCTGTATTCTCTCATGTTCTGAGATCTGGCATTTTTTTTTTTTTTCCTATTTCAGCACTGACCTCTGGTCTGGCAGGGGCTGACATTTTTCCGGAATGGCATCCCTTCACCCTTCTTGCCCTCCTCATGAAGGAAGTTGTTCCAGTTTCTGGGCCAGGGCTGCCAATCGCATCAACTGCCAGTCAGTGATGCATAGTGAGGCTCAGTAACTAGGTTAGCACACTCCACAGTGCTCAGCATCTCAAATCCTCTGTTTCCAAAGATCTGCCCTAGTCTCTTGTTTAAATGATCTTCCAACGTCTTTTGTTCTTGTCTCCTCTCATAATTTACTTCTCAAGATTCTTCTGAGATATTTTTTGCTAACTTCTTAATGGTTCCTTCCACATAAAAAATCCCACACTCTTCTGTCATTTTATGCACACAATATCAGAGACTATATTTTAAGATTATATGTTAGTAATTTTAGGGATCTGGCTACTTAGATTAAAAAAGAAGAAAAAACTAGGAAAATATGTATCTATTTTATCTAACTCCATAAATCTTTCTTATAACTATTGATTCAAACTTGATAATACTCATGCTAAGAGTAATCATTATTAGAATTTTTTGAATACTTTATCTGTCACTCATTTCAAATATTTACATATATCCAATTGATTTCCATGGGAACTCTCAGTAGGTGTTATTTTTTAGAAATGAGGAAATTAAGGCACAGAGAAGTTAAGTAACTTGTTCAATGTCACAGAAAGCTTGGCGCTACAGCCTTTCTTCATAATCGCTATGCTACTCCCATGGCATTTTCAGATTATTAGCTAGATATAAAACTACTTGAAGGGTATTATGGCAGACATTCTGAACTGGTATGTCCAGAAAACAGGTGCAATTTGTGACTTATCTATATTTACAAATGGGATATGGCCAAAGTTCTCACAGAATATAGTTCATGACCTCCTATAAAACTTCTTATAATTTTCAATTTTGGTGTAGGTTAAATCACAGCCCTATCAGAATTTCTAGAAATGTACTTGTGATTAAATGACTAAAAATTTATAAATAGTTCATCATTGAAACAGTAATCCCTGAAAGCAGGCTTTTTTGTAGAGTTTGTCACTCTCTTAAGATTTTAATTGAAAGAACAAAGAAATTCTGAACCATTTGAATGGGAAAGTCTTAACTTGTGCAAAGGAACATTTCGACTGGAAAGAAAATTGAATCTGCTCTAATGGTTATTGATTTCTTTTATTGTCATGGTGCATTCGTTGTGTTCAAAGTTCAACTCTATAGGCACATATTTAATGTAAAAGAAGTTAAATGAACATGAGTCACTGATTACTGAGATGTTGAAAATTTAAAAATTCAGAACATCTGAAAATTCATATTGTTCCTTTTAATATGTACATAGGCAAACTGTCATTTAAACATTACCCTCTGAATGAGAGGTAGTGGGAAAAGTAGATTTGTTTTCAAGTAATTTATAGAAAAAATATATTAAACTAGTTAGAATTATGTTGAGGAAGTAAGGTAAATATTTAGAGTAGGAAATAACAGTCCTAAAATGATGAACGTGTCGAGTCCAACAATTGAGAACGTATTGAGTCTGAAACATAAAGAGAGGCTAGGAAGACATTCATGCTGTCATCACTTTTGTTCTTTTGTTCAATCTGCTCACTTAGTATATGTGTTTGGTTGCTCTATTTTAACTAGTTTTGAGCTGATGACAGCCAGTAATAAAACTAAGTTGAGATTCTTGCAAAATGTGAATAGTTTTGTAATAAAATAGTATTATTGTGAATTTTAACATTGCATTTATTGATTTATTTACGTTTTACTTCAGCATAGAGGCAATAAATAAAAATATCCACTAACATAACCCTATTTTAAAATTAATTTATTATTATAGGAGGAAAATGTATCTTTACTTGTTTGGTAAATACTTTTGTAAGATAATTTTCATTAAAATAACAGAATCATAGAACCAAGATACTATATTTTCACTTGTGCTGTTCACTGTTTCAGAGCTTCGAGAAACCAAGACCTCTGAATACTTCAGCCTATCCCACCACCCTTTAGACTACAGGATATTATTAATGGATGAAGATCAGGACCGGATATACGTGGGCAGCAAAGATCACATTCTTTCCTTGAATATTAACAATATAAGTCAAGAACCTTTGAGTGTAAGTTTGTCATTTTCATGATGGCAGTGTTGACCTCCTTGGTGCCTTTTTCTTCAAAAAATTCAAATACAATGAAAAAAGTATGTATTTCATTGGAATAATAGAAAATATTGGCCACATGTCAATACATAGTTGGAAGTTAATACCTATTTTATGGGCTGAAAATATGATCATTTCAATACTCCTTGTCTAGTTTCATAGTTTTTAACAATCTAAAACCTGAAGCTAACTGAGAAAATACTTCCTATGTATACACAGATAGAAAGGGAAAAAGAAAAGCAGGTAGTATAGCATAAAAAAAGTCAGATTAAAGGAAGAGCTACCTTGTCATTTGTATGTAATACAAGTTCTTGAAAGGAACACAATTATTAAATGTACTGTTGTTTGAACAAGAATGGCCTATATTTATCATTCTGTTTCACAACAAGGAAATAAATCATGCTTCACTGGAGTAAAGAAATAAAAACGGATTAATTATAAACTTATTACAACAGGAGACTGCTGAATTTATTATTTTAACAGTGAGGAATGGGGTGACAATTAAAAAAATAATCATCACCTCCAGACCTGACCCAAGGCTGCAGTGACTTAGAAAGCTAGTGCAGTATTTCAGAGAGGGACTCTCTTAGATTTTATCTAAGTTATTCTAGCTGTTGAAGTACCTAGGGGCCCATCTTAAGTAAATCTACCAGCCCGGCTGTGTGGTTTACCAAAAATAATATTAAACCAAGATAGCAAAAATAAATGTGAATTCATTGTGATATAAGCAGTTGGGAAAAGAGGAGGGAAGTATACATTATACTGTGCATATTAATGATGACCTTATTTTAATATTATACCATTAGTATATGGGCACATATTTTTGAAAGGCTTTAGTTAAAGGAAAAATTAATGGGAGAAAGAAAAACATAATTGTTAGAATGAAATAATAAAATCTTTATTAATATGCGTTCATAAAGTGAAGGAAGAATTTTGATATGCAAATATAGAGATACCTTAAAGATATCTGTTAGCATAAAGTAAGTGAAGAAGAATTTTGAGCTGTCATATATACAAGTGAGATTATGCAACCTTTATTTTCCTTTCTGAGCAGGTTTTCTGGCCAGCATCTACAATCAAAGTCGAAGAATGCAAAATGGCTGGCAAAGATCCCACAGTGAGTGCTTAAAAATCCCCCCAAAACTTAAATATTTGGTCTTTGAATCCATGTACCTCGAGTGCAGCCAAGAGTGAAACAAAGGGTGTTGGTGTTTTAAATCCTCTGCTGGGCACATGGTAAAAAATGGAAATGTAAAGAGACTGGAACTCTTAAACACTACGGCTTAGGAATTCCTGACTGGGTGAAAATGTCCTGCTTTGCTTTCATTATTGCACCTTGACACTTTTCATGATGGATTTCAGTAATAACCCCTGTTTCAAGTGGATCCAACCTGCAGAATTCTCAGCAGGCTGCTGAAATAATGATAATGCAAGTGTCTGGAGCAGTTCCCAGATACCACATGGGCTTTTCCAAAGAAAGATTCTCGGCAAAAGGGTGGTGGTTAGCCGGCACATTCCAGAGGCATAAATCACCAGTGGTGACTGGTATCTTGGTTAATTAAAAATAACCACAGAAACAAAAATCAAGGCAGATATAAATGTCAATAAACGTTCGGTGTGCCGCACTTGTACAAGTTGTCTTCCTTTAGTGGGATTCCATATAAAGAGTCAAGGAGTAAATGTATTTTGATTTCTACAAACAACTTGCTGAAACTGACACATTAAATTATTCTTATATTATATTCTTATATTATTCTTCTTATTATAAAAGAAATACATGGAGCAGATCTTTAATGCACAGAAGTCAATTAATGTTTATAATGAAGCATATATGTCATTTTACTTTCTTGTCTCAAATCATGAAAAATAACAAATTGGAACCAAGTATCAGAATCACCCACTCTTACACAAATAATTTGGTAAAGAAGTTTCTTTATTCATTCATTCTTTCTTTCAATCATTCATTCTACAAATATTGATTGAGCACCTATTATGTGTATGGTATGGGGTTAATTGCTAGAGACATAATTTGTGCCAAAATAGACACAGGTCTAGCTCTCATCAACTTCATTATCTTGTTGGAGAAGTCAACATTAATCAGATGAGCATGGAAATACATGCTGATGCAGGCATGAGACTGAAATATAACGATTGAGTAGAAAAACTAGTAAATGTACACACACATACACACAATGAGCTCGGAAGTCATAACAGCCTTGACAAGTGTCAAAAATGTTCACTAAGCACTTATCATTATAAGTGTAGAGGTAAGAAATGCTGATTTCAGGAGCGAAGGCTGTGCATTGAGCCTTGGGAGTGTGTTTCTGAGATTCATCATGTTCGTTCAGACAGGGAAAAGACTAATCTTTGTGGAAGAAGTGTGGAAATGAAACTTTTGTCTTCATTGACTCTTAGTCCCAGGTATAAGGTTCTGAAAAGGTCTGACTCAAGGGAGGGCCACAGGAGACTCTGGAGGTAGCATCTCCTGGTCTCATTAGAGGTTCTTCTTGGCAAGAGAGCTCTCCAGAAGTGACTCAACTCTGGCGCTCACTTTTTCACTTTCATAATTCACCCTATAAGATAAATTTAAAAATGGGCAGAGGGAGCATGCAGGAGCATATTTGCTACCCACGGGATCTGCTGGACCACAATCTAGAGGGAAAAACCCAGAAAAATGTGGAAGAAACATTCAAAAGAGTATATTACAATTGCCTTCTAGGGAACCAAGAGTAGAATGAAGTATAATGTTGTGGGGAAGAAGGCTTTTTTTTGTCCCCTGAAGCTATTATTTCAATGATTGTGCATGAATTAAACTACAATCATGTGCTACATAACGACCTTTTGGTCAAAGATGGACTACGTATACGACGGTGGTCCCATAAGATTAGTACCATGTAGCCTAGGTGTGTAGTAGGCTATACCATCTGGGTTTGTGTAAATATACTCTGATTGCACAAGGACGAGATCACCTAACAACGCATTTCTCAGAAGATATCCCCATCATTAAGTGACACATGACTGTATTTTCTTTCATTCTCTAACGGAGAGATTTTTCCCATTGGTGTGTATCCAATCATGATTTGCCTTTTGCCACAATAATATCCTGTGGCTATAATCACTGGATTTAATTGTCCTTTGTTCAGAAAGATTTTCATTTCCCATTCCTACAAACTGCCACAGGCAGAATATGTAGGATTTAGATACCTTTGCACATTCTCTTTCCAAAAATTGCTGTTGATTTTCTGAAGAATCTTAGATAAGTCATTTGATTTCTTTCTCCCTTTGGCAAAATAGAAATGCTCTGTCATTTGCTCTCTTAGAATTAAAAGTCATTAGGTAAAATCTTCAATACATGCTTATGTTTTCCCATAGTTTTGTCATGCTGTAATATCATTCATGGGTATCTTTAAATTCTGCTGTACAGCCAATTAGTATACATAACAGAAGTGGAGGGTTCTGTTCTAGTACAACCAACATCGTTGGGTACTGGGAAATAATAATCAAAGTAAGTATTTCAAACACATGTTCTGTCTATGGAAGAGAAGAGGATTTCTGACAAATCCATCTTATTTCATACGTGTGAGGTACTTATAGAGAAGTGTGCTTTAATCAGGCCACGGGAGAAAGGCCAGCGGTAGAAAAGCAATGCTCAATAGGTCTTCAGAAGTTCTACAGACCAACATATTTTTATTACACTTCTCAATGAAACCAAATATTTGAGAATCTTTTAACTCTGTTGGAATAAATGTCATCTAATAACTTAATATTTCATTTAAAAAATGCAGAAACTGAATATTTGAATTTGCACAAGTCAGTTAGTTATTGTGAAGAAACTAGAGATGAATAAGATGGAGTCCCTACATTTAAGAGTCTTCATAATATGCTAGAGATGATGAGACATATATGGAACAATGATCAAATAACAGTAGCCAACATTTAATGGAATGGGCCAGGTGCTGTTAAGTGCTTTATTTTGATCCTCATGACAGTGCTACAAGATGGACATTGTTGTCATCATCCATGTTTTTAAGATATAAAAACTGAGTCACTAGAGAGTGAGGGACTTATCCAAAGCTGCACTGCCAGCAGGTGGAAGGTCACTGTCTGACTCAGGCTCAGGTGGCTCTGAATCCTGCACCCGTAGCGGATAAAGCATGCCACCTAGGAGGAATATGGTAAATGCTAAGGATGCACACAAAAGACAAAGAGAAGACACCTTGCAGCTGGGATATTTAGCAAAGGTTCGATAGATTTGGTGGCACCTATGTTAGGTCTTATGTTAACCTTTCCCCTTATTGTATTTCAGTGATAGCAAAACTCAAATAAGTTGCACACTTTCCTCTTTCAGCCTTTGGTACATGCTACATGTGATTCTCTTCTTCAGTTATCTTCTCATCTTTTTAGCCTGGGAATTCTCTACTCATCCTTTCTAATGACAGCACAGATGTCACTTCTCTGGAGGGTCTTCTCTCCCCACCCAGGACTGGCTGGCTTCCCCTCCCTGTGTGTGGACCTGAAACACTCTTAACACTTACTTCACTGCATTTTTAACTGTGACTCTCCCCTCACTGATTGGAAATACCATGTAGTATGTGTCATTATCCCCAGTGTCCAGATCTGTATCTAGGCACTTCATAAAATTTAAGTGAGATCTGAAAAAAATGGAGATGGAAGCAAGCAAGCATGGGAATCTCTTCCAAGTGATGGTCCGAAGTTGGGGTAGGACACGGTGGATGATGAGTTTATTAATGCCTTTGGTTAATAATGTTTTTAGTAAATTCAGTATGCACACATTTTAGAAGAACGTTTTGGTTAAATTAAAATTTTTTGTTTTTAAATATTATATTGATCATCTACTGAGCAAAACTAGTGACAATTAAAATCCATATTGCTGTAACAATTGAAAGAAAAGATAAAACATAGAAACAAGCATACATTATTCCTTTAAATTTTTTTGCTTATATCAAATTTTTAAGTTATGAGAAACATTTAATTATTATAAAATAATTCAGTGTAATTTAAAATTTGATCTCAGGTAATAATTTATCATAATACTATAACAAATGTTTATAAAGAAAATAGATTATCATGGTGGGAATATAACTAATTTTCTGCCTGAGCTAGAGAGAGTGTAACCTACCAACCTACCTCCCATTTCCCTTTCTGCCCCTATGTATTCACATTCCTACATGCTCCATTTATTTCTAAATGTTAATATTTTATTCATACTCTAAATAAATTGAGCTTAAACAATAGCACATGCTGTCCAATGAGATAGGGCATAATGAATGTGCTAAGTAAATACTGTAAGAGATGGTTGAAAAATTAAGCAGGATTACATATATTTAGACATATATGCATTACATGCACAGAATGTCAAACTTGATTTATTAATTGTAGAATATCAGTTTCCCTATTTCTGTGACCAGAGAATTCTAAACTACTGGGAAATATATTTTCTTTGGGAATACATTTATCAAAATACCTTGGTTTATTCTCCAGACCAAAGAAGTGTAGGCCAAGAAGAAAAAATGAGGTTTTTTTTTTCCCATTGTATAGTATGGACCATGAAGAGTCACTATTTTTAAAGCCCTATTCACCTGTGCTCCTGGATATATTTTTAAAAATATCTATTTTTAAATTATATAACTAATACATGTTCAATACAGAAATCTTTTCAAGGCCTAGGAAAGCATGTAGAAAACAACAGAAAATAATCCTTTATTAGCTCTTTGACCCTGGAGACTTAATCTACGCGTGTCTCAGTTTTCTTATCTGTATAATGGGCCTACTCATACTACCTATTTTTGTTGTAGTTAGTACCACTGAGTCAATTCTGACTCCTAGGGACCCTGTGGACAGCAGAGTGGAACCCTGCCTGGTCTTTTTCGCACCATCCTCTCACCTTCTGGCCCTATGTTAGACAATGCTCCATTGCTATTCATAGGGTTTTCATGGCCATTTTTTTCAGAAGTGGGTGGCCAGGTCCTTCTTCCTAGTCTTTCTAGTCTGAAAGCTCCACTGAAACCTGTCAACCATGGGTGACCCTGCTGGTATTTGACATACCGGTGGCATAGCTTTCAGCATCACAGCAACATGCAGCTGCCACAGTATGACAACCGACAGATGGACGGGTGGTGTGGCTCCCTGACCAGGAGATGAACTAGGGCCTCAGTGGTGACAGCGCCAAATCTTAATGACTAGATTACCAGGACTGGCTAGTACCTATCTTATTGCATTGTTAAAAGGATTAATGAGTTAATATTTGCAGAGAGCTTAGAATAGTACATAGCACACAGCAAATGCTGTATTACTGCTAAGTGAATTACACTACCCAAACATAGTCACTTAAAAATTTGGGGTATGTTCTTCCAGCATTTTATTATATGACATATATGGGTATATAAATAAAATGGTATTATATTCTGCATAATGTTAGCAGCCTGATTTTTCATTTAGCATCATACTAGGAGCTAGTTTTGAAAGAGAATTAAACAATGAAAAGAAAGCATCCATGGTGTGAATTTCACTGAAGTCTCATTCCCCAGACCTTTCATGGATGTCTGCAATGGTCAGGACCTGTACTAAGCTCTGTTCAGGACAAATGTCCTGTCTACTTCACAGGGTTTGTACTGACAACTGGAACCGAAAATGCATATGAAAGAATCTAACATCTGACACTGTGTGTACTTATTATGCACCAGACACTATTCCAAGTGCTTTACTAGTTTACTGCTCAGAACAAATATTATCATCAGCGTTTACAGATAAAGAGATTGAAGCACAGAGAGGCTAAGTAAATGTCTCAAGTTCAAACAGCTGGTAAAAGATAAAGCCAGAGTTTGAATCCAGGTCATCTGGCTCTGACACCTGTATGCTTCAGTCCACTCCCACTGCCCATCTGAAGACTATGGCATGTTGACAGACCAACTCTCCTCGCCTCTCTGGTTCATCACACAGTAACCTCTATGCCCTCTAGACACTATTTCCCAAGTAAATCCTGCACCATCATGCCTCCTTTTCTTGTTCATGCTGTTTTCTGTTGGAATATTCTTTTTGTATGCTTTTGCCCATCAAAATCTCTAGTTTATTCCACAAATCCCAGCTCAAATGACACCTCCCCTCAAATCTTTACACCAAGTTCAGCATTACTCATTTTCTTTTCTTTCTTTTTGTAGCACGTTTTGAAAAGTATAACCCTCTTATACATAGCATCTACCACAGCCTGGTGTATTCCACCTTCCTTTCTCTGAAAGCAGGAATTGAGCCTGTTCATTCCAGTGTTGCTAGCACCATGCACAGTGCTTGCACAGAATGACTTCAGAAAATACTTGCTGGATGGAAGTGACACGATTGCGAGGGTCTAGGTCAGGTATAATGTGGACAGAAACTAAGGCAGCACAGTGGAGATGAAAAGGACCTAGAAAATGATTTTCGATAATTAGCTGACTTCTTTTTCTTTTGTATTTTTCTCTGTGGTGAGGGCTGTGGGGGGAGGCATACTGTTGGAATCTATCTCTTGGCCAATCAGCTCCTTTCTATAGAAAAGCTGGATGGTGGAGGGTGGCCATGGCTCAAGACACAGCTCAGTTACTTATTAAACCTAGAGCACTTGGTTTTACCTCTTTGGGACTCATTTTCCTCATCGCTAAAATTCGACTAATACTTTACTTGGAACATTGCTGTGAGGATTAAAAACAAATAACATCAAAGGATTAAGGGCTCTGTAAACATGAGTAACTGTTATAAAAACTGTCCTCTAACAACCATGGATTCCTTGCCCCATGACAAATTATAAAGTAGTTAAAAGTACAAGATTCAATGTCAGACAAGTCTGTGTTTGAAAATCTACTTTATCCGTGTCTAGCTATATGACCTCGGGCAAGTTAACTAAGAAAGCTCTAAGCTGTTTTTTTCTAAATAGTGTTGAATTGTTGTAAAAAGTTGAATGAGTGTAAAAAGCCTCAGTAGCATAGTGTGCTGTAAAGCTCTGAGCTATAAAGGTAAAAAAATCCAACCTCCTAGGAAGTAAACGAGTGTATAAACATATACACGAAACAAGTGTAATCTGTATTTGAAATATAAAAGAGATATTAGTGACTTCTTTTCTTTTATCAATACCAGTGATTCATGATGGTAAACTATCTACAAAACTTAAGACAAGACAGACATAACTTATTATTAGTAGAATTGGATTCAATTCATGTCTTATGGGAAAATATTATATACAGAATCCCAGAACGACTAAACTTGAATGTGAAAAAAATAAACATGTCTCATTGCAGACAGATACCCTTAACATAGACATGTTACATACACACCATACTTTGTCTATGCTTTTCCATCAGAGAAACACATTATCATCTCCAGTTATGTAGTCAATTTTCAGTACCTCTATAAACAGGTGTCAAGATACAGTGACACTATATATTTAACAAAAGTCCTTAATGTCTAAAAATAAAAATAAAATATATAGTCTGGTCTGTAAGGATTAATTTCTTTGACAGTAGTGTTAATGATTGATTATTTGATAATAAAAATCCATAATAGAAACATATGTATAAAATTACTACATATGAAAATAAGTGTGTAGTTGCTGGCAAGTAACAAATATAAAAAGAAAATGATGAGAAAATATAAAATAATATTGACTTTAAATTAAACTTCTACTTTAGCAAAGGTTTTTTTTTTTACTTTTCTAATAATGTAAATAATAAATGTGCATTATAAAAACTTAGAAAAATATATGGCATTTGAAGAGAAAAAAAATTACATGCTGTCTGATCACCCATGGGAAAACCACTGTTACCTTTTGATATCTTTATAAAAAAATTTGTCTCTAATATATAACATTATTTTAAATGTTCTTTGTGAGAAAAATGACTTCGTGAAGGAAAAACAGTCAATATCAGGCTTAGGTAATTTGTGGTCAGCAAAGGACAGTGAGCCTAGCAGATGTAGAGCATGCAGTGATTAATTCAGTCACAGAGATCTGCGTTTGGTGCTGACCATGTTTATGTATTTCTGCAAGGTCATATAATTACAATAATTATTTTGCATTTCCTTGAATGAATGAACGACAACCTTTCCAATGGTTAGACTGGGAGCAGATGAGAAAGGAGATTTTGGGGAAGAGGAAAGTATTCTAGGGAATCAAGGGCGGAAAGATAATGAATGCATCATTTTCAATAGAAAGCAACAATGCTGGCAGTTTGTTTAAGGTTTGTTTTATTCACCAATTGTAAAGGTCAGCAGTGTTTGCCATTGTGTTCTAATGACAATATGGATTCTGGATAAGCACAATTTCATCAAAACATGTTTATAGAACGTGTATGTATAGAATGTTTGAGGAAAGTTTGAGGAAACAATTTGGTGTACTTTTCAATTTCTAAACTTTCTCAGGTAAAGAGTAAGTTCATAAAGTTTCAGAACATAAAAAATTCCACAGTATATACAATATTGAAATGACAGAAACATATCATTTTACTCATTATCTAAGTTGGACTCCTTCCTCCTGAAATAAACCAATGGAATAAACCATGTTGTTCTCTTATTGTCACCTAACAACAATAAAAATGTTAGAGCAGAAAGGAAAATGTATAGCAAAGTTCAGGGTAGTACCTAGAAACAGCAATAAAAGCCTCTGGGTTACTGACGGCTCGTTTACCTCTTCTTTTAGCACGGCTGTGGGAACTTCGTGCGTGTGATTCAGGCTTTCAACCGTACCCATTTGTATGTTTGTGGGAGTGGAGCCTTCAGCCCAGTCTGTACTTATTTGAACAGAGGGAGGAGATCAGAGGTAAGTGTAACAATTTTTCATTCTTAGTTTTGGTGTTGGTGTCAAAGATTTCTTAAAACTCTATTTTAGAGTAAAAACTTGGAAATATCGTCAATAGCTATAAAAAAAGTTTCAAGCCCTTTAAACACAAAATATATTATATTTGATTCCTGTCTGCCACATTACTTAAAGTATAACCTTTTGCTCTCAACTAAATATATATATTTCTGAATGGAAAAGCTGTAAAATATAAAGGGTAGAAAAAAGTTGTAATTTCATAATTACTTAGAATATAATATATTGATAACATTTGCTCCAAATTTTAGAAATATTGTAGTATAAACTCACTTTCTCAAATGTATTTTGAGTAATTTCTCATTAATCTTTCAAAATTGGTAAACTTTTATGAGCTATACACCTGTAAGAGATGTATAAAGCAGGATGCCAAGTGCCTTTGCTGAAAAGAACTTTATATAATTAATATATCATTCTTTCATTTTAGCCCAACATCAGTCTACACTAGGCTATTCTAGCCTTATTCTTACATTGGTTAAAATGATTTGGAGTTCTGTGAACAAAAGAATTTGCTAAAGACTAAATATGCTAATGTATAGTCGAATAAAGGCTGGTTGAACTTCACCGGTGATATTTAAGACTATATTTATCCCAGTTCACAACTACTGACCAAGGAAACTATGCATTAGACCAAAAGAGTTTTTCCTCATTCTTTTAGTCAAACACGTTGTTTTAAAATACTTAATATAAGCATTTTAAAAATGGAATTCTTTAAAATTATCTTGCTTTGGTTTCATTATGCAACTTAAATCTAGAAAGTCCAATCCTTAAATAATGTCTTAGTTCAATTTTGGAGATTAGAATTATTAAAAAAATTAAATATTGCTACTGATATATCTTATTAAGTTTATTTTTATTTAACAAGGATTAATCTACTTTAGAACTAATATAAGTGAACACTGATTCTCTACATTCCTTTATTATTTATTTTTTTAGACATAATTTACACATACATATCTTTTGGTGAATAAAAAGTCATTTAAAAATAACTTAGTAATTATAATTTGACTCCAAACTGAGGCATTTCCAAGTGGTTCAAGATGATATGAAATATTAAAATTCTTAAAGAAAAGTAAAGCTATGCTTCTTGGTAGAGTACAGTTGGCTGCATTGAGCTTGTCATTAGAACCACATGCCTGTGATCAATTGGTTAAATAAACTACTGCCCCAGACGTCTGCAATCTGTCAGACTCTCTGCTGAAGGCTGTGCAGTCACTATACAGGACAACAATAGCAGAGCAGTTTTCAGAGCACGGATTTCAAATGAAATGATTTTCCCATGTACAAATTGCCCACCATGCACTTCAAGGCTTAATTGGAAAGTTGGTCCAAAAAATAATCTCGTTTGGAAAACCAGCATGGAATAAATTTTAATCACTTTACTAAATATTAACTACTTTACTCTCACTTCAAAGGGGAAGCATTTTCATTGGTTAATCTCTTTAAATAATATGTGAACATCTTAGGAGCCAATTTAACTGTGAAAAGTGTTATGAGTTTTAAGCATTATATGTTTTCCTTGATAGTCAACTCAAGTCAAAGGGTTTCACCATAACATCATTTTTATTTATCTTTAGTATACAAATAATAATGTAAACATAGAATGCATAGTTTTATCAAACATCTAATGTATTTATTTTGTTTAGTTTAGATGAAAGATCCCCTAGCATAAAATGATGCAGAAAGTTGTGTTTTGAGAGAATTCTCCTTCTTACTCATCACTAACATTGTATTTTGTAATGACCAGTGGTAGTACTTATGCTAACACCCTGTGTTAGTCCTAACATATGGCATTTTTCACATATTTGAAACCAGTCTGAAAGTGAATGAGGTTAGGGTGGCACACTCGTTAATTATTTCTGAGACACTATCCACCACCTTTTATCCGCCTGTCAAATAGCAATTCATTGGCTCTCAGAGAATATTTTATGAGGCTGCTTTACATTTGGAACATCACACACTTTCGTTATACCCTATGACTCTTCCGTTATTTTGTGAGACTGACAGAGCTTTCCTAGAGCACTTCAACAGTGCCCATCCAAAGAGCCTATAGTCCTTGCCACATCAGTGCCTAACCACAGTTCTTCTCTTCTATCCACTATCTTCACTCTCTGTCTTCTGTTCCTCGAAAAAGGTAAAGGAACACAAGTAAATAATGAGTTCAAATAATGAATAAAACATTAATAAAAAGGAATTATGGTTAATTTTGCTGCACATTCTTGAAATATTACCACATCTCATCTCTGGTTGATTTTATCAGATGTCTCCATAACATCAGTTCCAATGATTGAATACCATTTAAGCCCGTAACCCTGTCACTCATCAAGCAGATAACCTTAGCTGACCAAGACTATCACAGGCATCCAAATGATTCCCTGTGCATTTTGAAGCAAATTCATCACCAAACTTTTCTGTTTATGCATCTCTTTGTAGCTTTCTTCCTGTCAGAAGAAAAGTTTTGCATTTTCCTAATCAATAAAGTTCTTTGATCAATAACCTTCATCACTCTGTTTTATATCTCCATTCCCTTTGACCTGCATTTACTTAATTCTCCTGTTTAATAATAGGATCATATTTCCTTTCCTTAAAATCATTATCTTGGATGTGTGACTTCTTTCAACACTCTCCTTTCTTTCTCTTTTACTTCACTACAAATTTTCTCAGACTAGTAGGCTATATTTTCAGCTTTTGCCTTCCTGTTTTCCATGTCTTTATTAAACCATTCTAACCTGACTTTCATTCCCACCCATTAACTAAACTATTTCCTAATGCCAAGATTCCTCAGTGACCAAATCGACTCCCCTAATCAGCGTCCTTTCTCCTAGACCAATCTATAACATGTTGGTCATGCCCTCTATTTTTCAATGCCTTTATTGACATCTATAACCATGGGACATTTTGCTATGCCTTCTTTCCTAATTTTTCACCACCTAGTCTCTTTCTGGTTCTATTGTTTTCTCTCCTTGATTCAATCCACAAATGTGTATTTATTTAATGAGAATAATGGCAGAAACAAAATCATGTCAGAACTTGTAAGCTACCTTTAAGATATTGATCTTTCTCCTGGGTCAAAGGAGAAGCAACTGGAATGATCTTAAACAGAAAATGGCATGAACAGAAAATTGTGTTGTTACTGTGTGTTATGTTAAAAATGATTTAGGGTCGGGGGGACTTGGGAGGGCTGTGGTGAGATCAGCTAGAGTTGATATAGTAGGTGAAGAAAGAAATTATACTCAGGTGATGGCAATGAAGATAGAGAAGTAGGCACAAAATGTAGAATAAAATAGGTGATATTGGTGGATATGGCGAGGGAAAAGGAAATATATAATAATTTATATTTATGTGTTTATATTCTCCATCATTAGATTATAAATTACTTGAGGGTAAAAATTTTTGTCTGTTTTGTTTCCCGTATTCCCAGTGTTTTGTCAGTGCCTGGCACATAGTAGATGCTCAATAAATTTTTGTGAAACAAACAAATGAATGAGTCAATGAAATATTTTTATCTAAATTATAAACTATTTTGTTGAATGTAGTATAATACTTTATATAACAAAATTAAGTGATAACAAAATTTTATATTTTAAAAATGTCTTGAATATTTTGGCGATATTGTAATCCTTATACACATTGTTCCTCTGTGGACGATTTTTTTCTTTTGGCAAATGCCCAACATATCTAGTTCAGGTTTACAATGGTCCTTGAATTCCAAGTGATTTTTGCTGATGTTGATTTGAGGAGAACTTGGTGGATCCACTTTATGGGGAGTGTAATAGGAATGAGAACTCAACCTGCTGAGGTTTGTATGTAATTTACAGGTGGATTCTTCATACAGGCCAAAAAGTCTTAGTATAGTAAATTGGGAAGGCATAAGCAACCAAGTAGAAAGCATATGATTTATGATGATGCTTTGTTTTACTAAAGAACAATTGGTCGACTAAATATAATGTTATTTATTGTTACTACATTTTCTATTTTATCTATAATAAAGGACCAAGTTTTCATGATTGACTCCAAGTGTGAATCTGGAAAAGGACGCTGCTCTTTCAATCCCAATGTGAACACAGTGTCTGTTATGATCAGTAAGTGGAAAATAAAAGAGGGAAGGGAAAATATAAAATAAAAAGGAAATTAAAGAAAATAAATTCATGACATGGTACACCCATCTTGTGTAGTTGCATGGATGATAGTATATGAGTAAAATAATAGGAAGAAAGTTGTGAGATGAGAGATGGAAATTTTAATTCCTCTTTTCCAAGAATATTCATGATTAAATGATAAGCATGTATTTTTTCATCTAGTATGACAGTGTTGTCATTTCTAAAGCAACTCAACCATTTTCCAAAAAAGTGTGTATATACATATATTATAAAGTAATTTTCAGTGTTTTCTGTAGTTTTTCTAATAAAGTATACCCACTTTTAATCTTTTACAAATAATTAAAAATGGTATTTGTTTCAAATGAAAGAATAACAAAGTGCATGTGTTAGTCAATTGCATCCTCTATGGATTATCTAGAAGTTGCTATACTAAAAATGAGGTGGTGGTAAAGTCCCTTTTTCATTTCCTCATTTCCTATAAAGTAAATCATTTAAGAAGCAGGCCCAAATGCTTGCTGCTACATACATTGGCACATCAATGTCTTTGAGTCTCAATCATTGGGTGCCTTTCTATAACTCATTTAAAAGACATTCTCCTGGCTAATTAAGACACTTCTAGAACACGTTTGAGTTAACATGAGTTGACTTTGGTGACAAATCTTGGATTTCAGTATGTTGGATATATAGTAGATGCATTTCCCTCTTTGCTTTCTCTATGTATTGCCAGTGGTAAAACTGTATCATTTGACAACAGAAAAGGTGGGAAAATAATTATTGTGTTCAAAACTCTTTGCTTTGATTCACTTAAAGAGGCAACCCATCTTTCTTTCTCATGTCTGGAAACTAAATTGAGACAGCTGCATCAAGCATTGACTAAAAGATGAGCTTGGAAGTTATCCGGTGATTTCCATACGGTCATTCAAATTAGGCAGGAGGAGATGAAAGTATATCATTAGGACAAAAAATTAGAAAGCTTTGAAACTACAAGTTATCCAATTGTGTCTGATGCAGGGTCTTTTCAGATAAGTTTCTAAATCTTATTTAATAGAAGCAGTGTCTTGGAAAGTCTTTTCTTCATTAGGAAGGAAATTTTATTCACCTTTAGAAACTGTATGATATATATGATACTAGTTAAATACATAGAATTTTCACTTATTTCAAGTTAGATGCTATGAAAATAAACTTCAAATATCTGTTAACACTAATACTGGAGTTTTATCCCATCAAATATTGTTCAGAACAAAAAAGGGTTAGGACAAGTCATTATAAAGTTTCCTGTTAAACTGTGATAAGTCATTTAATAGATTTGCCCTTAGGGAATTGGATTTGTTTATAAAATTAAAGTTAGTTATTGGCCTTCATTTTTCAAGGACCTGAGACTTCAATTCCTATGCTGATGTTCCCATATTACCTTTTAATATTTTGATTAACATTACAGTTTATACTATCAAAGAAAGTCATCAAACAATTTGCTTAACTTAAAAACTGAAACTACAAAGAGCAGGAAGCTTTATAAGCTTGTATTTATCATTGTATTTGTTCTATTGATTATCCCTCTAAAATTGTCCCCTGTACTGTTTCCAGTATTGCACAGTAGATTTGTGCCATCATCTCGCTTTGCCATATAGCACTTTATCATTTCTGTTCAGTTGCAATGCACTAAATAACATAGATTGGTTAAAATTTTTCTATTAAAGTACCAAGAAATGTTGAGAATTAGAAGAATTCCAGATTTCACAATATAGCTGTGACATCTAACCCAATGTGCAGGTTTAGTGTTCTTTTGCAGTTTAGTCATTGTTGTAGCCCAGTGAAGAAGTCGGATGATATCTCCTAAAAAATCGATCAACCTCGTGAGATTTTTCTGGTCAGTGGAAGTACAATTGGAAAGCAAAATATTTTTGGATTAAAGTTAAAAGGCACAAGTTTATCTATGCATAAACCCTACAAAGAAATTCTGAAAAAAATTCTCTACTCTCAAAATTCTTTCTGAGTGACAGTAACTATTTTTTATACAAACTGAGCAGAAACTTTATTATTCCTAACTTGCTATTAAAATTACTGAGAATTTAAGACACAAAATAAAGCCAATTAGACATGCAGGTTTTTGTAATGTTTAAGACATAATTAATAAAATGTAATGTAATCGGATTAGCATCAGCCTTCTCCACCATACACCATCCTCTGAGAGTATTTTTTTCTTTCCTTCCTGGAAGCAGATATGATCATTGATAGCTGTGATAACCAACCTATTGAATAGCAGGAATTTATAATCCACTGTTTTGGGGGTAATCAGGTATAACAAAAATGTGAAATAATTAATTACAAAGTTACCTCAATTTAACAACCGTTGTAACTACAGAACACTTGTGTAGATGCTTCACAAATGTTTACAGAATTTTAAAGAAGCTAAATTGCTCAAAATGCTTTCAAACACATTTTTGTTATCTCCCTGTAATCTGTTCCCATGGGCTTTAGACCTCTGATAGGAAGCAGAACTGGGTGTCACAATCCCACCATACCTACTTGCTGACTGGTAGGGGTCCATTTCATGACCTGGTGAGCACGTATTAAAAACATTTCATTCTCCATTCTATCCTGGGCCAACTAGTATTGTTTATTACTAAACAGTGAGCTTAGAGTGCCTCAAAATGTTCTGGTCCTGCCAAAATGACCATGATCTGAAGGTAGCCAAGGGAGTAATTCTAGAATGTCAGTCAAAGAACACAGCTGCATGGTGGTTCAGTGGGTCAGACCTGCTAAACTTTATTTTTAAAATAGATATTTAACCACTGTTTTATACTCAAGGGTCACACATACCAATTCAATGCTTAATCTCCTTACTAGGATAAAAATTAATATGGATCTTAACAAATAAGCTAAATGTCTAATGTGTGTATACAGATTAAAATATCCGATTTTGCCATTATAATGATAATTTAATTAAAAATATTTTTTCTTTCTTGTCTCTAAGTTCTATTTTTTATGGCTTAATATCCTGAGCCATATGTGGCTTATTAACATAATATTATATTATTAGCCTAATGTTAATATGTTATGTATTGCAATTGAAAAGTAGCACTTTGATTACCTTATAGAAACCTTCTAGCACTAAAGATCAAAACATCTAACTTTAGTGATGAAGTCATTTTATTATTAATAGTATTTTGACAATTTAATGTGGGTGCCATATCATGAAATAATAATAATTATTATTATTTTCAATTCATTTCATAAAACCATAGAATTTTTAATATGTGGTGACAATTTTTTGAGATCATAATCCAATTCCCATATTTTACAGATAAGAACATTGAGATTCAGGATGCTAAATGACTTAGCCTTAATTCCCAATTTCTTAATTACTGTCAAAATTAGAAACCAAGATTTCTGACTCCTGCAGTATTTTTTACTTATTAAAAAAAATAATAATAAAATAAGTCATTTTGCTATCTTTTATACAGATATTATTTTTGCCATTTCTAATACATGCTATATAAACACAGGAATTTAATACAGTTAAGTACAGGCGGAGGGATTTTTATTTCTATGTAGAATAAAGTTGTAATCACACAGGCAATGATGAAACTAGATTAAACTTTATCCAATTTTTTGATTTGGTTGACAATGAAAACCAATTAACAATTATAAACGCTCTGTAATATGTGTGATGATCTAATAAGCACATTTTCCTTGATTTTTAAAATAGCCTTAAAAGCATTTAAAATTGTATTGATATTTTCTTACTTTTCCATAGATGAAGAGCTTTTCTCTGGAATGTATATAGATTTCATGGGGACAGATGCTGCTATTTTTCGCAGTTTAACCAAGAGGAATGCAGTCAGAACTGATCAACACAATTCCAAATGGCTGAGTGGTAAGAACACATTTTATGCATTTTTTGAGAATCATGCGTTAAACTACTTTGTTTAATTCCATAACGAAAATTAGGTTAAAAAATTAAAATATTGAGCTGTAAAATGAGTCTTGACAATTCTGTACTCTATGATTATAAATATTTAGGATAAATAAATAAATGAAATAGTCCATAGTTCATATACTCTTTATTGACCATCGTATAATTATCATAGGACATGTGAATAAATAAAAATGGCAATGATATTCATAATACATGCCCATATGCAAGAATCTTCTCCAGTTGTTTAATTGTAACATAATACAATTAAATATGCTATTTATTGATTTAGCCTGCTTGTATATTTTAATAATGCCAAATTTAAAATTTTCCTAAATTTATGACAGATATAATGAATGGGATATATTCAGGAACTCTTCCTTTTTGTTTTATATTTAGATTCTAAAATTATAAAACTGGTATATATTGTTTTTTGATAATTTGACTACTACTTAACAGAAATCATAGGTATTATAATTTTATGATTATCAGTATTTGTTTCCAGTTCTTGAAGTCACATGGAATTCACATCATGAAAGGTGCTCATTTGACTTTACCATACAATTCCAGTCAATTTCTGTTGTTTAGAAGAGGAAGAAACCGCTAAGATCCTTGTCATTTCACCCTGGGGAAAATTTCTAGCTGAACCTAAATTTGGCAGTTCACTTCACATTGCACGGTTAAGCATGAATCACCACAGTTGAGCGTCTTATTTCGCTGATAGGCCAGCACAAGAAAGCGTTGATTGTCCATTTACTTCTTCAAGTTGTTCCTCCAGTACATCTGGAAATGGAGTATTCTAAAAGTTGTTTTGTTCTTAAAATAAGGAATCCTTCTATGTCTTCAAATGACTGCATTTTTCCTTGAAAAGTTTCCCCTTCATTTCATATGCTGTATTTTAAGAAAAATGTGTTTTTCAGATCTTGGACTCCCGACTTGTCATTCTGCTTCAATGAATTTGAGTTTATATGCACTAGATTGAAAACCACACTTTGAAAAACAAACATTATTTTCTATAAAATGACCATCAGATTCCATGGGAAATAACTGGTAGAAAAGCTTTTCCATTTTTTAAAACTCATCAGTGCGCAAAGAATTTTTGCATTTACTGCACTTTCAGAATGTATTGCAGACAGAGAAAAATAGTTTAAGCCGTCATATTATGGCTATACTTTGTGGCACTTGACATTCCAAATGTGGTATGTTGAGTGAATACAATTACTGCTTTTAGACTTTTTGCCTATGAACATCAAATTGTTCTTCTATGCTGAAGATGGAGAAGACATGTGCCTGTGATCTACTTGGATGGACCATAGATGGGTTTTCATCATTGGATGGACATATATATATATATAGTCTTTGCATTTTGTTCCAGAGCCTATGTTTGTGGATGCACACGTCATCCCAGACGGCACTGATCCAAATGATGCTAAGGTGTACTTCTTCTTCAAAGAGAGACTGACCGACAACAGCAGAAGCACAAAACAGATTCATTCCATGATCGCTAGAATATGTCCTGTAAGTATTAGTGTTGTTCTAATTTGAAGAAAGACTAAGAAATACAAATTATATTAAAATGTTTTCTTTTTCCAATAGTTTCTCTTTCTACTTTTATTATCTACTGTTAAAAATTAATAAAATGTTGAAAAGAGACGTTTTAATTTAATGTTTATTCACATCAGTCACACAAGATAAACACCCTATTTCAGCAAAAACAGTTCAAGGAAATACTTTGGTCATGGTTTTACACAAATAAACAGTTCTGATTAATTTTTGCTTTTCCATTTAATGCATTAGTATTAAAAACAAATAGCTAAATTGTATATTACAGAAAGAAACAGAACATTTCCTGTTAAGTACAAGAATAAAATAGCAAAACCTCAGTAAAAGACAATTATTTGGGAACTGTCTGCAACAGCGAAAGTTAAGAAATGCTTTGGTAAAATACACTTCTAATTCTAAACAGTAACCAAAATGTTCTTGTGTATAAACAGTAAGTATACACAGCAAACTCAAAAAACTCATGATGTCCTTTCATGTAGGAGTTTTAGAGGCTTGTCCTGACTTGAGGAGCATCCTTTGTGCAAAAGCATTTCATAAAGGATTTAGTGTTTTATATAGTTTGATTTTAAATATTACATTATTGCACTGATCGTGGAGCTCATGTGCATCTCAGTCATTTGGAACAAGGCAGTAAAGCCAGCAGAAGCAGTGAGAGGCTTGCGGGTGTACAGAAAAAACATGTCATCCATAGAGACTATTTGGGAATGATCCAAATGCCATTTTCCCTGCCCTGGGTGGAGAAATATGTATATTAATGCATCCAGTTAGAAATACTAAGGATTAAATGATAATGCAGAGAAATGAAGGAGAGAAAACAGAGCTATTGGGGACCATTGGTGTAAGTGTAAACCCACTCTCCTGACCACAGTAGAATCTGCAGGCTTCACTGTATACAGTAATCTATATTCATATTAAAGACAATGAGTTATCAAGAAAAGGCAGGTTAAATTATGTATTCTCCATAACATTTTATGAATATCTCCATCACTTATTGTTAAATGTAGAAAGCTTTAGGGCATATATTTATGAAGTTCATTTTATGAAACATTTTCACTTGAGACCATACTATAGTATAACTATGGCTATTTTATAAAATACTGTAGACCTTAAATATTACTCTCGAACTATTGCTATGTAGATGTGGTTAACGTTTCCATCCTTCAGGTTATAACAAATCCCCAAGTAGTAAGAATCCAAGTTGAGTTTTTAATACACTTCGGTATTTAGTTAAGCAATACGAAATGTTTTTACACAATGGTTTCAGAATGACACTGGTGGACTGCGCAGTCTTGTCAACAAGTGGACTACCTTCTTGAAAGCCAGGCTGGTGTGCTCGGTGACTGATGAAGATGGCCCAGAAACACACTTCGATGAATTAGGTACACAGATGTGAGACTGAAAAATGTTTTTGAAAGAGATTTTTGTAAAGTTTATATATTTTAGTAAGCTCTCAGAAGAGAATGTATTTTCCATGGATGTTTTCAGCATAAATAATATATCAGTTTGAATTAATGATCTGGATACAGTTCATAAATGTCCTTAAGTATTTTTTAAATCTGTTTTGCCCCTGACTGAAACATTTAGTTCATGGAATTTACCACGATATATCAATGAGCGTGTGTGCGTGTGTGTGTGTGTGTGTGTGTCTGAGAGAGAGAGAGAGAGAAGTACTTGATTTACATATATATATATACAGGTAATGATATGTCTGTGCTCCTCTAAAATGAATGTGTATTTCATATATATCTAAATTCTAATATTCTGATTTGAAATCATTTTGTGTGAGAATACAGCTGTATATTTTTAGTAAAGATGGAAGAATGTCGGAGTAGAAATTAGACTGAGGCTCGAGGCTTCATTCTTCTTGGTGACCCTGGGACTAAGTATTCTCGCATGTGTGACACGAGGAAGGTTATATCTTCCAGGTCAAATAAGGACTAACGGTCTGATTCCTTTCTACCAAGGAACAGTTCTCTTTTGAATCAGAATAACTTGGTATACATCACAGTGTCAAGTTTACTAACTGCCATTTAGAAATGACTTTTATTTTGCTTTAATCCACTAAAATGTAAAATGCTTGTTATTCTCAGATTTTGAGACAGGTGATGAGGTAAACAATAAAAATGTACTACAATATGGAAAAATTTCCTGGTTCTAACAGTTATAAAAACTGAAGTAGATGATGGGTCTCCTCAAAAACCGTTATGTTGGTCACAGAAACACAAGTTTCAGTGTCACCTTTTCTGGAAAAAAGTTCTAAGTATGATTTTTTGTTATAACCTAGTCACTTATTATTTCCCCCAAATTCTTTGCAAGTAGGTTTGTGTTTCAGTGACTTCGGATATTTCAGTCGTTCTTGTTTTTTTTTTTTCTTGTGAGGAAGACCAGCCCTGACCTAACATCCGTTGCTAATCCTCCCCTTTTTGCCGAGGAAGACTGGCCCTGGGCTAACATCGTGCCCATCTTCTTCTGCTTTATATGGGACGCCGCCACGGCATGGCTGACCAGCAGTACGTCCGCAGGCTCCTGGGATCCGAACTCGCGAACCCTGGGCTGCCAAGCGCGGACTAAACCGCTACGCCACCGGGCGGCCCAGAGTCGTTCTTGTTTTTTAGGGAGAACTAGACAGTGTCAGCCTTTGTTCACATATGGAAAGGCTAGTGGTTATTAATTTATTGCCTAAAAGTTTCTAAATTCATCGTGAATTTAAAATAAATATGTCTTTCTCTATATTCCTCAGCAATAATCTTATTTCCAAAAATGTCACTAAGTCCAGATCTTTCTTATAATCATGACAATTATTAATTGGGGTTTCCTATCAGAAATCTACTTCCAGGTTCTATTATATATTACTGTCCCTTACTATCTGCACCTTTGTCTTTTAAACTTGTTGTTGTTAGGGAAATTATTGATTAAATAAAAATGTCACTAGCAATTTTGACCATAGTCCAAAAAAAGTCTTTATTTTACATAAAGAAAAAAAGTCACTGTGAAAAAGTTTTATTCTTCCATGTTCCATCTTCTAACCTTAAGTCAAAAAGAAATTGAGATATGCAGGCCTTTTTAAATTAAAAAAATAAGATATTGTCATTCAAGTATATTTAGAAAATGCAGAAAAAAATAAGAAACAGGAAAAGTTCTATAGTTCTGCTAACCAGAAACACACACTGGTAATCTTCTTATTGTATTATGGTGTATAATTTTAAAGTTTACATGATTCTAGTCCATATTTTATACCATTGTAACTTTTCCACTTACAATGATTTCATTAACATGTTTTCCATAAGTTTAGTCTTCATAGATCCCTTTAGTGTTTGTATAACATTTTATTTAATTTACTTTACCATGTGCTTATCATTAATTCATTTAGTTGTTTCCAAATTGCAGTGATGCTGCAGGAATATCATTCTGAATACTTTTCATAGTTGAAATTATATTCTTAGGATAAATTTTTAAAAATACAGTTAATATTTGGGAACTTTAAAAGAATGATATTTCCCTTTTATAGAGGATGTGTTTCTGCTGGAAACTGATAACCCAAGGACAACTCTAGTGTATGGCATTTTTACAACATCAAGGTAATTATCAAACAACTACATTTCACGCATTAAACAATAAACTTTATTGAGTAAGTAGTAATTATTACAAAACCATTCTTTTCAACTTTTACTTTTACATCGCATTTAAGATGTCACTCTCCTCTTTTATTACTTTTGCTTGATTACCAAAATATGTTTAAGCTGAACTAACACTTTCAAAATAGTTTTGTACAGAATATTTATAATAATTAAATGCTATTTTCCTCAAAGAAGGAAAAATATGAATTACAATGCAGGGATAAAGTATATAAGATATTTTGTTTTAAGGAAATACTTTGAAGACTCATAATTCAAATAAAGCTTTTGACGTTTCTATTAGAATAATTTTTGCTTCTGGAGCAAACTAAAGTGCTGACTGTTTAGAAACTAGCAAAACACTGAATGAGTTTTCATGTTCCATATGACAGTATTTCATATATTTGAAAATAGGTTTAATGTTTTCTAATTTATGTGGGATGCCCAATCCCAATTATCATATATTTCAAGACAATTCACCATATTCTCACTCTTTCCTGCACATATTTGTGTTTACTCATTTTACGCTAGGAATATTATTCAGAATTTGACACAATACTCCAGCTGTGACATGGCCAATACAGAATGTAATGGGTCCCTTTCATTAATCAACTACAAAACAAAAATCTAAAGATTTTAGCCTTTTTTTTTTCTAGTGAGGGAAACACAAACACCTGTGATGATCCATTCCAGGTCAAAGAAAATCCCAGGGATATTGATTATAAAGCATATTTACATTTTCCCTATAAGATATTTAAAAAGATGTCCTTCAGGATGAGTTTAATTCCTGTTCTAACAAAGAAAGTCATCTTGATTTAACTCACAAAGAATGAACAAAGAAAAAAGAACCAAATTCTTAAGGAGAAAATGTTTGTTTCAAAAAAATATTTTCCTAGTTTCTGTTTTTCTCAACACCAATAGCTTTAATATTGAAATATTCAAAATTGTCATTTCTGAGTATTAATGCCAATGATTAATAATATGTCTTGTTTTTTTTCAATGGGCATCTAAGTTTTCCATTAGGTATTGAATTTAAGAGAAATATGTGACTCAGAGAAATGTTTGTTTCCATCAATTTGCCTTAGTGACAGTGGAAATAGTTTTTAGTAAGGGTACAAATAAATTTTATGAAATTTTATTGACTACAGATAATTTAATGACTCTTTTCTTGGAACTTATTGTTTTTCTCTCTTACTGATAGAGAAAGTACAGAAACAACGACAATTTTGACTTCCCCAACTACTATTTAGAATAACATGTGAGAGCACTCTCACGTTAAAATAATCTTAAGACAAAGAATTGTGGTGTTCTCTTATTAATGAGATTTATTTTCATAAGTTAAATTATGATAGGTTGTAGTGATAGTGATTTAGAATTCAAATTCATTTTTTTGAAATAAATCGTCATTTTTTGTTGCTAAGATAAACTAGTCAGAAACTTATTTGACTTGTCCTATATTTTGGAAACATTGAGAACTTTTCTATAACTTATTATTGTTTACTAAGTCCATGGATGAATTAAATATTTTAATGCTTTATGTATCAATGGCTTATTTCAAAACAGTGGAAGTTTTTTAGCTTTATAATGTGTACCATAACATTCAATCTTTCCATGATGAATTATATCAGATTTTATCACAAACTTTGCTGTCTATTTTTTTAATCATACTTAAATTAAAAAAATAAGAAAATGGATCTCTTTCTGTTTTCTCTTTTAGCTCAGTTTTTAAAGGATCAGCAGTGTGTGTGTATCATTTATCTGATATACAGACTGTGTTTAATGGGCCTTTTGCCCACAAAGAAGGGCCCAATCACCAGCTGATTTCCTATCAGGGGAGAATTCCGTATCCTCGCCCTGGAACTGTAAGTGTTCAGGAAAGTTTCTTTCTTATTTTGCTTTTTTATAAAAATATAATTTAACAAGAAATGAATATCATGTAAATGTTTATTAAATACAACCATAGACCTACTGGTACACTCATTACAATTTTTCAGCTCATGCGTTCCCAGATTTGGGATTTTACAAATATGTAATAGCATTCTCTATAGTTTTTCTAGGTTGTATTGCTGATTAGAATCTCATTTAGATTTCAGGACAACTGGGTATGTTAGACCGGACAGAGATATTTTCCTGATTTTATTGGCATAAAAACCATAGCTTGGATAGTCAACATTTCAGTGGTGGCCTAAGAATTTGAATGCTAGTTGCTTTTCGCAACCCTTCCTTTTATTAAGCAATCTCATCTATTTTAATGAAGGAATAACCATGTAAGAACTAATTCAGAGATAAATCATGTGGAGATATTTCCATTTTAAGGGATATATTTAACAATTATGTGTTGTATATTTCTCAAAGAAAGAAAATTTTGTGTGTGAGCAAATAATTACAATGAAAGTGATGTTATAATTCAAATAAAATGTTTATAAACTCGAAAGTTTTGAGGCAAACAGATATATCCATGTCTTGCAATATTAGTAGAATTAAGGGGTACATTGAAAATGAACTTTTCCAGCTGAAGTTATAGACAGTGCACTGGCAGATTAGAATTGAAATTTTTCTAGGACTACAGTGATCACAGTCCTACTATTTGTTTTTCGTCTGGCCCGTAATAATGCTGTATTGCTTTCTAGAATATTGATTAGTTTCTGTCTCTGTAAAATGTTATACAGTACAATGATTGAGAGGAGATGTTATACAATTGACCATCAAGAGGAATATAAGTTTCTTATATCTTTGTATTTGACAGGATAGAGTTAGAATTATAAATGGGGCACAGATAAGTAAAGAATGATTTTATGAAAAAAAAAGGTAGTTTTATATTAATATTTAAACAAATGCTTCTTTTTCCTTTTTACATTACTAAGTATGAAATTCCCTTTGCCAATGTGCTTTCAGAAATTCATCCCAAATAATTTTTACTAATTGTTGATTCACTTTATTTTTGTGTTATTAGAGTTTATTCACAATGTATTATTTACTCCTTTATTTTCTCATCATCTTAAATGATACTGCTTCCAAATTTTTAAAAATGGGAAAAATAGTTTGCTAAGCCTTTAAGGAACCTATTTATCTATTAAAAATTAAAAGGTCTCAAGGTTGGTTCCCTGGCTAGGAAGCATGAATTTTACTAAACAATTAACTTTTAATTAACTGTGGAAAGATTATCAGCATTGCTACTTATCCATGAAAGAATTAAACTTTAAAAAGCCGTACTTAATCGTGACTGGTAACAAAGTCCTGTCATAGAATCCACAGTCTCCTTTTAACTGATCTCTTTGATACTCATAGGTCAACAGAAGATGAAAAAAATGTGTCTATTTTGTATAACACGAGGAAAAGAGGTCAACAGATATATCCATCTTGGGTACCTCAGGTTGGGGTGCGTTGGGTAAGAAGCAGGGAGTACATAAGAGAGGGGGAGGAGAAGGGGGAAGCTGAGCAGCTTTCAAATTCCATTACAGCTCAAGGCTCTCCTTATTTCATTCAGAATATTCCATGCATTTCCAGATGACTCACTGATAACATATTAAAAGATCAATCATTAGTTTTGAGAATTATTTGCTATTTGAAGTTAACCAAGTCATTCCCTCATCTTAATACAGAAAATTAAATGGTGGTTGTGATTGCATATGCTTTCATCAGTTATTCTTTTGAACAACATATACGTGCGATTAGTACAGGAGCAATTGGTTTGTAAACTCAACAAAATTCCATTTTCCCTCAAATAATACCTTAAGGGAAACCTCTGAGATAAACAAATAAAACAGATAAAAGAGAGGCGCACTGACTGAATCAAGGTTTGAGGCCTCAGAAACTCAATGAGTGTGTGCTAGAGCCAGTTTACACCCCACTCGCAAGAGCAGATTGTGTGCACCTCGTCTCAAGTGAAGACATCACAGTAGTCACTTGAAATCAGCATGGTGGGACTATTTTTCCCATGGAAATTGGCAAATATTATAAATTAGGGGTTTTTTTCCTGAAGAAAAGCCACCCCGGTCCCAAACCTCGTTAGACTCTTCACCCAAATGGCAGCTCAAAAGTACTCTGAGAATCACAGTAAGAAAACCACTCATATCAAATAGCAATTATTCTACATAAAATGTGGGAATAGTTAAACCCTTTTTAGTAAACTAAAATAAACGAATGCTAAATCAGAAAATTCTGCTCACAGTCCCATTTTTCACTATTTCTGAGCTCCAAAGCATAAGCATTTTTTTCCTGGTCTAAAGTAGTGTGGTGTAAGCCAGGGCTTAGCAACTCACATCTGGAGCTGACTCCGTGAAAAAAGGGAGTGGTCAGTACTTGAGACATTTCTATAATGTGGTTTCTTACATCTGGTGCTGAGACCAGAGCAGCTCCTTTAATAGGGAAATTGTCAGATGAGTGATCCTTCGGGAATAAAGGAGGCAGGGTGGGGAATGACCTCTGGAACTCCTCCTGGAAAAGCATACCTCCCTGAAGATTTGGTCCCTCCACCCTGCACTGAGCAATACACCATGAAGTCAGCCCTCTGACTCAGAGTGGCCAGCGTGTCTCTTTCCTGGGCTTCCAGGGTTTACTATCCCACTCATGTAGCCAGAAGACCTACAGCCAAGCGACCCAAAGCATTCTCTCTCCTCTAGGGTTAACGATGTTGCCTCTGAAGTCCTCTCAGTGAAGGATCAACTGTGATTGCTGTGCTTTATTTCTCTACACAGTGGGGAAATTGTCGGGTCCAGTTTATACTACCCACTAGTCCAGTTGCCAGGTCGACCTCATAAATATATGACTGGATTCTTAAAGCCATGACACTGGCAGAAATCTTACACCCTCGTTCTCATGTTGCCTGTAGGTGCTTCTTTAAAGCAGGGTGGATGGCTGTGTTAGCACACTGCCCCAACCAGCAAGCCCAAGTCACTAGGAAGAAGCCTGCCAATTGTGTCATAATGTTTTTCCATAAGTAATTCAAGTTTGTGGAAGAAACAAGACACCTTTGGTATGTTGCAAAGGGCAGCCAAAGACTGCAGATCCTCTCTGTGGCTGAGCTAACATATTACATTATTCTGTTGCAACATGTATAAAGCTTCTGTAGAGGTTGTGTTTGCTTATACTCTCCTGTTAAAGCAGAACCTAATAAAGTTTCAGTTCAGAACCATCTGCTTTGAACATCATGCTTTGAACAGGTCTGGTACCTGGTGTAGCAAAAGAACACAGAAAACTAAGGATCCACATAGTTAGCAAGAAAAAGAGCAGTTTGTTGCTGGCAGTTCTGTCGATTGCATGCGTCTTTTGGTCGTTCTTATGTTAGAAGTATTTCTATTCCTCATAGACTTTTAAAGACATTCAGTTAGGAAAGTTTACAATCAGACTGAACACATAAGCATATAGACATGAAAAGTTAGTTACATATTGTTTCACGTCATTATTCAAGATACGTAAATAAAATAGACAATAAATATTGAAGTCCCGAGGAGACAGGGATTGCCATGAGACGGCCTTGTTTGGAAAGGCATATAAAAAATATGAGATTAACTGGCCCTGAAGGGCAGTTGGATGTGGATAATTTGGATAAGTAAGGAAGGATGTTTCAGGGAAAGGTTACAGCATACCTTACAAGCAAAAATAGAAATTAATGAGTTCTAGAAGCGAAGCTCTGCATGGGCTAGTAGGACTGGAGCAGAGGGGTCTTGTTAGTAGAGGATAAATGTAAAGAAGATGAGGGCCAGCTGGTGCCCAAGTTCAAGTCTTCAGCTGTGTAATTCTTTGGGCTTTAAATAAAGGGCCTAGATTACCAAGGGTTTAAACATAAGTTCAGTTTCTCTCAGAACACAAGTTGCAAAGTCCAATGCTAGAAACTAGCCCAGATTCTAGAATGCCGTTTATTTATGTCCATTTATTTAACCATACACCATTCATCTTTCAAGTGTTGGGTCAAGTTCAGCTTGACTGTGCTAATCACTCCTTCTCTGACTAGTTTGCATTTATTTTCTACTGTCTTTAGCCTCAACTCCTACCTCTTTCCTCTACTTGGCTTCTGTGATCCAGAAATGCCCCAGGAATTACAGTTCTCTAAATACTCCAAATTTTGTTGTTTTTAAAAATCTCCAAACCTCTTCAGTAATCCTGGCAACATTAAGTTGTCTACTATTCTAAATTCATTTAAAAAATATTAGCTCTTAAATATATGCAGCAATTGATCATGAACCAAGTTATTTATTTTATATTTGTCTTAAATTATTATTATATGTCTTAATTGTTATTTTGCTTTGAATATGTCCATCTCCCTTACCAGAATACTTGTGTCTAGAAGACAATGGTAGCTTCTTATTCTTGTGTCCTCTACTGGGCACATCAAAATGCTTTTTGAATAAAAGCTGTCCAAAGAATGGACATATGAATTAATATGTGAATATATTAACTCTGAAAACTAGCATAATGGATGTGAGGATTAGGCGAACACGTAGGAGCATCAGAGGACAGCAGATGCTCAAGAATGCCTGAGACTAGGAAAGAAATTAGGTAAGGGCAACAATTGCTGATACTTGCTTAACATGGCATTCTGATTGTTCCTAGCATTTCAACCAACACGTTAGTAATCAAAACACTTAAAATGTCTTTACTCAAAAAAGGAGTGCTTATCACTCTTTGATAGAGAGAAAACTAGAACTGGAGAAAAACAAACACTTCAAGGAGAAGTTTAACCAAAATTACTTAGTGACTGTAGAGCAGAATTATTCTTATGAAGAATGAGATACAAGCCTAACTAATGGACAAAGGCTTTATTTTATGGTAGCACATGGATGGCATATTATCTTGAGGCTTCAGTACACATGCTTTCATACATCACAAGGTGAGGGAAAAGTTAATTGCATCTTATTTATACTTGGCAGTGTTGCACTGAGCAAACACAAGTCCAGATAGACAGTCTACAAAGGGTAATCAATTTTTGTTCTTGTCACCATTATTGTCACTCATTCTGTGTCTTATCTGCAAAGTTTATGCCGTGAATCAGTGGCAAAATTAATTATTGTCAGAAGAATTCTTTTGTAATTTTGAAAATAAACTCATACCAGGAGACACTTGTTTGTAAGCAAGTTCATCATGAATATAACAAAAGTCCCAAATGGGGGACATTTGAATGCATGTAAAATAATCGGTTTGAGTTGGTTTGTTTGGGTTACCTGTTTAATAACTATAGTTTTGAGCAACTGAAATGTAATTTTTATCTGAATTTCAATTACCATGAAAACCCAGAACTAGCCATATTATTTAATAAGCTTATCACACATGAAAATAAGTGCTAACTGGAAATTATATGAATTGCCTGGTAATATATGCTGACTTTGGATCTCTCTGGAACTTACAAATGAGAATGCTTGCAAATATTTAAGGAGACATCTTGGCTTAGCAAACCATAATTAGTGGTGTTTTATGAAGGGCTGGAACCTTTTAAATTGCCCATGCGTTTGTTCTTTCCATGTTTTCATTCAGTGAGCAATGCATTTCCCTTTTTCCCCTTTGTGTAAGGAATGAGGATAGAAAACATCCACAATTCTACAGTTTTCAGAAGTATAGAACACATCCGTTAGTTCAGAACACCGTCAAATGAAATTGGTTGTCTTCATTTGGTCTTTTTTGTGGGCAATTTATAGACATGTATGTTTAAATATAATGCTTTTTTCTAAAAGAAAAGCACATGAGCACCAGTTGAATGTCTAGCTAATGGGATAACAAATGAGAGGCTTATTTTTATTACTCACCTCATTCTCTCCCTATAGTGAGGTCATTTCATTGCTCCTTGCTCCTTCCTACAAAAAGGAGTATTTTTTGAGGCTCTATATTTACCGAGCCTCTAAGAAGTTCTGGTAATGCTAATTAGTCAAAGTTAGTCTAAAAATTGCATTCGGGATGATACAGTCTAAGTGAGTGAGACTGAATTAGTAATTGGCTGAAACTTATTTGTAAATGTGGGTCTGCCCGGCAAGACTAGCGCAGAGGCACTGACACGGTGGGACAGCTGTTGCAAGGATTTAACACAGAGGTTGCCGTGTTTTGTTAGGTCCCTAATGTTGTTTTTCTTCTTTTTCATTGAGTTGGTGTTAAATTTTTGGCGTATTTCACATAAAACTCCTCATTTCTATCTTCTGTTGAAATCTGCCTACACTAGGCTTATATTCCTGCACAGGAGCAATTAGCTAGAAATAAGTGTTTGTTGCCACTTTTGAATAAGGTATAACTTTGCACTTGTTACTGTCCCCATTACATCCTACTGTCTACGGCAGATACTGTCCCCATTGCTGTTATCAGAAGCTGGCTTTGTTGCTTTCCTTTGACCTAGTACCTCTCTAAAGAGGATAAATGGAAACTAGACTAGGAGTGCTTCTATTTCAAGGAAAATATGAAGTATTTTTTTTCTGAAAGTAGAGATATTGACAGGTGTTTGATAGGGTTAGACAGATAACATCTGCATGTATTACAAGATTACACCCAACAGCTCTGCTTGTATAATGTATCACTCGGATCTTATTGGTGAGTGAGTTTGAGTTCCAAGCTTCAGCGGCTCCCAGCCTACCCCTGAGTTTGGCCTCAGGTAACCTATAAATGGAATCTTCTCCTCAGAAGCCCTCGTCACGCTCCCTTTCTGGAACTGCTGAAGCTGTCCAGCAGTCCTTTTTCAGATCTCATTATTGCTGCCTATCTGCCCCTTTGAACTTGATGCTCTGAATGTTTCCTCTCCTGGCCAGAGTTGAGGCCCCTGTTTTATACAGCCCCTGCACCAAAATTGAATGCCAGACATCATAGACTAATTTACTCATTAAACCACTGTTCGTTGAATATGCACTATTTGTCAGCTTTGTTATAAGTCTAAGAAACAATGAGCAAAATATACCTAGTTAAGGGAACACATGGCTTACATTCAAGAGGGACAAACAGACAATAAATATACAAGCAACTAATATATAATATACAGTTAGGTAAATTGGGCTGCAAAGAAAGATAAAGCAGGCTAAGAAGACTGAGATGGGGAGCTATTTTTATATGTGTCATCACCTTTAAGGAAGTAACTTTTGAACTGAGAACTGAATGAGGTAACAGAGAAAACCAGGGAGTTGTTTAGAGAAGAGTATTCCAGACGGAGGGCAGCTAGTGTCAAGGTCCTGGGTCGGGGGGGGCACGCTTGAGGCTCAGGAAAAGCGAGAACTACTATGGTGATGGTAGACATTCAGGGGCTTGTAGGCCATGCTAAGCTGTTGGGATTTTATTCTAAGAGTAATGGAAGTCACTGGAGTCTTTTCTAGAGGGGAATTATCAGGTCTAATTTACCACATGCAATCCAAGTGCCAACTTTGGAGATCCCTTTTTTGGGAGGGGGATCAGATGGAAGAAAACTTGCACACTGGAGTTCTGATTGAATTTGATAATGATAATCTGATTTATTTTAGCCAGTAGCAGTGTGAGATTACAGCCACAAGATTTTTTTTTTCTAACAACACTGTACCTGGCTCAGAATAAGAAATAGAAAGGTGATGGATGAGAAGGGTGAAAAGTTATATCATATACAAAATGGCATTATTTACAACATGACACAGCAACTTGAGCTTCTAAGTATCTTGAAAAGTAGAGGCCTTTTGACTGTTATTAAAGCAAGCTAACTATTTTATTAATTTGATTCTTTTTAAAATATTTTTTTAGTGCCCAGGAGGAGCATTTACACCCAATATGCGAACCACCAAGGAGTTCCCGGACGACGTTGTCACTTTCATCCGGAACCATCCACTCATGTACAATTCCATCTACCCAATCCACAGGAGGCCTTTGATTGTTCGTATAGGCACTGACTATAAGTACACAAAGATAGCTGTGGATCGAGTGAATGCTGCCGATGGTAGATACCATGTCCTGTTTCTCGGAACAGGTAAGTATTTGAGCTCAAACTACACCTTCCTGTGTAGTAAACGAGCATTATAGGTAAGGGCCGTGATACTGGAACTAGAAAGACTGCAGTGTTTACTTCTGTCTGACTCTCAGTGAGGCATTTGATGTCTCTATGCCTCTGTTTTCACATCTGTAAAATGGAATTAATAAAATAAATTACTTTGTAGGGTAGTTGTGAGGAACAAATGGGTTAATGTATGTAAAGCATGTAGAACAGCACCTGGCATGTATTGTAGTGAAATATAATAATAATGAGCTGAATGAAAGGATGGGAAGAAATTTTAATCATGGATAAGTGTTTTTCTCAACTGAGGCAAATTTTGTGACTTTTTCGTAAATACATGAAGCCGTTTTCCAGGGATAATGATAATGATAATGGTAGACATGTTCTAGATAACATTTAAAGTGAGTTTAATAACTAAAATACAAATAGGTTTTTTGAAAATATTAACAATACCATTTTAATACATCTGCAATTCTAGTTTGTCAGTTTAATAGACAAGTTGAGTGAAAATACTCCTGTTTATAGACCTACAGGAATGCGGAATGGCTAACTTTTAGCCACGGTTCTCAAAGTGTGGTCCCCCTATCAGCAAAATCAGTATTACCTAAGAACTTGTTAGAGATGCAAATTCTCAGGTTCCAACCCAGGAACTCTAGGAATGAGACCCAGCCATCTGTGTTTTAACAAGCCCTCCAGGTAATTCTGATACGCACAAGAGTCTGAGAACCACTACTCAATAGAAACTCTAGTTTGCCAATCAGGCGGTAATTACTATTATCTTTCAAACATTCCCAACTTGAAGGCAGTGATGAAATCTCTTCACTTGTCCTGTAATATCAGAACTACTCCATGAAATTAGGTTGTTTCTCTCCTAGTTTTAGAAACAGATATAAAATGTGTCTGTAAACCTCATTATAAGACATACAGCAGTGGAATATGTTTTCTGAGCTAAGAAATGGATTGCACTCACACTTAAATCAATTTAAGATGTGGATATATTTTCTTGGCTAAATAAAACTTTCAAAGTGTGCTTTTCTTATAAAGTTCTTATTTTATCCTTGTTTATTCTTATTTTTAAAACCCTAGATCTGAGTCTTTCACTCGCATATAATTTCGGCTTTACTGGTCTGAGGTTGAGAATCCTTTGACATGTGCTATTTGGCATCCTCTCCCACACTTGGACATATCTGTGTTTTCACTGGTTCTCTCTTTGCTTGCCGCATACCTGAGGAATAATCCTTCCTTCCCAGACTAACCATTCCTCACCCTGCTCTCAGATTGCGAAAGCTAATCTTCATTTGCGTATAGGCTGTGTTCTCCAAAGATTAGTCTCCATATAAATGACTACAAAGAGTTGCTTTCTGCCTTGGCTCAGATCGTCCAATGTGGAGTGTGCATTTGAAAAAAAATTTTTTTTTCCTGAAGTGAACTGAACCTCCTCATTTCCTCAAGTGACCTGTCTTAAAGCTGGACTCTGATGTCACAATTAGGTTGTTTTTTCATGAAATTCTACATCAAACATGTAGATTTCATGGATGGAATTTTCAAGTCTTTATAAACTGTGCAGCGGTGTTTATTCAGACACAAGGCAGTAAGAAACATACTTTCGCGCAAATTCTTTGACTTTTCTTACCACATAAGTATCTGGCACCTTTACATAGATTTCTTATGTTGGTATTTAAACATTTGTGTCATTTTGAAAAACAGTATTTAGGCATATGTTTTTAATTGTACTGGGAAGCTTCCCTAATGATTGCTTACAAAGCCACAAGTCTCTTGAAGACTCCACTCTAGTAGGAAAGTGCGTGCTGTGGCAGTGCCGCTGCCAACAGCATCTTTCTGAAGAGATGATAACGTACTTAGCCACCGAACCTCATCCTCATGATCATGTCAGACTGCACAATTTAAAAACAGTGATTTCAATTTACCTGAAACTCTAACAAGCAGTATATTGGTATAAAATATTTGCTGCTCAAGTAGTTCTTGGATTGCTGCTGAAATTTCTTCAAAGGAGTTCTCCGTACTTGTTTGCTGCTAAAAGTGAATAAAATAATGTTTTCTGAAATAGAACTTGAGAGAATCACAGGTCACTGTTCCCAGGATTTCTTAGCTTTGTGTATCTAAATGTCTTAGGAAGGCTATAATATGTCTTGGGTGTTGCCAATCCCCAGAGAGCCCTTCAGCTGTTATAAATAAATAATGAAGCTGCAATTATTGCCTCAATGAGGCAAGCTTCTCTCATGGCTTCTCTTTCCTCTGTACCATCATGGAAAATTCAGGGGAATTTGATGAAGACATTAGTTGTCAAAGAAGATGCAAATAAGTGTAGGAAAAACTTATGTGACAGTTAATTGGAATGAAATACGATATTTTGTAACTTGAATATCATGAATGATTTTGTAATGCACAGAATCTCCATGGTAGTTGTGTGGGCTCAATGCCTTGTAACTGTTAAAATTAGCCTATTACGGTGTACTACATTAGCTGAGTTTGAGAGGCTGGTAATCTGGCCTTCCACTCTCATGGGACTGCCTCATTATATTTTGTGTGCTGCCAGATGCCAAGATAAATAAATAAATACATAAATAAGTGAAAGAAGGAAAGACAGAAAGAAAAAGAAAAAAGAAGGGAAGGAAAAGTGAGCTTTGTCCTCTGATTTACATCATCAATGTTTGGTCTAGGGGCCAGCAAACTACAACCTAGACCAAGTGTAGCCCCCTGTGTATATGGTCCATAAGCTAAGAATGTTGTTTTACATTTTTAAATAATTTTTAAAAATAATAAGAAGAATAATATTTTGTGAGCAGTGAAAATTATTAGATTTTTAGATTTCAGTGTGCATAAAGTTTTATTAGAATACAGCCACATCCATTCATTTACAGTTTTCCCGTAGATGCTTTTGTGCTACGACGACGGAGTTGAGTAGTTGCCACAGAGACTACTTGACCCACAAAGCCTGAAATATTTATTATTTGGCCTTTTACAGAAAAAGTTTGCTGACCCCTGTTTTGTTTGATAATCATTTAATTTTAGAAAAATTAAGACTTCATAAAGAAACTATTTTCTAATATGTAGCTATGAAACAGGAATTCATAATGTTACCCAACATAAATATTTCTTCTTTAATCTTGAGTAAAAATATCTTGCTATTCTATCAAAACTTAAACTAGACACTAAGTTTACTTATTTATTTTCCCATTCATTCCTGCAGCTCCTCTTTCTGAAAAGGAACACCAGTTGAAAAAACGTATTTTAAAAACAGTGCTTTTTTTATTTGGTAGTATTTGTTGATGATTTGTAACATTCTTTTTTTCATTTTTTTAGTTTTTAGTATTAGGGCTGTGGATATTTTCATGTTCCTTACTCCTCTTTTTTTTTAATCTTTAGGAAGGGCTGTAAAACAGCAGGCAAGAGCTCTCAAAGGATTAACATTTCTATTTTAACTTTGCCACCTACTGCTTACATCCAGGCCATTTGTTCAAAGCTGACTGTATTACACAGTGAAGAGATTTTTGCCTGTTTTCCTTTTGCCTCTGGAGTTACGAAAATATTTAAGTGTCTGGGTCAGGTTCAGCCACGTTCTGTCAAATGTATATTTTTAGCACTATATATGAGTCAGAATGACATGCAGTTTCTGATGAAAGAACGAGAGTATTCTTGTGAATGGATGTTAGAGGTTTAGGATGACTTAATGCCATTATGATTTCTTAATGTAAGGTTGATACATGTGGTGTTCTGCCAAAATTCTTATATAGTGTGTACTGTTTCATGCTTCTGATTAGCTTCCATTTAACTGGATGAGTACTTAGTTGGAATGTTGGCTCCAATAAGCCCTTTGAATGTGTGGAGTTTGGAAGTGTGTGCCACATATGTGACTAAAGCCTTAACGTGTTTGCCTGGCGGTGTTACAGGATAACTGCCTTCTTAGTAACCAAGCAGTTCTGGAGTCGCATCTCCCGGCATGGCACACTTAATGAACTGCAGAGCCAAGCGTTTTGATTTTAAAAGAACTCCCTAAAATACTCCACATAAAATTTGATAGCTGGAGCAGTGCATCTGAGCTCAGGAAAGACTGCCATCAGTTGGAAGTTGTGCATGAACGTTCCTCTAAGGATCATGTCTAGACTTCCCCCTCGCTCTGGAGTAAGGAACAAATCCCTTTATAAGTCACTGGTTTTTAATAACATCATGGTTCACTGCTTTCCAGAACAGAATCTGGAAATTTCTGAGAGTTTATCAAGGATTCTACAGGGATTTTCACAGCAGGAAATACTAATGGAACAGAGTGGAATGATGGCAAATTGACAAGACAAAGACGTTAAGTCACGATGTGATGACTGAGCATGGAGAAGAGTAGGAAAAAGGGATATGTGAAGAGAAAAAAAGGGTTAGCCCCTACAGTGATTGCTTATCCAGAGATAAACGTTCTCATTTAAATTTTACCTTAAAAAGACAATTTATTAAAAATAAGTATATGGCCGATTGCTGAAAAAGAGTATTTCGGAAAGCAGAATTCTTTTCCTTTAAGCTACTCTTCAGAGATACATTTTTTTGAAGACAGAGTAAATTTTATGTAATGATTATATAAATTTTAGTGTTGCTAGTTTGCCTGAGTTACCCCTTTATTTAGTATTCTGCTTATTATGCAAATAAGTTTTTCAGGTTTCTAAAATATTTTATTACTACTATAATGATGCTAATTAAATTTATTTACAATGCTTACCTTTTGCCAGATATGTTATTGAATCTCATCCAACCCTTGTAACTATCCTATGAGGAATTGTGAGAATGTAGACTCCATGGGGGGCAAGAATATTTGTCTGATTTACTCATTGCTACAGTCTCAGTACATAGAATAGTGCATCACTCAGAGTCATTACTCAAGAGATGTTATTTGAATGAACGACTAAATGAGTCACATTTATCCTCCACCGTGTTTGGAGAGAAACTCAGATAAGTTAAGATCACGTAGATATTTAGTACATGATACAACAAGAATATAAATTCTTGCTGTCTGATTTCACATCCTGAGCATTTATCCTCTTCACATTACTACCTCATTTATCATCACCACTTTACATTATTTTCCTTTTATGAAGTTAAGGTAACTTCATTTATATTTTCTCATTTTGCTATGAATTAAATGTTTCTTCCACATTTGTCAAGATGATATTGCTGATGTGTTGACATTCAGCATTAGCATCAGCATTGCTTTGTTTGAGTGACAGCACTCACTTTCACCCATCCACATGTTGTCACCAAGTCTTACATGTGAACAAGATGTATCTTACAAGGTGACAGAGAAGACTTGGGACAGACTGGATTTGTGTGTGAGTTAACTTACCTATGCTAGAATTTAACCTGTGAATCTGATATATTTTTGTGTCAGTTGCCATATATTTAGGAATGAAGGGAGTAGTATTTTGGGGAGATAGCAGAAGATGCAGAAATGGGGTAGGACTTCACCTTAGTTTTTACGTATCATCACTAAATCTTACCACATTTCAGAATTTGTTTTAAAATGGGGCTTATATCTGTGTTCAAAAGGTCCTACACACTCACCAAACAAAACACATATAAATGTCTTTGGTATGCTTCTATTTACTTAATTAAAATGGATGCTGCATATTCGATTGATATATTGGGAGGATTTCAGAGTCTCATGCAAGGATGCCTCTCAGCAGGAGAGATGGCAATGATTTACTCTGTAACACTGGCTCTTCACTGATGTGGAATCACCGATATTTTCCTAGATGACTTGAAAACTACAGTCAAACCTCATCCCTTTATGTTGCCTTCATTTAACTCTTTACTCTTATATGAATGTAAGAAAATTTTCTAGCATAAAGACATTAATTTTGAAGTCTTTCATGTGTGTGTTAAGAAATACTCACACTATATTCTTGTTATTGATGTGCTGCCAAGTTTCCCTGCGGCAGACCTGGCAACCTTTGTGTCTAGAGGAAGAATTCACAGCCTACTACTCAGCCAGGGCAGGCCTATTCTACATGACTACCCGAAGGAGGTCCGTAGCTAGCTATCAGTTGGGGAGGGAGTTTGTGGAAAGCTAGTTTTTAGATACTTTTTTATTGAAGTGGGAAGAGTTCAAATTGTAGAAAATGGAAGGAAATGTTTCATTTTAGCTTATTAAGTGTAGTGTAAATTGGAACAAATGGATTTTACACTGGATTTTCTAAGGTGAGTCTGTGGTATTCGAGTCATATATGTTCTACTTAGTTGTATGCTTACTTTTCTCTTCACTAATGAAGTAGGCAGAATAATAGCCCCCTAAAGATAACATCCTAATTCTCAGAACCTGTGGATATGTTACCTCGCATGGCAGATATGATTAATGTTATAGACTTTGAGATGAGGAGATTTTCCTGAATTCTCTGGGTGTGCCCAATCTAATCACATGACTTCTTAAAAGCAGAAAACCTTTCCTGGCTATTGTCAGAAGGAAATGTGACCATGGGAGAAGTGTCAGAGAGATAGTTCTGGCCTTGAAGATGGAGGAAGGGGACCATATGCTAAGGAATTCAGATGGTCTCTGAAGCTGGAAAATGCGAGGAAGCAGATTCTCCTTAGAATAGCCAAAAAGGAATGCAATCCTCCCAATGCCTTGATTTTAGGCCAGTGAGTCCCATGTTGGACATCTAGTCTACAGAACTGTGAGATAATAAATATGTGCTGTTTTAAAACACAAATTTCCTGGTAATTTGTTAGAACAGCAATATAGAAATTAATATAACTGGGTTTTGTATTCTAGCTTAATTGAAGTACTAGAATAAAACTATTTGATGTTTCTCTTAAGGATTTCTAAAATAAAGAATAATCAATTCTGATGTTTTAAAACTCTGGCAAAGCCCTTATTGATTAATACAAAAAGATAATATGCTATGTTCTATAACTCTTTCTCGACCAGTAGAGAATAACATAGTAATACATTACAAAGATGTTGTTTATTCACTCAGTAGAACTTACTGAGCCCATTGCAACCCAGGGCTTATGATGTATAAAGAAGAATAGCAACAACACTTTCCTTTAAGGAGCTCATGGCCCACTGGAGGAGGGAATTCAATTCAATTCAATAAATATTAGTAAGCATCTATATGTGGCAGGCACCCTTACAGGTGTTTGGGATACATCAATGAACCAGAGACTAAGATCTCTGCCCTTGAGGAGTTTACATTCCACTGGAAGAGAAAATGACCATAATAAATAAACAAATTAAATAACCCATTTGAAATTGATAAGTGCTATGAAAAAAGAATGCAAAGCTGGTGAAAGGAGGTTTGTGGTCAGGATTTGCCACCTTGAGAAGGTTACAGTTGAACACAGACTTGAAAGAGCAAGAGAATTAGCCAAAGAGACATCTGGGGAAAGAGCACTGTCCAGTCTTCGTAGAGAACAGTACATTACGATCTGGAATGCGAGGATCTGTGGAGTCCAGGAAGGGAGTGGGTGCCTGATACACTTTTGAGAGTTTTCTACTGCTGCATAACAAATTACCATGAAATTAGTGGCTTAAAACTACACACATTTATTATCTATCTCACAGTTTTTGTAGATGGGCACTTAGCTGGACTCTCTGTTCAAGGTCTCACAAGGCCACAATCAAAGTGTAAGCCAAACTCTGTTCCTTTCTGGGGTCCAAGGTCTCTTCCAAACACACGTGATTTTGGAAAAATTAAGTTCTGATGCAGGAATGAGGCCACTGCAGTTCCTTGCCACATGGGTCTCTTCATTGGCCGTTCAAAATATGGTGTTTTGCCCCTTCAAGGTGAGCAGACTCTCACCAATCTTCTAAAATGGGGTCTCATATAATGTAGCATAATCATGGGGTTGATGTACCATCATCTTTGCATTATTCTATTGGTTAGAAGCAAGTGACGTGTTCCACCTGCACTCAAGGGAAGTTCTAGAAGGGTGTGACTCATTAGGCGTCACCTTAGAGTGAGTCAGCTGCTGGCCGTATGTATTGTAGATAGATTGCTTTGTCAATGATGTGGAGGATACATTACAGACAGAGAAATGAAGGCCAGTTAGGAGACTTTTTGTTTGTTATAGGCAAGAAATGATAAGAGCCTAAGATAGGACAGGGGTTAGAAGTCAGAGGTTGAGAGGGGTTATCAAGTTCAAGAGATGTTTAGGAAGAGGAAAGCACCTGATGATAACAAATTGATTTGGAAAAGGTGGGAGGGTGAAAAAGTGTCTAGAGTGTTTTGTAGATTTGTGACTTGGCAAATAGGTGGAAAGAAGTACCATTCACTGATCAAGGGAATATAGAATCAGCAAGCAGATTTGTAAGGTAATGAATTCCTTACTAAATGGCACACCTATCCTTTCCTATGACCTGTTATGCATCAGAGACTGAATTTTTCACCTAAAACACATTATCTCATTAAAAACTCACAGCAACCCAATGAGACAGAATCATTACCCTCATTTTACAGTTGTGTAAACTAGGCTTTGAGAGGTTAAATGGCTTGCTTAGGGTTGTGAAGCTATTCGGAGCAGTACGTAATTAAATTCAAGCCCAGGTCTGTCTCACATTGAGTTAAAGATTTGGCGGACCATCCAGATCGATAGGTCAAAGTGGGTGTTATTGTAGATACACTTCAGTAGAGAGGGCTGTGCTAGAGATATAGATATGAGAGTCATTAGCAATGTAGGTGTTAACTGAGTCCATGACAATCCTTGAGGTCACTCTAGGAGACTTTTCAGATAAGGATGTGACTCTGGGGAGCTCAGTTAAGGGGTAGGAAAATAAAGAGTATTTACCAAGAAGATGAAGGAGTGATCATAAAAGTAACAGGAGCATAAGAGGAAGTAGTATCATGGTGGCCTCAAGAAGAGTAGCAGGCAGGAAAGAAGCAATGGTCAAGATCATCAGACGTGGCACAGCTATGTCTCAGTGCCCTTGTTGTAGTATGCTGCTTTCCTCGTTATCCTACCTTCTTACAGACAGCAAAGTTGGAGAGAATTACCATTCCAGTGCTAAGAATGAGATGTGAACAGGAGGAAGTAGGAAGGGATTAACTTGGGCAAGTAAATGGTGGGTTGAGAGATGACCAAATAAAGAGGGGAAAGCTCCTTTCTGTAACCTAGCATCCAGAAATGCGGGTAGATATACCAGGCCAGTTTCTATATGTGGTTTAAACTTTGAAAACTAATGCAAAAGAGCCTATCTTATGATAAAAATGGTGTAGGAAAATAGGTTAATAAGTGGCCATAAAATTTATTAATCTCAGATGAGTAATTCTTCCCCCAAACAATAAAGGATTAATTAGAAAGAGTTAGCCCCAAGTTTTCATCTTTGGAAATGTACTTGTTTCATCCTGTGTAGGATCAGTAAAATCTTTCATAGAATGTACATCTGCATCATTCAAAGTAAATCTATTTGTTTGAGATTGAAATGTAAATAAAGATTCATAATATAATGCAGTAAGGGATTCTAAAACGGAATATGTAAATTTTAGTAATTACATAATCCCCAAACATTAATTTTAGTGATTTCTGAGACTCTGTTTAAGTATTCTTTAGCTGTATCACCAGGAAATAGCTGTAATAATCTGTATGTTGATGGATTATCACTTGCTCTGATACTAAATTATATTTTTTAACCCTCACAGAGAAAATTAGCTTCTAGAACCAAAACATATTATATTTTAAATTTATTAAACACATTTTGATACATTAGATACAGCAGTTATTTTTCTTGAGGACAGACACCTTGGTTGAATAAATAATTAAGTCAAATGTTTAAAATGGCACATTTTGCTATTTTATGATTTTTTTGGTGAGCCTCAACTAAATCAAGACTTATAATTTAGTCACTCCTTATATAATTGCCAGTTTACTAAAATCATTGACCTTAGGATTTCTATTTCAACTTTGCCCCAGAAGTCTGCTTTTTGATTAACCTATCTCAATGTATAGCTCGAGAACTTTCCACAGCAGTGATGGATACAAGCATGCGTGTGTTTACCTGTGAGATTCAAGACCTACATGCACAGTGTGATATGGCAAATTACAATTTCCAGAGACTTTCCTCGTACTGACCAGTTCTAATTTTGGTTTGGATTTTTCCCAAACCTTATTAAATACAGAATAACTTGTTAGAGTAGTTGTAATGAGTTGTTTTTGGATGAATTCTATGATAGGAATTAGGTGACATGCTTTGACATTCAAAGGACCTAGTTTTAAATCCTGCCCTCTATCATGTATCAGTTTTATAACCTTGAGCAAATTATATAACATCTCTAAGCTTAGTTTCCTTAATTGTACCTACTTTATGGACTCATTCTAAAGATTAAAGAGATGAGATATGTAAAACCCTGAGCGTACTGCCTAGAAATTAGTAAGCATTCAACAGGTACATTTACACGTGTACCTATATAGTAGATATATATTTATTGAAATCAAGCACACATATCTATGAATATAAATGTATATTATGGGTACATAAGTATATACATGCATTCATAAATATTTTTGAATTCCTATTATATGTCCTGACACTATTCTATTCGCTAGACATAAGCAGTGAACAAAACACATCAATGTCTCTCCTTTCATCGAGTTCACATTCTTGTGGGAGGAAACAGGCAATGAACAATAGGTACATAGTTATTATACAGTATTACCTAAATCTGAGTACACACTCTATTAGAAAAAGTGGAGAGAAAAATAAAACTTTACTGACAGATCATGGATGAATCCGCTGGTAATATATGGGAGGCATTTCTTTTGTTTGGAAATTACAGATATAAGCAAGGCACTGGTATATAAGGATAGTCAGTAAACAATTTATGTAACAGGCAACGAGTAGCCATAAGGAAGGGCAATTTCAGACCATGGAGAGTAAAATTATACTCTGAAGAGTTTACAAGGAAGGTTCACACAGGCTCTCTCCTTTGATCTTGAACAGCCTTGTCAGTTATGTAAGGCAAACACTATATCCACATTTTATAGAGAAATAAAAAGGATCACAGGAGGCAGGTTTGCTGGGGTATATACCATTTGCAAGTATAAACCAGAATGGGTAAAACGGAAGTAAAGGACACTATTGCAGGCTTGGGGGAGTGGATGTATTTTTTTTTTTCAGTAGTAGCATATAGGAACTGCCATTAATTGCGCTGTTATAGAGAGAGAACTGCAAAAACAGAACCATCACAGAGCACAGTTAGACACATACCAAATGTTCAGCATGTGGGGGAACAGTCCTAATAGGTTGTATCCCATCTCGTGTAACTGCTGTTAGGCAGACTCAGTAGCAGTGTCCTGAATTAGCAGAGTAGATTCTGGTAGGTCTGGTTTTGCACATTTACATTCTACTTTATCATTTTAGTTGTAACTGGAACATGATGTCAATCTATAGCTTCACTTAATTCTGTCTCTTAAATTACTATTCTTTTATTGCTCAAGTTACATATGATTTTTAAAAAGTCTAGAAAATAAATGAACAAAAAAAAAAAGAATGAAAAACTATCCCAGTTTATACCCCTTATTTGAAAACAAATGTTTCAGGATGCAGAAGCATTTGAATAGGAAAGGGTAACTGTACATATATTAGGTAAAATGGCTGCAGAACCTTGGACCACACCCCGTGAAATACACAGTGCTATTTCTGCAGTGAAACACAGAAATCTTCAAACCAAGTGTAATAAATAAAGGCCATAAATAGCCTCAAGAAAGTGCAGGTCAGGTTTCGTGACCAAATTAGTTCAAGTCAGGACAGGTTTTACCACCAAAGAATTAAAAAAGAAGAAAAAAGAAAAACTTTTGAAATTCGGAGGTGCACATAAAAGATAATGGGCCTGGGGCCGCCCAGTGGCGCAGCGGTTTAGTCTGCGCTTGGCAGCCCGGGGTTCGCGAGTTCGGATCCCGGGCGCCCGCCGACGCACTGCCTGTCAGCCATGCCGAGGCGGCGTCCCATATAAAGTGGAGGAAGATGGGCACGATGTTAGCTCAGGGCCAGTCTTCCTCAGCAAAAAGAGGAGGATTGGCAACGGATGTTAGCTCAGGGCTGGTCTTCCCCACAAAAAATAAATAAATAAATAAATAAATAAATAAATAAATAAATAAATAAAATAAAAAAGATAATGGGCCTGCATTAAAAATAGAATGTAATCCCCTACTCAAATAGATGGATTGTACTTAAATACTGATTTTTTTTTCACTCTGTAAGATATCACAAATAGTTCTGCCTGGCTTTTTTGGGGAGGGGGGAGATATTTTATTTTACTATCACTTACGATTCTCAGCAACGCCGTTGTCTATTTTTTCTTAAAGATGCATTCGTTCGCAAAACTGAACAACACAATGATGCATGGTTTTAGATGTGGTTTAACTGGTGCCTCAGCTTCTTTCTCTGGAGTTTCTGGCTCTGTCCTCCTTAGCAGGGAGCAAGGATCAGCTTTGTCCTCATGTTAACTTGCCTCAAGTTTGCAAATGGCGGCAGCAGTCCAAAACCTACCTGCAAGCCCGCCAGCCCTGATAGAAAGAGGGTTGGGTCTGGTTCTCTTTATTCTTCCTATAAACCTGAGTTTCCATTTTGTATTATTTCCCTTCAGACTAAAAGGCATCCTTTAGCATTTCTTCAAATGCAGGGGGTCTTCAGGCAACAAATTTCCCCAGTTTCTATTTATCTAAAAAATGATTGATTTCATTTTCATTTTTTAAAGAATATTTTCACTGGATATAGAATTCTGGGTTAACTCTTTTTCGTTCAGCATTTTTTAAAAAATGTCATTCCATTATCTTCTGGCCTCTGGTGTTTCTAATAAAAAGTCGGCAATAGTTATATTCTTTGTTCTCATGACATATAATGTCTTTTTTCTCTGGCTGCTTTTGAAGTTTTTTTTTTCTATAAATTTTGTTTTCAGCAGTTAAATATGTTGTGCCTAGGTGTGGCTCTTTTCATAGCTATTCAGCTTGGGACTCACTGAATTCCTAGATCTACAACATAATATTTTTCATGAAATTTGGGAAATTTTCAGCCATTTTTCTTCATTTTTTTTCTTCCCCAATCTCTCCTTATCTTTATCCTTCCCCAGTCTCTCCTTTCTAATAATTACACATATATTAGACTATTTGATAATGTCACACATACCCATTTTCTTCAATCATTTTCTCTGTGTTCTTGCAACTGGATAACTTCTATTGATCTGACTTCAAGTTCCTTGACTCTTTCTTCTTTCAACCCCAATCTGCTAAGTCCATGGAGTTAATATTTATTTCAGTTGTTGTACTCTAGTTCTAAAATATCCATTTGACTTTTTTATAGTTGATTTCTTGGCTGAGTTTTTCTATGTTCATTATTAACATCATATCTTCCTTTCATTTCCAAATTTCCTCTTAATTTTTTGAACATAGCTATAATAGCTGCTTTAAAGTTGTTATTTGCTGAGTCTAACATCTGGAAAATCTTGATTTCTTTTTCTTCTTGACTATTGACCACATATTCATTCATATTCTCTCTCTCTCTCTTCATATATAATAATTTTTGTTGTTGAATACTGCACATTATAGAGGATATCTTGGCTTTAGATTCTGTTATCTTCCCCTGAAGAGTGTTAATTCTTGTTATAGCAGGAAGTCAATTATTAGCTGATCACCTTGAATTTGTTTAGACTTGTTTTACTCTTTGTTAAAATTTTTGTGCTCAAGGTAAGTCACTCTAATTTAGCCAGAGTCAAACTTAAAACTCTCTCCTTTGTATGTCTTATCAGGTCTTGGTTATAAGTTGTGTTAGGGCAGGCCTAAAGTAGGTCTTACACTAGAATGTGGCACTTACTCTTATAGGCTCAGCCTTTCTTTTGTCAGCTGAATGCCAGGAGTTTTAACAAGGTGTTAATGAGGTCTGTCTACTCTGATAGGGCCGGAACTCCAACTTCACCCAGCATCGCTCTTCTTCAGAACTGCTGAACCTATAATTTATCCGTTCCATTCTCCCCATAGCAGCTGCAGTCTGTTAAGCCTATATCCTTAGCCTTAGATAGCGCTGGGTTAACCCCAGTATATTTGCATCCTGCAAATATATAGCTCAGGAATCGGCCACAACCTCACAGGAGATTTCCACATGGACTTCTGGAACCCACTTTCTGGGCACCTCCCTCTCTCTGATACCGTGTGCCACAAAATTTATTTGCTTCAGCTGCCCCAAGTTCTCATATCCTCCTCTTCATTTAGTAGGACCACCATGCGCTATTTGGACACCAGCTCTCTGCACCTCTGTTGGGAAATTGTTTTCAGGCATAAAGTGAGGTAATCATGAAGATTACCTTGTGAGTTTCCCTTCTTTCAGTCTTGCGCTGTCTGTTATTCATCACCTAGAAAGAATTACCTCATATGATTTGTCCAGTTTTATGGGTTTTTACTGCAGGAAGGCTATTCTCATATCAGTTACTCCATCATGGCCAACTGCCATATGGCCATCCAGGAAGATTTTTCTGATTGCATTTCTACCAAAAGTGTTTGAAACACCTATTTCTTTATATTCATGCCAACTCTAGGTTTTATCATTATTTTAATATTTGCAGATTAGGTGGGTATTTTTCTGATCATATATATGCACTTTTTAAAATAGAGACATCTTTATATATATAAATGTATACAAATCATATATACATATACATTTTGATTTTCAAAATATCTGAAACTTTTTATTAATGATTTTGTTTAGGGACTCTCCCAGAGTATTTTAGTACATTCCAAATAAGTCATTAATTTTATATATTAGTAGAAAATATGTTATTTTAGCTAAATTTAGGCAGAGAGAAGATAAAATATTAACAGATACATAAAAAACTAATTTAGTAGCTTCTTCTTTGACAAATACAGACAACTACCAAGAAATGAAATGTTAGAAAGAATTGTATTATTCATCTTCTGTGATTCTCAAATGTTGGAACATGTATATCTTTTTTTTTGTAAAGCTTATTTAAAACTAGTGCTTCTAAAAATTTATAAGTCTGTGGTCTTATGGTATCACGTGGGGACCAATATCTAACTTTTTTGGAAACTCCCAAGGTGATTTTGAGTGAGGTAGTCTGAACACCACACTTTGACAAACTGCTTGTGTAATGAAACATAGTCTCTAAAAAAACATGGATGGTAGGTGCCTAGGAGTCAAATGAAATTAATGGTATCAGCAAGTGAACTTTAAAGTCACTGAATACTATATTTTCCTTACAACACAGATTAATTATTTTGACAATTCTGAAAGATTCTGCAGCAAAGAGCAAAGAATCTGTTTAACTTAAGTTAACCCAGTACTATCTAAATTTATTTGACCCTACACACTTTTTAACATCATCACACTTTGGGAGGTGCTGAATAGATAGTACTTGTTGATACTGCCTTTCCAAGGGCCTCCCCTCAAATAGAGACAATTGAGATGCCACTGATGACCAACTGGTGGTCTAACTGTGCCAAGGGCTAAAGCTGAAGGTGTGAACATCACAACATTTAAATTACCTATTGAAGGGTCACCAGGTGAAAAGCTTGGCTAAATGTGAGAAAGTGTGCTAAATGATCTAGTTTAGAAATATTTTAATTTTTGGTAGCAGGGGGCCATTCATGAAGAGAATTGCCATCTCTTGAAAATATATTCACTAAACTACTAATAAAGATTTTATAAAATCATGAGTCAGTTTTATTCTCAAATAAAAAAAATACTATTAAAAGAATGTAGCGGCAGTCTGATAACCTAACAGGAAAAAGAAATCTATTATAAATATATATTTTAACTCACATGAAATAAGGCAGCCGATTGGTAACATCTGATTATAGAAACTAACAATGTAAGATGTCTAGTCATCCTTCCCCCATTTATCTATACAACTTTCATTTGCCAAACAACTTCTGCAGTTCTTTTTTGGATTTGAAATGTGCTTCTTTGTTTTCATAAACAAATTAGCTCAGAAAATTATAATAAAGGAAGACTTGTCATTTAACAAATATAGTGATTTTATCTTTTACAATACTAATATTAATTCATAGATACTAGTAGGAATTTTCCTGCAGTAATTTCCCTGTGAAGTCATGCATGGAGTTGCTTAGGTTGACATCTAGGGAGATTGTGATGGAGATAGAGAAAAGGGAGGAAATGGTTGACTATATGACATTGGGATTTGTATGTTTGTCTTTACTAAATTGAATAAGGTGACTCCTTAGCTGGTACAAATTGCTATTATTTCACCACACCTAGAATCAGACTGGTTACATAACTTGCAGGTCTCAGTGAAAAATGAAAATTCAGGGTCCCTTGTTTAAAACTATTAAGAATTTCAGAGCATTAACCTAGAATATTTTTAGAGTTAGCAACAGGAGGAAGGGACTGACCAGGTCTGATTAGGAGGCAGTGTTCCCCCAAATCCCCAGGTGGCCAGAAGCCCAGTGGCATGCAGACAGTTTGGCACAGCAGTTTCCAGGGAAAAGCTCTAAGGACTGTAGTTTACATAAGACTCAGCAGATAGATATACAAATGATTATTCGTATGCCCTGCTGTGTAATGAGCTTTGTTTAATCACTTGTTTGAGACAGCCAGCGCTGACTGTGCTGTGAATGCAAGCCATTCTCCTGTCTGAAGACAGCAGAAAGGTTTAAGGATAATATTGCTAGGTTCCCTTATATTACAAAGAAAAAAATATTTTATATAAAAACAAACTATATAAGGCAGGAAAGAAGCTTGTCTGGGGAATTTTCTCTAAAGATTCAATGAAACAAAAGAAAACTAAAATCACTAAAGTCAGTTAGTGATAACATAGTATATTGTCTTTGTGTGTAGGTTTACATTGTGCAAATTGCTTGTAAGATTTGTCTTGCTTGATTCACACCACATGCTTTAAGGTATTCAAAGTATCCCTACTATCTGTATCTCATAAATGAGAAAATTAAAGTTCAGGAAAAAATGGTGACTCCAATAATGTCAAAAGCTTCGTAAGCAACAACTGAAAAATGACTTGCACTTATGGAGGGTATACCGTGTGCCAGGTGTCATGCTAAGCAGTTTCCATGTATTATTCATTTAGTTGTTATTAGTCTGAACTCTTTCAGCTGAAAGTTACCACACACCTTACTCAAACTAATTAGAACAAAATAATGTTTTTTTCATGTTCGACAGGAGGCAGCCTCAGACATAGCTGGATTTGTGTTAAAATGATGTTGTCAAGAACTTATCTCACCATCTTTCAGCCTTGCTTTCCTTTGTATTGTTTATTCTCAAATGGAGTCTCTGCATGTAGTAGCAAGGATGGCCCCTGCACCTCCAGATTTACAGCCCTGATCTCAGAAGGAGACAGGCTCCCACCTATCTAATTCCCAGGGAGGGCTGGGCCCTGACTTGTTTCCATGCCCACTCCTACATGAATCACAAGGGCAAAGGGATGCTCTTATTGAACTGGCCTAAGCCTTGTTCGTCTCCCTGGAGCTGGAAGAGAAATACACCATTCCTTAGCCATGTAGACCCTTACTAACAGATATCCATTAGAAAAGGTATGATTATTATTTACATTTTACACACAAGCAAACTGAGGCTTAAAGAAAAAAGAAGATACTCTGCTTCACTGTAACTATAATGTAGGCATGGTACTTTTCCCAAGAAAATAAAAGCACTATCCCAATTCTACAGAACAATAAAATGGATTTGTAGCTGTGAGTACATTCAAGGAATGCCATTCTCACCATCCCTAGAAGGAAGACATTTGATAACTATACTATCATCACCTTCAAACTAAAGGGTACAGAGATGGCTTTATGGAGACATAAGTAATTGTGAGTTTTATGGACTTTGCGGAATGCCTGTCTCTCAACGTCTAACATTTCAGTGGGAACACACTTACTACTCAAACAACCATGAACTCTAGACTTTGAACTCTTGAGTGTTATGCCTACTTATCTTTGCATCCATTCTGGACGTAGTGCCTGGCACACTGAAGGTATTCAATAATTTCTTGTTGAATCAATGAGTGAAAATGGATGGAAGGCAACCCAGTCTGCTTACTTACTAAGTAGTGAATAATACAGCCCAAGAACACCTCAGAAGTATTTCCTATATAGGGAACTGAAGAATTTGTGAGTCTGTTTTGAACAGCTATAGGTGTCTACCATGACTGCATTTTGAAAGAAACTGTCCCACTAACATGTGCCTGCTTAGAGAGTAGCCATGGGTAGTTCCATAAATATTGGCTCTTTCCCAGTGCCACAACTGACTGAAATGACACTCGAACATTTGACAACTGTTCTGTCCACTAAGTATTGGTTTATGATATGATTTAGTTGTGATTAAATTGGACCAAATTAAGGCTCCAGAGCGGAGCCTTGTAAATGGTCTACACTAGAGTTGGGATGTTTGTTTCTGAGGCCCCAGGTACTGGAGATCCTTCCCTAAGTTATTGATCAACTACTGGAACTATTGCTGTGTCTTTTGATAGTCCAGTCTAAGTGAGGTGTTGCATTGTGGTAAAACAACTGCATAAGCATGTATAATTCTGAGCCCTATATTTTAAACGGGATGATACCAAACTGACAGGTGTTCAGAGAAAGGCAGGCAAAATGGTTTGGTTTTGGCTTTGCATAAGGTGTGCCTGAAGGGAGTGCTTGCTCTTAGACCAGAGCAGGAGAGCACGGAGGGTACAAAGAAAAACTCAGAGACATGTGAAAAAGAGATTGAGTGCAATCTCAGCTGTAGAAGAAAGGCCAATAAATTAAAGAAACAGGGAGATAGATGTGTTTACATTCAATTAAAGAAGAAATTTTCCAACCTTTTGCTGACCTGTAAAAGAGTGATCTTGGATGATAAAACTGCAGTGATAAGATATCATAGATAAGATAATTACCAGAAACTTTAGAGTTCCTCATTTGTAATTGTTTGAGAAAGACCCAAACAACTCTGTTTTTTTTGTATTTTTGTGTTTTTTTTACTTAAAGAAGTTTAAGGTCTCATAAATCCTGAAATAATCATTAATAGTGATGATTCGCAATACCGCAAGAATTTAAGGCTCTTCCCTTCATATTTGAATGCACAAATTTGAATTCCTATTCTAATTTATTCATGTAAAAACTTTAATATGTGGAGCCAGTCCTGATGGCCTAGTGTTTAAAGTTTGGCACGCTCTGCTCTGGTGGCCCAAGTTTAGTTCCCGGCCGCAGAACCACACCACTCGTCTGTCACATAGAAGAACTGGAAGGACTTACAACTAGAATAAACAACTATGTACTGAGGCTTTGGAGAGGAAAAAAATAAATAAATACAAGAGGAAGATTGGCAACATCTGTTAGCTCAGGGCAAATCTTTCCCAGCCAAAAAAAAAAACAGAAAACCTTTAATACATGGAATTCTGATAAGAACAAATATGTTTATTTGTGATACACTGATGAAAATTGAACCATTGTAATAAAGTGCTCTGCAGAAATGCTAGCTCATAAAGCACCAATACAAGTAAAGGAGTTGAAATCAGTATTTAATTTCTTGAAAGTCAGATTTAAATAATAATTTTATCAGAGAACCAGACACATAGTAGGCATCCATGAAGATCTTGCATTTCCATGATTTTATTTAAACTTGATTTTCAGGTAGAAACATTACCAATACTTAAATTGACTTATGTTTTTGCAAGAGGTTCAGATAAGTTGACATTCAGTTCTATTTTGTAGAAAAATATGTTTTTACCTTTAATTGTCTTAAAATAAAATGGGAATCTACTCATCATTACCAGAAAAACAAAAAATAACAAAGAAGACAAGCTATAAATGAAAATGGTATTCTAGCTTTTATTGCAAGTGAGTGAACAGCACATTTTTATTAGCCCATTTTATAGCTGGTCTTTGTGTAATATTTTATAAATGTCATGAAATGTTTGTTGTGGGTCCTCTCAGGAGAAATGATGATTTATGTAAAATATTGCTCTCATAGTAAGTCAAAATGGTAGGTAAAAAAGGAGCCAGTTGTCTCATTTGAGAATAGTCAATTAATTCTTGTCAGGGCTGATAGTTTCACCTTTGGAAACCCCTGTAATCAAGATTCCCTTTCATGCAGTCTTATTTGGGACTATTGTTATACAGAGTTTCTGCTCAAGGAAGAGGTCATTGCTGTCACAAGAATGGCAGTGATCTTTACAAGCTGCAGCAGGGAACCATAAAACTCTTTTGTGACTTCTTAAAAAAAAGAGTATGACCTTTCTGATAAAATGATCTAAGGCAAAAAATGATTTTACACCCTCATCCTTCACAACACATACACACAATATCACACAAATCCTGTCCTAGCTATTACAGTTTCAAGGCTTTCTTTTTAGGTTTTTTGGTATATTCTATTCCCCTAGAAGTTTCCACTGCTCATCATGATGAATTGTTAACAGAAATTGGGGAACGCCTCCAACCACATTCATCTACTTTCAATTGTGACACATCTCTGCACCGCATCCTCAATATTTTTTCATTTCCACTTTATACTTGCATTACTTATCTTCCAAGAAAATAGCACAAATTGTTACCAGGGCTGATGCTAAGGAAGCTGTTCAGTGAAACAGAATTTCAAAGCTCTTTAATTACACCTAGAGTCTGCAAAACTGGGATTATTATTGAGTATGGCTTAACAAGTGAATTTTAAATTACAGAGTGTAGTTTGAAACTTCTAAGATCAGATGATCATACTTTGTACTCTTACAAGATTCAGATTGTTCTGGAAAAATCTCTAAGTCTTGTTCTTCTGTATAAACATTTTTTTTATTATCATCTAGTAGGTAGATTTTTATTTTTTTAGTAGGTAACAATTTAAAGTTGAGTTTATTTTTTACTAAGAGTTATTTTGAGACTTTCAATTAGGTTCTTAAAATAAACACTATAAACATGAAATGATGTTTTATGTCAGAGTAACTCTTGCCTGTGGAATAGAGTCCAATTTAAGAGGTAAGATTTAAGATTTGAGATATTCATCACTAAATGATTCCTAGTTGTAAAGTCCTGTACGATTTGGTTCAAGTTACGTCTTCTTATTGACATTTTTTAACAAAATTTTAAAAAATGTTTCAGTATCTATTGGTGATAATTCACCTTTCCAAGTTATAAATTCATGGTTACATGCTCATACTTTGAGTAATGACTTGATATTCATGATGCAGTTCATTAATTATTTTAATAGTAAACATTTTGGTGAAGAAGTATACTTTTACTTTATCAAGTCACTCACAAATTTGCTTTAACCTCACATTGCTAAATCTCAGTTAGTTTCTTTTAAACCCAAAATTTATGTGATTGGTAGAGTGGTATAATTATATGCTTAGAAAATGCTTATGTGACATATGAAATTATCTTAATTAAAAACCTCGTGCATAAATAACATTTTCTGTATGTATTATACTTATTTGGGCATCTCTGTTTTTGGCAATCTCTCACTGGGAAATATGAGTAAATTTTTTATCTGCTTCAGTTTATTTAGCCCGTCTATTTTCGAATTTTCCCCTACATTTTAATACTATCCAAAGAAACATTCCCAAGTGATAAAATTGTGAAAACAGAATTCTTCAATGAATACATGTCCACATCTGAAATAAGACCACAGTTATGTTTCTGTTTTGAAAATTATTTTGAATTGTGAGTGAAACATTTTATTGTGTCTAAACTCTCTCACAGCAACAGATCAAATGTCAAATTCTAGTACTAGTGATTTATAATATAATTATTCTAAATATTAATTCCTAGTCATCTTTTTTCTTAGATAATCACATCATTATGTGTCAATGTTAACAAAAATATGGGAGTGTCACTTTATAATGTTGATTTGGAGGAGTAAGTAATATTTTTAAGGACCACACAAAGTTCTGTATTAATATTTTAAAAATACACACTTGGTTCAGAAACAGAACTTTGACTTCATAAGATATTGGACATTTTTTTCTTCTTTTGTAGTTATGACTACACCAAATACGTGCAAATTATAAAATGTCCACATTGGTTCCTTTTGTTTTTTCTTTTTTGTTTGTTTGTTTGTTTTTTTTGTGGGGAAGACCAGCCCTGAGCTAACATCCCTTGCCAATCCTCCCCTTTTTGCTGAGGAAGACTGGCCCTGGGCTGACATCCGTGCCCATCTTCCTCTACTTTATATGGGACGCCGCCACGGCATGGCTGACAGGCAGTGCGTCGGCGGGCGCCCGGGATCCGAACTCGCGAACCCGGGGCTGCCAAGCGCGAACTAAACCGCTGCGCCACCAGGCGGCCCCCACATTGGTTCCTTTTGAATTGTACCTAATCTCAGCTTAAACATATGAGATTTGGAATAAAATCAGCGTATTGCAAATGGTACTAGCTCAATAGATAAAATGTCTTTTTGATAACTAAGTAATCACGTAAAGAAAATTCTAAGCCAGTAGTCTTATGTCTGTCTTTCTTTTTTAAAAAAAGTATTGTAACATCTCACCGTCTCTTTTTTTTGCTTTAGACCGGGGTACTGTACAGAAGGTGGTGGTTCTTCCTATGAACAGCTCTGCCAGTGGTGAGCTCATTCTGGAGGAGCTGGAAGTCTTTAAGGTTTGAACATCTATTAGTCTCAGAACATGCATGATGAATGGATTCTTTAATCCTACAGCCACTTGGGAGAAAAAAATACTTGATAAAAGATCAAATAAATGAATGTAATAAATTTTTGAGGCCAGGAAACATCAGATAAAATGAGAAATATAGAACAAATATTTTTCTGAAGTGTTTTTTTACATTTCAAGTTATCTTAACATAAAAGGATTAGTTTTTTCAGCTATCATCACAAGTTGAAGAATTTTGGTCATCATTATTTTTAAAAAATGATTTCTTGTGGTCAAGGTCTAGAAGATTTGCCATGAAAGGGCTTTTATCATTTGCTTCACAAGCCACTGAAACCCAAATGCTTTCACATTATTGATTGTTACATAAACTTTCTCATATTTTTTTAGCCAGGAATTTCAAAGAAAACGGTTTTGTTTCCTCTGTTTTATTGCTTTCAATTCAAATGTCACTCTAGTTAAGTAAAACAAATGTTGTCTCTTTACCACCCAAAACTTCATGTTCTGTCTGAACTTGAGATTTCATTGTATTATTCTCTGTCCTTGGATTTAGGATTTAAAAAAAAAAAGAAAAAACAAAACACAACAGAAAAAGCACACGGAGGGAAGTTCAGTCCTGTGAGATGTCCCCTGCTCAGGGCAGAGTGCCTGTTCTTTATGAATCTGTGAGCCTGGAGAGCAGATTTTGGGGTCCTGCACACCTTTCCCTCCTTGAAGTGTGGTCAGTGCAGTTCAGGTGGTCTCTCTTCTCTGCATTTGGAAGGATGGGGAAAGCATAGCCAGGGGAATGATTAGGGTTGCAAAGAAACTGGCATATAATCAATCCTACTGCAGACTCCTATTTTCAGCTAAACTAATTGAGAAACAGTGGCCCACAGACAGTGCAAGATGAGAGTCAGCCTATAACTGGGTAAAAGTAGCACTCCAGAACCCCAGGGAAAACTCTCGCTAGTTCAGTACGTGGTTTTGCTTAGTTGAGTGGACTCAGAGTGTATCGACTTAATATACATTCCCACAGTCCAACAAAAATATTGAATGTATAAGCATATAAGTGATCAAGATGCAATGCTGTTAAATTATGCTAATAAATTTTAAATGTGAAGAAATATAAAAAAAATTAAATCAAATACGAAATCTGAGGAACTCTGGTAAATGTCCTAATATGTTATTAAATTTACAATTTTTAATGCTAGCCTCACTTTATGTAAGGTTCTTTGTGATTAGTGCACTAAAATTGTGCTAGAAAATCTTAACTGTGTGCATTGAAGTGCCTTTTTTTATGCCTTGCTTTGTAAAGAAATTGATTGTTTCACTAGATTAACCCAAATCACATTGTATATAAAATATTCTTTTCTCATTCAATTCAATAGAGACAACTTGGCTGGCCAAAATAATATAAAGTACCTTATTCTAGAGTACCTTATTCTAGAGTTTTCTTGAAGATAGCAAAAATGCCATATTGCAGCACTTCATTTATAATTCTGAAATATCTTTTTTTGATTATCAGGAAATGTTAATTAAGTGAGTTTGACACAAACCCAAGCTTATATGTTATGGTAAGGTCTTAAAGAAATGTGAGTTATTATGATCATGTGCTGACTACTTATGGTCTGTTATATGAGTTATGCGAGTGTTATCATCATGAAGAATGAACTCTCAGTGGAAAAATAGAGTCAGTCAAAATGCATGTGGGGGACATCAACTCAAGAGGGAGACTAAAAAAGTTTGAGCTTTCTTAGGGATGCGTGTGCCCGTGATAGATGTGGCTAAATCGAGAGACAGTTACCAAATACAGTTACTGTCTTCAACATGGTGTTTGTGTCACATATTCTGAAGTGAGGTAAAAATAATTGGGTGTGGATGATATACTGTGATGGGCACATGAGGAAATAATGCGTTTAAATTGAAAAAATTCCTTAGCTAAGTGTCACACTGATGTACTGCAGAAAACTCAATGTAACTTTTAAAAACCAGGCTCTTTGTTTTATAAAGTGCAGAACTGTGATCTCTTCTTTTAATCCCCTGTTCAGAATATTTTCTGAAAATATGTCCAGCTTCCCTAAACTTAACTTGGAGGTAAAACTATTAGTAGTTGCCTAGTTGGATATAAGATGCAATGCTTTTTTGTATGTGTGTGTATTTCTAAGCAGTGGTCAAAACTTGTTGCAGTTCTTAGAGATAACACCATTTTCTCTTTTAAATTTTGTAAGAACACACAACTCCAGAAAGCGAAATAATCATGGGTACGGTTGATTTTGAGAGCTTGCTCCCACCTGAAGTATTTAACAGATCTTCATCAGGCTATCACACATCTAACTTCTAATCTTTAACAGCAACTAGTATTATTTAAGAATTAAAGTCATGAATAGAGTGACTTTCAAAGGATTACTATTTCAGAAAATTCTTATGTTCTTTCTCTAATTCACACATATCAAAAGAGGATCTTTTCTAACAATATTTCTTTGTTTACAACAAAGAGAATTAATAAGTATGGTTCAGGCTAATTCTTCTCTCCAAAGCAACATTTGGCAACAATAGTGTGTTATGCAGAGCACTTGTGTTGTGGAGGAATAAGATGGGGTACCATTCCACAGCCCCCACCCTAAGCACTCAGACTCAATCCTGAGTTAGTCATTAGATTCAATGTTCCAAGATATGCTTTTTTCAATCCTCTCAAATTTTCATTTTTTCTAATGACTATATTGATAGATGTGTTATCATTGATACTTTATTTAGTTTAGGCGTATATTTGTGTAACAAATCCATCCTTACTCCCAACAGCAGAAATAATGTAGTTTATAGAAAAGTATTGCTAAACTTTGAAAGTATATGTGCATAGAGAGAGAAATGATGATATCTTGAATTTTAACATAAAGGAGAGAAATGTTTGAATGAAAAATCCTTTTGAAGGATTATTTGAGCAACTGACATAAGGTTTTTCTAATTTTTCAGAATCGTGCTCCCATAACAACAATGAAAATTTCATCCAAAAAGGTAAAAATGACCACATTTTTATTTTCTTTGCATATAAAAAATTTTACTATTATGAAAAAATATATTTTATAATTTCTGAAAAATTAATTTACTATTAGCAAAATAATTAATGCTGTTTAAAGTGTACCACAAAATCACCTGTAATTTTGATGTAGAATTTACTAGCTATCAGTGGAAGAGAAAATAGGTTTACTTTTGTATAAAAGTCCATCAGAGCAGAACGTATATATAGCAAGATATTCCAATACTCTGTATTCTCAAATATTACAGTGCACGAAGCCAAAGAAAATAAAAATAATCTTTGTGAAGGAAGAGTTTAGCATAAAGTTTGGGCTACTATAACATCACAGACATTCTCAGGGGCTTGGAGTGAGTAATCAATCCTCTTTTGAGTTCCCGCCGCTGTCACATGTTTGAAATGTGCTATGCATTCTTTTATGCTTGTTTCTAAGGAAGTGCTATTTTTTAGGGTTTATACATGTCATTAAAAAATCTGAATGTCTCAAATCTAAGCCATGTTAGCAGTCAGGATTTGGGGAAGAAATGTTTTGACTATGATCATCAGAAACACTTAATCTTCTAATTTGTGCCTGCACATGCAATACAGATCTTTCTCAACTTACGATAGGGTTATGTCCCAATAAACCCATCCTATGTTGAAAATGCGTTTAATACACCTAACCTACTGAACACCCTAGCTTAGCCCAGCCTACTTTAAATGTGCTCAGAACACTTACATTAGCCTACGGTTGGGCAAATTGTCTAACACAAAGCCTATTTTATAATAAAGTGTTGAATTTATTGAAAACTGTACTGGAAGTGAAACAGAATGGTTGAGTGGGTATAGAATGTTTATAAGTATATCAGTTTTTTTACTCTTATGGTCACGTGGCTGACCGGGAACTGCCGCTGCCCAGCATCATGAGAGAGTATTGTACTGCTAGCCCAGAAAAGGATCAACATTCAAAATTCGAAGTATAGTTTCTGCTGAAGGCATATTGCTTTCGCACGATTGTAAGGTTGAAAAATTGTAAGTTGAACCATCATAAGTCGGGGACCATCTATACACAATGATCAGGGGGAGGAAAAGCCTAGTTCCAATCTCTACATGTGCAAAACATGTGCCTCTCCAGACCCCAAAGGTGTCATCTCTGAAACAAAGTTCTAAGGGGCAGTGTAGTATAGTCCAAAATGGAGTAGGCTTCCGAATGGGCCTGACATGCATTTGAACCCCAACCTGGACATAAATTACGAACAAATCATTTAACTTCACTAACCTAAGTTTCTGCCTTTGCAAGGCAATGCTTTTCTCACAAATGATTTAATTTATATAAATTGTCTAAAATAAAGTTGGTCTTTGGAAACTGCTGTTTGTAAGATCCTAAGACATTTTTCTTGGAATATGGAATAAAAGTTTTATGTGTTAGCACAACTGATGACATAACTTTAGTGTTCTTTACCATATTTGGTCTGTTACAGATGAAGAAGTATTCCACAGTCAGCCTTGTACTCTTTTCACTTGACTAAATTTTATGAAGAAAAATAAATAGGGTACAACGGAGCTAAAGATTTCATCTGTAAAAATGTTTGTATGGTGCATAACAGACACTTTCCCAAGTAACAAGAAGCCATTTGTCATTTTCCCCAATGTCCTAGGGAGCTGATCCCAAGTCACAATTGTCTTTGAAGTCAGCAGGGAAGCCCTTTGTTGATGGTAGTTTAATGGAAAAAGAAAGTCTCAGAGCAGAATTCAAAATGGACACAAAACCATTTGTGGGGCATAGTAGTCCAATATACAGTTACAAGTTTCACCTTGTAATTCAACTTGTGAACTTGTAGTTCACAATTCATTCCATAAAACTGCAATATACAACACACACATTCAGGGAAAACTGACACATACAGGGAAAACTGAGTATTAGTCTGTCTTCAACATTTTATATTGTAGATAATTTAAAATGTTTCGTTAAACCAATTAGATTCAGGGAAGGGTAATTATTTCATTTTTTTGGAAATTCATTTGCACAGCTGCATACTGAATTATTTTTTAAGTGTGAAAGAACTACAAATTGCCAATGGTATTTTATAGATATTGAAATACCATGAATTTAGTACCTTCCCTAGTGCTCAAACTATTTTATTGTTCATTTTATGCTCCTTTATTATCTAATTTGTTCTTGCATTCCATAATGCAGAAAATAGTTAAATTAATAAAAAAGATAATTTCCAGAATGAAACTACCTGTATCCTTTCCTCAAATAAACCAATTTTCTTAAAATATTTTAATGAAACTGATGCATTCACTATGTTATTTATTTATTGTTTGTTTGTTTGTTTTGTTTTGTTTTTTTGTGAGGAAGACCAGCCCTGAGCTAACATCCGTTGCTAATCTTCCTCTTTTTGCTGAGGAAGACTGGCCCTGGGCTAACATCGTGCCCATCTTCCTCTACTTTATATGGGACACCGCCACGGCGTGGCTGACAGACAGTGCGTCGGCGGGCGCCCGGGATCCGAACCTGCGAACCCCGGGCTGCCAAGTGCGGACTAAACCGCTGCGCCACCGGGCTGACCCCACTATGTTATTTATTAATGTACTCAATAAACACTTTTCACATGTTCCTAGAGAAATGACCATCATCAAAACATGCAGTTGTTTTCATATAGTTTGAATGTCTCAACTGAGGAGCCATCATTTTCAGCTCAATTTCTGAAAAATTAACTGATCTGAATAAAGTAAATATTTCACATTGGACATCATCAAGGGAGATGTGATTCAAATGATTAATTAGAATAGAAAATGTATAAGTTGATAATTTGTTAATTGATTGTTTACTACCACTATTATTTAGCATTCACTGAGCACTTATGAGCCAGATGCTATTCTAAGCATTTCATGTGGAGTTATCCCTTACGTTTACTTCTTACAAAAACTCTATAGGGTAGGTGCCATATTGTCCCAATTTTACCAAAGAGGAAGCTGAGATTAAAAAAAGTTACACAGCAAATTTGTGGTTGAGCTGAGATTTGAATCCCAGAAGTCTGCCTCTAGAACCTGGTGGACCAATGGTGCCCCCACTGATTTAATTTTTAAATTGTTTATCTACCTGTATATATATAAATATATGGATATGTATAGAGGTGTGTGTATGCACACATGCATGTGCATGTATTCAAGTTCCAGCTTAGAGATTCTATGCTAACTTGAATTATATAATATCAGTCCTTTGTAAAATGAAGAGTGTCAATTAGAAACTTATCCCTTCTACTCCTGAGAAGTGTTTTATGCACAGCTAAAGGAATTGGCGCCATATCATAAGAAACTCTTAACACTGTACAAACGAAGGAGGATGGAATCTTTATGATTTAGTTTAGGGTGATTGCTGGATCATACAGCCATTTTAAGACATGTCTAAATATAAATACTAATATTCTTCTAAATAATTTAAAAGTTGCTTTAATGAATAATATGTCACTTTCAAAGGCATGTGAAAAAAATCTTTATGTTAAATTTTATCTAATGCTTACTATCTCCTTTTCTTCTGAACTTAAAAGTGCCCTTTATTTTAGACTTGACTTTTTCAAATTTACAAGGTGATGGGTTGCCAGATTTGAACAATAATAAAGCTGTCTTGTGCTTTGCTAAGAGACAGCATTCAAAGAAAAAACAAAACATCATAATTTAAGTCTGTAATATATTAGCTCAAATCTGAGAGAACAATGAATCCCAATGTCTAAAACACATTACCATGCCACATGGTGCTCTGAGCTTTTTTTTTTTTCTTTTAAACAGGAAAGTGGTAATATTATAGGCATATTAAGGTAGAAAAATGCTATTTATTTTGGCTTTATACCCTTCTGTACTTTGCTTCTCATTTTTAGTCTATTTCAAAATGAATCCAAGGGTTTATGGGTATATATTGTAATGTGTTCCTACTGAAAGTCTTCTTGTAACTTCCACATCTGAAATAAACCATCTTCATTCCTCTAATAGCAACAGTTGTATGTGAGCTCCAACGAGGGGGTTTCCCAAGTGTCCTTGCATCGCTGCCACATCTACGGTACAGCCTGTGCTGACTGCTGCCTGGCAAGGGACCCTTACTGCGCCTGGGATGGCCATTCTTGCTCTAGGTTCTACCCAACCGGGAAGCGGTGAGTCTTAAACGTTCAGCTGCAAATCGAAATTGATGTCACCAGACAATGGAGCGGTTCTCCACAGCATTAGAATCAGTTCTATTGTGATATTCTTTAAAAGTGGCAGTAGAAGTAGTAGCTTTGTTTAGCACCACACGTAGTCTTTGAATGAAAACAATGACCGTGCTTTATAACTTGAGATTCTCACGAATGTGTTAGAGTTCTGTACTTTGGAAAGCTTCCTTTTTCCCTTTAAAGCTCCTGTGCAACACAGTCCCCCACCCGTGACCCATCAAATATTCCAAGCAGCATTTAACTTTTTTTCATTACCTAATTTTTATCTTCTTTGTTTTATATGCTTCAGTATATCCCTAAATCTCACCTTCCTAGGGTTTCCCTACTCTGCTTAATTCTCCTGTAATCAAATGCTTGTCCTAGTTCAGGCAACAGAAGCTTTGCTCCAGGATGGGTACCCTGAATTGTTTTCAAAACCTCGATGCCCATACTTTACCCTTTAGAGTGGTGAGCGCATGGTTGCTGGTTAGATTAAGAGAGAAGGCAGTCTGGCGCTGAGTGCCTTCAACAAAAACCTAGGCAGGAAACTCTGAACCAACTTGCACCAAGTTGGAAGGGACCACCAGTAATGAAATTGATTGTAGAACAAAAAACATGCAGCACTCAGGGTCAGACAAGGTCATGGCTATTTTCAGTCATACCATGATATGGGTCATGATAGGTGACAGGGCCAAAACCTATAAAAATTAGGGTCAGCAGGAGGGAACAAATAGGATCAGCCATGAGCACCAGTGATCTCTCAAGTAAGACCATTGAAGTAATGATTTTTTATAGCTCTTTTATTCTGTGTTATATATATGGTCCTTTAAAAACCTTGATGGATTAAAACAACCCTAGCACTTCTACATGTCAAGATTATTCTGATCCTTTTATCTATTAGTTCAACAAATACGCGTTGTGGGGCAATTATTTTCCAGGCACTGTTCTAGAAGCTAGGTGTATAACATGACAAACAACAACAAAAAGACAAAAATCCTTGCCTTGAGGGATAATAAGTTCTAGAGGGAGAAGACAGTAAACAATAACAAATAAATAAGGAAAACCTCTAGTATATCAAATAATGGTAAGGTCTATGAATTTTAAAAGGGCAAAGAAGGGAGAGAGGGCACATGGGAAGCAGGGGGTTGCAATGTTAAATGAGTGGTCAGGGAAGGCCTTACTGAGGGTATGATATTTGAACAAGGATTTGAGTGTGATGAGGAATGGCACCAAGGCATTATTTGGGAAAATAGCATTCCAGAGAGAGGAACCAGAAATCCTCAAAAGTGGAGTGTGCCAGGACTGCTCAAGAAACAACACCAAAGCTAGTGGAGCCATACTGGAATGAGAAAAGGAAGGATAGGAAGAAATGAGGTCAGAATGCCAAATGACATAGGACTTCATAAGTCATCGAAGGGCTTTTATTTAGAGTGAAATGGAAAACTACTGAGGGTTTTTGAGCACATGAATGATATTATTTGACTTTTGGTTTAAAAAGATAATTCTGGTTGAGTCTGGCTGGCATTGCAGCCCTGGTAGGAAGAGGATGGGGGAAGTGGAGGCAGGAGCTGCAAGGCAGTTAGGAGGCCATTGTAATAATGATCCAAGTGAGATACAACGGTGGCTTGCACAGGGATGATAGAAGTGGAGGTGGTGAAAAGTGGTCTGATTCTGGATAGAGCTCGTAGAATCTGCTGATGTATTGGATGTGGAATGTTAGAAAAATAGAGGACACAAAAATGAACCAAGCTCTTAGAACTGAGCATTAGGAAATATGTAGATGTCATTTCCTGAGAAAGGGAAGACTATGGAAGGAGCAGGTTTGTGGGGAGAAAGATGACGTTAAGTTAATGATGCCTATGAGATATTCAAGTGGAGATGTTGAGTAGGCAGTTAGAAATATGAATCTGGAGTAGAGACCAGTGGCCTGGGCTGGATAATTTGAGTCTTCTGTTTTTAAGGGCATGAGATGTGAAGAGAACTCCCACTCTTTAAACCCAAACTCTTTAGTATTTACGTTCAAAGACCCTATGTTCCTCCACACCATTTTAAGATTTAGTCAGGATGTCTGTGGTCTCCTTTGATTTCTACATAGAATTTCTGGACCTCAGTACCCTGAGATCTAGTCTCTTTGCCTTGGGCTGGAGGTCTGAACCTTCACACAAAGTGTGAGGAAAGCAAATGTAATCTCAAATTTAAAAAAATGATTTTTGTGGCCACTGTTGGTATTTTCTATCAGATTTGTTTTGCACTCCCAGTTATTATAGCAGCAATATTTAGAAACCATTACCATAACTTTTTATAAGGCAATGCTTTTTTTCTCAGTAAGCAGCTCTAAAAATTGACACTGCTAACACCTGGAATACAGTCTTCACTCTATTTGACAGATTTAGTGCTGAAGGAAGCTGAAGGGACCACACAGTGAATCTTACCGTAATCCTATAGGCATACCAGCCTCTTCTATAATGTAAGGAATTGAAGATCAGTACTCCTTCCCTGCAAAACTTGCAGACCTTTGCTTTGGCCAACAGCATTTTTATTTAACAAACAAAGATTATTTATCAAGTAAAATTCCATATGATACATAGACTATCATTGCCTATTTGAGAGTTTTTTACATTTTAGTAGTTTCTGCTAAAATATGAGTTGACTCATTCGTTCTCATATTCTCCCACCTATTACAATCCCAATTATGCTTTCTAAGATGTGCACTTAAGTGTAGATTCCACATTGTCGTCCTGATGCCAACAGTCATGATCTTAATAATGACCTTGTAACAAACAAAGAACTGAAACTACCCTGCAGTTCTTTAATGTTACAATGTCGTGCCTGGTATTAAACCATGTATCACAGGTTGAGAAAGTAGTAACCATTCAAAGAGAGCTATCTGGATGATCTCTAGCAGTGTCTTAATTCTATCACAAAGAGCCAAAAAATGCAATATGTCTATAACGCGTGCCTTGGCCTACCCATACTCATCTTTGGTAGCCTACTGGAATTTTCATTCAAAATATCTATACTATTTAAATTCTCTAAATTATTTCCAAACTTAGTTAAGCATATACCTCTGGTAAATGGAAAACATGTTTGCTGAATAAATTATTTTCTAAATTCTCATAAGTAGTATTTATTTTCTTTTGAGATTAAATAGTGATGATGAAAATGATCATTCAAAGTATTTTCCACATTCATTTTCTTTAATAGTGTTAACTTACCTGATTTTATTTCAGTTGCACTGTCTATTTAGCTGGAAAACCAAGATCACTTAGAGGAATTCATAGGAATGAAAAACAGAAACATGTCCTTTGTATGGAAACATGGAAGTACAGTTATACTCAGAAATCAATGGAGTCCATACTTGGACGTGATGAAGTTGTTAAGTATCATTGGCTCAGTAGTTTCTCTTTTTTTAAAGAAGTGTGTTCATCGTAAACAATATAAGCATTTTTTCCTCTTCACCCTCAAGTATCTAAAATATTTGTGCAGTTGTATCAAATATTGCAATTTAGTCTCAAATGTTATTTATTCTAGATTCAGACATGTAGTTAGAAGCTTTATTTTAAGACAAGATAATCTGTTTTCTCTACAAGAAGAAAATGATTTCATTGTTTATCTGAAGGAATAGACTGTAGTGGAGGAAACATTGGCAACTTGAGCCAAATCCCAAATCCTACTTGCAATATGATATCACTTTGCCGACCAGCATGCTTTCGCGATGCCATATGAATGCCTTAAAGGGAATCTACACATACAGAAGGCTCAGATGGCTGCCTTGCTGATCCCATCATTTAAGCCAAGCCATAATAATGTTTTTCTGTATTTGAAGGTCTGGAAGGTATGTGATACTGTAAATTCAGGTTGCCCAGCCTGAGGGTTCATGTACATGAGTAAACCATAACATAGTGCTGATCACAGGACAATAAATTTAACCATTGTGAGTGATATTGCTCGTCTAGATGGCTGAAAATGACCAGTTCAGCCATAGGAACTCTCACGTGGTGCTCGTATAATATACAGTCACAAGTTGGCTGGTAGTAAATCATGCTGTGACTCCACAAGATAGCAAGTGCAGTGCAGTAAAAACCTGATGCGGGAGCCATTCTAGAGTACAGTGTTAATCATATTTCCTGAGACAAGAGTGACTTCTGCTAGTTTGTGCGTGTGTTTGGTTGTATAGAAATATATAAGTGAATAGGATCATGTGACCTTTTTTGGAAAAATAATATTTAAATGACACTAGATTTTATACCTATATTTCCATTAATAGATGTATATGATCCATTGAGTACATAAACTATTAACTATTTGCTATAACCTTAAAATGAATTATTTTCATTATTAATGACTTTTAGATTAGTTTTGCTTTGTAAGTTTGAAGATCCCTGTGTGAATTTAATATTTCTGTTCTTCTTACTGAATATTTTGATGTATCTTCAAGGGTAAAAATATTGAGAGACTTAACAATCAACCCAATTAAGTGATATGCTCATTCATATATACTTTTCAGCATTGATCGTAAACAATCAATTTACCCCTGTACTCCCAGTATTTAAAGAGTTCCTTTCCTTCTTTCTTATAGCAATGTTCATATCCACGATTCATTGCTAAGAGAATTTTACTTGCTCTATTTTGATTTGTTTCACTACGTAATATAATTGAAACTAATGTATATATATAGTGAATCTAAGACTCAGGAAATTAAGTAATTAGTATTCAAATAATTGAAAACATTTATTTAATAATAACCAACTTACAAAGAATGTAACTAAATTTTTGAAATGTTTAAGCTGGTGATACATAACAACTAAATGCCATGAGTGGACCTTGATGGAATCCTGAGTCAACTTTAAAAAATCCATAAAAGAGATTTTTTGGGACAGTTAGGGAAATTTTAACAGAAAACGTGTATTGGATGATATTATTGAATAAATATTAATATCATTAGTATGATGATATTGCTGTATGTAGGGAAATTACTTATTCTTAGAAGATACATGCTAAAGTATTTAAGAGTGAAGCATTATCATGTCTGCAACTTATTTTCTGAAGATTTTCATATATGTGCATACACAGTATATACACGATGACATACTTGCATATGAGAGAAAAATAAATATGGCAAAATATAACAATTTATCAATCTAAATATAACAGTGTTCATTGTACTTATATATCTACTTTACTTGACATTTTTCAAAATAAAAAGTTGAAGGAAAATGCTTGTTCTAGTAAATGAACAATTTTGCTTGAATTTATATTAAATGTCCATGTTCTATCTCTGTATCACTTGTTTCAGAAAAGTTTTGACATATCTGGAAAGTGTTAGAAGGTGTTGACTTTTGTAAGAAAAGTATGTTTATTTAAGAAAAAAAAATGTATAAGAAGGAAGATGCTAGTGAGTTTATACTTTGGAGGTTATCATCTTAGAAAATTGTGGCTGGATGTCTCTAAACTAAAAATTCACACTATTAATTTGGAATCTAGCATCTACCCAGGAAATGCACATAATGGGAGTTTCATAACCATTGTATCACAAGTGGTAGATGGGGAGAGACCGAACTAATTCAGATTGAAACAAGGTTAAGGACCCACCCTATCGTTGAAGCATTGAACAGGAAATGTCAAATAGCTATGTCAGATAATCAGACCTCTCTTCTTTATTAATCCTTAGGAAATCAAAAGATTGTGAAATTAAAAATGCAATCTTTTAAATGTGGTGTAATTGGTAACGTGAATTCTAAGTCACTTTTACATATTTCTGTACTTATAGGAGGAGCCGAAGACAAGATGTGAGACATGGAAATCCACTGACACAATGTAGAGGATTTAATCTAAAAGGTATTACAAGTGAGCAATGGTCAAACTTGGTAAAGAGTAACAATCCTCCATGTCACACTTCAGTAAGGGAAACCTCGTAATAAATTTAAGTCTTTCATTTGAAAGAAAGATTCACTATGAAAACTCTTGGTTTTCATAGATGGAAATTAAAAGTTAAATGTTATTTGTATGTACACTAAGAAAAACAAATGTCTGGGAACACAGATGCCTTGGGGATGTTAGTTGGTAGATCTTTCACATAGATAGATGGTAACTGCAGATTTTCTTAGCTGTTATTTTCTTTTTGAAGAAAAAAAGTTTGCTTTTTTTAAAATTTACCACTGAAGAACAAATAAAGTAGTGCCTTGTTTGTTTGGTTTTTATTGTGGTAAATATACATAACATAAAATTTACCGTTTAAAATGAACAGTTCTGTGGCAGTAAGTACATTCACTTTGTTGTGCAACCAGCACCATCATCCATCTCCAGAACTTTTCCATCTTCCTAGAGTGAAACTCCACACCCGTTAAACAGTAACTCCCTATTCCCTCCTCCCCAGCCCCTGGCAACCACCATTCTACTTTCTGCCTCTTTGAATTTGACTACTCTCCATACCTCATATAATGAAATCATACAATATTTGCTCTTTTGCAACTGGCTTATTTCATTTAGCATAATGTCTTCTTCAGAGTTCATTCATGTTGTAACATGTGTCAGAACTTCTTTTCTGTTGAAGGTGGGAAAATATTCCATTGAATGTATATATCACATTTTGTTTATCCATTCATTCATCGCTGGACCCTGGGTTGCTTCCACCTTTTGGCTATTGTGAATGATCCTGCTCTGAACATGAGCGACTACAGGGCCTTGGTTTTACAATTCATAACCATTCCATGTACTGTTGACAACCCTGCCTTGTGTCTTACAGTTAACCTAATCCATTTCTTCACATCCTGACACAAAGATATCACGTTATCATACTTTCCCACTAATCCCCTCCCCTCACCTCAACCCCGCCAACAGAATCATCTCCAGACTCACCTTCCTCCTGGCTCACTGAGGTGCTACAGATGTACCGTCCTTAGCAATTAACAGTGATACTCCCATTGCTAATCTTTTTGAGTCTGGGCTTTTCTTTGGTAAAGAATGACAGTCTTGTTGCTAACTACGCTAACTACAAGGAGAAAACTGAGACACGTTTTGCCTGATTGTTCCATACATCTAACTGAGGAAATAAATCCAGGTTACCATTTCTCCGTTTACCGAGTATTTTACAAATTTTATATGATCTATGTTTCAGAGCCTAGTAAAACTGAGACACAGAGAGATTAAGTAACTTGTCTAAAGTTACACAGCCATAATTGGTGGAGTCAGGATTTTACTCCAGGTACCTCTGATTCCAGAGGCTGTGTTCTCAACTACTACTTCCCACTTCAGCCACACCCTGCTTTCTGCCTTTTCCCAATGCTTCTGAATTTCATCTTTACCACGTTGAGTATGGAGTTGGCGGGGGATGAACCTGGCTTCAATATTGCCTGGCACTTACTAACTCCTTAACTAGGACATGTTTCCTTATAACTCACAGCCTCAGTTTGCTCAACTGTGAAAAGCTGAGAAAACCTAATTCACAGGGACGTTGTAATAATTAAATGTTCCAAGTGATATTAAGTGCAGTCCTTGGTGTAGAGCAATTCTTGAATAAACACTGATTCCCTCTCTTTCCCTTTAGATTGAAAAAACAGGTAAACAACGTATACTAGTCTGTTAAATAATTAAGACTGCCTTCTGGGAGTTGCCGTAGTTGATCTCAGTTTATAGAGAAATGAACATTCATATAAGGGAATATACTCTAAATTCCATTGTTTCTCTCTCTCTCTCTGGTTTTATTTTTGCGTTTCAGCATATAGAAATGCAGCTGAAATTGTTCAGTATGGAGTAAAAAATAACACCACTTTCCTTGAGTGTGCCCCCAAGTCTCCGCAGGCATCTATCAAGTGGTTGTTACAGAAAGACAAAGACAGGAGGAAAGAGGTGAGTAATGCAGCGTAGCAGCAATCAATCAGGGCTTCGGAAAGGGCGTTAAATCACCATCCCTCAGTGAGGCTCAGATCAAACGAAAAAGGGAAGGCATATGAGCATCCTTTTATGTCTTTGGGATGACAAGTGCCACCTTCTTTAAATCCTTTGTCCGTAGAGGTGATGGATTAATTAGAAATCCTCTCTGCCTGCTCACCTCTGGAACACGGTGATTGAAACAAGAGCCTGGGCACTCAGGCTAGGTACTGACGTGGGGAAGCGCTTGTAAAAGAAACAAGATGTGTGCAGATCCAGAAGCCAAGTTCTCACACAACAGCACCTTTGTGTGATTCACAAGATAAAAGGGGCTTTAAAACAAGTTCCATTTTCTTCAGCAAGGAATTACACTACACTGTAACCTTTATGGTAAAGAGCATTTTTCTGCTGTGTGGTAATCTGTTTCCACTGCTTTATTATTCATAACTCTTGGGTTTTGGTTAGGTAATATATAGAATCATTGTTTATGGGACCATTGCCTTTTTTTAATGATATGGAAAAAAACCTAGATTTTCAAATAAAAGGACACTTATATTAACCTTTCACTGATGGGAAAGAGCCGTTTAAAAAGGGAGACATTGTAAAAAAGCATAGGGTGAAATATTATAAATAATGAATTCCATAATATTGATGTCACATTGTCCTGACAAATGAGAAGAAGAAAAATGTATATGTATATGTAAAGCCTTAGTAGTCTAAGATGTAATGCTGTTAGCAGTACATCATGAAGTCTGACGGAGCGAAGGGGAAAATGGAGCCTTTGCATTTGTGTGCATTCTTCTCTTGTGGGCAGTTTTGGTACTACATCTGAAGTTATTTAGGGCTATGTAGAATGGACACAATCCTAAGCTATAGAACACAGACACTGCATCAAAGTTACTGAAATAGATGCTGGCTCCATATGAGAAAATACTTTCCAACTCTCAGACCTGCCTATCCCAAGATGCTATGAGCTGTTTAGGAAATTGTTTGTCCCCTGTCACTGGGTATTAAACCATAGGTTGATGACCACTTGCATAAGAAGAGGTTTAACTATCTGGAGGAAAGATGAGCTAGGTGGACTTCAGGGCCTCCTTCTTGCCCCAGAATTCTATGATGCTAAAAAATTATTTTTAAAAATTTTCATTAATAGGGAATTATTGTTTATTTGAGATATATTTTCTTTGCCACAAAATCTGTCATCAGAGTCTTGAAATTTCTACAGTCTAATTAATTTTAAATTCTTTTGAATGGATATGAATGATAGTAATAATTGTTTTGCAAAGTAACCTGGGATAGAAATAATGTGTGGTGATGATTATCATACTGAAATGGAGTTCTTAGGCTGGAGCATGACACGTGGCCATGAACCATCCCTCCTGAGAATGTCTGTATGTATATATGTGCACTGGATATTTAAAACTCAAACAGGGATTACCTAACATGAATAAAATGTTTTTCTTTTGTTCAGTAGAAAGTTCAATAGAATAATATACAAGAAGTGAATATAATTTCTATTATTTAAAATTAAATTAATATGTACAGGCTTGAATACATGCCACAGAAATTAATAAATGAAATTAAAAATGGAATATGTTATAAATTTAATCTCTTTCATGATTATCCTAATTTCTATTTCAGAGTGCTCAAGAATATGGAGACTCAAATATTATTATCTTGATCTTTCTTCCAATCTCAAAAACATAAGAGTGTTGTAATTTAAGATTATGAAAAAATAAACTCTAATATAATTATGAAAATCTATTTGGTCCAGAATTTAGGAAGAGAACAATTTCACTCATTCTTAATTTAGTTGAATAAACTATTAATATTTTGTTAAATTTATACTAATTCTTCCTTAGTAGTTTAGGCAAACATACACTTATTTCTCATATTAATGATAGTAAATATTGAACTTTTTTTAAAAAAACTAAGACAAATGGTAAAAACTTGTGGATAAAAATGCAAGTAATCAATACTGAATAGAATAAAGTAAAAACTAAAAGTCCTCACTGCCTCCACTTCAATACTTAATCCCACTTCCCAGAGTATACAGCTGCCAAGAATTATATATTCAATCATTTTATATTCCTCTAAATATTCTCCATAATTTTCCTATTTCTCTCTCTCTCACACACACACACATAGACATGCCACACATGCAGGTATACACACACATTTCAATATCAGTACATGTGGAGTTACCTCATTTTTCTTGGCTGCATAGTATTCTATGAATGTCCCTTAAGTTTTTAAAGTTGGTTAAGTTATTTCTTATTTTTCTTCCTATCAAAAATATCATGTAAATGAATATCTGCATACTTGTGAGAGTATGTCTTCTACACAAATTCCTGAAAAAGAAATTTCTGCATCAAATATTATATACATGTTATGTGGATATTATCAAATTGGCCTCCAAAATTGTTCCCAATTTTGCACAAATAGGAAAAGCTTTCTTTTCTTTCATTTCTGAATGTATTTATACATTACTTGAACTGTTTCTGAGGCACATTTAAATGTACCTTAAAAATTAAATTAACATCAACACTTTATATATTTCAGTCCTTGCTTCCTCCTCATCTCTCTTCTCTAGTTCCATTCTATTGTCTGTATTCCAATACTATACGGTGCCTTTTTGTGCTTTTGTGTGTGGGTTACCTTTTATCTAAAGCAACCTATCTTTGATTTGGATTTCATTAACAAGAAAATATGTATTTACACAGAAATTTACGATTTAGAAAAACGTTTCACTTGCATTACTTTATTTGGATTCGGATCAAATTTCTTTTTTCCAGTGAAAGAGCATTCCATAGTATACATGTCCAGGAACTACTTTCTAGTTAAGTTTTTATCTGTTCATTGACAATACTATAGCTGAAACTGTAAGGAAGATGGATTTCAAGCATTTAGCTGATATCTACCAAATGATAGTTTTCCAGTAGAAGCCTGTAAAGTAATTAAATATTAACCTCACAGCTTTTTATTACCTTTCCATGGAATGTTAAACCACATAGAAGACTTATAAGACAATCGCACTGTAGCTTATTTTCAATTATTCTTAGTTTGGGATAATTGGAAAAAGCCCTTGATGATGTTCAAAACTCTGTCTCTGCTTATATAATTTTTAGTCAGAAGAATATTCACTTATTCATTGAAAGAAGGTGAATTCAACCCTTTAGTTGTAACTTCATGTTTTTACTACTAAGTGCATATTTTTGTTATAATAAAAAGCAAGAACTCTAGGGCAAAATAAATATTTTAAGTTATCTGTGAATTTCATTTACGCATATTGACTGTGATTCACATTCCAAAAGCAACCAAAACTCTGGGCTTATATGTGGAGAAATTACTTCTATCCAACAGGAATACACTTTAGGCTATTTTTGGCAAAATGGATGATAACTTCACCCTCTTTTTAATAGATTCAGTGCCCCTGAGACAAGGTCTCCCGTCCAAAAAAGAAGACAATGAGATTGACCAAAAATTTGTGTCCACTACAAAGGAAGCTAATTAGTACTCACTGCTTCTGCCAAATTTGTGCAAGTCAACAGTACTCCATATATGTTGGTCATATCCTTTTAGGAGATACAGAGGTGGGTTTCGGAACTTTGATGTCTCTCTTTCAGGTGAAGCTGAATGAACGGATCATTGCCACATCGCAAGGACTCCTGATCCGCTCCATTCAGGATTCTGACCAAGGACTGTATCACTGCATTGCAACGGAAAACAGCTTCAAGCAGACCATAGCCAAGATCAACTTTAAAGTTTTAGATTCTGAAATGGTGGCTGTTGTGACAGACAAGTGGTCCCCATGGACCTGGGCCAGCTCTGTGAGAGCTTTACCTTTCCATCCAAAGGACATCATGGGGGCGTTCAGCCACTCAGAAATGCAGATGATTAATCAGTACTGCAAGGACACCCGGCAGCAACATCAACAGGGAGAAGAATCCCAGAAGATGCGGGGGGACTATGGCAAGCTAAAAGCTCTCATCAATAGCCGGAAAAGTAGAAACAGGAGGAATCAGTTGCCAGAGTCATAATATTTTCTTACATGGGGCTTATGCTTCCAGTGGCAATGGTCTGTCTTCAATGATCGAATTGTGAGCAAAGAATCTTGTGCTTTACCCACAGAAAATTCCTGAGAAAGGTGGCAAATCACTCCTGAAGTGAGTGTTACACGAACTGAAGTGAGCATGCATTTTCTTGTATGTATTGACTAGCACTAGACATGGCATGGTCCTCGTGGTGCGTATAAATATTTAACTTAAGCCAGATTTTATTTATATCTTTATTTACCTTTTCTTCAAAATCAATATGGCGGCTATAAAACTAGAATTCTTACATCCCTTAACTGAACGAGGGCCATAGCCCTATGATCTGCCTTCCTTGCTTTAAGGGTCTAGATTTCTAATTGTCAGTGATTTTATACACGAAAGCAAATGCCAGGTTCACAACTTTTACATTGTAAAAGTTGTATAAATGCGTGTGACAGAATAGCTGTCAAAAGAAATGTAGCATAGGCAAAAAGACAAGGAAGAGGGCATCTAGAAGTCGTGTAAGACGTAAGTGATTCATAAAGAGAAAACGAGGAGTTTATATGCTTCCAGTGAAATATATTATTGGTTACTTTAAGATTGTAAAAACTGTCAGTTGCTGATATCTGTTGTTGATATTCGTTCCTTGTTTCAGGAAGATAAAATGAATGACCCTCACCATAAACATCTTTGATTGGAGTTATGTCACTGAAGCATTTAAGTTTATATTCTTATGTTATCATCTTCCAAACAAAAGCACTTTCTTTTTTTGGAAGTTACTTAAATTATTCTAGACTCAGAGAATATAATCTTATGCTGTTTTAATTCATTACTGTGTTCAAATTTTCTAATCTGTGGGGCAGATTAAACACTATAAGAAAAACTTTTTGAAATATCAAACTTGAGTACGAAGGGTGAAACCATCAAAATGGAAAAAAAGTGAAAAAACAAAGTAGAAAATGCAACTTTGTTAAGAGAAGTTTATAAAAAAATCTGACTAGTTTTTAACGTCAATAATTAATTTCAATGATTAACTCACTTTTTTTTTGTTTCCCAACCTCAGATATCATACTGCTTTTTAAGTCACCAATCCACTTTTTTATGATCTTTTGTGTGTGCCAGAGAGGTACTTGTTTTGTGGAGAAATGAAAAAAAATTCTAATATAAATAAAAATAGACACACTTTCTTTTAAAAGAATGTTGGTGCATTATTTTCACTTGTATAAAAATACAAATGTGGTAAGTTTTGTGATGAATAAAATAATTATCTTCTAATTGTATGTCTGGATCATTTTATTAGAATAATTTAATACTGAATTTTTTACTGCAAATAACAGACGGGAGAAATATGAAAGATTTGTTCATATCCTCATATTTCTTCTAAAAACACAACTTTTGATCTTTTGTTTTATTTACTTGTAAAGATAGTTTCATGTTTCCAGGTGCAAACAGAAATTGCATCATACACCTAATTAAAATCTAGTACAAAAGTCTTATTCATAGTTAACAGGAAGGTAATCAAGGTCGATATATCACCTGTTTTAGGCAACTGCAATATAAAGCTCCAAGAACTAAACTCATTGTCAAAATGAATGTAATCATTAATCAGAATGTAAGAATATGATTTGTTATTTAAGTGGTGGTAAATTGTGATATTATAAGAGGCCTCAATGGAGGAGGCAGTTAAAATACACAATATAAATAATGTTCCTTCAAAAAAGAAAAACTCTTGGGGCCGCCCGGTGGCACAGCGGTTTCGTCCGCGCTTGGCAGCCCGGGGTTCGCGAGTTCGGATCCCGGGCGCCCGCCGACGCACTGCCTGTCAGCCACGCTGTGGCGGCGTCCCATATACAGTAGAGGAAGATGGGCACGATGTTAGCCCAGGGCCAGGCTTCCTCAGCGAAAAGAGGAGGATTAGCAACGGATGTTAGCTCAGGGCTGGTCTTCCTCACAAAAAAAACAAAAACAAAAAAAGAAAAACTCTTAAATAAAAGCTGTTGTTCCAAATGTATATTATTCTAAAGTAGCTCGAAAGCAGTTTATTATACAAATTGTTTGCCTGCTTAAGACGCGTAATTAAACTTTATTTCTCCTCTACATGCACAAATAGAAGTATGTGTAGAGCTAAAACCGTCTTCTGCATTTATGGCTAATCTTTTCTATGTACAGGGTTGAAAGTAAAGTTGTTTCAGGGTCAGAGGATAGGTAACTACACAGGTCCCCTTGCTTCATGTAAACCCAAACTGATAGACAATAAGGGTGTTTGTTTAGTTTTGTAATATTATTTGTGCTATTTAATACCTTCTGCTTTGAACATTGTTAAATTGTATATACCCTTATTACTTTTCTTTTAAAATTATAGAAATCCTTCTTGAACATAACAGCCAAATGTAAAGAAAATTTTCTGTCTCAAAAGCATCGTTAATGTATACTGAATGTTGGTGGTTGGTTGGTTTTATTTTGCTTAGCTTGACAATTCGATGACTTAATATGTTTTCCATTTGTATTGTATGTAAAATTTCCTAGAAATGCACTTTTTTTCCAACGTGTAGGTTTATGAATAGATTTTAGCATGATGAAACTGTCATTACGGTGAATGTTCACTCTGTGTAAGAGAACAAACTCTATGTAGTTAGCACATTAATATTTAATTGGATATTGAAGAAATCATTTGCCTGGCAAAATAAAATGTGTTGAATTCCCCAAGGATGTCTTTTTCTTTTTAATGTGAGGTTTATAATTGCTTGCTGACATGATAGAATCTACTGAATCTTATGATTGTTTTATTTATCCATCTTTGTAAAAGTAATGCATCTAGATATTTCAAAATTCAAACTTCCAGAAGGACATACATGGAAAACTCTCCTCGTACTACTATCCCTTGTTTATCCAAGTCCTAACCCCAGAAGCATCTAATGTTGTCAGTTTCCATGTGTATTTTCATGGTATTTTATACACATGCAAGCAAATTTATATTTGTTTTCTCTTTGAGAGGTACTGTACACCCACTCACTTCTGTGGATTGTTATTCAGACCATGTTGTGTCTATAGTGGAAAAAAAAGTATAGTTTAGAATGCTTGGCTTTGGGGCCGGACTGCCTGGATTTGAATCCAAGCTTACTGCTTTATCTTGGGAAGGTTACTGACTCTCTGTCTGACTTAGTTCTCTGCCCAAGCTCATATCAGTAAAGAGTTAGGACAGAACATATCATGTAGTAAGTATTCAGTAAATGTGTTAATATTTTCTTTATGTGGAAAGTGACATCTTGCTAGAACAGGAAGAGACTTCCCATTGTGTTCTCTGTCAAGTTAATTGCCAATGATCCAGACTGGGGAGCCTGCAGACAGTGGATCAGGTAACACCTTAGCAGGCAAAATGAGCCTTTATAAAATTGAGGGGCAGGAAGCCACAGGTTAACTCATGATTCTGCTAATAGATTTGAATGACAGAGGTATTAGAGATTTTGTCTGTCTACTTCTGGGCTTTCAGTCTGGAGCAATGTGGGTGGGGAAAAAAGAAACAACAAAAATTAAAAGTTATCTCAACAAATCTTCCAATCTGATGATTCTGCACTACTCCCTAATTGCCTCGTTATTTCTCAATATCTCTCTTGCTTATATTTCAACTCAACTTTAGTTTAAAATAATTTTAATATATTTCTTATAATTTTAATGCATTTCTGTTACCTTATGTCTCCTACCTAAGTGAAAAAAAAATTAAGAAAAACATGACAGTTTCCTATACCTATTCTAGCTAAAGTCAACAGAGACGTTACAGCTTGTTTTGCAGCATAGTTAAGCCTGTAAAAAAGTTAAGTCTAGGCAAGGAAATAAATAGACTAAGTAAAAATGTTTACTTAATCAGAGGCATTGAGAATTTCATTGAATTTTATGCATGATGACAAAGCTGTTGAAGACTCTTGTGGAAAATATTTTTTTTTCCCTTAAGAGTTTACCCCACCATCCTTTTATCCAGTCACCTTTTGCACAAGAATACAGCCCATCCGCAAAATCGAACCAAATTGCAACAAATTCTACTTATGTGCCATTCAGTGAACTTCATTGTCAATAAATTGTTTTTCCTAAGGGGCCTCTGGTATATATTTCAATTTTTATGTTTTCATAACAATAATACTTTCATAGTGCACAGGTATGGAGACTTGGAAGAACTAGCTCCAAGAGAAGAAAATGCCATCTTCATTCTTGTGACTAATGTACTTGTCTATTCACCTCATAAAATAATACTTTCCACACAGTTTGAATTGTGTATTTCTCAGGGCTATTATGTTGCCATGCTTGAGTGTTACTTACATAAAGTGCTAGTGAAGAATGACATTATAACAAATACATAAAAACTGTTTATTCTATGTAAGGTTACCTCTCAACCCCCAAGTACAAAAGCAGGATGAATTCTATTCCTTAAGTGTTTTTTTTTCCCTATGAATTATTTATGTAAAAAATGTTATCCAAACATTTTATGGGATCAAAAACGTAATGATTTCTGCATGGCAAAATGGATATGTGATAGAATTATTACGAAAATAAAAATCATGCCTATTGTTTCTCTGGGTATTTTTTAATATACATAAGATCCCTGGCTCATGAGGGGGTTCAATGAGGTGAAAGGAATTTCCTACTTTCTTAGGTCTTTTCAAAATATTATTGCTACAACTCTATGTAGGAAAAAAAAGCTATGACTTCTTGTTTCAGCTTTTTCCTTTTATGATTTGTGTTGGGGGGAGTGGAGGGAGGGGTTAATAACTGTCTCCCCTTCTCTGCTACATCATGGCTCATCAAACAGAGAACTTGGACCTTCCAAGTATCTTCTTTTGAGTTGATGTGAACTGGCAGTTGTGAGCTGTGGTTTGATGTTGAGTCTGCTTGACTCGTGAATAGGAAAAGCAGCCATGGGAAACAAAAAACAGAAGATGCTACCCAGCCACATCAGCTTAAGATATTCAGTGGACTCCCAGTGATGTTTTTACATATGCAGATGTATGTGTCTTGTATCCACAGATTATGCACACCCAAATCCACAATCCAGATATATTCAATTTATTTATTATTTCAAAATGAATCTCACTTTCTGCTTCAAGTTCCCATTCCAGCTTCTCCACTTATAAATGATATAACCTGGGAATGATACATCCTTCTTGATGAATTGTTGCTATTTCTAACATTGAAATTATAATTATAATAACATCTATCACATATAATAGTTTTGAGAATTAAATGAGATAATACATGTGGAAAGATAGTGCCTGACACTTAGTAAATTCTCCATAAGTTATGCTACTATTTTTCCATCAGGAAAGCAAAACTATTTCTTTCAAGTATTTGTCCTTCTTTTGCCTCAGGTTGCATCTAAACTGGTTAACCAATATTTGATGTCATTTATCTGTATTGGCATCTATGGTCATCATTTTTCTACTTAACCTTTGCCATCAGGTCACAGGTGTCCTCTGAGTTGTCCCTTGTTGCTGATACAAAATCCTTTCACAGCAGGTGAGCTTTCCACTACATCCAAACACACTTAAGAGAATAGGAACTTTTCTGCTCTTCTGGCACCGTTCTGGGAGACAAGGTGAGGGCCGCTCCAGCCGAAAACTACTAGGAAGTAACTGTGTGTTATTTGTCCCCCTAGGATCTTGTACCTTCTCAAGACACAAACCTAGAAGATAGGTAGAAATATAGGACCCACAACCCCATGTGCTCGTCGTCTCCTTCCTCAACTCACCCTTCATTGCTGTGGCCGCTGACTGCAAGGATTATTTACTACATATCTCCCATGAGCTTCAGCGGCAGATTTCACCATTTGGCACTCAAGGACCCGCTAAGAGATTTTTGAAAAACTATGTAACCCTAACACATTTCAACATTAACATCTAAATTTTTTATTCTAGGTTTAAGTAGTTGCAAAGGATATAATTTCCAATACAATATGAATTTTGACATTTTAAAATCAAAGTTATATTACTTTCTAAAATGATAATCAAATCAAAGTATAGGAATTTGGTACCCATCATCATATTTTTAAATAATAAAGAACAAGCTCTTATTCAATAGTCAGAAATTTTAAATTATTCCTATTTCTCCTTATTCATATTTCTATTCTACCTGCTTCACAAAATTTTACCCTAATAAAAAAAGTTTTATATTTTAAAGACTTTATGTTGATTACTCTCTTATATACGTCTGCAACAAAAATATGTATAGTCATTTCTAATTTTTGTTTTAGATATGAAAGTGTGAACAAATGTGCTTACATAATTGAAATGGAAGAAATTTTATTACAGTGCTGCTATTCAAATATTTACATATCTTTTGAGGAGTATGTCATAGAATTTATTTTAATTAAAAGCTCAAATTTGATGAGAGCGTCTTACAATTTTATTTCAAGAAGTGTTTGAAAACGATCATTCTTCTCAATATTTGTACCGATAGTTCCAATCATGCCTTTGATGGCTATCTGGCTCTGTGGAGCCACCTCCATGGCTTTTCCGGGATAATCCTCTGTAATACAGACTCCCAGGAGCCACTTGCTTACTGAGTGGCCTTGGGAAAGTTACTTAACTTTTCTGTACCTTTTGGGTTCCTCATCTGAACAATGAGGATAATCATATTATTCACCTCACAGGGTTGTTGTGAGGGTTAGAACCATATTTATATGTGAAGTGTTTATAACATTCCTGTCACATAATTAAGATATTATTAGTTGAATTTATGTTCTTATTATATGCTGTTATAAGACCCTTCCGCTTCATTCAGAAGCTCCAGGAACCATTTGTTATGTTTATTTTCGCTCCTATTTTCTTAGCTCCCTGCCACTGGCCAACAGACACCCTGATGATCATTATCATGTTATGGACCTTGTGGGTCTTCATTTTTGACCCTAAAATTTTATTTTCCCAAGTCAAGTGCAGGCTCTTAACTCTCTCCTTCCTCAAGTTGAATTCCTTCTCTATTCACCTGGTAACCTGGGAGTTACTGGGAGAAGCTGGCTCTCCTGGAGCTTGGATTTATTCATCCTGGATGTTGGCTGTCATCTACATTGTTATGAACTTGACCTTTTTCATAAAGCTCCTCGATATTTCCATTCTAGAGCCTCTGTCAGTTCTGTCCTGGTAACCCTCCAAGCATGGTAAACCATGTCTGAATTTGTACTGGCAGAGAAGGTAAACTATGTGGTAGGAAATTCACAGCAACAGTTACAGCACTATCAAAACTACCACAATTATCATTCTCATAAGAATAACCATTTATTGAGCATTTTCTGTGAGCATTCCTATATAAAGGTGTACTCTATACCTAATTATCTGCTTCCTTCATAGGATTTTCTAAAGTAGATGGTATTAATCTGTTTCGTAAATGGCAAAACTGAGAGCCTTATGCATTTAGAGACTTGCCCTGAGTTAGATAAATTTCCTGCAGGCTCAAAAGCATGAAATACAAAGAGTCTAGCTCCAAACGTTAAGCATCTTCCATGTTTTGTTATCTAGAGTCTCACTAAGAAACATCCACTACAAAGATATTCAGACACAGCAGCCTTTGTAATATGATTTATGGGACTCTAGGTCATCCAGATCAGGCTACGGAGCCAGAATGCCCTGATTTGACTTTCTAGCTTACTACTCAGCTTCACAGGTCTGAGATCATTATGATGTTATCAGTCTCATGGGACTGTCAAGATTGAGATCATTCACGTAAAGTGCTTAGAACTTACCTGATATAAAATGAAATTTAGATACTATTGGCTGTTTTATTACTATGCCTTTGCTGCTGGAAATACCATTTAAGAATTCTTTCACCAAATATTTATTGAGCTCTTACTATGTGTCTGGCAGTATTTCAGGCATTGAGGGTACAGCAGGGAACAAAGCAATGTCCCTGCTGTTGTGAAGTGTGTTTTCTAGGGGGAAAGAAAAGAAACAAACAAGCAAATAGTGATGTTAAAAAGTTAGGCTGAGATAGCGCTGTGAAGAAAATCAAAGAAAATCATGTAAATATCAGGAGAAAGAGCATTTCAGGCAGAGGGACAAGCCAGGAAAAGCTCGAGGGTGGAAACAATTCTGGCAGATTTGAGGAAAAGTGAAGAAAACCTGTGTGGCTGGATCTAAATGAAAAAGGAGAAACCAAGTATGAGACTGTGTCCAAAAGGTAGAGACACCAAGTCACGTGGGTCGTGATGGCCACTGTGAGAAGTTTAGGTTTGATTCTAACTGTTACAAAGGTTTTTGGAGGCCAATGATGTCACGTGAGTGATTTCCATTCAACACAAAACATTTCTGGCTGTATTTCAGAGGACTTCTAAGAGCAAGAATGCAAAGAAAACAGACCAACTTGGAGTCCAAGATGCAATTTTAAAAAGAGTGCTTAACTGTGGTAGATTTCAGTATTGACTTCCATTCACTTGGAGGTATAAATAACTGGTAATAGACTTTTTCTGGAGTATACTTTTGAAATAGAAAGGGTGATATGAGAAAGTACTCATTCCCTGGGATTGAGGAAGAATTGTTGGGGTGGTGTGCCCCAGAGGGGAAAAAGGGACACCAAAAGAAGCCAAGAGGTGGCTGGAAGAGAGCCCTAGAGGTGGTCACAGAGCTAGAATATGCAGAAACTGCCAGAACATCAGAAAGAGGGATTTATTACCCAATGATATCCAGAGGAGGAAATGCCTTAGGTTTCATTACTGAGAACCAACACGGTCCAAGGGCCATTAAAGACCACGTCATGAGGATGCTTTAAGACAAGCTGGATCACACAGACAGTGGCTGTAAATAACTGAGGATGCAAACAGCCTTTATGGATGAGAGTCCAACCTAAATAATCTTAATGAAGATACAATGCAACATGATTAAGAGACCAACGGTTTGCAGAGACCAGCTGCCTTAATGGCCCTGTTACTTAATCCTGACTTTATTTCCTGGGGAAGTGATGCACTTTCATCCTGCGTTTAGAAACGAGCTGTCTGAGTGAATGAGGACAGCTTAGAGACTGGAGTGTGCGCTGAACTATCCCTTTCAGAAGGGTGAAGTTACAATGCAGTTCATGTAGGAAGTCAAACCTTTAATTCGGGTACTGGGTTCAGCATTGAAGCAATGATTCCAGACTGTTACAGCTTCTCGCAGTGGACGACTCCATCCCAGATTACTGCCTTCCTCTGCCATGTAAAAAAGGGAAACTAAGTATTTCTAGAAGGATGGTGTCTGGACTGACTGCCTTGAGATGGCTTCACCAGGAGCTGGCATTGAGGCTTTGAAAATGGAGGTAAATCCAGGTTACTTCTTAGGAACAGAATAATTATGGATACTTGTGGATCAAAATATTTATGGAAGATGAATTTAAGGAATGGAAAGAAGGAATAGAAGACTGATTCATTTCTTTACCTCTCCTTAAAGGGCACTAGCCTGCACCACCCCTACCACTACCACCACCGAAACCACCAGCTGGGTCAAGAAACATATTTACAGCCAGAGAACAGCAGGGGGAGTGCTGAACATTTTCTGAGATTGTCAGCACGTGTTTTTCTTTTTTTATTCATCAGGAGAAATCATAAAAACCTTTTTGTAGGCTTACTTGAAATACTTTCATTTAGGAAAACAGCACAGCTCTGTGAGGCTTTCTTCTACTTCCCCAGGCTGGTGTATCCCTCCTCTCTGTGCCCACATGGCTTGCCCATACTACATTATAGCAGTCACCCTGCTTATTACGTTTAATCTCTTATTTTTGTCCCTTGCCAGCTATAGTGTGAGCTTCTTGTTTTAATCACTTTTTATTTCTAGTATCTAGGACATTGCTGACCACATAAGAGGCGCTTAATAAACATGTGGGACCTTCGATAGTGTATAGTAATAAAAACTCCAATATCTAATGAGTAGGGAATCATTAATACTATATACTGTAATACAGACTTCAGAACATGAACAGTTATTGGTTTGAAAATCCACAGACTTTTCATTATGGTAAGTAGAACACTCACTAAAACTTATCAACAAACAATTGAAAATCTACCATGTATCTCCGTACAAGAAATGCATAATACCATCTCAATTCTCCAAGGGAAAGTCAAGACAAATATAAAATATTTGTTGATAAAAGATGACACTTAAAACAATAGTCAAATAATTTACCCTACATTACAAGGGCAACAAGAAAACATGATTAAAACTTCTACTTTGTTCTATTAGCTATGGAAGTCCTATTTCTTCACTAGGTCATCTAATTCCCACTGCAGTACTTATTTGATGGGTATGGTTATATGAATTTCATAGGTGGAATAACAAGCCCAGAGGTTCCACAGCTAGCAAGTTTCTAGACTAGGACTGAAAACCACATCTACTTTTTGTCCTATACCTCCCAAGGAGTAAGAGTTGAGAGAATGGAGACCTCACTGCAGTAATCAGGGAAGGTTTCATGCTGCAAGAGGATCTCGAACTGGACTGTGAAGTATAAAATTCACATTGGTTAATGTGGAAGAAGAAGGACATTTCCGTGGGTTTAAAGGTGGAAAACAATGAATGTGCAAAAAAAGAATCCACTGACTGATTCTGAGAGTTGAAGGTATTCAAGAGTAAATATAAAGTTAGATGTTTGTGCAAGCGAATGGAGCAAATGATGAAGTAAGTGTGCTCTGCTATTCGTTTTTGAGGACATATTTAAGAAGGGAGAGATGAGAGGCAAACGTTTACTTTGATTGATTGATGGATGCCCTGGCTGCTACTCAAAGGAATTCAAAGGGAGAAAATACCATTAGGAGTCAATAAGGTTAAAGTGGTGGAAGAATAACGAGCACTTATCTTTTCTCAGTGACTCAGTGGGAACACTGAGACTAGGTTTTTACTACATATATGTGTCAAAACATAGAAGGCCCCTGATACTTAGATTTAGGTTAATTGAATAATTATTGAATATATTGGAATATTGCCAACCTTGTGCTTTAGGTGTCTATAAGAGAAGTAATAATAATAATGATGATGACACTAGAGCTAACATTAATGGGATTCTTACTAATTGTCAGGCATTGTTGCTTATATGCATTATCTTGTTTAATTCTCATCTTCAAACCCAGGAACTAGGTATTATTATTATTTACCTTTTTACACATGATGAAACCAAGGTATAATAATATTATGAAATTTAACATAAATCAGAGGGTTAGAAAGTAGAATATTGACCATGATGCCCTATCACATTATAATGAGTCATCCATTGGTGCTCTGTGACACTCAAGTGATCTTTAGTGTCGGTGATAATTTTAGGCAGGAAATATTAGAGTAACATCTATAAATGAGGACTTTCAGCTTTCTGTTCCTATTTATAGATGTTTGTCTTTGCAGAAAACATGGTTTCATTATATCATATCAGAATTTCAAATAACTAGCAATTGTCCCAACAACGATTGTAATGTCTCAGGATATCACTTCGATCACAAGAAAAATCAATGATTAAGATCAGGTTAAAATACCCGCCATGTGTAGAATTATTTACAATGTTGTGCACAATTTAGTTGAGAAACTCTTTCTGACAAATTTAATAAAGGTAGGGCTTAAGAATCCAAAAAATCTAGGGCAAGCGGAACACATCGTCAGGACATACTGAAACAACTGTAGCCAGATAACAAAGTGGTTTTAGTTAAATGGCTCTTACAGATCGGAATACTCTGGGGTGAAAAGTGGGAGGACAGGTGGGAAGACCAGGGTGGTCCCGAGAACTGTCACATGCAACCATTTTACAGGTGATAAAACTGAGACCCACAAAGAAGTCACACATTTTGTAACTAAGCCAGATCTTCTTTCTCTATGCAGTGCTTTTTCCATGCACATAAGTGACCTAAAGATACGGTTGTATAGTGCAGAAAAGTACACACAAGACCAAAAAATTCTTCTTTTCAGCTGTCAGCAACAAATAAGTAAGAAGTTGGTTTCTGGGATTCCATTTTCTGGCCTGGCTGCTGTTCAATCACACTGTTTAACTAGACCGGATTTTTTTGGTCAGTCTCATTTGGCTTTGATGAGCTACACATGGCTTCAGTGTAAACAGGGCCAAAATGAAAGGAGAATATGCTTTTCCTTAATCCACATTTTCTACTCGGTGAAGAAATGAAGAGCTTCACCCTCAGGGTCACAATGACACCTTTCTCCAATTTTCTTAACAGTAGTTGAGAATTATCTTGTCAGCATCACTGTCTTTTTTAACCAGTCCTGCAGGAAGACAACCAACCACAGGTGTAGGGGATAGAAAAGTCATCTGAAAAAAGTCATTAAAAAAGCCCAAGTTTGTCTTTTGCTGTGCCTTTCCTTTCTGGAGAAGCCAGCATACTATGGCCTGACAACGATGAATGGATGTAGCTCTGGCCTAACCCAACAACATCTTACCATCTTCCCTAACCCCTTCCTTTCTCTACCTCCTTATTCCTCTATCTCCTCAATTCTGGGGCTTCTCAAACTTTAATGAGTATACGAATCACCTCCGAACCTTGTTAAAAGGTGGATTTTCATTCAATAGGTCTAGGATTGATCTGGAGGTTTCACATTTCTAACAAGCTCCTAGGAGATGCCCATGCTGCTGGTCTGCAGACCATACTTTGAGAGGTAAGTCTCTATTTTACTTTTAGAATTGATGGTTGAGAGGATGAAGGTAGATTTTGGGGGAAGAGACGAAGGGATTATTTTTCCTTTCCTTCCTATCCTTCACAGCGACACTAGTATTCCTTTTCTTTGCAAACAATTAGAAACAGTCTTCAGTTGGGACAGCTGCAGCAGACTTAAAGAAAATACAATTTATCTTTGCATAAAATTGTCTCTTTTGTAGTTTTGTGGGGAGAACATTTCTCCAAGAAACTTAATTTTGTTAAATTTTCACAGCAGTAACTCATTTAATTAATATGATTTTCTGTATGCTTATTTTAAAAACAAAGGAAAAAAAGACAAAATTGTTTTCACCTATACTTAACCTGAATTAGGATAGGATTAAGACCAGTGATGTTCTGGTCAAAGTTTTAACAACTGGCTCTCCAGAAGAAAAAAAAAGCCCTGATGTGTAACATTTGGCCACTTCCATGGTGTACATTCTACCACCATGGCTACCAATATTCGGTTTTATATTCACCGAATATAAAGAGATTTGCACAAGGTCCTTCAGAGCTGGCAGCGGGAACCACTGAGAGACTCTGCACAAAGAGACAGTTGAAGCTACAAGGCAGGATGACACAACTCAAGGAAAATTACAAAGGAGAAAGAATGTTGATGGTCCTATCATCTTCTATACAACTTTGTAACTATATTAAGTCTTCTATTGAATTTGTCTTTGTCTCATAGTTAATTTTGGACCCATTCTCCAGATGTTAGATCATAAGTCAGTGGTCTAAATGTCTTTGGTCCTTTATATTTATAGTAAATGATTTGTTAAAATAGGTGTTCAATTGCAAAAGGAGATCATAAAAATTGACTCCATTAAAACTATTTTTGAAGAAAAAAAAGACTGAGACATTATAACTTTTTAATTAAAAACAGGAGGAGTGATAGAGTAAATCTCAATGGTGATCTCCTGTGATTTTTAAGGACAGATGGTATTATGGTTATTCCAAGCAAATTTCTGATTTCTGAGACTAAAGTAATTTCATCTAAAGTTGTGAGGCAGCCTTCCAGATTTAAGTTGGAAGAAAGGTGAACAATAGAATCCTGAGAGAGGCAACAGGTAGTAAGGGTCTGCTTATGAACGAAGATTAAATCTAGTTGCAGAAGCAGAGAACAGAGAGGTCATGGGACTTGCATTGGGAGCTAAGGAGATAGTCATATAAGGATTTCTCTTCAAATAATTTAAGTTCAGAGACAAAGGATCAAGTGACTGTGAAGAAGTATTGAACAAAGTGGTGTTTGACTGTAACTCACAGACATTCATACCTGGAAATATGCCGCATAAATAGAAAGCTGCTGGGTGGAACAATTTTGAAGTTAAAGAACAAAGTTATGTATTAAACTTTTCAAAGCTGGATGTTTTATTGAACTGTAGCCTTGTCGATGGTCTACCAATATATAGGTTTCCTACCTGCACACATGCATCCACTCTAACGCCTCATCATTTTAAGCGACTTCTTGAGAATGCTGATATTTAACTGATTTATCACGGAGGATAACTGGAAATGTTATTTAATGTTGTCTAATGTTAAGGACAAGGCTATGACCTACACAGTCTATCTGGTAATGTACCTGGTAGTTTTGTCACAACAGCCAAGCACCAGCATAAGCAGCTGGTATTATTTTAGAATGACAAAGTATAGCTTTGAATCATCTATTCTCTCCCATATTCTCCACCTCATTGGTCGCCACAGGACACAAGTGGAAAAGTAGGTACGTGTTATTGTTTAGAAGTAGGATTATTTTTCTCTGCTGCCATCGTTGCCCTATACTTATAAATATATAGATTTGTCTATCTAACATCCACTTCTCCAGTAACAGTTACCCAGAGGATCAGGCTTAGATCTTTCCTGAGACAGGTGAAATAAATATTTAATATTTTCTTAACTAATGGATGGATAATGATGCTATCAATTTTATCACTTCTGCAAATTCATCTCTGGACACTGTATTCAGATTACCTTCAAAATGTACATCTAAGTATCAGATACCACCTAAATGTCAGAGGGAGGAAAACTAGACTAATCTTGGCAGTCTGGAAGAACAATGTTGTCAAAGGTCATCAACAAGTCTGAAAAAACAGTCCTCATTAACAGTGTCTGTCAGCACTTCCATTTGGAAGCAATTAGGATATTTGCAGTGACCCCATCAGTTCTGATGGGCTGGGCAGTGACCTTGACCAGGGTGAAACCTGTTCAGTGTAGCTCATATAATGCTCTGTAGGTAGAATCCAGGATGACAGATGGCAGTGGGGTCAGTGAAGAGGAACTTGTCCATCACTGCTATTGAAGATGAAGCCACTCAACAGTATAGTTCAACTGGCACAGGAGCTGTGATTTGAATATGCCACAAGAGAATTGTTCAATTCCTTCATTTTTAAAGAGATTCTATAGTCTCATGATCTCAGAGTTCATGAGACTGATGAATAAGTGGAAAAGAAAGCATAGTTGCTGGAGTTTCACAATAGACTAGACATTTCAAAACTTGTCTTTGACTCAATCACCAAGGCCTGAGAAGTCATGCCAGCTGTATCTTTATAGTGGATAAATTCCTGATTAAAAACTGATGACTGTGATATTTTTTTTCATTCTTACTAACAAACTGGGTTAGTAAGAGTGGTTACCTTACTCTTCTGGTAGACACATCTCTTTCTTTTACCTCCCTCACATACCACAGAATCAATATGAAATACAACTATGACAGTAGAGCACATTACACTTTCTAAGTGCTAGACTGGCAAGACTATAAAGGCAATTATAACATATTCTGGAAATAATTAACCTTTGATAAAACAATCTGGATCTGTTTTTGTAGTTTCAGTGGCACTTGTTTTTTAATATAAAAAACTAGGAATGGCTAGGATATTGAATGACATATAGCACAGCATTTTGATTCTGGCCTCTGAGTCTCTGTCATTCAAAACACACAAGACACAGTGAAAGGCTAGGGACCTAATGGAAATGCCCAACTGGCATGAAATGATGAATCAATAAGAAAAGACACACAACTTTCAATTACTCATGAGATGTTTAACATTCTTGAAGAAAATCTCTTAGAACTAAAGACTTTCCTCCCCACTCACTGCCTGAGCTCAAGTGTTTCTCCCAAATATTTTGTTGCCTTCTCCCTTGCAATGTTTTTGGACCAAAGATTCAATCAGCTCCAACCAAAAATGAATAAAAAATGACAAGTGAATTTATTTCATAGAATAATCAAGTATTAAAACTAACAGGAAACTGACAGGTGATGTAGTTAAATTGATTTCCTGCCATGTGGATTACTCAATGTCCATTTCTAGCATTTAGATATGCCTCGGAGATGGTTAGAACAAGATGAGAATCTTTGATAAGAACCCACTGAACTCTGCTCAGTAATTAGACATCATCGTTGTTCCCTATTTATGCTAGTTTAAAAGGGAGTTTGCTGCAAGGCAAAATACTACCCTGCCCATCCAGACCCCAACATACAGACATTTACGGTTTAGATATCAATTTAATTTTTTCGGTTAGTCATTTTATACATAACAGATAACATCATCCAAATGGCTTTCAGGATTACGCATCTTTTCACTGAAACACTTTGAGTAACTGAATTTGAGATACCTCCCAATTGGGTAGAACAGCTTTTATAAAAATTGCCTCAACCAGGCTCATTCCAGCTAAATTTACACCACCTGTTTTAATGTGCGTATTGTCATGACCCACAGAGACTGCATTACGTAATTAAGAGAAAGACCACATAGTGTCATTTGCTGTAACTGAATCTGTGGATTCAATTAATAACCACCTGAAAGGGCCTAGGGCCACAGGATCAGGGCACAACCTGCTGAGTCACGCCCTGGGGGGTCCAAAGGGGAGTGCAGTAATTTGTGACACCGTTGTGCAGTTTTCAGTCCCATTTTAATTAGTCATAAAACATAGCATAAGCCACGTTGTTAACAAAACCATCCAAGACAGATTCTTCCTTTCCTCAGAAAAGATTCAAAATAGAGCTAAAGATAAAAGCAAATAGCCAGGTGAGCAGAAGAAGAAAAGACATTAATCTAATCTGCTTTTCTAAGGCATGGTTTATCTCCTAAAGAAGAGCTGAATCCTGTCATTGCTGCAGGCTTTCTTCTTTTCTGCAGACTAAAAGAAATAGCCATTTCTGAAGTGCAAATACCACTGTAAACAAAATTCATTTTATTTGAGTTTTTATAGTTCCACTGGTGAAAGGGCCATGCAGCTGTTGTGTGCTAAATTGTCATTTGTTGGGTTAAAAGTTCGTCCTACTCGTGCAGAGTGTGGTCACTGCTCAGGAATCAGATGACCACACCAGGATATACTCTATAGATCACAGAATTCGTTTTGGATCAGCTTCCTTCCAGATGCTAAAATCTGGTGTGTTTATTAGAAATTGGCTTAAGCCCTGATTCACTCTGGAGTTCAACTGAAACAGAATAATTGAATGGGACCCATCCCAACACATATGTCTCCTTCAAGCTGAAAGTGATTTAGGGTTTTGAGGGCAGTTAGTGACCACTGGGTAGATTTGTACTCACTCTAGGCAGTTAGTGTGCAGCAGTGTTTCTACCCTACGGGAAAACCTGAGGTGAATACGTCCCAGATGGCTTTTTCAGACAGAGGTCTCTCACAAAGGAAGAAAAGAACACTTTTACAAAGTCCAAAGAGCAGCTCATATTTAAGAATTTTGATGGACAAATTCAGGGGCCTTTTCAAACTCTACATGGTGCCTTTGGAATATGTTTGGAATGTAAACACGTACTTGCATTGCCTAGCTGCCACCTGGCTTAGAGCGTGACCTTTCGTAGAATTTTGGTATTTTAGAGCAGAAAGGAATCTTGATGATCATAGGGGTCGGACTGTTTCTTTACAGAAAAGAAAAATGGGGCTAAGGTATGTTGAGTAATGCCCTCACATGAGCCTGATTTCCATTCCAGCCTCACACTCTCGCCCACTGCAGAGGGCACCCTGCATTCGGTGGCATGGGTCCCATTCATCAGGACAGCACCTATTGGTGACAATCTCTCTCTCTTGCTTTTATATTTGCTTCTCTCCCTCTCACTTCTGCTTCTTTCTCTTTCTTTCCCCTACATTTACTCCTGCTCTCCCACTCCTTTTTTTGTCATTTCCTTTTTTACAAACACCTCCCAATTCTAACCCTCACTTTTAATTATGGCACTAATAAGAATAGCCTGCTGAAAAAAAACAAAAGGGCTACTGAATAATTGCTCACACGATTTCTGATTCCTCTCAAGTTTCAACTGAGAGTGTTTACAGTCTACAGCAATAGTCTGAAAAATGTACTCCCTTATGACCTTGGGGTTTTATTGTTGAGCATTTAATTTTAAGTTTTTATGTGTATATGCAGAAGCAAAGAGCTCCGACTATTTTGAGTCCCTCACAGTGCCTAGGACAGTGCTAGACTATCTGATTATTCAAAGAGGTCAATTGTCTATCTGGATCTTTGAGATCAGTGGCTTTGATTTAGAAACTGTGTCCAGTTGATCTAATGGTTGCCTACAACTAGTTTAGGGAGAAGAAAATCCTTCTAAAATGAAGATTTACCTATATTTCCTGAATGGGACAGATATTTGAATGCCCCATTTCATAATAAAGTGAGCTAATCCTGGTATTTAATTTAGTCATTTTAAGGTTTTAGGGATTTAACTTCCCTACCCAACTGAGAAGTTGCCTCAGATCTTTTACTAAATCTTTGCTTTCACCACACACACACACACACACACCACTACAGCTTGATTGCAAATGTACAAAAGAAATAAGAAGTTCATTTTAATCATGAAAGTTTATTAACCTAACGTTCAGTCTTATATGTTCAGAATTTGTGTGATAGCCACAACAAAACGAATGTCAGAAATCCCGTGCTAAAATTACAGAAATATGTTGTAATCCTGATCATTAATCTTAGTGGAGTCTGTAAATGAAGGAAATGAGAGTAACCCAGGACAACGAAAAGTGCTTATGAAAGAGCAACAGGAAATAGTCACGGTAAGACAGACAAGGAAATGGGTCATTTGGAGTGTGTGTGACAAACAGAAGGTATGGAGCCTGGAAGAGACTGAGGGTGAGAGAGCAATCAGAGGCCGGTGGGAGGGGGCAGAGTACACTGGCACAAGGTACAATGGTTCAGGCTGACGGGGTGACTGAAAGACACAACCAGGGAGCACATTGCCCAGTGTCAAACAGTCATCACTGCTGAGGAATGTGGGTCACAAGAATGTGGAAGGTCAATGACTGGCAAATTGGATGACGAGTTTGTACTCTATAACTACACAAGTGTTGGCAGTGAACAGTTAAAAGAATGTATATGTGTGTGCACGCTCAAATATGGTAGGATAAATTATTGAAACGACGTATTTTGTTCTCCAGGGTTTGTTCTCTTCCTACCTGGACCTTATATCTCAAAGGAGCTAACCAAGCCACGGTACCCCCTTGCTCCTAGGGAGGTTTGTGTACCTTGATTGAAAATCAAAATTGCCTTAGAATTTTTTGTCTTAACTCCAAATGTTTTTCTTAACTCCTTTGCTTTCTTGCCTTTAAAAAAATTAAAGAAATGATGTGCTAAGAAAGCCTAATAAGAAAAGAAAATTAAATTATTTTGTTCAGAGCAGGAGCATCTCCAACGCCAATCTCTTGATTTTCAGATCACCAGTGTGACACCCTCCGGGGATGAGAAGGGCCTTGGATGGAACCCTGCAGAAAACCAACATCTAAGAGAGAGGCAGAGATAGAGAAGCTGCAGTAGAGATTGAGCAGTGGCCAGATAGGGAAACCAAGAGATTCTAGTGTTAAGAGAATTATCTCAAAGAAGCCAGAGAAAGAGAGTTTCAAGGACAGGGTGATGACCAAAGAATTTAATGCTGGGATAAAGTCAAGTAAGACAAAATCTATAAAGTGGACAATCTTCGTGTGGACAAGACAGGCATAGTTTTAGTGGCTCATAGGAGAGGAGAGAAGTGCTCCACCCAGATCCCTCTCCAGTGTCCAAACATCCATCCCCCAGCTGCTCCAAGTATCTGTGGTTATTAATTCTCAGTTGTTCCCTCGGAGGGAACTGCACTCAGCCACAGAGAACTGCCTTACCCAGACTTACACCCTCCCAACAGGGGCCGATGACCAAATCCTTCCTGAGGTGAGAACACAAAGACCTCTTGTCTCAATTTAGGGTAGTTCTGAAGGGCCATCTCAGTTCCATGGCTCTCACAGTTTTGGCTGAGGTCAATAAAGTTTGTGCTCACAACTCCTCATATCAGAGTGCATTTCAGGAAATCCAATCTAAGACAGCTGGTACCAGAAGTCGGCCTACAAAGTAGATTCTAAATTGGATTTTGGAGATAGATATCTCATTGGCCACCTGGCAAGGGGGACCCTGTCACTGGTAGTCCTTGGAGTATGGATAGCTCCTGGCAAGTTGTGATAGTGCAATGGTTAAAACTTTCACTGATGGTGAACTGGGATGGGATACCAATGGAAAAGTGTGTGCTGACTGATGGAATGGGTTAAAATACATTCTCAATTGAGTGGCTATTGCTGATCATCATTGAAAAAAAAATAAAGATGGTCTCTAAGGTGATAAAATCATCAATGAAAGACAAAGTGTGAGGGTCAGAGAGCCTCCATGCCATTCTTATGAAAATCCTAACCTCCTGCAGCCAGAGGGCAGAGAGAGGAGAGGACCAGACTCACGGTTTATTTGTAAGACTCAGGGAACTTCAAAGAGGTTGAATTCTCAGCTCTGAAAGTTCTTCTATACCACCGTGGAAACTTAATAGGAAAAGAGTGGGACTCAAAAGAGGCAGATGCTGTTGAGTGCCTTGAACTCCCAGAGTCCCATGAAACCACTGAGCCTGACGAAGAGGCCCATTCCCTCTTATTAAGAGATAGTGGCTGTTCCCTTTTCTTAAAGATTATACAGAGGCCTCAAATGAGGCAGGTGCCTCACTATACAATGTTCATCCTCTTTAGCCTCTACTCCTACTTCCCCTGTAGGCTACCATCCTAAGGTCAAATCCAAGCACAATTCAGTGGGTGTGTGCTGGGTCTGCTAAGGGAGGAGAGGAACTATACACTAATGGAGCTGCAAGATGGGGATGATATGTGCTGGTAGGAGAGTGTGTATTAGACTAGACCTAAGCAAGCTAGATCAAGGGGGACCTGACATAAAGTTGGTTGGAGAAAGTTTATCGATATAGTGCAATCTCATATGATAGAAGATGGATTTTACAACAAGCCCAATAAGAGAGAACATCTGATCCTGGACCATCAAGTGACTGCATGGCCAGAGTCATGAGGGAAAATGAGCTGTAATCACCAAGTCATAAGCAGTGGGGGAAGGCCCAGCAGCAATCCATTGTAAGATGGAAGTGGTACATCTTGAACTGAGCATGAGCAGAGCCAGGAAGCACCAGTAAACTGCGTGAGCATGTGGCCCAGATCCCCAGTCATCTGCCACTGTTGTCTGGCACTTCTCCCTCAGCTCACTCCTACTGCCTCACAGAAAGCCCTTAATGGCAGCTACAGAGAAGAAAAGAGGAGGAGCAGGATTAATGGATGGGTCAACTGGGATGGCAGGTGCAAGATAAAAATGGGTGTTTCTGCACAAGTAACTCAGATCAGGCCTTGAAAGACATTGGTGAGGAGAAATCCTCCCAATGGGCAGAGCTCCCATTGGTGGACCTGGTTAGCCATGTTGTGTGGAAAGAGAAGTGGCCTGAGATAAGTGCCACAAACCTGAGACTGATGCCTCCTTACATGTTGCACCCTAAGTTCTTCACTTTCCTCCATTGGTCCTAGCCCTGCATGAGATCAAGCGTCCACTGGTCCTATCACGTTACCACACAACTCAGATCCCATCAGCCTGATAGAGATGGATCGACCTTTTAAAAGTGTAGCTGAGGTGCCAGCTTGGAAAGGATACCCTGTGAGAAAGGTGCCACCTTCCAGGGTGTTGTAAATCCACAACTACTGTGCAGAGCTGTGTTCTACATGGGTAGAATTCAGGGACTTGGGAACCAAAGAGTTTAAGTAGGAGTGGATCTGATTACCATTCCTCCCAATGAGCCACTTGGAGGGAATCTGTGTTTTCTACACTTATAGTTTTAGATTCTACAAGTCTAGAGATTCTGGTTCCCAGTCACAAGACCTTTGGACTTTAGACTACTACCACCACCCAGTCCTCCAGGATAGTCATTCTAGGAGACCAGCAGGATGGAAAGGAGCCACCATCCCAGCAGGGGTGACTGATCCCACCTTCAGGAGGAGGCAGGACAGCTGCTACCCGATGCAGGCAGGGATGAATATGTCTGGCTCTTGGGTGATCCACTGGGCTGTCTGTGGGCACTGCCAGGCCCGATTTCCATGGTATATAGAAAAGTATGGCAGCCACACCCTGAGAATGGCGCAATAACCAGGGGCTCCAACCCTTCAGGGATGATGGTGCAGGTCAACCAATCAGGCCAAACTGCCTAGACCAGCAGAGGTGTGAGCTGAGGGAAAGGGGACTCTGGAATAGGTGGCAGAGGAGGGAGATGGTGAGGATCAGTTATAGCTTCGAGATCAGGTGCAGCAACAGGGACTATAGTTCATTCCACCCACCCTTCTCTCATAATTTCCCCCAGGAAACCAGACCAACCAGAATCCTGGCAAAGCCTTTCCCTAATGGGGAGAAATTACTTAAGAAGCAAGTGGTTGGGAGCCCCTCAAAGCACAGATACAGTGGATGCTATGGTGCTCCACTCGGATCCCCTCTGTAGGGCCAATTACTCCACTGCTCAGCCGGGAATTGCCATCTGCCACAGGCGGTTGCCCTCAGTTGCAGGGCACTGCCACGCACAAGGCAGCCCAGGCCAATGACTCTCTGATGGGGGGATTTAAGGGCCCAGACCCCCTGTTTCAACTGGAAGAATTCTAGTGCTCTCCACAGGATCAACGGAGGCCTCAGTAGGAACTACCCTGTAGGCCAACTTCTCCCTCTGCTTAATCCCGCCTTCCTCGCTTCCTTACTACTGCATCTCTTGAGAGCATGTTCCCAAACCCCGTTGTCCAGAATTCTCTGGTGGCAGAATCTGTTTCCAGAAACCCGCTGTAAGACATGGGTCAGAAGGCAGCTGCTGTAATTGGAGGGAAGAAGCAAGACAGTGATAGCAGTTAGCTTTCAATTGAGAGGAAAGAAATATGGTGGCAGCTCGAAGAAGCAGGTGGGGTAGAGAGAACTTTTCTTTTGTTGTTATTGGCTGCTTGTCTGTCTAGGACAGGAAAGACTTAAGTATGCTTAACTGTTGATGGAACAGAGGGGGAGAGGTGGGACATACAGAGAAAGATGAGGAAAGTGAATGGAATGAGGTCATGGAGGTGAAAGGAAGGAAGGGAATCAAAGGCTCAAGGGGCAAGTTCACCCTCCACCTGACTTTCCTGCACGGTATCATGTATGAATCTGGTTTAACGTCGTGCGAATGGTCAGTCCCTCGTTTCAACACTATTCTTGACGAGTTCATTCTTTTCCCACTTACATAAATTGCTCCTTTTATCACAAACTAAGTCCTCATATATTCATGAGCCTGCTTTTGGACTCTTCTAGTTCAAAACCTCTTTATATATTCCTCATTCAATATTAAATTGATAAAATTATTATAGTTTCATATAACATTTTGATAACTGGTAGGATAAAGCCTTCCTCCTCATTGTCCTCCTTTTCTAAAATTTCAAAATTTATTTCATGTATATCATCTGCTTTACTTTACTTTTTAGGTTTATTTCTAGGATGCTTTATCTTTTTGTTGCTATTCAGAATTTTTCCATTACATTTTCAAATTTTTGTTTGTTGAGATGAGAGGGCTATAGATTTTATTGTATTGGTCTTTTATTGATCCGCTTATGGAATTTTTATGAGTTTTTGCATTTGCTCATTTTCTTTAGTTTTTTTTCAGATAATTTTTCTCTTTTCAATAATTTATATCTAATTTATTTCTGGTTACCCTTATTAGCTAGACCCTACTATCCTGTCCTCTGAGATGGAGATCTGAGTGCAGGAGGATGGGGCAGGGGGAGCTCCTGGAGTGAACTCTGTGGAGGGAGAGAGGGCAGCCAGATGGGCAGATAGAGAAGCGGGATGTGATGCCATCAGAATCGAGTCCTGAGAACCCGCATGGACTCTAAAGCTTAGAGGATCCTTCAGAGCTTTGGCAGGGGACCCCAGATGTCCAGTCCCTGGTTGCTGGCTGTATCTGAAGAAGGCATGGCCTCAGATAGGGTGACTCAAGTCCAATGATGCAATTTCTGAGGAGAGCTGAGGACTGAGGGCTGAGGGCTGCTGACCAGGCAGCGCTCCCGGGAACCTTCTGGCAGCAAGGAAGTAGGTGCGCGGTCCTGAAGGGGTTCCGGGTAGCACATTACAGCATTCACTACAGTTGTCACATGAAAGATGGGGACATTTTTGTGTTACGTTTTGAATATGGTCAGGGATTAACTGACTTCCATGGTTAGGGGCAAACTACTGCTCAAACAGCTGCACATTTGTGCTACCTTTTGTTTGGCAATTGAACACAACTTCCCCTCTTCCAGCTTCCCACCCCACCATGCCTCCACTCTCCTCACCCCACGCAGCACCCACCCATTGTAACAGCGAGAAGCCTAGGAACCACATTTGCCAGAATCTCTACCAGGAGGTTCCAGTTGAGGTTCCTCTAATCAGAAGCACCTGCATGGGGTTTGGAGGAAAGAAAAGCAGCAGAGGCCATTTTATCGTTCTTCGGGCAACAGTAGGCTGATGTGTGGGTTCCGGCAGAGAGATCGCAGCAGCGTCTGGCATCTTTCTGTGAATCCTCTGCCTCGGTTTGCACCGCATAATCCAGGCCAGTGGTTTTCAAAGCATCATCAGCATCACCTGGGAACTTGTGACAATGCAGATTCTTGGACCGACTCCAGACCTACGCATCCAGGAGCTCTGGAGGTGAGTGTTTTACTGAGCCCCCTAGTTGACTCTCCACACCAAAGCTGAGAACCACTGAAGCCTGTTTTAACGTGGAGGTTCAGGGCTGAGTTTTCAAACTGGTTGGGTATCAGAATTACCAGGAGTGATTCTGAAAACTACAGACCTCTGGGTCCCACCAGCTGCCTCCCCATAAATTAGACTCTCCAGGAAAAGGGCCTGTGACTCTGTATTCTTACAAGTATCCCCAGGTGATTCTGATTGTTAGTCCAGTGTGGAAAGTTGGTTAAGTATTATTGCTCTGTGGTCGCCCCAGTTTCTTGTTGAAACAACATTCCCTTTTCCTTATAGTTACAAAGGCAGGGAAAAACAATTAAATTTTAATGAAAAGGCTGTGACTTGTTTGGAAAAGTATGTGCACTCCGCATAAAATCCCTTTTAAAATTTTTTGCCTTCCATTGTTTTGTATTTCTCAGTATTAACCAAGGATGACTTTCATCACAGTCGCTATTGAAATGGCAGATACCTGGGCTCCATTCACACTTGCTGAACTGGATCTCTGGGTTTGGGGCATGTTTAACAAATACATCAACACACAGAAATTTGAGAGCCACCGAGCAGTTTTTCCCTGGTCTATTCTATACCACAGCAGAAGTATCACCAGATGTGCCATCTATACTACAAGGGGAAATGATCAAGGGACACCTACAAAGAGGACTGGAACTCACCCTGGGCCTCAGTTTCTTCCTGGGTAAGTGAGGGTGTGGAAATTATCTCTAATTTCCCTTCCTGTTCTGAAGTGCTATGACTAGATTGTGCATTTATCAGTCTATACACACGGCCTTTCCAGGAACCATAAATACTGCTATATGGTTTTCCTTGGGCTTCCTGCTTGACCATGTCGTTTATGGCATTGACTAGCTGCAAATATTTCAATTTTATCACCTTTTTTGGTGCAAAACAAGGGAAAAGAGTCAGAGAGGAGTGCTCTAAATATTTTGATCATACTTTAATCCATTTCTTACAAATTTGTTATTTTTTACTCAAAATATTTAAAATGATAATCATATTCTTAGACAATCTTAGAAGATGACTGAATTAGATTTTACTAAATATCAAATATGTGAAGAAAACATCAAGAAATCAATAATATCCAAAAATTTGCATTTTATCTCAATATCTAATTTTAGTCTTAAATATTCTTTATTGTAAAAGTACAATCTATATTAATATTTTATTAATGGCTAACATGACCATATGTTTAACCATTGAGGTGTTTTATTGTTTGGAGTTTAAACATGTCTTCTTAGCATATGAATAAGTCATGATAAACTATCTGGACACTTAGAGGGAAACTAAACCCATGTGGAGAAGCATCTTGCACCATGTCTTGTGTAGGTATTCAGTAAATGTTTCTTGAATGGTGATTCAGTACTCCACAAATTGTTTGACACAGATAATGATTTTTGAAAACATCTTTTGCATGATTTGAATAATGAACAGTAAATCTTTTTATGGGGTTACAGAGGCTTCAGTTTTCTTTATAATTTTAATGTATCTTAAAATAATTTCCCATTGCCCTGAAATTGCTCTTGATACTAAAAGTTCTTAAGGATGTAGAAGTGACAACTGTGAGTTGAAGAAACTACATTATTTCTCTTGTCATGGAATTTTGGTGCATGTGGGGGCCATCTTATTGAAGAAGGGTGTATCAGGAAAAAGTTGGGTAAAGATGAAATTCAAGAACCATCCAAAATTGATTAAAAGTTCTTATGTTGTTTCGTGACTTAATCTGGAATGATTCATTGGCTTTTCCTGTCAGGTTTTAAGATGCTACCAAAGCTAATTGAATAGTCACCTTATTTCTGGACTATTCCACTCTGGTAAGGTGTTATGAGTTAATGACAAGGGAAGGGCAAAGCCATGGCTAATGGTCATGGTCCAACGAAGACAAGTCTACTAACCTTCAGGGGTCAGTCCAGAATCCATCTGTTTAGCCAGATTGTTTTCTTAAGTTGAGGAGGTCAGTCAGTTCATCAATTTCAAATTGCATCATTTCTTTTTATTTTGATGATTTTACTTTTATATTCATAGTTCCAGGGACGTTTGATATTGGTCCATTTTTAGAAATAAAAGTCTATAGTGATTATTATGTTTTTGGCCTTTGAGTAGATTTCATTTTGTTACTGCTAAAAATAATAATGGTGCAATAAAATGTATAGTTTGTACAAAACATGCCAAACTTATTTTAAAACATGTAATTTTGGTAAATTATTCAATATAAAAATTCATTGCTATCTATAAGAATTTATTCAAGAATTGGCAGTAGAAATGTTAATGTGCTAAGCAGAAAGAGTCATATTCAGACCTTTGACATTGTGCAACTCATTTTTTTAAAGAACAAAAGTTATTTTATATAGAAACCCATTAAATTTCTGACCTACATTATATTTGATATGATTAAACCATGCATAGTTAAAGAAAAAATATGTTTTACTTTTGACTAAAACTTTGAAATGATTTGTGTGCATCTGAGAAATACATCAGGGTTGACCACAGAATAAAATTTTCCTTGGTAATATTTTGCTGAAAGAAAAAGGGTCTTTTGTAAACTATCAAGTTTCCTAGAGAATTGAAAGAACAATGATACCACCTAAGAATAATAAATTAGCATCATCAGAGTAAGATGTGCTTGATTCTGACTCTGAGTTATGAGTCAGCCAGCTCCAGGAATTGGGTTTTGTCCTAAGTTTCAGACTCATTTCAGACAGTAATATAGGTCAGACATACCACTCTAATGATTATGGTGGACAAGCTATTTCTAAATCATGAAGAGTAGTGGACCATCAGATTATTATATATTCTCTCATTGTTTATGCCTCGTTCTAAAAACATGGGTTTCCTCCCTTATTTGAATCTGAATAAAATTTTTAAAAGCAAGAAGAATCAGCATAGAAAGTATTTTGAGGAAATCTTCAAAGCTCTGTATTTACTTCTCACATCTATAATAAAATGAAAGCATACCAGTGTGTGTTAATCTTTCTTTCCATTTTCGAGTTTTTGCAGTACTCAAGGTGTGAAACTAAAAACACTCCACGTATCTAAATTAACAAAATAAGAAAACTTAGTTCCTCTAGCAAAAGATGAATTATTTTTAAACATTCATATTTCCAAAATGTTTGCCTTAGGCTAGTGGTTCTCAAAGTCTGGTCTCTGGACCAGCAGCAGCAGCACCTTAGTACTTGCTATAAATCCAGATTCTCAGCTCCTACCTGGACCTATTGAATCAGAAACTGTAAGAGTGGAGCCCATCAATCTGAGTTTTGACAGGCTCCCATGAATTCTGACGCCTACTAAAGTTTGAGAACAACTGCCTTAGACTGTGGAACATAAATTAATAAAGCTGAAATAGATAGGTCTGAATTTCTGGGTAGACTCATTGGTTCTCATTGCATCTCAGTCCTGCCTACTGATCCCACTTAGGTATGTTTTCAAGACCTCAACCCAGATCAATTGAATCAGAATCTCTGCCTTAGTGTCAGCATGTTAAAAAGTTCTCTGGTGGTTCTAATGAGCAGCAGGATCTGGAGACCCTGTTGTGAGTTTCGTGCACTTGTTCTATAGGTCAATCACTTGCTGAGTCTTCAGCGTGGACTACTGTTGGTTATTCCTGTTGCCCTTTTCTGTTGACCCTGATTCCCTGCTTTTCCTCATGACCCCATTAGCTGAAGCTGCAGAGAGACAAAGAGAGCATGGATCAACTGCCAGACTAGCTTATACATGATTTGCTCCCCTCTTGGAAATTTTTATATTCAATTTAAAAATCAGCCCATTATCCCTTGGATTATTAGACAGACTCCACTACTGTTCTCCTTGCTCTTAATTTTATCCCTTTTCAATCCATTATCCACATTGTAATCAGCGTTGTCTTTCTGAAATGCAAATCTGATCATGTCCAAACTCTTAAAAATGGCTTGCAAGGCTCTGCTAAGCTTCTGCTTCATCTATCCACGATTCCCCTCCCTAAATTCCTTCTATGCTATTGCCATACTAAATGTTTAGTTTAGTATGTTAGTTTGAACCAGCATGTTTTCTCTTTCCTCCTGTCAGCAGAACACACCTTATTCTCTCTACTTGGAACATTGGTCCCTGACCCGTGGTCACCTCCCCATCACTCATTCATCCAAGTCCCGATATGATTTCTTCCAAGAAAACTTAACTGCTCTTCCAAGCTTGAGATGACATTCTCTGAGGTACCTTAGAATCTCCCTTACGGCACTTTGGTATAGCTTGCTTACTGATCTGAAATTCCCAGTGGACTGAAAAATTAAAGAAGGTATTGTTCATATGTTTATTGTTAAATTTTCATTCCGACATCTAGCACAGAGCCTATACGTAATATATTTTCAGCAAACTTTTATTGAGTAAATGAAAGGATGAATTTAAAACAACCTCAAGGCAGGTAACACAACCAAATAGCAAATTAAAAGTAAAGAAGAAATGAACTAAAGAAAAAAACAAAAAGGTAATATAGAGTCAGGAGTGAAAGTTGTGCATTAAATGTGCTATGATAGACACAGGGCCCAGATGACTGATCTCCTGGGTAAGTGTCCTTTTTCTTACACCGTCTTGACACTTTAATCCTTTTCTTTCCATCTTGTGTAAAGTAACTGTCTTCTGGCAAAACTTTTCAGAGATGCCGTTGTCTTATTAAAGGGAAGCCCATATCTCTTAGTCAGCGTTTCCATACTATGTTTCTCAAGCACTAGATTCACAAGGTTTTAATAGACATTTCATATAAAAATGTTCTCTGGTCAAATAAGTTTGGGAGGTACTAGGGTAAATTAAATTAGGCAGCTTTCTTTAGTGTAGACACATCCAGAATCTTTATTATGCTAATTTACTTTGTAAATCTCCAAAAGAGAAAAATAGTAAGCATTTCTGTGGAATTTTTTGGGGGGAGACATCTTGCAGAATTTATTGTCAATTTATCTACAAGGATTGAGAAACATTAGTTTAAAAGTATCAGTAAATTTTTCACTCCAAGAAAGTTGAGGGAAAACAGAGAGGAGCATGTTGCAGAGAAATTTCCTCCATCTCTCAGGAAACTAGTTGGTCAAAATGATTTTCTGAACTGTGTGAACTTTGTGAGGTCAACAAAAGAAAATCTCTATATAAAATGGTTTATATTTTTATATAGTTATACATTTTCAAGGCTATTTAAAAGTATGCATTAAATGCATACAGTGTGCAATTTATAAGTATAAGATCTTGATCTTTCTGTAACTGTACACTCTTGTTAAGCATACAATTCACTGTGGTGCATAGTGCTTGGAATTGTAAAGACTATAAATGCATAACAGTTCAGAGAAAAAGTTAGCAATGTTGACTGAAAGAGATAAGGAAAAGAGAAAGATACAGGAGGGACCTAAATGGACCCTGAAGGAAAATAATATGGGACCTTCGTGGAGTCTTGGAACTTGGGTTCTGATCATATTGAATAATGGAAAGAGGCGCCATTCTTTCCAAAGTTAGGCTTTGCGTGTCGGAGGGTGAACATAGCAGGCACCCTACCCCGGGTATGCGTTTGTATGTAGGAGCCTCCTGGGAGAAAAGCCACTGACACCTCGATCACTGAGGTTTAGAGGCCTCAAAGCCTATCTGAATGACCACAGTGTAACCGGCTGAGTGAAGCTCATTGTTCTCAAACTTGAGCTCCCTCAAAAGAAACTCACTTCATCAGGAGAAGCTGGACCAGTGAACAGCACTTAGTGCCAAGGTCTAAGTTATCTGAGGAAAGTGACTTTTCATGCACATGTGCACTTTCTAAGCAGCCATTCTGGCACTGAGGGGAAATCTAGAAACTGACAGTTGACAACTGACAGTTGACATAAGAAAGAGCCACTAAAGAGCTTAGATACATGGGGCCAGGGAAGTCTGTAGTGTAGGACCCCTAACCGGGCTTCATTTAGAAGGGCCTAGCGGACATGTGTGTGTGTGCACATGTGTTCATGCTTCCTCACTACTGTTTCCATTGGGGAAATGTTCCTCTTCCCTTCAGTGTGGTTGTGAGGGGACCTGTCAATCACATAGTCCCAATATCTCCTAGCTGCAGGGCTGGGCCCCAGATCTGGTGTAGCTCATCAGGATGACCTATCTCACTAATCAACCAGTCTGATAGTCCAAGGGGTGGACATACAATCCAAGTAGGACCTGGCTGAGTCCTTCATGAGATTAGATAGACGTTGGGAAGGAGAGAGGCTCTCTTTCTTTTGGTTCATAAACTGTGGAGATATTGACCTAAGGCTGACAGTAGTCATCTTTCCTCCATGTGGAAAAGCTTTCATGAGAACAAAGTCATCACATGGAGGGAATCAGAGCCCAGAGGTAGAGAAACTGAGTTTGATGGCTTTGTTAGAGACCCTGGATCGAAATGTGCTCAGTCTATTCCATGCTTGGACTTCTCAGGTATATGAGTCAATACTTTGTTTACTTACTTACTTGCTTATTTAAGCCAGCTTGAGTTAGCTTTTAGAGAAAGGCTTTTATTAATGGATAGACCATTCTTTTCACAAGAAGGAGGCAAGGAATGGACGAGGCCACTGGAAGAAGGATCTTGGGGAGCATGGCACTAGGGATTCAGGAAGAGCTGATTGGTGTTTAGTGAGCCACAGACTTGAAGAATTGCTAGGGCTTCCAGCAAAGTTAGCAATGACATTTTATGTCCAGTTGCACCACTGGGAAGAACAGCAATCAGTCACTGGCAATGCCACATGGAATGGTCAACTGATGGAAGAAAGGGGTTTGAAAATGGAGTTTGACCTCTAGGAGCTTCATTTGAGCTATTGCTACCTTGGAGTCTGAGGGATAAGACCAATGACAGATATTTCATAATTCACAAGCAATTGTTGGAAATTTCTAGAAAAGGGAAGTTCTTACAAATACTGGAATTTCTCTAGGCAATGTTGGTGGAGGCTTGTATCTGTTGTAATTTAAGATGCAGTTTTAAGTGTAACATCAGACTATATCAAGAAAGAAGTGAGGAGAGGTCATTCCAGAGAAAGGGAACTATTGACACTGGTACCTTGGCATATTCATAAGGCTTTGAGAAGACCAGACTGACAAGACAAGGTGAAATGTTGAAGGGGCTTGTGAGAAATAAGGCTGGCTAGTTATAAGAAGGCTGGGTTAGGGTGCAGCTTGTCAGAGAAGTTTACATTGGGTTTAGTATGAAATAGGAGGTAAGAGGAGGGTTTTTATATCATCAAATATATGAATTTAGCATCACATGTTTAACTTGCTTGCAATATACATACAATTACACGTCTTATTTTCCAGTTAGCTGTTTGAGGTTTCCTTATGTAGCATAGGATCCTCTATCTCCCTTTTGAAGATGTCCCCTACACTCCTGCCCCAATCCCACATGGAAGTGTCCAAGAACCAAGGGGCTTACTTAATACAAAGGAGATTAGTTCTGCTTCCAAACACCAGACGGGAAGAGAGGACGGTAAAGTCAGATTAGTCCACATCCCCACGGGCACCTCACACAGTCAGATGATGTTTCTCCCCTCTTGGAGGGGTGCCCTTGCTAGTCCAGATACCTGCACAGATGGAGTGGTGACCTTCTTTCAGCTTAGGGATACAGATCTAAGATTAATATTTATTTCCTCAGACACTGTTTCCTAAAACAGGACACCATACCAGAGTGGCTGGGTCTGAACTCGTGCTGACTCACAGGGCAGTAAGAGCACAGAGATGTTTTTGGAGGGTAAACTCAAAATTCCACAAGCTCTGCCTCCTGGCAGCTGATCGTGAAGTAAACTTTACTGCTTGCTGCAAGTTGGCTACAAGTTTCACAAAACCAAGTGATCTTGAGGATGTGAATAAACTGCAAGTTTCATAAAATGCTGGTAGCAGTACAAGTTGCAACACCCACCATGAACAACAATTTCACATCCAGAAAGTACAGGATGTGAATATGCCCGTCCTCCATAAGTCCCCTCCCTACTGTGTGCTTGAGATGAGATGGTCATGGCAGTAGTGGAAAAAGGGGAAATGATCAAAATGTCCAGCAAAGGAGAATGACCACAGAAATTATGATATGGTCATACGATGGATTAAAATTCAACAGTGAAAATAAATGAACAAGGGCTATACGTGTCAACATGGATAAATCTCACAGACAATGTCAAACAACAAAAGCAAGTCTTAAAAGGATACATGCAGTTTGAGGTCATATATCATTCCAAAGATATGAAAAACTAAACAATATATAAAGGATATGTACATGTGTGGTAAATTAATAAAGAAACACAGGGAATGATAAACACAACTTCAGGATCCTGGTTAACTCTGGAGGGGATGGAGAGAGCTGTGATGAGAGACAGGTATACGGGGGGCTCCAAAGAACTTTATGTATTGTAGAGAACACAAGTGTTTGTTTTATTCTTCTTTAAACCACACGTGTACATTATATGTTTTGTGCTCACCCATCTACATAAAAACACATATATAATTTCATAATTAAAATTTTTCTAAAGGATCATCTAAGTAGGCCCTATAGTTCTGTAAGGGCAAGCCCAGTCAGTAAGTCTTCGTGGCTCTCTCTTGACTCCCTGGCTTGCAAAACTCTGGGGAGATGAAGAACCATTTGCATAAGAATCTCAGGAGTTTTCTGAGAGGAAAGACCAGAATGCCAACTCCTCCCTCGCTGTTCTCTGCAAACTACCAGACACGGTGCACGTGTCATTAGACACCAGGACAGCTTCCTCACTCGGGAGCCTTCCTGGGGTGAGAGCAGCCACGTCTTCTTCACCGATTTTACCTCCAAGTCTCTCCTCCAGAGGCAACCGTGGCTCCACAGTGTAGCCTCTTGTGTACCCATCTTCTCTTCATTGTTGAGCACATCTACTCTTCCAACTTTTCTCCTCTCTTCCTTCACCTACTCCTCTGTTTTTTTTTTTTTAACTTTCATTCTCTACTTGCCGAATTCTTAAAGCTCAAAGTAATAGGGAAGAGATGGGGTGGGAAGAAGAGAAAAGAGAAGGAAGCACTTCCAAAAACTTATCCTGAATATACTTATTGTATCCTTGTGGGCGTTTGAGGTGGGTGGAGCCTCCTTTATCGAATAAGTATAGCAAATGTTGTAAACAATGTTTTGTCTTGTAGTAGGACTTATCAATCTTTAGACTCTAAGAGGAACTTATAGTATGTTATTTCCAAATTTGTTTGACAAAATAATTTCCCTGTTTTCCAAATGCCTATCTTGGATAATACTAAGTTCGGTGGAAAAATTATGGGAAATACTGAGTTTGAATTGTGACCAAGAATGTTCTCATAGTAAAAGGAGACAAGAGTTAAATATTATACTTTTTCTACATTAAATAGTGGTGATAAAATATTTTAACTGAATTCTCCTACTTTCTACAATGGATTCTTTGTTGATACAGATTTAACAAATTCTCTATGGTAAATATTGCAGTTCAGTGAATGCTCTCTCACCATAACCACCATTTAAAAAATTTTACATTGTGCTTTTTCCCCCGATAGTGAATGAGTCCCTGCTGTGTATTAGATACTATCTAATGCTAGGGACACAATAGTGAGCAGTGTACATATAATACTGCCTTCATAGAGCTTATATGTAAGAAAAAATCATTAGAAATTAATCACTTCTGTTAAATGTACTTTGTATATTAGTAAAATAAGGAACAAAATTTTGAGACAACTTTAATGTGTTTTAGTCCCAAATATTTTTTCCAAATTATTACAACTCTATTCAAGTAAGAGCCTGAATTGGTTACCTGGATATTCATTATTTGAGTTCCCCATAGTAAAATATATTGCATAGGGAAGAAGTCATCATATGATCAACATTCATTTAGAGATTTCAGTTCAGTAGCCCCTGCTCAGACACCTCTCTTCTGTTAGTGGGAGTACTTTGTGTCACCACGACAGCAACATCATTGCCCACCCAGGCTTTTAATTATTGTATTTGCATGTTGTGACCTGTTGTTCTATGCAAATATGGCTCAAATCAACTATGAAGTAAAATTACCAATGTCATTGATAATGAAAGATTTACTGCAATTGATGAACATAATGTTGGAAAAATACTATAATCAAATCCCATAAAGAACTGAAGATCTGGCAAAATAAGAATTGATAATGAATAAGAGAAATATTTATAAGAATGAAAACAAAATAGATTATTTATAGGTGAATCATTAAGGGAAGTGCTTGAGAAATTTGGTCAACCCTCAAATATATTTTCAGAAATACCTCTTAAAGATCATTCCATAAAAGCCAAATATGAAGGCAGTCATACTCTATCACAATTTTTGGAAAAATATTACACCAAAAGAGTCAACGTGCTTTACTCTTTGTTCAAAGAATTAGAGCACAATTGAAATTGTAATCTAAATTTTGTTAAACATATGTATTTTACAATTTTAAATTTCATTTGTCAAGAAAACATCCAGTTGACCTTGTTTATCATTATTTATCATGGATTTTTCTTCTTATTTTAAAGGAATTCACTTTAAGAGCCCTTTTCATTGTCAATTGTTCTCAGATAATGAAGATTTCCTACACTGGTATTCTCCTAGTTTAAACACGTATCTAAAAATCATATAGAAGTTTGGAGCCCTATTTTCTTAGTAAATGAGTTCCTGATTCTGGTTTTGGAAATTGTAGTTAGCTGACTTAGCCATGTACCTGAGATTGTTAAAATATTGGACCTTTCATCTTTAATAGGATGGTACTTGGCCCCAAGCACTATGCTCTTGACACCAGAGCAATGAAAACGAATCTCTGTGGTAGGCGGCATAATGGCTCCCCAAGGATGTCTACGTTCTAATCCTGGAACCAGTGGATACGTTACTTTACGTGGTAAAAGGAACTCTTTGCAGATGTGATTACATTAAGGATCTCAAAATGAGGGAGAGTATCCTGGATTATCCAGGTGGGCTCAGTGTACTCACAAGGGTCCTTATAAGACGGGGAGGAGGGTCAGGACATTTAGGGAAAATGTAAGGATGGAAGCTGAGGTCAGAGAGAAACGGTTAGGCTGCAGGCTTTGAGGATGGAGGAAGGGGCCAGGAAGCAGCCTCCAGAAGCTGGAAAAGGCAAGGAAACAGATCCTCCCCAGAGCCCCCGGGTGACGCGCAGTCCTGTGGACCCATTTTGGACTTCTGACCTCCAGAACAGTAAGAGGATATATCGGTATTGCTTTAAGCCACTAATTTGGCGGTAGTTTGCTACAGCAGCAAGAGGAAACCAAGATAATCTCATCTGGAATTTTCTGTTTTCTGCTCTGCTGAAAACTCAAGAAAAACTTAGCCTTCCCCACCCAGTTCCCTTTCAGAAGGAGCTTGGCAAGGAACAGAGAAATGGCTTTCTGTTTCTGACTCTTCCTTTTATGGGTTAGGGCACAAGTCTTTTCCCCTATGAGGCTTTAAGTCCATCCCCTGACCTCTCATATCAGATTGCTTTTATTTACAGGGGCCATGGATCAATTCTGAAGGTGCAATGAGGTAAAATTAATAATTATGCTAGGAAAACAGGGATACTGGAACTGTATGGGGACGGATGGTCACCCTACTTATATTTCCACTGCAGTACTCACTTCATTTTGCTTGTGAATTACACTTAAATACTTAGGTGTCTGTCCCCCCTAACTCTTTCCTCCTTCTGCCAGAGGGAAGAGAAGTTTTCCTCTTCGTCTCTATTCTCCATAGTATATTCATCACCAGCATTGCCATCATCATCATCATCGTCATCGCTATCACTATTATGATCATTATAACAGATAAAACTTCCGTTATACCTACTATGTGTCAGGCACATTGTACACGTTACAGGTAATAACTCATTAGTCCTTGTGACTAATGTAGGAAGATAGCACGAATGTTATCCTCATTTTCTAGAGGAATTATTGAGGAATAGAGAGGCTAAGTAACATTCTCAGGGTTACACAGTGGGAGGAGGCAAGACCAGGATTCGGTTTCAGACAGTTTGGCTTCTTTATGGCTGTTTCTTCCCCAAATAGGACTTTTCACAGAGAAGGAGTATGTAGTCATTTGAAAAGTAAAGAACACGTAGGTTCACAACCTTACACCCCTAATTCTAAATATTAATGGAGAAAAAGGGTTTAGGAAATAAACAATAATTTCAATATAATAATTTGCGTTCTATCTAAACCTCTATGGCAAATTTAAAAAGTAGTTATTCACACAAAATGTTGTCCTTTGTCTTTTGAGACCTTAATTAAAATTATTAGAATTGATTTGGGGGATAAATAAGGGTTATTGGAGGAACAGATGCATTTTTATTTGTTTTTTCCAGTTTTATTGAGATATAACTGACATACAGCACTGTATAAGTTTAAGGTGTACAACATAATGATTTGACTTACATATATTGTGAAATGATTACCACAATAACTTTAGTTAACATCTATCATCTCATATTGATACAAAATAAAGAAAAAATGTTTTGTTTTTTCCTTGTGATGAGAATTCTTAGGATCTACTCTCTTAACAACTATCAAATATACCATACAGGAGTGTTAACTCATTGCATGCTTGGTAATTACTTATAACTGAAAGTTTGTGCCTTTTGACCATCTTCATCCAATTCCCCTTCCTACCACCCCCCACTTCTGGTAACCACAACTCTTGTTAACCACAAATCTAGTCTTTTTCCTTCTCTTTTATGACTAAATAATATTACATTGTGTATATGTATATACACCATCAATGGACACTTAAGTTGTTTCCATGTCTTGGCTATTAAAAATAATTCTGCTATGAACATGGTGGTGCAGATATCTCTTTGACATAGTGTTTCCATTTCCTTTGGATATATTCCCAGAAGTTGAATTGCTGGATCATATCATAGTTCTTTTTTTTTTTTTTGATGAGGAAAATTGGCCCTGAGCTAACATCCATTGCCAATCTTCCTCTTTTTGCTGAAGAAGATTAGCCCTGAGCTAACATCTGTCCTCATCCTCCTCTATTTTGTATATGGGATGCCAGCCACCACAGCATAGCTTCATGAGTGGTATGTAGGTCCGCACCCGGGATCCGAACCTGCGAACCCTGGGTGGCCGAAGCAGAGCGCACAATCTTAACCGCTATGCCACCTGGCTGGCCCCCTCATAGTTCTATTTTTAATTTTTTTGAAGAACCTCCATACTGTTTTCCATAGTGGCTGCACCAATTTACAATCCCATCCCAGGGTTCCCTTTTCTTGCCAGCATTCGTTATCTCTTGTCTTTTTGATGATGGCTATTTTAACATGTGCAAAGTGATATCTCTTTGTGGTTTTGATTTGCATTTCCCTGTTGATTAGTGATGTTGAGCACCTTTTCATGCACCTATTGACAACTCATATATCTTCTTTGGGAAAATGTCAGTTCAGGTCTTTTGCCTATTTTTTAATTGAATTCCTTGTGATTTTTTAACTAATGAGTTGTATGAGTTCTTTACATATTTTGGATATTAACCCCTTATCAGATATATGGTTTGCAAATATTTTTTCCCATTCCTTTGGTTGTCTTTTCATTTTGTTGATCATTTCCTTTGCTGTGCAGAGGCTTTATAGTTTGATGTAGTCCCACTGGTTTATTTTTTATTTTGTTGCTCATGCTTTAGCTATCATATCCAAAAAATCATTGCCAAGACCCATGTCAAAATCTTTTTGTCCTATGTTTTCTTCTAGGAGTTTTATTGTTTCTGGTCTTACAATTAAGTCTTTAACCTATTTGGAGTTAATTTTTGTGTATGGTAAAAAATAGTAGTCTAGTTTCGTTCTTTTGCATGTGATGTCCACTTCCCAACACTTCATTGAAGAAACTGTCATTTCTCCATTGCATATTCTTGGCTCCTTTTTTATAAATTAATTGACCATATATGTGTGAGTTTATTTCTATGCTGTCTATTCTGTCCCATTGACCTATGTGTCTGTTTTTACGCCGTTACCATAGTGTTTGGATTACTATAGCTCTGTAATACAGTCCGAAATCAGGGAGAGTAATGCTGCCAGCCTTTTTCTTCTTTCTTGAGATTGCTTTAGCTATTCAGGGTCTTTTGTGGGCCAATTCAAATTTTAGAATTGTTTGCTGTATTTCTCTGAAAAATGTCCTTAGAATTTTCATAGAGATTGCATTGAATCTGTAGATTGCTTGGATAGTATGGACATTTTAATAATATTAACTCTTCTAATCCATGAGCACAGGATATCTTTCCATTTATTCATGTCATCTTCAATTTATTTCAATGTCTTACAGTTTTCAATGTACAGGTCTTTCACCTCCTTGGTTACAATTATTCCTAGGTATTTTATTCTTTTTGATGCAATCTTAAATGAGATTGTTTTCTTAATTTCTTTTTCTGCTAGCTCATTATTAGTGTATAGAAATGCAAGAGATTTTTATATATTGATTTTGTATCCTGAAACTTTGCTGAATTTGCTAATTAGTTCTAACGGGTTTTTTGATGAAGTCTTTAGGGTTTTCTACATGTAGTATCATGTCATTTACAAATAGTGACAGTTTAGTTCTTTCTTTCCAATTTGAATGCCTTTTATTTCTTTTTCTTGCCTAATTGCTCTGGCTAGGTCTTTCAATACTAGATTGAATAAAAGTGTTGACAATGGGCATCTTTGTCTTGTTCCTGATCTTAGAGGAAAAGCTTTCAGCTTTTCACCATTAGAGTATGATGTTAGCTGTGGGCTTGTCATATATGGCCTTTTTATGTTGAAGTACATTTCTCTATATTCACTTTGAGAGTTTTTGTTTGTTTGTGAGGAAGACTGGCCCTGGGCTAACATCTGTGCCCATCTTCCTCTACTTTATATGGGATGCTGCCACAGCATGGCTGACAAGTGGTGTGACGGTCTGCACCCGGGATCCAACCTGGTAAACTCCAGGCTGCTGAAGCACAGCACGCAAACCTAACTGCTACGCCACTGGGCCAACTCCACTTTGAGAGTTTTTATCATAAACAGACGTTGAATTTTGTGAAATTCTTTTTCTGCCCTTATTGAGATAAACGTATGTTTTTCTTTCATTCTATTTATGTGATGTTTCACACTGACTGACTTATGTATGGTAACCCTGCTTGCAAACCAGGTATAAATCCCACTTGATCATGGTGAATGATCCTTTTAATATGCTGCTGAATTCAGTTTGTTAGTGTGAATTTTTGCATCCATATTCATCATGGATATTGACCTGTAGTTTTCTTTTCTTGTAGTGCCCTTTTCTGACTTTGGGTCAGGGTAATGCTGGCCTCTTTAAATGAGCTTAGGAGTGTTTTCTCGTCTTTGATTTTTTGGAAGAGTTTGAGAAAGATTGACATTAATTCTTCTTTAAATGTTTGTTTGGTAAAATTCACCAGTGAAACCATCTGGCCCTGGGCTTTTCTTCATTGGGAGACTTTTGATTACTGATTCAATCTCCTTAATATTAATTGGTCTGTTTAGATTTTCCACTTCTTCCTGATTCAATCTTGGCAGGTTGTATGATTCTAAGAATTTTCCCATTTCTTCTAGGTTGTCCAGTTTATTGGCATATAGCTGTTCATAGTAGCCTCTTATGGTCTTTTGTATTTCTGTGGTATCAGTGGTAATATCTCCTTTTTCATTTGTAATTTTGTTGATTTAGTTTCCCCTTCTTTTTTCCTTTGTTAGTCTGGCTAAACGTTTGTCAATTTTGTTTATTTTTTCAAAGAACCAACTCTTAATTTTGTTAATCTTTTCTATTGTTTTCCTGTTCTCAATTTCATCTACTTTGGCTCTAATATTTATTATTTCCTTCCTTCTGCTAACTTTTGGCTCAGTTTGTTCTTTTTCTAGTTCCTTAAGGTATAAAGTTAGGGTGTTTGAGATCTTTCTTCTTTCTTATTGTATTTGTTTCTATAAACTTCCCTCTTAGAACTGCTTTTTCTTCATCCTATAAGTTGTGGTATGTTGTGTTTCCATTTTTTTGTTTTTGTCTCAAGATACTTTTTTATTTTCCCTTTAATTTCTTCTTTGATTCATCAGTTGTTCAGGAGAGTTTTGTTTAATTTCCACATATTCATGAGTTTCCTAGTTTTCGTCCTGTTATTGATTTCTAGTTTCACACCAGTATGGTAAGAAAAAATACTTGACATGATTTCCATTTCTTGAATTTTCTAAGAATTGTTTTGTGGCCTAACATGTGGTCTATCCTAGAAAATGTTCCATGTGTGCTTGAGAAGAATGTGTATTCTGCTGTTAGGTCCATTTGATTTATAGTGTTGTTCAAGTCCACTGTTTCCTTATTGATTTTCTGTCTGGATGATCTATCCATTGTTGAGAGTGGGTTATTAAAATATCCAAGTATTATTGTATTGCTGTTTATTTCTCCTTTTAGCTCTATTAGTTTTTGCTTTATACATTTAGTTGTTCTGAGGTTGGATGCATAAATATTTACAATTTTTATATCTTCTTGATGGATTGACCCCTTTATTATTATAAAATGACCTTCTTTGTCTCTTTTTACCATTTTTAGTTTAAAATCTATTTTGTCTTTATATAAGTATGGCTAACCATCATTTTTTTTGGTTACCATTTGCTTGAAATATCTTTTTCCATCTCTTCACTCTCAGTCTATGTGTGTCTTTATGGCTAAAGTGAGGCTCCTGTAGGCAGCATATTGTTGGATATTTTTGTATCGATTCAGCCATGCTGTGTCTTTTGATTGGAGAATTTAATCCATTTACATTTAAAGTAATTATTGATAGGTAAGGACTTACTATTGCCATTTTGTTAATTGTTTTCTGGCTGTTTTGTAGATCCATTGTTCCTTGTTTCTTATCCTGCCGTCTTTCTTTGTGTTTTGATGTCTCTTGATATCAATATGCTTTGACTTCTTTATCATGTTTTTTTGTGTAATTACTACCGATTTTTCCCTTGTGGTTACCATGAGGCTCACAGAAAATATCTTAAAATTATAACACCTGATTGTAAACTGATAACAACTTAACTTCAATAACATTCCTAAACTTTACACTTTTACTTCTCCTCCCCCTCACAATTTAGGTTACTGATGTTACAGTTTACATATATTTTATATTGTGCAATCAATAACATTATTGTAGTTATGGTTATTTTTACTGTTTGGTTTTTAACTTTTAAACAAGAGTTGTAAGTGATTTTTCCACCACTATTATCATATTACAAAATCGAACTTTGACTATATATTTACTATTACCACTGTGTTTCACACTATCTTCTTATGTTTTTATGATGTTAATTAGAGTTCTTTTACTTCTACTCAGAAAACGCCCCCTAGCATTTCTTTTAAGGTAGGTCTAGTGGTGATTATCTCTGTCAGCTTTATTTGAGGGGGGTGGTGAGGAAGATTGGTGCTGAGCCAACATCTGTTGACCATCTTCCTCTGTTTGCTTGGGGAAGATTGTCCCTGAGCTAACATCTGTGCCAATCTTCCTCTATTTTATATGTGGGATGCCACCACAGCATGGCTTGATGAGTGATGTATAGGTCCATGCCCAGGATCCAAACCCACAAACTGCAAGCCACCAAAGCAAAGTGCGTGAACTTAACCACTATGCCACTGGGCTGTCCCCTATCTCCCTCAGCTTTTGTTTGGGAAAAATCTTTATTTCTCCTTCATTTCTGAAGGACAGCTTTGCTAGGTATAGGGTTTTTGGCTGACATATTTTTCTTTCAATATTTTGAATATGTCATCTCATTCTTTCCTGACCTGAAAAGTTTCTGTTGAGAAATCCACTGAATAATCTTATGGGGGTTCTCTTGTATGTAACTTCTCTCTTTTCTCTTTCTGCTTTCAAAATTCTTTCTTTGTGTTTAAATTTTGACAATTTAATTATAATGTGTCTCTATGTAGCCCTATTTATGTCCAAACTATTTGAGGTCCAGTGGGCCTCATGGATCTGGATGTCCATTTCTCTCTCCAGGTTTGGGAAGTTTTCAGCTATTATTGCTTTAAATGTACTTTCTTTCCTTTTCTCTTTCTCTTCTCCTTCTGGAGTTCCCATAGTGCAGATTGTTTCTTTTGATTGTGTTCCATAAGTCCCATAGGCTTCTTCACTCATTCTTTTCTTTTTTCCTTTTGCTTTTCTAACTGGATAATATCAAATATCCTGTCTTTGAGGTCACTGGTTATTTCTTCTGCATGGTTGAGTCTGCTTTTGGAACTCTGTTGATTTCTTCAGTTCAGTCATTGTATTTTTCAGCTTTAGAATTTCTCTTTTTTTTGTGGTTTCTATTTCTTTGTTGAACTTCTCATTTTGTTTATGCATTGTTTTCCTAATTTTGTTTAGTTGTCTATCTGTGTGTTCTTGTTCACTAAACTTCTTTAAGAGGATTAGTCTGTATTCTTTGTCTGACAGTTCATAGATCTCCATTTCTTTGGGATCAGTTATTGGAGCATTATTAGTTTCTTTTGGTGGTGTCATGTTTACCTGATTCTTTGTAATTCTTGATTCCTTACATTGGTCTGCACCATTTGAGTAGGTGGTCTTCTCCTCCAGACTTTACAGTTTGTTTTTCTGAACATATCTGCTGGTAACGTCCTCAGGCAGGTGGGGCTTACTATTAGGGTCTATTTTGGGGCAAGACCACTGTCCAAGCTCTAAGGTCAGGGGTGGGGGAGTGATGCTGACTCATGGATAGGACTGCTGGCTTGGTTCCCTGCCCAAGTGAGCCTGTAGGATGAGCTCTGCTGTTACCTGGTCAGGCTTACTAGATGGTCAGACTTAGTACTATACCCAGCCATAGGTGGGGGTATGAATTATATTCCCTACCCTGGTGGGGCATCAATGCAGGCCCTAGGGTTTGCATGACTCATTGTTTGGGGACCTGAATCAGGCAAGACTGCACTTTCACTGGCCAGACAGCTCACTGATTTTGCTCTGCAGATGGGGAAAGCCATGGGCTGTGCTCTCTATTCAAGTGCCTCTGTAAGAGGTGTTGGATGAACTATGCAGCCCCAGTATGCTCTGGTTTATGTTCCCTAGTTGGGGTGGCTAAAGGCTATATTCAGCAATGGGTGGGGCTATGAATTAGTTTCCCTGCCTGGGTGGAGTGGAGGAACCAGCTTCAAGTTCAGCAAGGCTCTTTGTTTGTGGCCTCGACTCAAGCCAACCTGCTCCTCAATTTCCCTGGCTGAACAGTGCACAGGCTTCACTCTGTGGATGATCAGCTCTGTCTACCAGACTCTGTGCTTGAGGATTGCTGGGTTATGCAGCTTCCAGGTATTCCCAATCTGGCTTTCTGGTTGGGAGGGCCTAGGAGCTACACTCAGCAGTGGATTGGGCTATGACTCAGCTCCCCTGTCTGGGTGGAGGCAGATCAGGCTCCAGGGTCAGCAAAACTCTTCATTTGAGGACCTGAATTAGGCAGCCCTGCACCCTTCTGAGTTCCCTGGTCAGACTGTGCCACCATCTTGGCTGTGTGGATGAGCAAAGATGCTGGTTGGGACTACTACTTGGATGCTTCAGGTAGGAACTCAGTCTGTCAAGATCTGATTGCTGGTTGTTGCAAGCCCCTTTCCCCTTCTCCATCACAATCAGATTCCCAGTGGTCAAGCCCCAAAGATTCCCCTGCAACCCCATGGGGCAAGACCAGAGAGGGAGCTCCCAAGAAGCAACCCACAATGCTGGGGGAGCTGGATGTCCACCTTAGGCTCTCTTTTCCCACTGGAGGAACCATAGGCTCAGGGGAGGCCCCTCAGCATGATGCTGCACTGGCCTGGGGGAGGGGCAATGTGGCCAGTGTGTAGCCACTCCTCTTACCCTACTAATGTTGTCTGTGTTGGTCTCTGTGGTGCAGGGGCATGCTTCAGCCTCAGCCCTGTGTTCTAGGATTCTCTCAGTGGTGTCTTATCCATGAATAGTTGTTAGTTGTTCTTCTTGTGAGGGGGAGCAAAGTCAGGAATGACCTATGTCACCATCTTGGTGACATCACTACTAATTCACACTTTAATGTTTTCTCTTATAAATATTTTACACAATAAATATATTAAAATTTTTCATAATATGTTACATAGTAATAATATAATATAGGTATATTAATTTATTATGTGAATTATATTAAAAATTATATCAAAATAGATTAATATTTAGCATATTATGATAGCTGAGAGTACTCACATTCTTGCTTCCACCAATTGTCTAGACAATGGAACCACCTCGGTGATTGTCAAATCTGAGTTTTCAGTTCTCATCTCTTTGATATCATATCCTCTAAATTTGGAGTGAGAAAATTGGACCCCTTGCTTGATGGAAGAGTCGACGCCCTTGTTGATTTGTGTCAGTAGATACTGTTTTGAGGCACACTATTAAATGACACCTCATTTCATATTAAATGGCATCTCATTAGTACTAGAACACCAGATCCTGAAATAGTGGTACCCACAGGTTCCGAGATAACACTGAGCCTCAAGCATGAGATGAGTAGAACACTCTTAAAATTATCTTTTGAAAGCTTAGGCTAATATGCCCTTCTTTCCAAGAATTTGAAACCTTTTCATATATAGATAAGATAACCTGATATTCTGTTTCAGTACACAATACAGCACCAGGAGACAGGAAGTTCAGATTTTCCCTCAGCTTTTCTCCCATGCCACTTACCCCCTTACAACAAAAATAACAGTAGAATCTTTTCATCTTTTGTGGTTCCATAAGATGAATCATTCTTAGCTGTGTTACTAGAAGGAAATAGTTCCCTATGATCTCATTTTGTGCTTTCAACATTCCTTGATATACCAGTTGATTTGGGAAATAGATACAGAAAATCTGGTCACTAGGTAAGGAATACCAGCTTTTTATTTGTATTTTTTAATGGATATCATTCCTGCTTGGACATAACTTCTTTTTCAAACTTCCTGTATATATGGACTCATTAGGAATAATGCTAGCTAGCTAAAGTGTTAGGTAGGGCCATGGAGATGATTAACTTTGCTCTACTTTCAATCTGGATAGAAACTGCAAGTAGACATTTATGTCAGCATGATTAGCTGATTGATGCCTTTAGTACCCATGACCTAATGCAGTCAATCAACTGCTTAGTTATTCTGTTCTACCAGAGTCCAAAAGAACACCAAAGAGCAATGCAGGTGGGGGTCCTTCCCCAAGGAAGATCATTCTTCCAATCTTGGAGCTAAAGCAAATTCAAAACCATCAGCGATTTGATAGCTCATGCATATGCACAACCTGTGTGAGCCTGTCAGTAGTGATGCTCTTAGAGGAGTATTTTTTTCTAACCATATTCTGTGGAACACTCACCACCCAAGGAGCTCCAGCAAGAAATACTGTACAATGCATTCCTGTCTTCCTAAGTATTCATACTACACTGCTATTTACTAACAGCTGAAGATTTCTGCAATAAAGCAACCCGTTTAATTTTGTATACTTCATCCAACGTTGCTCAGTTATTCTCACGGCCTGCTCGTCTCTCTCTCTCTTTTTTCCCCCTTGAATAAATACCGTTAACGTTCTTTGGAAATAGTATTCCAAGATCACGTTTTGGAGAACACTGCTCTCGACCATTTAAAAGTTAATCACATCCAAACTAAAATACGCCTTGCTAAGTTAGAAAGTTTCTGCATTGATTTAAAATTATTTTACCTTGGCTTTTTAATCCTCTGACAAGATAAAGTTCTTTCAGTTATATTAAGTATTGTTAACCCCATTATGCAAAATTTAGAATAAAGAAGAAAATAGGAGTGCCCTAATACAATAGAATGATTGATAAAAGTTAGGAATCCTAAATCCTGGCTGTGTGCTAAAGAAGGCTGGAAATTTGCTTGGGGATTTAGAACTTGGTCAGCTGTCATGCTGGACACACTTAGGCCCACTGCACTCCTCAGTTCATAGAAGCTGAAAGCATCGTTAGTCTAACCCAGATGTTAATCCCAATTGGCAATAAGAGCTCTCCAGGAATTCTGGGCCTGACTCCTGATTCTCCAAGTCCCTGGGCCAGATGCGAGACCAATGGGGAGTAGTGACTCAAGAAGACAATGAAGAAGTTGGCAGTATTACATGTAAGTCAGGAGGAGAAAGGGTCCAGGTGGGCGTGCCTGACAATGTGATGTGCTATGTGCTGAATACACCATGGAAAGACTATGTGTGAGCAGAGAGCCAAAAGATGCCCCAGGGACTCTGAGAAGCCAAGCTGAGTCAATTATGTGTACAAGAAGAAGACAGTTAGGTCACAGGGAGAATTCAACTGTGGGCTAGAGCTGCTTGGTAATAAAAAATATAAATTTACAAGGGACATGACAGCAGTATTTATCACATTTTGAGCATTTGGAAATGCTTGCTATTAGCATGAAAATTATAGCTCTGACCAGAAATTACCACTATTTGCATATGGTGCAGTTATTGAAGTCGTAGTCTTCTTGCAACACTTCCCATTTTATTACCTTCTTCTTTGGCATGCAGTTAGGAAACTTCCTGGCTCTAATTCTCCCAAATTATTTAGGCTTTTGTTCTTATGAAGCAAATTAAAGTCAAAAAAACTCTTATTGAGAAACTACCACGTGCAGAAAAACTTGCCAGACAACACAGGGGAGATAACGATGTGGAGAGAACTCTGCTCTCAAGAAGTTTATCCTCAGTAAACTTCAATTTGGGTGTAACTTAAGCCTTTTAACATTCTTAAATGCTTCACTTTGTTTAACAAATACTTATATATCACTTATTATGCACTATGTACCAATCTAAGTTCTTTAAAAATATTTACTTACTTAGTCTTCATAACAATCCTACGAGTAAGATTCTACTAATATCTGCATTTTACGGATGAGGAGACTCAGGGATAAAAAGGATAACTAATTTGTGCAATGTTGTATAGCTAATAAGAGATGGACATGGGATTTGAACCCAGGCATTTTGGCTCAAGATTCTATGCTCTAAATCACAGTGTTCTAATGCTTCTCAAAGATATGAAATATATGTTGTCTGGTGAATCCCTCTCTTCCAGTGACCTATGCCAGATCAGAAAATGTTTTAAGTGAGGGAGTGACATTCACATAAGCATAGCTGGAAAACTGACTTAACAAAGTGTCCATCAAGAGTAGCTGAAACTTGGCTGGTTCTTGAACAAACTGAGATACTGTGACTCAACTTCAAATTAGACTCATTTTCTGTTTCCTTGAAGTACCAAAATTCTTTGTCCTATCTGCAGGTAGAGTCATCATTTTGAATGAAGTAGCTTTTTCTTACCTAGTTGAAATGTGGTTGTAATATGCAGTCATTTCAATCAAAACAATTAATTTGAATGTATTCACAGAAACAGACCAGCTGCTGGTTAGGTTTTTATTGATGATAGGTTATCCCGAGTGGTTACAGTATCAGAATCATTACAATTGCCAAGTAGCTTTGCCTTCATTGCATCCAGAGGAAGGAGAAGTGAGTAGACACTCAACTGGGGAAGGTCTTGGCATGGAAATAGCTGCATTTATCCCTTCCAAGACTATGAAAAGAGGCTGTACTCAAGATAATTGGAAGAGTCTTGAGACTCTTCAAGAAAGCATCTGCTCAGGTTTAGTCTCCAGCTTTCACTGTACTGAAATGCCGTAAAGGGCTGGAAACATTAAGGTTTATTTCTATTGTCCCTGAGGTCTCAAAGTGAAGTTCTTCAAAGTCCCAGTTCTTCCTAAATGGTGTCACAAGAGAGAAAAGGAGAGACTCTCACCACCCCCCAGCTCAAGTGACCTCATTCACGTGCCGCCCCACCCCAGTCACATTGGATGAGCCAATCTTTGATTGACTATGGGTAGAAGGAGAAAGGCAAAGGGTTTAGGAACTGCAGCTTCAGTTGGCTGAGGGTGAGAGAGACTCATGTAGGAGAATGCACCTGTACGAGAGTGCTGAGTTGAATTTTATAGGCTTCCTAAGGCTCCTCAAGATAAGCTGCTGGCAGAGAAGACAATGTGCTCACTTAGGTTGCAGTAAAAGAGAGACACAGGGTTTTCTACATGTCACATTCTGACTACCTTTTTTAGTTTTTTGATTAATGAATATGATGACATTTAGTTGTTGACCTCTTTTTCTCTGCCAGAACACTTGAAAGAGTTACATATACTTTTTTTATACTTCATAACACTTCACTCACTGTTGAGCAATCTGGTTTCCACCACCCCCGCTCCACTGCCCCTGCTTCCCTCCAAGGTCTAGCATAAGGATGGGGGCTGCTAATCACCAATGCTTCCTTCCTAAAGCACACTCTTTTCTTGGCTTCTATGGTGGTTCTCCTCCTACTATTCCTGGCATTCCTGCTAAGTTTCTTTGGAAATGCTTCCTCTCCCAGCCAATCCTTTACAGTTAGTGCTTCTCAGAATTCTGTTTAGGCTTATATTTTTACTTTGTACACTTCCTCTGGATGAATTCATCAACCTCCATGGCTTTAATTATACCTCTGTCCAGCTTTATTTCTTGAGTTCCACTTACAAATTTCATATGCACCTGAAAAATTGGCGCTTCTAAGGATGAACACACTGCTTCACCCAACCAAAACAAAATCTACTTTTGTGTTGCCTATGTCAGGGATTGGCACATCCGTCCATCAAATTGCCCAACCATCTAAATAAAATTCTCTTACATCTCACAAATTAATCAAAGATCTTATCAATTCAATCCCCTCAATATTTCTTGAATACTTTTTACATTCATTGCAAACTTCAACTACCTTAGTTCAGATCACTAATATTTTTCGCTAAGCTTGTTATAACATCTTTCAGTTGATTCTCTACGCAGTAGCCAGAATGATCTTTCTACAATATTATCTGGTCACGTCACCCTCTTACCTAAAACCCTCATTGTCTCCACGTTGCCCTCAGTACGTCCAGTGCTCCTTAGTCTGCTTTTCAGATCCTTTCCCGTTCATCTACTGTGCATCTCCTCAGCCCCACTCTTCCCAATCCCTACCTTGCACGTGAGACTGTAGCCATAGGAACCTTGTTTTTGCTTCTGCAGGTGAATCTCCCTTCTCTCTAAATCCTTTCATATGATGTTAATTCTGCTTAGAAGTCCCCCATTTTGATTTCCTGAATAATTACTTTTCTGATTTTTTTCTGTTTTTTTTTTTCCATTTCTCTGTCTGATTGCTCCATAGCATTCTGTCCTGCCCTGACTATAACAGCTACAATGTATCACAATTTCCTAATTACTTATTTGCATTCCCACTAAATTGAAAGCTACTTAAGTTGATCTTCTTTACAGCTGGGTAAGTGGTGGAGCCATTCACTAATGTAGAGAATAAGGGAAAAAGAATGGGGACGGGTAATTGGTTTAACACATTTCTGTCTGCTTTCTCTGTTCTCTCCATTATGCATCCAGTGTATTTTTTTTCTGATTTTGCTTTTATATTAACTTCTCATTATATATAAAACTAAAAACAGTACAATTCAGGGCCGGCCCGGTGGCGCAGCGGTTTAGTTCACACTTTGGCAGCCCGGGGTTCGCAGGTTTGGATCCCGGGTGCCCGCGGACGCACTGCTTGTCAGCCATGCCGTGGTGGCGTCCCATATAAAGTAGAGGAAGATGGGCACGATGTTAGCCCAGGGCCGGTCTTCCTCAGCAAAAAGAGGAGGATTGGCAACGGATGTTAGCTCAGGGCTGGTCTTCCTCACAAAAAAAAAAAAAAGTATAATTTTTGTTGAGAAAATTATCAAGTTGGGCCTCAAAGCCTACAAAAGAGTAAGTAATACTTGTTTGGAATGGGAGTTATGAACTTCAGGGAGAAGAACTGTAAGAAATGTTCAGATAACACATGATGGTCTGAATCAAATTTGATGTAGTGTTTTTCCATAGGTCACAAGAAAAAATTTAAAAGTATTGCAGCCTTAGAAAACACCAGGGAGAAACCTATAAATATCCTTTAAATATAAAATTGAAAGAGGAAAATCAATAAGTAAATGTGCTTCTTGTTAGATCCTATCAGAGACCACTTCTGTTTTCTTAATTAGAAAATTCAATAGAGAGTTCTTAATGTGGGATATCTTCATTTTTTGTAATTGTGGTATTAATAAAATGTATAAATGTAAGCATTTTCTATTGTGTTTCAACTTGGTATAACTCATATTCCTAAATCTTGAATGCCCCAACTTTGAAAAAATATTTTTGAACATAGCATTTGTCACTAATGTACATGGATTATTTCTTGCTGGGTTGTATTAGATCCTATTATGCTCAAATAAGACATGTATCTCCTCTATTAAATTTCTTTTGTTTTTATGTCTTATCTCACTAATTAGGTAATTACTTCCTTGAAGACTTCCATATAATTCTCTTATTTCTCCCATAACAAATAAGATCATTCCAGACACATAGCAGATATTCAATAAATATGTTTTGATTAATTGAGCACATCTGGATCTTTCTTCTGTTTAATGTTTGCAATGTTAATCACCATCTGTGGCTCCATTTAGTAATTCACATATAATTATATCAAAAACAAGCATGCTAAGTGTGGTGATGCCTTCCTCTAGGTCTGAACCTCCTTAAAATTCATCCAGACTTATAGGTGAGCTTAGGTAAGACGCCCTTGTACACACACACAGAGACACACTTATTGGGGGGTTGAAGATGGAGAGTAAAACTGGTGTTGTTTTCTTTAGGAGTTTCTTTGCTATTACTTCTTCCACAAATGTCTTCCTGAGAAATATCATAGGTCCGTTCTTCTTTTTTCATCCTGTTCTGATTCCTTTGAAATGTGAAAAGCTTTGGAAGGAGTATTTATTCATTCTGAACTTACCAGGTATTTATCATTCAGTGTAAATGCATGTCTGGGAGGGAGGATTGAATGGGTAGGAAAAAGGAAAGCTTGGACATGGGGGCACTACTGGAAATTGGGAGTGGTGTGCTGCCAGAGAGTTCATAGTGGATCAACTTCACCTCCTTCACAAAGGAGGACTGGCGTATCTTGATGATAACATTAACAGCTGAGGAGTTTGTATTTTTGTGAAAGATTATTCACAAAAAGGACAGAGAGAAAGTTTTCTCAATAGAACACATCTTTCTAACAGCCTGGAAGTGGCAGATAAATGTTGTTATTTGAAATGTAGAGTTTATTACTTAGAAGTTTTACAGATTGTTCAAACACTCCCACTCTTCCTGCATGGAATGGCTAGATCTCCTCTGATGAATGCACTTGGGTCACACGCTGCAATAATAAGACTTGACCACAACTTTTGTGGGGGCATATTCTACAATCTGCTGTGCTAACCCACCACAGATCTGACAAGTCACATTGTGTTTCCCTCTCACATGTGGGATTGCGTGATTGTCTTCACGTGTTGCCTGCTATAGTTAGAGCTTTGAGTCACATTTCACATGACTTCAGACTATAGTAATTAATTCGAACCTTAAACTAAGCTTTATTGTTGGGATGTGGTTTGCAAGTATGAATCTATGCCCTTTTTGGGGATATGAAGAGAGAGTTGGGGCTGTTGCTGAGTCTGAATTACTGGAGTTTAGACAGTACCAGGAGGGAAGCAAAACCTCTACAGAAAGGATCCTAGAAGGGCAGAGGGAAGGGTGAGGGAACAAGTATGACACTATCTGGCTTCTGTCCCATAGATCTGAAAATTAAATGACTCCAGCAACATGACCCTGAGGAAGTTTCCTGTTTTTCTCTCATGTGAGCCAGGTGAGGGCTTTAACTCACAGGAACAGAAGTCCTTGTGATACACAGCATCAGAACCCATAGAATGTTCTACCTGGAGAAGAGAAACTTGCAAATGTCCAGAGGAGTCTGGGAGTCAAATATGGACACCAGTGAAAACTGATGATTCCTGGGGCTTGAGGGCACTGAGGGTGGTCACCAGAGTTGGGGGTTGGTTAGGGGGCCACCTGACTTGAGGTCCTAGCCCCACCATCTCAGTCAAAAAAGGGGAAGACTTTGAAATAATAACAGTAATCAACACTGTGTATTGCTTTATTGTTTACAAAGTTTTCCATACAACCACATAACCCTCCAATTTAGGGAGTGATTTATTATTTATTATCCACAATTTAGGGGTAAGAATATGGGATTCAGAGAGGTTATATAACTTAATATAATTCATTTATTTAGTGTCAGAACTACGACTAAGACCCAAGTCTCTTCTTATACCCTTTCCACAAAACCAAGTACCTTTATCTGCGTTGCGATGCCATTGGTTCAATGTCAAACTAACTAATGTATAGGAAGTGTTTCATATGAAGTATATCTCTGTATATTAATGATAGGAGTTATATTAATAAATTGAATAAACATGTCAAAATCAGAGGTCTAATCATTCAATAAAGAAATATTCCCTACTCCATTTTCCCCCTTGCACACGCTCTATAACATTGGATTTCGTCTGCCATCTAGTGGAAGTTTGACAAACCATGTGTAAAAACTAAGGAACCGTTCCCAGCAGTAGGTTATCCAACCTGTTTCTGAAATTTAATCAAAGTCTTTATCTTCACCTTATACTTTTAAAGCACTTTTGTATGCAGATTGCTTCTTATCTCAAAAATTAGTAAGTGTTCTGTCATCTTGAATTTTTGTACAACCTAGTTCTTTACTAACATGTTATGTGACCTGGGACAATTCTCTCTCTTTTTTTCCCCCTGAATCTCCATTTACTCTTCCACAAAATGAGGTTAAAATCTCTTTCAGCTGTAAAATTCCATGGCCCTGTGCTACACCTTGATTTAATAACAGTAAAAACCACTGTAATTTTTTTATTGATACTCTTTCTCTCCTTTCATACCTAACTCTTCCCTACCTTTACCCAGATCATGCCTATGGATCAGTGAGTTATAGGAAGACCAGAATTATATGGAAAATCAACAAATTATGTTTTAAAGGATGGTTAACATATGTCGTATATGTCATGGGAAAGAGGATAAAAAATACTCATTGACAGAACCATTGAATCTACATAAAAATAACTTAAGGATGGAATATTTTTATATTTCATTGAATCATCACATAAAAATCTTATTTTATCTTTACAATAGCTCTGTGAGGCTTTTAGAGCTGGTGTTATCGCTATTTGCCAATGAGTAAACAGAGGAACAGAAATATTTAGTTGATCAATCTCACAAAGTCAGGTAGTTGTAGAAAATGAATTAAAACTCAAGTCCCTACTATTGCCTGCAGAGCAGCAGCATTAGGATCATCTTTAGAGTCTGTGTGAAATGCAGAATCTCAGGCCCCATCCTAGACCTGTGAAATCAGAATCTGCATTCTAACAAGATCCCCAGGTGATCTGATGCCTGTTAAAGATTGAGGAGCACCAATCTAGCCTGTGAACCATTTACCAGACCAAGATGTCCTTCCAGGGTATTTAAGGTAGCCATGTGGTCTTTGAGGAGCGTTTGAACCAGTTTTAATCTGAACAAAAGCTTAAATATGGAGAAATAGTGTCTCAGATAAGAAGATAAATTTCAAAATAATCAAACCTCATCAGATATTTAAAATAGTTTGAAGAATTTCAATCAGATTACTTTGGAAATATGACCAGTGTGATTCTAGAGTAACAACACTGATATTTTGTTTAGTGTATTTTTGTAACAGCATATTGTAATTAGCATAAGTTTTTTAAAAAATCTAGAGTTCTCAAGATCAAAAGTACCTGGTTTAGCTCAGTTTCTTCAATTTATAGATGAAGCAAATGAAGTCCACTCAGAAAGGTATCGGCAGTTAGGACTACATTTGGAGCTCCTGTTGATGATCTATTCTTCAACCATCACACTTGCACCCTCGTATATGTGGATAGTAACTTGTCTGGATGACCATTTCCCAGAGCCTGTTCTGCAGAACACCAGTGCTGCAAGTTGCTCTGCAAAAATATGCTTGAGAAATAGTGGATAGCATAGCTCGTTCTTGGCGATTCTTGGCATATCCTCATAATATGTAAATGAGAGGTCCTATCATAAAGATATCTGTCAAACTCCTCCCCTCAGTTTACCAAGCCTTGAATGAAATGTGCTTGCTTCCTTCTCTCTGATGTCCCCTTACTCCAGAAAGTAAGTTCTCTGCTTTTAAGGGTTCATGTAATTACTTTGGATCCACCTAGATAATCCAGGATAATCAGGGCAAAGACATCTTCAGAGGGCCAATCTGCTTACTGCACCTGCCAGATCCTTACAGAGGTCTTCCCTGATTACCCGATATAAAGGAACTACTGAGCCACGTTAGCACATCACTCTCATTTAATTCATTGTATGTGTCTTTATAAAAAATTCTTATATCACTTATTATAATGTGAGCTTAATGAGAACTGATAACTAGGATCTGATGGACCTGGAATAATGTTTGGCACACATTAGGTGCTCGATAAATATTTGCTGCCTGAATTTTGTTTAAGCCACTAGGTTTTCCAAATTTGTTCATAAAATTCAGTGTGTAGGCTTGTTTGAGAAAACTAACATTCTGTGAAACAAGGCCATTTTTATGTTCTTATATATACACACACACATGCATACATGTGTACACATATGCATGTGTGTGCATGCATGTATGTGTATGTGCGCACACCTATACTTCTATTTATCTGCTTCAAAATTTTATATGTAACAGAAGGTTTTTGCCATGACTGAGAGGTTAAGGTTCAGATATTTTAGGTAGCCCCCCCTGTAATCTATTTGCATTTGGAGTTTGACGGCTGCCAGCTGAAGTTGAATGTTGTCCTTATTTATTTACATCCAAGCACTTTCACAGGAGTAAAAAGTCTTCTTTTTTGAGCCGACGTAGATCTTTTTTATCTTCCTTCTATTGTGCCTGTTTATCCTGGAGCCCTAGAGCTGTACAAAATATGCATAATCCCTCCATCATATAGCAGCCCTATTGAGAAGAAGTACTAAATATTTCTCCATGTTAGTTTTCCCAAGTTGGAATTCTGAAATCACAAATATTTAATGCAAAAAACTGTGTTCCACACTTAAGTTTAGAAAACATTGGATTAAAGGAATAATGGTATTTTGGAGCATATATCATGCTTATATATTTAGTGACTATCCAAGAGGGCTCTTTAGTTTGCAATATCTCCTAAATATTTCACCAATTTTTCCCATATAGTATCTATTGTCATATCCCAGAATTAGTGTTCAAGGGACACCATTTAGTAAACATTACTATGGGATATCTTAATTCTCAAATACAAGGATCTTCAAGGTTTCCAAATTTATTAACAAAGATTTTACATAGGCTGTTGGTGGCTCCGAAGATGACTTAAAAACTTAAAGCTTTGGGGGGATCTTTTATTCTTCAAAATTGGTTTTGTTTTTATCATAATGTAACATAAAATCTCCGTGGTGTAACACGACAGTTGATTTCTTTCTCATACCACATGCCTCAGATTTCTGAGCCGGTGGCTGCTCTCCACATGGTCACTCAAGAAACCAGGGTGATGGGAGGCCACTAGCTCGTCTGTTCGTCTGCATTGCTATCAGGTGTAGCAACAAGTGATGAGGGTCTGAAAGCTCCTCAATGCTTCTGAGGAAGTATTGCATGGCACTTCCGTCCACAGACAATCAGCGAGAATTTGTTGTATGGCTCTTCCTAACTGTCGAGGTCTGAGGGATGCAAGCGAGTGGGCAAAATATTTGGGGACCACTGTCTCTGCCACAGCTAACAATGCTCCTTAACTTCTTTTTATGAGCAAAATTCCCGTGGCATTAACAGATTGATGTCTCCTGAATGTCATGAAGATTAACATAAATATTGTAAGATGGCGAATAGAGTTTGCCACAGAATGGAAAGTATTGAGTATAAAGGAAGATTAAAACATTAATAGGATATCCGACCTGTAAGACTGAGAGAAGAATTTCAGAAAGTTACAGCAGGGAATCAAAGGAATTAAAGGAATGTTTGGCATTTGCTTAAAAATGGTAGCTATGCTATGTAGTCCAGGAATGTGCCATGTGGTACAAAAAGTTTATAAAACAATGCAGTTACTACCAGGATTGATGATTAAGGTTAGCATATCAATGAAAGCCACAGAATAGGAAAGACAGCTATTTCAACTACTGAGTACTTTATATGCAGCTCTTTCTGTCCTAGGCACTTTATATTCATGCACAGATTAAATGTATGCTTATCTTACAGTGATTAAAAAAAAAAAAAGACCAGGAAATAAATTGTGAGAAGCAAGCAAAATAGCAACAGCCAACAGTGTTTTTTAAAAAAATGCACTTTGCATTCATAAGTAATTATTCTTGAGTAAAAGGAGTCCACGGTCGTAAAACTTTGGGAAATACTGTACAGTAATTTTTCCTCTTGGAGATTTGTAGCACATTAAAGGCTCTGAGAAACCTTCTAAGGAGAAATTAGTTCTATGTTGTTTACCCAAGTTTACCAAACTTTTGATCATATACCTAAAAAGAGTAAAGAAAAATTAACCTACCACAGACCACTCAGCCTGGTGTTCTGCTGAAAGAGACAGTAGTCACTGGACTTCTTGTTTTCCTACATGTCTTGCTGGCTGCGCTAAGAAAGAAGGCCCTTACTGCTCCTTACCTGGGCCTTTTCTTAGGTTTATGTTTGTAGTGGTCAACCTGGGAGAATGAAGTAATGTCTCACTCCTGCCCGCTAACAAAAAAGAGGCCTTGCTTCCTGCTTGCTTTCAGAGTGGTGGATTCCCGAAACAGTGTTCCTCAGCTGCAATACAAACCCACTATGTGCACAGCATCCATTTTTGGAGCTTATTGCCTCTCTCTTGTGAGACTTGGGGTCACTGGGAACTGATAGCAAATATGCTGATATTCGTGCTTTTTAAGGTGCTGAAAGTAACAGTCTTTTGTCTCTGTCCCAGGAGTATCATGTGTCTTCTGCCAACATCCACGAACAGTGCAGGCTAACTTATTAGCTTGTAAGTAGGGTATATTCAAATCCAGGATACAATAGTACAACATGGTAATAATAAACTTTGAGCTCTTTCCAAAGGTTGATTAATTTGAGTAATTTTTCCAGAGCTACTAATTTTATTTGACAGGCGTAATATGAGTTATTAGATAATCCACTCACAGTTGCTATGATCTACCAAAGTTACAAGGTCTTAATTAACATTTGAGTGCTTACTCTGTTCCACTTACTGTTGAAAGCACTTTACATGCCCTAAGTTGTAGAATCCTCAAAGCCACTCTATGTTGGAGGTACCAGTATTTTCATTTTACAGGTGAGGAAACTAAGACACGGAAGGGTTGATTAATTTTCCCAGGGTCACATAGTAAGTGGTGGGCCTGGAATTCACACCCAGGCACCAGAACCAAATTTCTATCCATCACATTAAGAGAAAGGAGATATAAGATTTTTTGACTTAGTCACAGTAGAAATTTTTGATTTAGTCACAGTAGAAACCAGAACAATAGTAACAAAAGTAATCATAAAAGACTTAATTGAAGAAAGATTTTTTTGAAATATGAAAAACCTGAATTTGCAAATGCCTTCCCATAAGAAGAAAAGCAAATCAAAATTTTATTATCCAATAAGTGTAAAGAATGAGAAGAGAGCAAATGAGTTTTGAACCAGAAGGAAGGGCACCATCAATTCAAGATATAGTAATAATTCTTATTTAATCATTTGGCTAAAATCAAGCAGAACAACCCCATTCGGCGGGTAACATGGGCCTCTAATCCCAAAAGTCAAGAGTTCCATTGTTGGTGTGGCAAAGCAATTCAATCAGCTAAAAAATATCTATTCTGTGTAGCCTAAATTCTGGATGCCATATACTTTACCTAGCTATGGTAGTATACTACTAGTATAATCTTAGTGATAAAGGAAACTTTCAGGTTAACCAAGTTACTCAAAATAATTACCCATCACACCACAATCTACAAAGCTTAAGCACCTTCTGGTACAGGGATCAACAAACTATGGTCTGTGGGCCAATTCTAGTCCACACCGTTTTTGAAAATAAAGTTTGTTCGGAACACAGTCACACCTGTTTTTTGGGTATTGTCTATGACTGCTTTTATGATCCATTGACAGAGCTGAGTAGTGGCAACTGTAACGGGAGCCCATATGACCTGCAAAGCCTGGAATATTTTCTATCTGTTCTTTTACAGAGAAATTTGCTGATTCCTGTTTTAATAGCTTAAGCACATTTTCATCAATGACAAATATCTTATTCAGCATGTTTATAAAACTGAGTCAAATGTAGCTTTAATGTTTAGAAGTGAACCCTACTATTAATATGTACTGAACTTTGATAGTTTTTGTTTGTAAGTATTTCTACAATGTGACAGTGAATTAAACTGTTTGACCATAAATGTTGATCCCATTTAATGGTGTCAATGGTTAAATCCACACATCAACTTGCCCTTTCATAGTTACCTTTAGGGACTTTCCCTTCCCCTAGAGATCCAGGGTTTTTTTCTCTTAACATTTCCCATGAGAGACCTTGCTAACTGTTCATGGCATTTGTCTACACAGATCTTGGACCTCTCTGTATATCTTTTTCAACCTGTTCAAGTCTTTCTCAATCAAATTATTTCAGGCAACTACTATCAGTTGGTAAAAGAAACCTATTTGCCATCTGGGCCTTATACTGCATATGCTATTTGTAATTTGCTGTTTATTTGGCAAGACTGTTGAATATTTTCTTCATATCTTGCATGCTGAGTTACTCTAAACAAAAGAAACTTGTTGGTTCTGATCCCGATATAAGAACTATAGTGTTGTCTAGGAAATTACCTTGATGTGGTAATATCCTCCAATTACACTACCAGGCACTATCCCAGAGGTCTTGGAACAGAAAATCTCAGAGAACTTTAGATGATCAAATAACATAATTTATTAACCAATTTAAAATACACAGTGAGAAGTTAGGATTAAGAGATGGGATAGGGTGCAAGCAGGGTGGAAGCCCCACCATACCTGAATCCTGAGGTACATAATATTCTTATGTCCTGTCTCTCTGTTGCATCAGCTTTCCCTGCTGATGGTGAGGATATTATGACCAGAGTTGGGGTTTGAGCAAGGGGGTCCAAAATACAGAAGGTGCTTGGTGTCAAAATCTACCCAGTTGTATTGGAGAGACATGGGCAAGTATGGCCACAGCTGTAGAGAGCCAGTGACCTGATGGACAGCCATAGTTTTTGTTTTGTTTTTCTTGTCATGTTATTGGCAAGGGACAAATGGGATACCTCTATGCCTCATATAAATGTAATGTGTATATACGTTTAGCAACTCATGTATACTTGGTAATTCTATCCTTTCCTATTTTCAACAAATGTTCTCCTTTATATCTAACATGTCACACTAGCTACTTCCTTCCACACTTAGTTTCATCTATTCTTGTTATTTGGATTTCAGATTAGCAGAGTTGAATAATCTGGGTTTTTTTGAGGTATAATTGACATACATTATATTAGTTTCAGGTATACAACATAATGATTTGATATTTGTATATATTATGAAATGCTCACCACAATAAGTCTAGTTAACATCCATTACTGTACATACTTACAAAAAATTTTTTCTTATGATGAGAATTTTCAAGATCCACTCTCTTAGCAACTTTCAAATATGCAATACAGTATTATTAACTATGATCACCATACTGTACATTACATACCCATGACTTATTTATTTTATAGCTGAAAGTTTGTACCTTTGTACCCCCTTCACTCATTTTGGCAACCCCCCACCCCACCTCTGGCAACCATCAATCTCTTCTCTGTGTTTATGAGCCTGTTTTTAAAATTTTTTTTGGATTCCACATACAAATGAGATCATATGGTATTTGTCTTTTTCCGTCTGACTTATTTCATTTAGCATAATACCCTCGAGGTCCATTCATATTATCGCAAATGGCAAGATTTCATTCTTTTTTATAGCTGAATAATATTGTTTTGTATATATGTACCACATTTTCTTTGTCGATTCATCCATCAAAGGACACTTAGGTTGTTTCCATGTCTTGGCTATTGTTGTAATGATGCAATGAACATGGGGGGGCAGTGTGCAGATTCTCTTTGACATCGTCTTTTCCTTTTCTTCAGGTAGATACCCAGAAGTGGAATAGCTGGATCATATGGTAGTTCTATTTTTAATTTTTTGAAGAACCTCCATACTGTTTTCTATAGTGGTTGTAACAATTTACATTCCCACAAACAGTGCACAAGGGTTCCCTTCTCTCCACATCCTCGCCAACACTTGTTATTTTTTGCCTTTTTAATAGTGCTATTCTAAAAGTGTGAGGTGATATCTCATTGTGGTTTTGATTTGCATTTCCCTGATGATTAGTGATGTTGAGCATCTTTTCATGTACCTGTTGGCCACCTGTATGTTTTCTTTGGAAAAATGTCTATTCAGGTCTTCTGCCCATTTTTTAATTGGATTGTTTGTTATTTTTGCTATAAAGTTGCTTGAGTTCATTATATATTTTGCAAATTAACTGCTTATCAGATATATGATTTGCAAATATTTTCTCCCATTCCATAGACTGCGTTTTCATTTTGTTAATTGTTTCCTTTGCTGTGCAGAAGCTTTTTAGTTTGATGTAGTCCTGCTTGTTTATTTTTGCTCTTGTTGCCTTTGCTTTTGGTGTCAAGTCAAAAAAATCATCAGCAAGATTGATGTCAAGAGACTTACTACCTATATTTTCTTTTAGGAGTTTTATGGTTTCTGGTCTTACATTTAAGTTTTTAATCCATTTTGAGTTAATTTTTGTGTGTGGGGTAAGAGAGTGGTTCAGTTTTATTCCTTTGCATGTGACTCTCTAGTTTCCCCAGCACCACTGATCGAAGAGATTATACTTTTTCCTTTATATATTCTTGGCTCCTTTGTCATAAATTGTCTATATATGTATGGGTTAATCTCTGGGCTCTCCGTTGATCTATGTGTCTGTTTTTATGCCAATACCATACTGTTTTGATTACTAGAGCTTTGTAACATAATTTGAAATGAGAGAGCATGATGCCTCCAGCTTTGTTCTTCTTTACCAAGCCTGCTTTGGCTGTTTGGAGTCTTTTGTGGTTCCATACAAATTTTACAATTGTTTGTTCTATTTCTGTGAAAAATGCCATTGGAATTTGATAGGGATTGCATTGAATCTGTAGATTTCTTTGTGTATTATGGGCACTTTAACAACATTAATTCTTCTAATCCATGAGCACAAGATATCTTTCCATTTGTGGCTTCTTCAATTTCTTTCATTAATATCTTATAGTTTCCAATGTAGAGGTCCTTCTGTCCTTGGTTAAATTTATTCCTAGGTATTTTATTCTTTTTGATGTAATTGTAAATAGGATTGTTTTCTTAATTTCTCTTTCTGATACTTTGTTATCAGTGCATAGAAATGCAACAATTTTTATATGTTGATTTTGTATCCTGCAAATTTACTGAATTCATTTATTAGTTCTAACAGATTTTGGTGGAGTCTTTGGGATTTTCTAGATATAATATCATGTCATCTGCAAATAGTGACAGTTTTGCTTCTTCTTTTCCAATTTGGATGTCTTTTATTTATTTTTCTTGCCTAATTACTGTGGCTAGGACTTGCAATACTATGTTGAATATAAGTGGAGAGAGTGGGCATTCTTGTCTTATTCCTGATCTTCAAGGAAAAGTGGGCTTGTCATATATAGCCTTTATTATTTTGAGGTATGTTCCCTCTGTACTCACTTTATTGAGAGTTTTTATCGTAAATGGATGTTGAATTTTATCAAATGCTTTTTCTGCATCCATTGAGATGAGCATATGATTTTTATTCTTTATTTTGTTAATGTGGTATATAACATGGATTGATTTGTGGATGTTGAACCATCCTTGCATCCCTGGAGTAAATCCTACTTGAGCTGGTGTATGATCCTTTTAATGTACTGTTGAATTCAGTTTGCTAATATTTTGTTGACGATTTTTGCATGTATATTTATCAGGGTTATTGGCCTGTAATTTTCTTTTCTTGTGGCTTCCTTGTCTGCTGTTGGTATTGGGGTAATGCTTGCCTCATAAAATGAGTTTGGAGTTTCCTCCTCTTTTATTTTTTGGTAGAATTGGAGAAGGTTGGTATTAATTCTTCTTGTATGTTTCATAGAATTCACCAATGAAGCCATCAGCTTCTGGACTTTTGTTTGGTTGGAGGTTTTTGATTACTGATTCAATCTCTTTACTAGTAATCAGTCTGTTCAGATTTTCTATTTCTTCATGATTCAGTCTTGGTAGGTTGTGTGGTTTTAGAAATGTATCCGTTTCTTTAAGGTTGTCAAATTTGTTGATATATAATTATTCATAGTAGTCTCATAGTCCTTTGTATTTGTGTGGTATCGGTTGTAATGTCTCCTCTCTCATTTCTGATTTTACTTGAGTCCTCTTTTTTTTTCTTGCTGAGTCTAGCCAAAGGCTTGTCAATTTTGTTCATCTATTCAAAGAACCAGCTCTTAGTTTCACTGATCTTTCCTATTATCATTTTAGTCTCTATTTCATTTATTTCTGCTGTAATCTTTGTCATTTCCTTCCTCTACTAACTTTAGGCTTCATTTCTTTTTCTAGATCCTTGAGGTGTAAAGTAGGTTGTTTATTTGTGATTTTTCTTGTTTCTTTATGTAGGCATTTATAGCTGTAAACTTCCCTCTTAGAACTGCTTTTGCTGGACCCAATAACTTTTGGTGTATTGTATTTCCATTTTCATTTGTCTCAAGATATTTTTTGATTTCTCTTTTGATTTCTCCTTTGACCGATTGGTTTTTCAGTAGCATGTTGTTTAATCTTCACCAATTTGTTTCTTTTCCAGTTTTCTTCTGCAGTTGATTTCTACCATTTTGGTTTCTTACCAAATGAAACCTTTGGTTTCATAGCATTGTAGTCAGAAAAGATGCTTGATATGAATTCATTCTTCTTGAATTTATTAAAACTTGGTTTTTGGCCTAACATATGATCTTGGAGAATGTTTCATGTGCACTTGAGAAGAATGTGTATTCTGTTGTGTTTGGATGGAATGTTCTTTATATAATCTCTAAGTCCATCTGTCCTAACTTGCCATTTAAGGCCAACGTTTTCTTACTGATTTTCTTCTGGTTGACCTATTCATTGATGTGAGGTATTCAAGTCCCCTACTATTATTGTATTGCTAACTCTTTCTCCCTTTAGGTCTATTAATATTTGCTTTATATATTTAGGTGCTCCTATGTTGGGTGCATAAATATTTACAAATGTTATATGCTCCTGTTGGATTGACCCCTTTATCATTATGTAATTAGCTTCTTTTTCTCTTATTACAGTTTTTATTTTAAAATCTATTTTGTCTGATGTAAGTATAGCTACCCCAGCTTTCTTTTCATTTCCATTTGTATGGAATATCTTTTTCCATCTCTTCACTTTCATTCTGTATCCTTACATTGGAAGTAAGTCTCTTGTAGGCAGCATCTTTTTTTTTTTAATCTATTCAGCCACTTTATATCTTTTGATAGAATTTAGTCTATTTACATTTAAAGTAATTATTGATAGATATGTATTTATAGTTGTCCTCCTTTGTCCATAGGGGATACATTCCAAGACCCCAGTGGATGCCTGAAACCACAGATAGAACCAAACCCTATGTGTGCTATGTTTTTTTCTAAACATACATACCTATGATAAAGTTTAATTTATAAATGACACACTGTAAGAGATTAACAACAATAACTAATAATAAAGTTGGCTTTGGGGCCATTAATAAATAAAATAAGGGTTACCTGAACACAAGCACTGTGATACTGTCACAGCCAATCTGATAATTGGGATGGCTACTAAGTGACTAATGGGTGGGTAGTGTATACAACGTGGATATGCTGGACAAAGGGATGATTCATATCCTGAGCAGGACAGAGTGGGACTGCATGAGATTTCATCATGCTACTTAGAACAGCATGCAATTTAAAACTTATGGATAGTTTATTTCTGGAATTTTCCATTTAATATTTTTGGACCATAACTGACTGCAGTTAGCTGAAACTGTGGAAAGCAAAACCATGGATAAGGGAGGACTAATGTATTGCCATTTTGTAAATTGTTTTTTGGCTGTTTTGTAGTTCCTCTCTACTCCTTTCTTCTTCTCTTGCTATCTTCCATTATGGTTTGATAACTTTCTTTAGTAGTATGCTTAGATTCCTTTATTTTTATCTTTTGTGTATCTCGCATAGGTTTTTGCTTTGTGGTTACCATCAAGGTTACATATAACAACTTATAACAATCTGTGTTAAGTTGATAACTACTTAAGTTTGAATGCATTTTAAAGCTCTACATTTTTACTCTTCCCCTCATGTTTTATGTTTTTGATGTCATATTTTACATCTGTTTATCTTGTGTATCCCTTAACTAATTGTAGTTATAGTTATTTTTACTACTTTTGTCTTTTAACCTTCATACTTGCTTTATAAGTGATTAATCCACTACATTTACTATATATTTACCTTTACCAACGAGATTTATACTTTTGTATGTTTTCTTGTTACTAATTAGCACCTTTCTTTTCAGCTTAAAGAAGTCCCTTTAACATTTCTTTTAAGGCCAATTTAGTGGTGATGAACTCCTTTAGCTTTTGCTTATCTGGAAAATTCTTTATCTCTCTTTCAATTCTGAATGATAACTTTCCAAATTAGAGTATTCTTGCTTGGAAGTCTTTTCTTTCAGCACTTTGAATACATTGTGCCTCTCCCTTCTGGCCTGCAAAGTTTCTGCTGAAATTCTGCTGATAGTCTAAGAGGAGTTCCCTTATATGTAGCAAGTTGTTTCTCTTTTGCTACTTTTAAGATTCTCTCCTTGTCTTTAACTTTTGATATTTTAATTATAATATGTCTTGGTGTAGGTCTTTTTGGGTTGATCTCTTTTGGAGCTCTCTATGCTTCCTAGATTTGAATGTCTGTTTCTTTCCCCAAGTTAGGAAAGTTTTCAGCCATTATTGGTTCAAATATGTTTTCTGCCCCTTTCTCTCTCCTTCTTTTTCTGGGATTGCTATAATGCAAATGTTAGTCTGCTTGAGTTGTCCCATAAGTCCCTTAAACTGTCTTCACTTTTTTCATTCTTTTTTTCTTTTTGCTGCTCTGATTGGGTGAGTTCCACTGCCATGTCTCCGAGTTCACTGATCCTTTCTTCTGATTCACCTAGTCTGATGTTGAATCCCTCTAGTGTGTTTTTCAGGTCGCTTATTGTATTCTTCAGCTCTGTGACTTCTATGTGGTACTTATATTTTCCATCTCTTTGTTGAAGTTCTCACTGTGTTCATTCATTCTTCTCCTGACTTTGGTGGGCATCTTAATGACCATTGCTTTGAACTCTTTATCAGGTAAATTACTTATCTCTATTTGATTAAGGTTTTTCTCTGAGCTTTTATCTTGTTCTTTTGTTTAGAACATATTCCTTTGTTTCTTTATTTTGCTTGACTCTCTTTGTTGGTTTCTATAAATTAGATAAAGTAGCCACCTCTCCCATTCTTGAAGGAGGGCCTCATGTAGGAGAGGAAACTTATTGTTTAATCCTGCGTTAGCTCTTCATTGTCTTTCAAACTTCTGTGATTGTCCAAGCAGCCTACTTTATTTTTAATCACTCCCAGTAGTTGAGGGTGTGCCAAGACCTGTCAGTGTTCCAAAGGGGAGGATCTCAGTGAGCACCTGGGTTCAAGCCGACTGGAAGCCAGACCTCAGGCTTCAGCTTTTCAAGTATGAAGTATACACAGTCATGTGGGGCTGTAAGTGTAAGCCCTCCTGGCCACCAGAGGTAGGTGCTATGGAGGCGTCCCCAGGGCAGCAGTTGTAAAAATTGAGGCTCTAGACAAATGTATATGCTCCTTTCTGGGATATGCCGCTGAGCTGTAGCAAGGCAGAGGGAGAATGCAAAGATGATGTTCACTGGTCTAAGTTCTTTGAGATATATCTCCATAAACCTCTAGATGTTTGCCAAGCCTGAAGCCTGCTGAAGCTGGCTCAAGACAAGCTGAAGCTCCAAGACAAGCAAATGGGCCTTTTTCACAGAAAGACTAAGGATATGTTTCAGTCTGCTGTCTGTGCGGTGCCCTGGGAGGTGGTAGTCTGCCAAGAACTATCTCTCTGATTGTTACAGTCCAATGGGACCCAGGAACACAATGCCCCCTGTCCTCTACAACCAGGAGATCAAACGGAGTCCCCTGGCAGCAACCTCAAAAACCGGGACACCAGATGCACGTTAACAGCTTCCCTCAGGAAAACACTGGCACTCTGCAGCACAGCAGAGGGAAAGCACGAAATTGGCACCAGCTGGCTGGAGGGAGGCAAAGGCAGATTATAAAGATGGTGCCCACCAGGGGTGGGGGAAAGGTGGCATGAGCCCTTTAAGAGCCATTTCTCAGTTCGCTATAACCTTGTGGGTCTTATGGATACAAGATCAGTTGGTTTTCAAAGCTAATGTTTTGGGGGCTCATATTTCAGGTGCAGGTCTTAAAAGTTGGGGTGCCCAAGGTGAGGTTCAAACCATTCGGTCTTCAAGGAGAAGGTCCAGGTTTTGAGTTCCCTCCTGAATGTGGATCACCGTGCTAGGGATGGGGTTTATGGGGAGACTGTGTCTCAGCCTCTCCTACCCACTGATGTGGTTTTCTTCTCATTTGACCAGTGTGTAGGAGTTGCTTATCTAGTTTTTAGGTCTTTTCAGAGGAAATTGTTCCATGCGTAGCTGTAGATTTGGTGTGTCTGTGGGAGGAGGTGAGTTCAGGATCTTCCTGCATCACCATCTTGAACTGGAACCAGAGCTGAATACTCTTAAATAATACAGCAACCATAAATAATACAGCAAAATAGCACATTTCAGCAAGAAATTACTTGCAGAATAAATTTCTGAATCCAAGTGACCCAACTGTCCATTTAATAGGTTACTCCACTGGTACCCCTGTGGTCTATTTGTACTTCTACTAAACATGCTACATGTATGCTGGCAGCAGGGCTGGAATGGGAAGGAAAAGGGGATTAGATAAAGGGAAATGAGTAAATTAGTAGTCAAGACAGATATAGTTTTCACCAACTTATAGGACCATTATTTTTAAATGATTATTCAGATATCTATGGGGAAATATGCACCATTAACATATGTTGATATTTTAAACAAGTCTCAGAAAAGAGAAAATTTTCAGAATCCTGCTTCCTGGTGTATATCAAAAGCTGAAGATATTTAAGACTTTCTCACAATCTGTATTTTCATTCTAAGATGGCTCCTCAGAAATCTGTGGTAACTAGATTCTCTTCTTTAATACTTAGGAAGTGGAGTTTGTGAAACTACCCACCACTTATTTCCTCTCCTTCTCTTTCATGTAGGCCCACCTTTCCATAAAGGCCATAGTCCTCAACTGTGTAGATTGAAGATAGGATTAAGGATTAGGGCAAAACAAGAGCTGTCAACTTGGCTCTTTGAACCTAGATACTTCCATGCTCAGTTCTCTCTTCTGCACTGGCCTTATTCATTCTTATAGAATTGTATAGACACTCATTCTCCACCAGAAATAGCACTTGCCTTTATATTCCCCCCCTTGCCCTTGCTTCCTATCCCACTCCAGACATCCAGCAAGCAAGCAACGTAGCCCAGTATTTTGCCGAGGGTAAAACTCTGTAGCTGTTATTATAGTCTTTATAGTTTAAATAACCTATAAAACTACTGGATCCTGAAAAGTATTATTCAAGTGGATAGTTTCCATCTCAGATAAATTCTGGGGACTATCTCCAATTTTAATATCTCTTACCTTCCTCTGAGCTATCTCCTACTTTACATGCAGTTAAATATGAATATTTGTTATATTGTCAGGCAGATCAAATAACACATTTCAGCAAATCCAGGGAGTATAAAGTTAGTACTACTTCACCCTCTACCCTGCCGTACAGATTAGCTTTATTACTGTGTGAAAATAGCATTTACAAGCTCAGCAGGGCAAATGAAGAAAACTTAGTGGAATATTTGTAGCAAGATTTTCAGTCTAATGGGTTTCTTCTCATGGCCGTCTGCTCATATGGCTTTGATCACTTAAGTCCTTCCATTAATAAACTAATACCAGCAACAGTCAAATAAAACTGTTACACAGTAAGTCCAATTTCAATACGACTTAAATCAGGACTTTCTAAACTTCCTTGCATCTATGACTCTCTTGGGGATCCTGTAAACTGCAGATTCTGATTCAGTAGTTCTGGGATAGGACCTGAGAGTCTGCATTTTTAATAAGTCCCCAGTTGATGCTGAGGCTGCTGGCTAAGGTTTCACACAACTAAAGAAACAAGATTTTAAAACGTTTACATTTGTCCTAGCTATGTCACAGTTCCCCTTTTCACGAGTATGTAGAGTGAAACATTTCTGACATGTGTAGGCAAAAGTTTACTAGCATCTGAGAACAGGTGGGAAAAGAAAATAGGTGTAATATATAAATAACTCATGAATACACAATAACTGCTAATGTAAAATTATAGTAGAATATCAAACATTGAAGCCAAATACATTAAAAAATTAAAAATAAAAAGCAAAGTAATTTTTTAAATAATGGAAGTATTTATTTTCACAAATATTTTAAAATGCAGCTACCTTTGAGCCAGAAAAGGAAAAAGCAGAACAAATACACGTTCCTGTATGTGTTTGATACAAATATAAAACACTAACTTGGTTTTAGTTTGTTAGCTCAGCTCACTGCAAATAACCAGGAAAACCAATCCTAGGTAATTCTGTTGGTATATGCAGAAAAATGCCATGAACAGTGATCATTTAAATAGAGTTCAAAATCCATTTAGAATGGTAGATAGGTCAGGCAGGGAAGGCAAAGAGACAGCAGCCACAGTGCCCCTAACACACTGGACTTCAACCGAAAAGCTGAATTGTCCGTTGGAACACACCTAAAACAAACTGCAGCTGGAAAGATAATTACTGTGCAGTTCAGACATTGATAATGGGTTAAAAGATTGACAGATTATTGCACATGTACAAATCTAAACACAAATATCCAGCACTTTCACAGAGTGACTTTTCAGGGATAACCAATTCATCCATAGCTACATTTTTTTTTTCCTGAAATGATACCCCCTTTACCTCTACTTTTCTGAAAACTGAAAGCTATATATAGATTGTCCTCCTTCTTCATACACTTGTCAGCAACAATAAGCATTACCCATTTTCAGAATCTACCCATATAGATTCTCTAACTTATGTTGACCCCTTTGTGGATGCTATAGATTTTCAGACTTAAGTGATGAACAACAACTATAATTTTTGTGCTTCTTAAACATAGTTTGGGATGAAAACATGCCGCTCTACCAAATGGTGCAGTTTTCCTATGGAATAAAACGTACAAAATTCTTCTTTGTGTAGTTAGTTACAAGTATTCAAACATTTACCCTCTCTGAACACCATACACTTTCTCTAGGGCGAAACAAGTACCCCACTCCCACCTCAGTGCACGTGTGTTCATGCATGCGCAAACACAGACATCTAAACACGTCTTTTCCGTTAAAAATCTACCTCCCATTCTTTCAAGAAAGTATTATTTTTCTTACTGGGTATTTTTAATATAATCCACTTTGTGTATGGATTGTCTTTCCTTTTGTAAATGTTTTATACAATTTAGAGGAAAATGGTGAAGAATGATAAAAAATTAGAATATAAATGTATTAATAAATACACATAAGTCAAAATCTTTTCCCTGATACCTAAACACTATGAGATGCAGTTCAGTATGATTTTAAAACCTGAGTCATTGATTGGATATACAGATCTCACGTGAGGTGGATATGTATTTCCTCACCCAATTCTTTTGAACAGTTTCTGCTTTAATTCTTGAACTAAGAAGGCCTGAACTGTATAAAGAAATTTCCTTCATATTTCTCTTAGATCAACATGTCTATAGATATCTAAGGCAAAGATAGGGGATTTTTCTCTTAATTATCTAGAAGCTCAGCTTACATGGCAATAGCTTATAGGGATACTTTTTTTTCCCCCTCCCTATTAAATGGAAAGACACTAAATCAGTATGCTTTAGGTATCTTCAGATTTTCAAGAAGTCCTTCCAAACTGATGATGTCTTGGTTTGGGGTTTTCAATATTTACCCTGGCAGCTAACATGAGGATACCAAGTTATTCTTAATTTTAGTATCCAAACAAACCAGTTGCTAATACTTTGTTCCATAAACCTCTGTGTGTAAAACACAAGGCAGAATGTGGTCCATCTTCTCTTTCTATGAGAAGCTTTTTAGAAGGACTAGTGCTCGCTGCAATAAGTGAACCCTGCTAAAGAATGTGGGATTACCTAATAATAAATGTCTCCAAATAAAAGGAAAGATCCCTCACAGTCTAGAACTTAAGTCCTGATGCTGTAAAGGATGAAACCAAATATATTTTTTGCTTTTCATACAGTTGGCTTAAAAAATTAGCCTTAGATGGAATTCAGAAAATATTTCAGAAGGAATATGGATTCATAAAGAAATATGAATTCAGATAGAATACTTTGGACAGAAAATTAGGGTAAATATTTTATGACACAATAGGAACTAGGCAAAGCATAGGAATTCAAGGAAGAATATCTTTTAATGGCTGAAATCAGTCTTTCTGAGGTGACTATGAAAGCAAGCAATATTACAACAAATAACTATTAATGCACATTCTACTCTTGGTAATCTTCCATACAATAACTCCTCTACTATCATGTACATCTCTTAGTACTAGCACAGCATTCTGAAGTTGCCAAGCGTAAGTTGTATGTATCTGAGCAGAAAGACCAAAAGATCAAAGTCTACTCAGATTTCCAGAAGAGCTGCAGAATGCATGGAAAATGACAAAGTCTTTAAAGAGCTAAAAATGATGTCCACTTGCTAATCCGTGACAAAAATAGAAGACCATATTGTCATAAAGTGAGAACATGGTTATAATGCCTGCTGTTGCTGTACAAAGGATTCCACGGAGAAAGAAACTTAAGTAATGTATAAGAAATGGCTCATAGGCCAATCATTTATTTTTCCATTCTTAACTGTCTTTCAAGATAGTTGATGCTCATGAAATGCAAGGTACTGACAGTTCTGGGGTCTGTCGGTGCAACTGAACAGGGACACTACCGAGGCCATGCCTAGGGTGATGGTGCTTTCCCCTTGATGAGGAAGACGAGTTCAGGGTCCAGGATTTGTTTAGAACATCCACTCCTCTGCTGAATTTGCCTCCAGGGAACCAATTAGTGAATCAGTACCAAATAAAAATAATTGGATCATGCTTGAGCCAGGTCTGTAGAAAATGAAATCAATTTGATTGTATACACAATGAATTTTAAAAAGTGCTCTCTTTGTTCCAATAATGTATTTTAAAGACATCTTAGTAATCCTTTAGAAATGTGCTGCTGCTTAGTGCAAAAAAAAAACAAAAAGTGAGACCATTTTTTCAACTATAAGGTATATTTTGCAAAAACAAAGCATATTAAATCTTCATTTTGTAGGTCAATATTCACAAAGGTCTTGACGTAGATGGTGCATAAATGTAAAGACTCATTTGCTGCCTGGAAAATAGAAGAAATGTTACTACTTATCAGAAAACAGTGGAAAGATAAAATGGGAAATACTCAAATTAGATATCATATTTTCTAGTATTTAGCCCAATTTCTCAAGTTGCAGAGAAAAGTTCTCCGATGGACTTCATGAATAAGGCAACCATGTGACCATTCAAGGATACATGGAAGGCTGCTTCAGAAGTCTCAAGAGCTGCACAGAGCCAGACAAGGAGTGGGAGCTAATGAAACCTGCTCTGGATGAGCATTTCCACTCTTTGCCATCCCTTCAGACCACCTTCCATTTCGAGGTGTACGTACTTCTACTTTTGAAAGGACTGTTGGCTTATTCTCTTTGCGATCCATTCAGTAAAACCACACTTTAGCTCCATCATCTTATGCTTTGTCTTGTACATCCCTCTCCTTAGTTTTTCAGTTGTTTATAAACCTGCCCAAAGGCATAATTTTTATGATATTCAAAACTGAGTGTTGTTTAGGGAAATCTGTATTTGCGATTCTTCTAAATCTAGTAAGTCAAGTAACTACATAGAAAATTCCTCTTCTCTACTTGTAAAGAAGAAAAAGACGTATAGTTTTGTAAACAGCAGTAACTTCTCCTCTTAACAGTCAAATGTTTAAGGAAAAATAATATACTTGTTGACAAAGACACTCTTTAAAGCTTTCAGTTCTTCACCTTAATTTAGCCATGTATAGATGCAAGGAATCTGACATTTAGGACTCATTAAGTACTGATGAAATTTATCATGTAATTTTAATAGAGAATAACAAAAATTTTTACAACTACTATACTTCCTTTTGAAAAGCATACTTTCCCACTAGAACAAGTTTTCTGTTGTAATTTGGCTTTTCAGTGGATGGTCTTTTCTATTATATAAATGGTCATATGAATGACTTTGTTTAATAGTAATTTGTTACTGAACTAATAATAGGTCTTAAAGGTGATGCAATATTTCCTTTATTTATTATAAAAATGAATATATTAGGTTAGCATTTTGAATACATTCTGTCCAAATAGATTGTAGGCAGAATTGTTCAGTCTTCTTTCCAATGAATTAATAGTGACAGAAATAATCAGAACAAAAGGTTGAGCTGCTTTCCTAGATACAAGCTGTTAATCTCACAAAAAAGAAATATTGGTCTGATAATTCCACTTTATTTTTTTAATCTTCAATTTGATTCACACTTTGATAATGGACAATTTTGCACTGTTAAAATTTACAATTTTCTGGGGCTGGCCCCATGGCCTAGTAGTTAAGTTTGGCGCACTCCGCTTCAGTGGCCTGGGTTCGGATCCTGGGTGTGGACCTACACACCGCTCATTAAGCCATACTGTGGCGATGACCCACATACACAGTAGAGGAAGATGGGCACAGATGTTAGTTCAGGGTGAATCTGCCTTAGCAAAGAAAAAAAAAAAATTTACAATTTTCTGGAATGTCTCCAGAAAGTAGAATGGATGCTGATAAATCTCTTACTATTGGAAACTCATGAAACTGTATTAGGGATTAGGTGTGATAATTCATGTAAAATATTTAGTATGATCTTGGCACATAGTGAAAGCTCAATAGTTATCAGTGGCAGCTCCAGAATTTCAATATAAGACAGCTTAGGTTCAACAGTCAAATTGGAATTAGAGTAAAAAGACTTGTTTTGAAGTTGTGATTTTCATAGCAAGTATGTTGCTTTTATTTTGATTTTTTTTTTTTTGAGGTGCCTGGGAAGGGTGGGCTGATGGAAACTATCAGGGAAGTGGAAAATCCTCCCCATGCCAATGCCACCTGTGATTATTAAAGGAAGCTTCCATTTAAGAAAGGTAGGGTCAGGCATTCGTTCCTTTTTATGTGAAAGGAGGCACAGGCACTAATATCTAAAACACAGAGGCCTGAACAACTTCTACAGTTTTTCCAAAACCCAAATCTTATCCACATTTATCTGATTTTTCCTTCAAATTCTGAGTAATTTGGTTTTACTGAGTTGAACATTGTTTTCTCCTATTCTCTTGTACTCTTATATTCAAATTTTAGCTCATGAATTTTAATTGTTCATCAAGGTTCCACATCAAACATCTAAGGTGCATACTCTGATTTTGGACAATGCATGGCCAAGATGTCTATATGCAGCAATCCTGTTTTTATATTACTTCAGTGTTTAATTTTTAAATAGAATATTTTTATCTTATTTTCTCTAACATTTATTGAGTTTTTAGTTCTTGTTAATTTCAGTCTCCCCAAATATCTATCATTTTCAATTTTACATTACCTTTCCTAGTCAATGATAAATTATTTGTGATTTTTAAAATAATTAGCTAGAAATAATGGAGAAATGAGAAGTCAGAATTTTGCAAAAAAAGCTATATATGTACTAACTTTTCAAAGGTGACAGTTTCATCCTTTATCCCATTCCTCACAGAATGAAAGATGTAATGTAGTGATCTGCTTGATAGTCATAGCCCTTATTTACTCATTCAGTCTTCATTTATGTCCTAATTTACATTAAGAATCTCAAAACTTCGAGGATGTAATATGAAATGATAGTTGGCTAGACATGTCCGGAAATAGTTGCAGCCTAATTTATAACCCCTCTTTGACAAAATGAAAGCAAGTAAAATATAAACTAATGTTACTGAAGCAATAGATATTTTTTGGTATGTACTTACTTATTTTACTTTCTTTGATCTGCATGCACAGTACGAAATCATAAAAGCAACAAACATCACCACACCAACACTAAGTAAGATCATTTCTACCAGGCCAAGGAGACTTATTTTTCCAGTCACTTGACTTCTGAACATTTTTGCCTTCTCATCGCCAATGGTACCAGTCTGTAATGAAGTTCATAATTAGCATTATTTGAGTAGATTAGTGATGCAAATACTCAAAACCCTCCACTTATGTATTACTCTGTTCTCCAAACACCTATATAGATGTTAGTCATCTGCACCTATAAGACAAACCAATAGAATTCCCTTTGAGTGGCAAAGAAGACAATAAATGCCAAGGTAGAATATTTACAGAGTAAAATATAATCCTCCTCCCTTTAAAAATGTTATATAGCACTCTTCAGTATACTAGGCTTTCTTGATCTTTAGAACAGTCTTACTGAAATATTTCACAGAGTTCCAAATGATGTTTCCTAGTGACAGAGGGCAATGGCAAAAGTCAACAGCTTCACTTCCTCTAGAGGCTTAGGCAACGCGTTTCCTAATTCTGTGGCTAATCGATTCCATGGTTTATACTACAAATATCTTGTCAGGAGATAGGATAGACTGCCTGCGCCTACTCTAACCTGGCCTTCATAAGCTTGGTTGGCTTCTATCGGCACTACAATATTCAGTGAGTCTGGAGTTATTTGGAGTTACACGTATGCAGGACTCTCCTAACACAAGCACTACGGCAAGAAAAAATGTTTAATAGATGCATTTTGAAAATAATTGAAAATTGTATGAGCACTTTGTCTTTCTAAAAGAAAAACACTGAAAACTAACACAAGCTTGATAATTAATAATTTATAAACTCATCCATATGGGCAGTGGAAACATATACAACTTCAAATACTAACATACATATTCGATTTTAAAACATCCAAAACTTTTTTTATATACAAAGAAGTTTATTGGTTTTATTGACTAATAGACAAAAATACTAACCTCATTAAGCCAAAGAATAGGCACAATATAGTTCTGCTTCAAGCTCTTTAATGCCCTGTAATATACATTGAAAGTAATTGTGAAAATATATACTAAAATATTACACATATATAACAAAGTTTAGTAATAACTAGTGTAAATAAATGTTCAGAAATTAGTTGCTCTTGCCACTTGGTTAAGTTTCTTGATTTTTGTTCCCTATAATGAATCATTTAAATGTTAATATGGCTGTTTGTCAGACATCTTTCACTCTTGTAAACCTTTATAATTCAGATTTCTAATTAGACTGACTTTTTCTAAGCACAGATTTTCCTTTTCAACCAATTCTACCCAGGAAAGTATAATATGAAGTCTAGAAACATTTGGATAGCTAGCAAAATGAGATGCCTCCAAATTAAAAAGCATTCTAAAATATGTGTAAATACCATTTCAATAAGACTAGATATAATTCTAAATTACAAATAAAAGTTATTGTAAGCATTTAATAATGATTATTTAATACATTAAGCCAAAAAGAAGTTGAAATTTTATATTCTTCCCACTTACTTTCATAGATTTACTCACATTCTTACAAGAAAATACTAAAAACCACATAATGATAACCTTGTTCAAGAGACTCACTCAATCTTTCTTGCTGGCTTGACCAATATGTTGACCTGCAGCCGTTTTGCAAATCGTAAAGTGAATCCAGTTATCTAAGAAAAGAGAACAAACTAAAATAATCACCAACTCCTTTTTAAAACATTCCTTTATCATATCTAAAACTTAATTTTATCGTTATATAGAACTTAAGGTGAAACTGTACTACTTGAAACTTGTGAAATTTATTAAATAATTAATTTAACATATTAACTATATGACAAACATAACTATCCATAATTACATTATATGTGTTATGCTTGTGTGTATACACATTCATACATATGTGCACACGTGCATATAAATGCGCACACACAATTTCTTTGCCTAATCTAATATCAAGGTTTTAGTTATATTGTGATATTTACCAGAAATGGTTTTGGGGAATCAACAACAGTACTGAAACATCAGAGCTCATATGGTTAATTTAATTCCTAAACTATGCATGGTCAAATCCATGTATCATCAGTTTAATTATAATACTACTTCTATCATTATTTAAACTGAAACATGATGATGAAAATTCTGGCATTTATTTTAACTTTGGAAAAGGAGAATATTTAAATAATTTAAAAATTGAAACTGTTGCACTATAGGAATTTTTATAGATTTTTCTTGACACTAACTGTAATAGATCTTGCTTCAAATTCACATATACCCCTAAAATCTCTGTTAATCCCTCATAATGTACCGTGTCTCTTAAGAAATACTTGCAGTTAAGTATAAAATAAGCACAAAATAGTAATTTATATCAAATTCTTTTAAGCCAGTTAGAATCATTTCCATCATTGGTGTTCCTGACCTATGAAGCATTAAAAAGACTTATAAAGTTCCATATGCTGAAAAACTAAAATTGAATTACCTTGACACTTCATAAGCAACAATAGAAAGAAATCAACGTAAATTTCACTGAAATAAAAGTAATTTATCAAGACTGTGATTCAATAAATGTGATCAATAAATGTGATTGACAAAGAGAGACTGTATCTTTTTAATTTCATTTTTAAAAAGCAACATTAAACAAATCAGATCAAATAATATATTTGCTTACAGGTTCAACATCTAAGTATGTGCTATGTTCTTCTTCATTTGGATTTAAGCCTTCAAAAGGTTCTGCAATTTCAGGACTTGCATGTAGAAAATGAGGAAGTGAAATGTACACAGGTCTTCCTGAAAACAAGTTTTAAGAGACAGTTGGGGATAAATCATTTTCCTCATTTCACATACCACTCAGAAAAGATTTCCTTGAAAATAGGCTTTTTAAATTAAAAAAAAATACTTAGTGGGGTTTGAATACTAAATGGGGGATGAGGGTGAGGGAGAATTATAACATATGATCACTATTATAGGAAAATATAAAATATAAAATTCTACGCCATCCTACTAATCAGTCAGTAGACATCTCGTTCATTCCTTTGATGTTAATTTTCAATATGAAAGTTTACCTGCTGAACATAAAGTTTCAACCGTATATGTTCATGTTGCAGGCAGCAATATGTCTTTGGACTAAGAATTAATTCCTTTAAGAAGTGTCTCTTTCTTCATTCACACCCACTCCAATACGAAGAAGGTGAGAGAAATAAGAGACTCCAAATTTCGTGTTTAAGTCAATTCACTGAAAATATATTTATTTACCATTTTCTAGGGAAGAAAAAGCTAGAAAAATGGCAGATGGATAAGTCTCAGAATATCAAAGTATTCTGGGAATTATTTTTATTTTACCCTAAATCTAAAAGGCGCACAGGGATTCTGCGTAGCAAGGGAAACTGTCAAAAAAAAAAAAAAATGAAAAGGCTACCTATGAAATGGAAGAAAATATTTGCAAACCACATATCCAATATGTAGTTAATATTTAAAATATACAGGGATCTCATACAACTCAAAAAAACAAATAGCAAAGAACCCCCAAATAATCCAATTAAAAAATGAGCAAAGGACCTAAATAGACATTTTCCAAGGTAGCACAGGGAAATATCAGTATAGTTTTTCCTAATAATAACAAAGTTTTGCAACACTAAGACACAATTGGAATCTCAAACAATACAAAATCAAAACAAAAATTTCCTGATGTCACCTTTACTTTCTGCCCTTATTGCTTTCTCACTTTAAATTTTCAGTGGAAAGGGATGCTGGGTAAAGGTTACATTTTAAAGAATACTGCCAATCATGTCTTGGACTGAGACACTGAGAACACTCACCTTCTTTGCATTTAGCAATGTTTAGCACACCATATAATGTACAGTTTTTTGAGATGATTTGTTCCGTGCAGAAACAGTGGTTGTCCGGATTTTGAAGTGGAGATGCAAAGGCCTTGGGCGGAAGAACAAATCTATACACAGGAATTCCTTTCAGGTTAATGTCAGCTCCAAACACAGCATAGACAGACCTAAACACAGATAAGAAAGAGCTTCATTCCAGAAACTTGAACCACATTCTGGAGATTCTTTCTTTTCTTATTTTTAGATTTATATTCTTGCTTTAACTTAGAAAAATTAAATATACTCTTGTTAGAAATCTTGTTTAATTCTTAGGAAAAAAGTTCCTGTGAAAGTTGAAGACATCCCAGAACTCAATACCTGAGTATGAGCTATTCTGCCTTTTGTTTTCAACAGCTACTAAGAATAATTTTTGCTTGTGAACTACAAGGGAGTATTTATACTGAAGACATTTCTCATAGTTAATTTCCTCTGTAGATTAAATATTTATACGACTCCCTCAAATCCTTATCTGTGCCCAGTTTAAATGAAATGAAAAGAAAATTTCTGTCTTTTGAAACTTAGTCCTGGAGAGAAAGGCCCTTCCCTTGCTGGGGTGTGTGCATGGGAATGCTTGACATATATCTGCTACGCTTCCATCATTTACCAGGTGTCCACTACAACCTAGGCAATGTGTGGGGCTTTACACATATTTCTTCTAAACCCCAGATAACCCTATATGAAGAAACACTGCTATCTTCATTTTTACAAATAAGGAAACGACTCAGAGATATCAAAGCCTGCCCACACAAATCTTTAGGACCAGGGCTGGGATTCAAGCATACTGGCATGGGGTCCAAAGCTTGGGTACCATCTACTGGGCCCCATCAATTTGAAAAGATGCTGTAGTGGCAGCAGAGCACATTAATTAACATAGTTCTGTGACAATGGCATCATCTTCTCTGGACATCTTTAGAAAGATTGGGCATGCTCTTCTAGACTTGACTGTTATTAAACATACTACTAATTTAGGAAAATAAAGAAAAATAGTTCTTGCTTAGAAATGACAAAGAAGAAAATGAATTATATTATGCAAAATATCCTTCTACATCCTTCAATTTTTTAAAGTTAATAAATACATTATGGATTCCATATTGTATTTATTCTTAATAAATCCAGAATAATTTCCCTAAGTGTATTTTATTTTTCTCAAATAACATGATTATTAAGTATGAGCTTCTTGGTCTGTGTTTTGTCACTTGGGGTCTCTGTTTTCTGACTCACAGAAATACATTGATGTCTTTGTCTTACCTGCAAATGTCAGAGGAAAAGAATTGCAACACCCGGGTCTTCTCAACGAAAGGTGGAAACGAGGCTGCATCTGTTTAAAAACCAAGCCAGCGGCAAGGGATTAGATGTAATGTGCATTCTCGAAAAATCTAGAAATCTCTATTCCCATATAGTCAGTAGAAATGTAATGTAAACTGTATATGCGACTTTAAAATTCTCTGGTACCCATATTTTTAACAAGTTAAGAGAAACAGATATATTTAACCCAAAATATCATTTTAACATGTAATCCATATAAAAATTAACAAAATCTCAAAATCCAGTGTGTATTTTATACTTACAGCACATTTCAGGTCATAGTAGCCACATTTCAAGTGCTTAAGAGTGACGGGGCTAGCGGCTACTATATTCACAAGTCTGTATACTATTCATTGATACTTTTGTATTAAATTTTCCCACTTCTTAAAAAGAAGTGGAGGGTTAAAAAAATAATGGCAAAATCACGTTGTTAAAACTGTGCTTGTGTTTGTTTGAAATCTGCCCCCATCGGTAGACGGGCACTTTTCTTACCGTAAAGGTGAGTCAGAATTCCTGTTAGGATCTTATTGTTCTTACTTGTGATAGAGATTCATTCATCTGACCTAATGGCTAATTAACATTTCTAAAATCATTTATTAAAATCCTCTCACAGAAAAAAAATTTCCTGAAAATGGTTTGAAAACACATCCATCAAACTAAAACGAATCCATCAAACTAAAAAGGGCATTTGTTGAGTTTATTAAATTTCCACTGTGGTTATGATCCATGGCACACACTAGCTCTATGAAGAAATAACTAGAAAACTCCTCCATTTGCCCCTCAAATGAGTATCATCAGAAGGAGCCACCACTGAATGTGTTTGTTCAAAATGGTAAGATCCATCCTTCAATTACGAATTCCAAGTTCTTTTTCTGAAAAGTGCCCCAACCTTGTGATCTTATTAAATTTCACTTAGGCTCCTGTGATAAGTGAAATATAACAGAAGATCGCAGTGAACTTGACCCTGACTTTGAGAGAACTGGCTATTAAAATTAGCTTAAACTTCCCAGATGGGTCCCTGAATGGATATTGCCTACAACTGCCTTCCCAACACCTTAACCATTAAAGAAAAGAATACATTGAATACTTGAAAAATCATTATCTGAAACATTGTTGAAGATTACGTCGTAATCACACCAGCAATTATCAGGGGCCATGACCACTGAAGAACTGATATTAGCATTAAATATATATATTAATATTTTCACTTTATGTCTCTTCAAACTTACTGGAGAAGGTAGAGGAACTTGAAATCATGATGAAAACACATTGGACCCTTTTCTGTGTCATTAGTCTCTTTTCCCTAGCGTCCTAACCAAGAATCTCTCTCCCAGGGGTCACATCAGAGTCCCCTGCCCAGTCCAACCTACCTCTGCTCCTAGTTTATTTTATTTCTATTTTTCTCTTAGATACTTTTAACTTCATGCCCATGTACTTATATTATTGTCATTAATTAATCCTCTACCTCCTCTTTTAAAATTTCTTTACTTCTTAGCTTTGGACAGAATTGTTTAATGATTTTTTTCTTAAACTCATATAGAATCCTTTAGTATCTAGAAGCAGAACAGTATATTTCTCTGAAGTATTATGCTTATGCAATTACTAGAGTTAGTCATATGGGGACACTTGACAATATATTTGGAGAAATGCTTTCCTTAGAATGGAATTTTTTCACCCACCCCCATGGCTCAAAGCACTTTAAAGCAAACCCAACAGTTTTTGTTGTTTTTTTCTATAACAGAGAGATAACAAAATTAAATAAATATTCAAAACTCAACAATACCTTTGGAAAAGTAAACATCCCTTGTGTTTCCTGTTTATTCTCTTTACATAAACTTTCTTCATCTTTGTTGTGGTGTTTTCCTATAGGGCATTCATTGCCCCACCAGCTTTGTAAACACAGTCTTCGCCTCTGCTGCTTAGTCCTTGAAAGCTCACCTCTGACTGTAATTACCTCATGGTATTTGATTCCCATGGCTTTTTAAAATCTTAATTCTTAAACTAATAGCTGTGTGTGTCCTTTGCTTTTCTTTAGGTAGAATAAGAAGTCAGATCTAACCACACTCTGAGTTCCTAGTAGTTTCTTTTTTCCCAAGTCTAATTCAGAATGTCCATTTTGCATACGTTTTTTTATAGTCAGTAGACATCTAACCTTGCTTTTTGTGGTGGTTCTTTTCTCTCTCATTCTGACCGTCTTATTCAAAACAGATGGCTCTGTCTTGCAACTTCACTGATTCTACCTCAGCTTGAAACATCACTCAAAGTACGTTTATCTTTTATAATTATCTTTTTTAATTCTTTCCATTTTAAATTATCATCTGTACAGTATTTACAAAAGATGTGAATAGTAACTACTTCTCTAAGCTTTTTTAACCCCTTACTTCTATTGCCAGGAAGGCAGTTCATTAAGTAAAGTTTTTACAAAGCAAACATTTCCCTAGTAATGCAGTAAAGGCTAATCCTTGATGGTTAATCTTCACCAATCCCATCACATTAAACAGGTATTTACTAAGCCTGTATGTGGACAAGACTCTGAACTATGTTGTGGGGATATAACGATAGGCAAGCGCACACCCTCCACCTCAGAACACTGTAGGAATGGTGGTGGGTTTGTGGGAGAGAGGGAGGTGGTTCATTGGGATTATTACCACAAAACAGATGCCCTTACCTGTGCCATTAATCATGTCACAATAGCTTGACCAGTAGGAGAGATTCCTTAGGATTAAAAAGAAAATGAACATTCTCATTTTCAGAGCAACTCACTCACATTACTTTGTCTATTATGATTCAGCACTTCTGCTAAAATAATAAAGATTAGACATGACAAATGCTAAGTTTAAGAAATGTTCTAAATTATTCAGGCTATGTTTTGTTTGAGGCTTTCATCTTGTTGAGATAAATTAAGTGCCTGATACCATCAAGTGGTCAGATTATAAAAACTGCCAAACATCATTAATTAGAAACAACTTGGAATAGACACAGTTCTGAGAAAAGGAAATTGAGAACAGTTATCAGAATTTTAGATCTCTACTTAGGAGAGAATTTTTTTCCAATGGGAGAAATGAATTGTTTGGTAGTATGTTGAGTGTTCAAACTGAATAGGAGGAAAATATTAAGTAACCAATGTAAGCTCAGCACGAGGGAGAAGAGGAGAGTGGGGAGGAGGAGAGAAAGAGAAGCAGATGCCCCATCAATAGAGATTGGAAACAGGTAGATAATCAATTTACATGTTTTCCCCCTTTAACTCTTACATGAGCTGGCATTAAAGGGACAGAGTTTATTAATTTGTGCTCTGGTGTCTAGATAATATGCATGTATATGTATCTGGAGGCAATAAAAACAACAGTAGTAATAATTTCTCTGCATCTTCAGCCACTTTTTTGGTGATGGAAAAACTGATTTTCCCATTCCTAACATACCATCCAGTGAGATGTCAACACAAGCTGATGCTTCTTTTTTCAACAGAATAAGCTGTTCATCGCACGCAGTGTTGCACTGATCAGTTAAATTATCTTATCATAATCTTAAACTGATGTGAAATTCTTACTCCAATTAGGAGCACTTAGCAACTCTCCTCAAAACCTCCCAAAATGTTGAAATGGAGGCAATACTCATGTTCCTCAATATACAAACAGTGGCTTGACTTCCCCTGAAATGAGCTCTTAGAAGTGTTTGTTTTCCTCTGCTACACTTTTCTATAAAAATACGTGACTATGGAGTCTGTAGAAGAAAAAGTATTACACTAGTGAATATTTAGATAGGCACTCAGAGGCAATGGTTATTTATATTAATACAAATATTTTATCTCTTTTGATTTTGATGATTCTTTTTCAGAAAATAACTGGTATAAAGCATATTTATCAACTTTGAGAAGAAGAAAAGGCAGCTTCTCCGCTGATATTTATTGGGGTTCTTCCTATGGTACATGTATAATAAATTATGTATCCTCCAGATGAATAGGCAGGAGTTAGGAAAAGAAAGGAAATCATGGCCATATGAACATATGTCATTCTATTACCACTTCAAAGGGGGCATTCTCTTTATTTTCAAGTTTAATAGTAAATTTTAGAACTGTACTTGAAATACTAATTCCATTTTTTGCATTGATAAAGGTTTAAAAAAGTTCAGTTATCAATATAGAAAATTATTTCAAGAAATTTTTGAAGGGGAAATCATGAAAGTGTTTGCATGGATTCATTAAGCTTCCATCTTTATAGACGCATTAAGTCATGTCACTGGAATGAAAAATTTTTATTTGATCGGCTGAAAAAAGCACAGTAAACTATATATTTCTCCTGGCTAGATGATCAGCTGATGTATTGATTTTCGTCCTTTTCGTTTGTGGTTATCTAATTGTACAGGTGGACTGTAATGCTGATTATGCGGCAGAGATGGAAACAATCCCCTTGGATTTCTTTATGCAAGCAAGAGAAACTGTGCATAAAGGTAAACCAAACCCTAAAGTGGGGCTGATATTCAGCGGTCATGCACTAGTGTAACCAGCTGTCACAACTAAAGGGTTAACGCCTGGCCGAACAGGAAGTTCCAGGCTGAGGTACAGGCAGGTCTGTTCCATAGGTTGGCACCTGTGCCTTATCAATTGTTAAACGAATAGCACTCCTGCCTCAGGGTATCCTAGTAACACACACACACACACACACACACACACACACACACACACACACACACTCTTTACCTGGATACTTACTTTCTACCTTTATAAGTGTCAATTATGGCAACCTTGCTTATGTTGTCTTTTCCGCTGAAAACTTGATAAACTCCATCTGCCGTATTGTTGTACTGAAAAGATATGTACAAGAAAAAATGACTTCTAGAATAAGCCATATCTTCTAAGTTTTAAATATGTAATTAACTCACTTTCACAGTTCTCAAACACTGGTTTTTCATAATTATTTTATATGACTTGAAATATGTATGCAATAAAGTTTTTAAATTATTGTTCATTAACATTTTAAAAAGATAGACTATAACAGGTGCCTAGAAATACGTGCTAGATGATGAGACAAAGGAAGAAAACAGACATCAGAAGTTGATGTGACCCAAATTCCAGTCCTCTTTGTCACGCTTACGCCAGTAAGGCAATTCTGATCACTCCTCCTATTATATTGAGATGAGAGGATATTGAACAAAACCTATGAGAAAAATGGCAAATTTCTAGAGGTATTCTAAATGTTACGATCTTTAATAAGCGGTTACTAAAAATCAGGTATAAAAAATTAAGAAGAGAATTAGCCAAGGAAGAGTTATAAATATTTGAGTTAAAAAATAAAAACGGAATCTCTGATCCCTTAAAGCTTTCTACATTCACATTTAATTGATAAATAACTTGCAATCCTAAACAGTTTCTAAAAGTAAAATAACAATGACGGACTGGAGAATATAACTTACATCACATATGATGCCAAATGAGATTATAGTCAAAATTCCAATTCAGTAGTCAGCTTGTCCTATTTATAATTCAAAACATTAAGCTACAGCTAAGTACAACGGCAAGCAGGTATTTTCCTGACTCTCCGAACCGCAATTTCATGACATTTGTGGACCACTAGGATTTCTTATTAACAAACTCCATTAAAAATGTACATTGATGATTTATCAATCTTGGTGGCGGCAAATTTAGGCTAACTTTAAAATTTAAAACAAATTTGTAAGGGGTCTAGAGAAGGAGGAATGACAGAATGAATCTACTTAACACAAATGAAAAATAGTATTAAACTTCATTTTTTGAGAAGGGGAATCAAAACCCAAAGTGGTGTTCAGAGCCTTGCTTGCTTACAACCTAATTTTAAACAAATTGTATATTTAATTTTAAACAAATTGTATATTTATCAAAGAGTGGAAACCTGATTAAATCTCGGCTTCTTAATTTTAATTGTTAAATTCAGATAAGTAAATTTTCCCAACTAGGAAAACTGAAGGCATGTGAGATAGAGACTTTTAAAAGATTAGTATATTCCCAGATCAGAAATAGGGGTGACACACTCAATTATAAAATTATAAATCACCAGTGGCATTATGTTTATCCAATTAAAGTATAACAATATCAACATTTATATTTGGTACTCACAGGGTAAAACACACCAACTGTGGTAGCCACAGGGTACGGAACCAAACTCAAGAATGGGTCCTTATAGCCCCACAAGAGTTCTTTCAAAGTTCTAGTTTGAAACATAGAAGATTTTGATTTTTTGATAAGTGAATTGAGTACAGCTTGAACAAATGGACTTTCATACAGATGAGCTGCAGCCTACAAAAAAGAAAAACTAAATCAGTTTAACACCAATTGCAATACCATATTTTTAACAAATAAATTGATTAAATACTAGAATTAAGTTTAATAAAAAAATTTTTTTAACCGTATCTTTAAAATTACCGACGAATCTTGCCAGGACTAAAAGTGTAATTTGTCTAATCCCTAGATGATTACATTTCTCTGCCTCAGTGCCAGCCACAAGACGACAGTCCAATTTAAGTCCAAATTTTTTTTAATGATACACTTTAAGTGGTCTTCTAACTCAGTTGATTTTTATATGATTTTGTCATCTTTCCACATGACCATAACTCCATTTAAAAAATTACATAGGAACACATTTTTATAAAAATGACAAAATAAATATCTAATGATAGTTCTAATCATGAGATTACAGTAGATTTTAGAGTATTTTAAAACAAATAATTTTGTTGTTTGTCTACTCACTGCAACAGCCAGATTGAGAACAGTGAAAGTGTCATTCTCTGTTCCAACTGATAGCGAAGGTTCAAAGATAGCACCATTGGGCTGTAGAAAAGAGACTGTGTGGTTCTCAGAGTCGTGGGTTATGTTTTCCTTGGCTAGATAACGAACTCTGAAAAACAGAAGTAAATGAAATGCAAAATAATTGTCTCAAGCGAACATTAGGTCTCAAACGCCATTCATTCACGCAACAAATAATTTTTGAGTGCATAGAATATGTCCGAAATTATGCTAAACAATTGGGTTAAAATGATAAATAAGCCAATGCTGTGTCTCTAGCAAATGAGACAAGGAGGTCTTAAATTTTCATAGCTGGGGAGATGTCACATATGTTTACACAGAGTTTATACAGAGTCTGTGGGAAAACAGAACAGATATCAGTCCAGGCTTGGGATGGTCATGGTGGGATAAGGGTCAAGACAGATGTTGGTGGCAATTCCACAAAAGTGGTCTGAATGACAACTAGAAGTTTAGGTAGGGGAAATAGGCAGAAAGCAGCATGTATGTATAAGATAAGAAGAAACAGCACAGTGTACGTTTAGAAATGCAGGTGGTCGATTTTGGTTCATGACAGAGTGAGAGTAAGGAGAGTGGGGGGAAATAAAGCCACCGAAGTGAGCAAGATCTCCAACATAAAAGAGTTGTGTTCCAGACTCAGATGTAGCCTTTATCCTGGGGGTACACAGGGGACAGAGGTTTAAGCAGAAGAATATTACGAGCACATTTTCTTATATGAGAAAGAATGCTCAAAGTGCATAGCTTATCCAGCACTGGCTTTTCCACATTTGCCAGTTCTTTAATAAGAATTAGAGATAACTAATGGAATATAATTCCTATTTCACAGAACAATTCCCCTCCGCCCCTTCCCTCTGTATATTGAATATGTATCAGTTGTAAGTTCCTGGCTCTAACACCTCTAGGCTGCAAAAGTACCAAACTATTTTTAGGAATGTGGTGAAGGGTGATGATTATGGATAAAAATCTTTTGTGAGTACAAGATATTCACCGAGACGAAATAAGGTGTACACTGCTCATTGCACCATCATATACTTGAATGTCTATTACGTGAAGTGAGGAGATAACTACGGTCAAGACTGAAAAAACATGGGACTGAAATGGAAAAAAACCACACACATTTCACAAGGGTATACGAAAAATGTAAATTTCTGTAGGGGAGGGATTCTGAGGGTTTGGTACTCCAAGCCCAGGGCCTAGTACATGGTGAATTCTTGATAAAGGTTTTTTGAATGAATAAATTAATTAATAGCTCACATTTTTAAAAGAGAATTCACAGTCAGCTAGAAAGACATTTTGTTTTTAACATAATTTTATTAAAACTTTATTCCTCTTAGAGTACTGTGGACATACAAAGAATATAAAAATCTGAAAAAGCACCCAGGACAGTCTATTACTAGTCAATTACTATTTCTCTCAGATAATTGTATTTTTAAATTATGTTGTTATTAAAATTTAAAATTGAAGTACTTTAATTTTCAGGAACATTTATGTATATATATAATAATTGAAATAGCAAGATAATTGTGACCCAAATTTGACCTTACTTAAGTTGCACTTATAATATTTGACCAGTAGATGGCACTCACTAAGAGAAAAATCCTTTAAACTGAGGCCTGTGTTTAGAATGTACTTTTAAAAAGATATCACTCAATTTTTTTGTTTAAAAATAAGAATGTATTAGGGGGCGGCCTGGTGGTGCAGCAGTTTAGGTCGCACTTTGGCAGCCCGGGGTTCGCAGGTTCAGATCCCGGCGCCGGCTGATGCACTGCTTGTCAGCCATGCTGTGGCAGCGTCCCATATAAAGTGGAGGAAGATGGGCATGGATGTTAGCCCAGGGCCAGTCTTCCTCAGCGAAAAGAGGAGGCTTAGCAACAGATGTTAGCTCAGGGCTGGTCTTCCTCACAAAAAAATAAATAAATAAAAAATAAATAAGAAAGTATACAAGTTTTGGAAAGTGTTGATTAATAAGGTCAAAGGGAGGAATTTGCCTTATATTTTTCCCAAAATTGCTTTTCTATACTCCTACCAAAGCAAAGTAACTTAACAAATAACATTTATGTTGGATCTGAGAATATTCTGAAAGAATTACTGAGTGTTCATAGAGATGGTGCAGGTTGGAATATGTATAATTAAGATCTCAATCCAGGCAATGTCATGCTTTGACCCATGACATACCTTATCAATGAAAGTTTCACTGAACACACTTTAGCAGCCATCAGCCAAACAAGCCTGCGATTCTGTTTGAGGAGGGACATCCTCCTACACTTCCAGTTTCAAGTGGATTCAGAGGGTAATTATGGGGAGGCAGGGTCACCTCAACACATGGAAGACTCTCAAAACTATTATCTTTTCTGAAAGGTAACCAGTTCCTCATTATTGAAGGCTTCCGAGCAGACACTAACGACTCCACTTTGGTGACATCATGAGACAAGGTAACCCCTAGTTGATCAGAAACCCCTTGAACATTGTTGTATAAACAGGAGTTTATCGTTTATAAACTTCAGCTGCAAATCTAACTTCTCCAACCCTCCCTTCATTGCCTCTCCAAGTCAATCAGATATATCTAAATCCACCCCCCATTGTCCCTTAGAGAGGCAGGCTAAAGCCTCTAAGAATAAAATATATGTTAGCTGTCGCCCATCTGAGCACAAGTAGGACTGGATTCAATATTATGTTTTGATGTCCCCATATCCCAAGTAATATCCTTAAAAGTAAAATAAATAAATAAATAACCCCCAAACAAAAAATAAAACATGGTAAGTTCTCAAATTCTAACTACTATTCTCTTTCCTCACATGTATTCAGTTCACTCAGGTTATGATTTTTAAACAATTATGCTTAGGTTCTCATTAGGTCACATGTGAATTCTAGATTTTCACAGGTGCACATCAGAGTACGACATTTTTTTAGGACAAGATATTCATATAAGTTTTTGATGATATCATAAGAACTATAGGCCATGAAAAAATAAAAAATATTTTCCAGGGTAAGATTTTTTTTTTATAACAATAAAGACCAAGTCTTCCTTGACAGTGGTGTGTGTAGTCACGACGTGTGCGTAGAGACAGGAGATGTGGGGTCATTGCTAGGACAGAGAAGGCCCCGAGGCCCCCAGCAGCTTTTAGAGCACGTGTGATGGCAGCAGGCACTACCCCCACAACTACTGTCATTTCATTATATTTTGAAGGTGAGTTGTCAATCTAGAAACATATTAACGCATGGAGGGGAAAGAAATTATATAATTATAGATTATCTAAAACAGATAAGATACTAAAACTATGAATCATAAGAAATTGTTACAAATATGAAATTTTGTGATGAGAATTGATCACGGTGTTTAACCAGTTATAATTATCCTTGAGGAAAAATCATACATCTGTATAACAAATGACACAGCAGGACTTACTATGTTCCTATATGGATGTCATAAATATATTCCAAATCCTTGGTTAAAGTTTTTTTAACACCTCAATCTCCCCTTTTCCTACTTTGATAGTTGGAAAAGACACATGGTCTATAATCTAACTAGGAGAAAAGGTATACAAATATCTAGAAGTTACCAGTTCCTACGTTTGTGTGAACATGGACCAATCACTTCACATGCCCTGGTGCCAGTTTTTTAATTTACAAAATGAAAAGTTCTGGTTAATCGCTTCCCCCTGGTTCTAACTGTCTAAGATTCTATACAAAAGGGTATTAAACCATTAGGGACTGTAGGATAAAGGTATAGCATATTCAGTCTCAGTACAGGAGAAAATACAAGAATGAAACTGCTGAATAAATACAAACACCCACATGACCTGGAGATTAGTTTGAATAGAAATCCTTAGCAGGTACTGTAGTTGCATACAATCAGTTTAATGTTGTGGTTCTCAAAATGGAGTATGTACTGGAATCACCCAGAGGGTTTGTAAAACTCACTGCTGAATCCAGCCCAAGAGTCTCTGATTCATCTGGTCTGGGGTGGGGTCTGAGAATCTGCATTTCTACCGAGTTCCCAGGTGATGTTGATGCTGCTGGTCTGGGAACCATACTTTGAGAACCACTGATACAATGTATACATTCAATTTTAGGATTTTTTAAATACTATGGTTCTTAAAATTCTGATTTTTTTTTTCTATTCGGTATGCATATTTCAGAGTTGTTGAGAATACATGCCACAAGTGTAAAACCATATAACATCTTAAATGTAAGACATGTATTTGATGCTGGTAAATTTATAACAAAATCTATATTTCTTATAATCATTAAGTCCTTACATTAGGATTCTATATAGGCAGAAACAAAATATTTCAATGTATTACTGGCAAAAAAAATAATACGTACATTTCAATACAATGGCATTTGTCAAGAGGAAGCCTTTACAGAAATACTTATGGTCAAGGAAAGAGTGCCACTTATTTGGGGGGACTCACTCACCTGTACGTGTACGGACCTCTTTGCTTCAGCTTAATTTTGCTGCTGTTGACTGCCACTTCCTGTGGATTTTGCACATCAAAGATCCAAAACTGTCTGTAAACTTCTGTTCCTGTTTTAACCCAATTTTTAAAAGCAATTGTACCTTCTTCAAGGACAACTTCCTATGAAAAAGAAAACAAGTTCGGGTTATTTCTTTGCAGTAAGTATGGGCACTTCTGGGAGTTTATAACCTTTAGTTAGCCAATGAAAGGACCAAGCTCAAGTACCTTGTTCATGACAACCTTCGATACCTTGCCACGCACTGGAAACAGAAATGTTCTCAACAGATCGTTATGGCAACCTCTTTTGGTTAACCTTTCACAAAGAGAATCAGTGTGTAATATTGCAGACATCTGATGACTTTAAGGCCAACCATTGGCGAGCTTTAGAGCAACCCTATGACAATATTGCAACAGTTGGTAGCACAATTTTTAAGCAAATTTTATTAAACCTGTTCCAAAAAGTTCTTATCAGGTTGAACATTAACTTCTCTTCTGCCTTCAGTGAGTTGGATTAATTTTCTGTAGAAAACAGAAAAATCGAGTGGTATTGGAAGCTTTCTCCTTTTCTTCAAAAGTTGGGGACGATCACTTAACATTTATTAAATTTAGAAAACAAACGCTTCTGGATGAAAAACACAAATTTGACCTCTTCTCTTCAAAATCCTGCTCAGTATGGCTTCCCTAAATCTCAATATATTTGCAGCAGCCCAGTAGTACATATTTCCAAAAATAGTACATATTTCCAAAAATCACTTGATTATTCCTGTTGCAGGACAACAGTACTCACTGACATGACTGGAAACTTTAGGGTAATTATTAAAATGCCCTTGATATCTTCCAATGCATGGAGTATGCAGAGTAGTGCGAATGTAGAAAATATATTGTCCCATTTCTCAAGGATCTTGTAAAGTAGAAAGAGACTAAGTCATATACAGCTGATTTTGATCTATAAGTTAGATTCCCTTATCCTACCCCACCCTGACCAACTATTTGTGAATACTTCTTTGAAAAGTATTTCACAGAAAACGAGCCTAAAGAGACCCATAAATATGAGAACAATTTGACCTGTTTCCTTCACCCGGAAGTGTCAATGTCTAATTCATTATTATGTTACTACTTTTTAAATAAAAGGATGAAATAAGGAAGTTGTCCTATTATTCTTTTGTGGAATCCATTAAAAATCATTGATGTCCCTTGTAATGAAGATAAACGAGTGGAAAAAATACCAGTGACAAATTCAGAAAACCCTACAATAGAAATCTGTTCCTCTGCTCTAGGAGCCATAGGACTAAGTTGAGAGTCACTGAACCCCTCGGGGTCAGTTTCATTATCTGTAAAGTGAGGGCTTTCCCAGCTTCTTCCCACGGCTGTCATGCTCTGAACCGGAAGTCTATGAAGTTTTAGTAACCAGACAAACAAAGGTGATTCTGTAGCAGGCAGCATTTCCAATGAAGAATGGAAGAATGCCCAGGATAGAAAGCTCCAAGCTACCTCAGTGTGCTAGAGGAAGAAAAGTATTACACAGAAATGAGCCTAGAGGGACCCAGGAATACAGGAACAATCTGACCTATTTGTTTCCTTCACCTGGAGGCATCAGTTCACAGAATGATGGATCAGGAAAGGACATTGAACACTATCACATTGTCTAGTCGAGCACCGAGGCTCTGAAGAAACAGGTGGCTGACCCCAGAGTACCGCAGGCAAATAGCAGTGGCATCCTGACAAGAACTCCAGTCTCTGACCCTTAGACTAGTCTTCTTTTACACCATGCTATTACTGTCTTTCTCCTGTCACCTCTACACTTAGTTGGTAGAAGTCAAATTAAATTTCATATCTTCAGGATCCTTTACTTATTGCTTAATGCAGAGAATAAGAGAATTCCTTAGAGAAGAACCGGGCACCAAGCTAAAACATTATTACAAAATCCCGTGCTGTTGCAACGCATTTACACTGGGACATTAGAGCTGCTCAAGTGATGTTACACCCTATTACTTTATACAACCAATTGTCCTTGAAAAACTTTTTATTTGCTCTTAAAAAGTCTTATTTCCGTACTAACAAGCCCAATATTAAGACAAAATTGCATATAGATAAAGTATTGTGTCTCTTCTAAATGTAAAGGTGTTTGTTAGGGTGTTGAAGGTGAAATCTATATAGAAGCTGAAAGCTACGTTGTTACCCATTTCAAGAGACTTTATGAGGGGAAAACACACTATCACACACATTATTATTCTCCCACTCTAAGAATCTCAAGGACAAATACAATATCAATTATTTATCATGTACTTCTCAAGGCACATATTTTATTTCAGTTCTTAATGAAAGGAACTTAATAAATGCTTACAGAATTGAAAAGGGATTGTGCTAGAATGTGTTTGGCAGGACAGAACTCCTCCTTACCTCTAATGGTGTGAACTTTTAATATCAAAAGACATTGTAAGTGTATTGTGCCTTTCCTCTAAAGGCCATGAATCACTTTGCTTTATTTGTTGATCTGGAGATATTTTATTTTATTATTATTATTTTTGCAGCTTAAAACAACATCCATTTATTATCTCGTAATTCTGTAGGCCAAAATTCCATGTAGGCTCAGCTGGATCTTCTGCTTATGGTTGTGCAAAACTGAAGTCAAGGTGTCAGCTGGCCTGGGCTCTTAACTAGAGAAGAATCTGCTTCCAAGTACATTCAAGTTGTCAGAAGAATTCAGTCCCTGTGGTCGTAGGCCTGGTGATCACATTTCCTTGCTGGCTGTCAGTGTGGGTCCACTCTGCTGTTAGAGGCCACTTACTTTCCTTGTCATGTGGCCCCTCCCTCTCCAATCCAGCAATGGCGCATTGAGTCCTTCTTAGACTTCAAATCATTCTGACTTTCTCTTCTGTCAGCTGGAGAAAGCTCTCTGCTTTAAGGTCTCATGTGACTAGACAAAGTCCATCCACATAATCTCCCTATCTTAGGGTTAACTATGTCATATAACCGAACACAGTCATGGGGGTGCTATTTCACCATATTCACAGATCCCAGGGATTTGAGCAGAGTATCTCTGGGAGACCATTTTAGATATTCTACGACAATCTTCTAGGGCCAACGTTAGTTAATTAATGTTTTCCAATAAATCAACCATTCCATCCAGGTATTTATGCATGGTGGTAATGAGGTATATTCTTATTTGTGTGTGTGTGTGTGTGAGGAAGACTAGCCCTGAGCTAGCATCTGATGCCAATCCTCCTCTTTTTGCTCTTTTAGAAAATGTTTTTTTAAAAAATGGGGACGTTGAAACACAAAGAGTTGACATGGATGCATTGAATTATCAACTGTTAAAGTTAGGGTCGTCTAACCTTGTCCATTTTTTCAGAGGTAGAAATGGGTCCTAGAGAAAACAGATGTCTGACTCAATGTTATATGACAATTTAGTGGTAGATAATGGAGAAATCAGGTCTTTTCACTCCAGTCTTGTGTAGCTTCCATGACACCAGGATTTGTTCAAAGAGAAAAATACGGAAGCAGTCAAAATAGGAATGTGTTTCTGCTGATCCTGACACTATTACACGTAGTATTAGAAAATTGTATAGCCACTCCTTGAGTACCAAGACTAAATATGTCACAAGTCCCTCTAATTTTAAAAAAAGCAAAAGATTTTATATCCTGTGTGAATTTAAAAGGCCTTGATTTTAAATTGGATTTGGACTATCTAGCCTATTTTGCAAATCTTTCACTAAATTTGAAATGCAAAGCTGATAATTATGGGCACGGAAAAGTAATATAATTTAAGATCCTCTCCGTTGGCTGATGTGTACATCAGTTATCTGTCCCTGACTTTAAGTATACAGCCTTCCCAGCCCCAGTAATGGCTGGATCCCAACATGATGACTCTCACAGGTCTCCAGCTGGGTTGAAAGCCATTGACCTTGAAACTTCTATTTTGCTACATTAGTTTGAAAGCAGATGTTTGTGACAGTAATATCTTCTATCTAGTCACAACCTCACTTGATTATTGCTGTTGCAGGACAACAGTACTCATCGACATGACTGGCAACGTTAGTGTAATTATTAAAATGCCCTTGATATCTTCCAATGCACGGAATATGTAAAGTACGAATGTAGAAAATATATTGTTCCCATTTCTCGAGGATCTTATAAAGTACTAAGAGACAGAATCATATATAGCAGATTTTAATCTATGAGTTAGATTCCCTTACCCTACCCCACCCTGACCAAGTATAGAGGCTTCTTCCCTCAAAGCTCAGAGTGACGCCGTTAACAATGAAACCAGATGCTGTGAGTTTGAGGCCCAGCTTGGTCACATGCTAACCATTTCACCTTGGGCAGTTCTTTAATTTATGTGTACCTCAACTGCCTTAGCTGTAAAATGGGGATAGTATTAATAATGTTAGGTTGAACCATATGAAATTAGTATTTTTGAAAGTCAAAATAAGTTGAATATGGTTTAATATTTATCCTCATAAGTGGTTATAAGGATTAATAAATGTGAGCACTTAGAACAGTGTTAGCACATAGCGAGCATTCAACAAATGTTAGCTATTACTATTATACAAATCCTATCACCCCTTAAAGGGAGAATTCTAACATTTACTCCCCAGGCTGCTATAACTCCTTCGTTCACAGTATTGCTGTCTAACCCAGTCATGTGGCGATAACTCATGTAATATCGTGTGACACTTCTTTTCCTGCTGTTTAATCATTTTTACATTTATTCTCTCTCCAGTGAAATCAGAACTTCCTTAAACAGCAGATACATACTGAAAATAGCCTTCATCCTCCCCGCTCACTACCACAATTTGTTCTCTTTAGGATCTGTTACAAGCAATTTCCCCATGTTCAAAAAAGTTTCTCATCTGTGTATGCATCATGGGTGCGCGTGTGTGCACACTCTGAGAGAAGGAGACTGAATTAGGATACTGGTGATAGTTGTGCTGAGAGTCAAAAAGTGGCTTTAGACTCAGATTATCAAGTCAGCAATTAAAACCCAGCATTAAATTTGGTGAAACAGATTGGATTTAATACGTTTCTGAAACTCAGGAAATCAGCCTTCAAGAATTAAAGTAAGAACCTAAGGAGATTTGTATTTGGCATGAAAAGTAAACTATGCCGATATTAAATTGGGCTGGAGGAAGAAAATTACATATGCTTACCTGCTATTTCTTGAAACGTTTTTAAGTGATTTTATTATTGGAGTTAATATGCAAATTATGTTATTTATTTAATATAATTTATTTTAAAACTGCTAGTTTAACTTAAAATTTGTTTTGGATTGTTTCATATTCTTATATATTGTCATTAAATTTAAAACAAATTCTACCATCTTTAACAACTAATACTTCAGGCATTTCTTTTTTGAGCTTTTTAGATACCATAAAAATGTATAAATACTATAAGCGTATATTATGAAATTAATATAACTATAAATTAATTTATATTATTAAAATATGGACTACTGGTTCAAAAGTCTAGTCATTTTAATAAATAAATAGTTATTATTTCAATTTAATTTATCTGAAAGCACTTTTTACAAGCTACTAAAGGATCATTCTTTTCAAGAAAGGGGAAAGGAAATGATGGTATAATTGAATGATGGCATAATTGAACATTAGACTTTTAATAGTAAAAAAAAAAAAAAAAACACCTTTATTTCCCTTCTTGGTGTTCTATAGTTAATATCATAGGGAAATTAAAATTTACTTAAAATTACCTATGTTATACAATATTCACTAAACATTTATCAAGTGATGTTAACAACATGAAACGATTAATTATCTTTTGTAAATGATGGCAGAACCTTGACCTTCGGTAGTCTCTACATTCCACATTTGTGGCAGCTCATGCCATTGACTTTTAGTCTACCTAGCAAGATTGCATAAACCTGCTGGCTCCACACAAATATGTTAGGAATCATTGTGGAAATACTGGTAAGAAAGTTTTCAGCTATAATCCATAAAAAGCATGAAGTCCCTAGAAAATTTCCCTTGGAAATAAAGAGTGAAAAAAATATATATATTAGAAGTAAAATTTCTGGACTACTTTAGACCATTTCAAATGGCTGGTGTCAGGGTGCCAACTTTTAGAACTGGAAGGTATCAGAGTTCCAACACTATACTTTATAAATGAGAGAACAATATGAGATGATTTTCTGATCTCTTTCAATTAAGCACTTTAATTCTCCTTCTATTTTTTGTAAGTGGTGTATGCAGGGTTTAAAAACAGGTAGTAACTTTCCCAATTTGCTATAAATCAATTAAATGAAGAAAAGAATCTTCAATGAGTTTCAATGGTTTCAAACAAAAAACTGAACAGTACTAAAACTTATCTATATTTGTAAAATACCAGCAGTAACCTAAGTGCTCCTGAGGCAGGGGTAGGACACTTGGCTCTCTGGGTTCATACATAATTCAGAGATTTGACTCCCGCTATATGCCAAACAGATACATACACCAATCTCATTTTAAAAATAGTTTTGTAAACTAAAGAAAAAAGAAACAGTCTTATAGAAACAAAGAAAAAGTCCTAGCATCTTTTTATGGCTAAAATTGACAAGGTCAACATGACTATATGGAAATCTGAGAGCAAAATCAGGCTTAGTCTTAAATGTATCACAGACCCTGACCATTGAAGGGATTCTGAGGGTAAGTCTTAGCCTATGGATATGTAGCTGGAACACAGTATAAACTATCTTTTAATAGATTTTTGGAACTCATTCTTCCCTCAAATTTCAGTTTTGTACCTCCTCCTTCTTCTAGAGTCTAGATCCATACCACTGCCCTTGATGTTGTAAAAGATCTCACAGATAACCCTTATTTCAAAAACAAGAGAAAACACTCTATTTCTTTATTTCATCCCTTTATTACTCTACTGAATATTATTATCCCCTTATTACTCTACTGAATATTATTATTCTACTGAATATTATTATCCCCTTATTACTCTACTGAAATTATACTTTCAAAATCATTAGTGACCATGTTCTAACCATTATTTCCTTGATTTTCATCTGCCTAACAATTTATCCTCTTTCCTTGAGTGCTAGCCTTCTATTAACTTCCAAAAAATTACACTCTTTTGTTTTTATTTCTTCATATAAAATCATTTCTTTCCCTTTTCTGTTTCTGTTTTGTCTCCCTTCCTACCTCTGAATTCTGTGCAAATCCCATAGTAATCTCTCTGCTCTTGTGTTTTTACACTCAAACTCTAGAAAGAAAATCTACTGTTTAATCTGTGGTCTCTATAGTAATGATCAAATCTACCTGAGCTCTGACCTTTGAAATACACATTGATGTTCATAACAAATTCATAAAACCTCTGTCTTTTATTCTCTTAAGGTATACACTTCTATCGATAACTCAACTGGACATCTTGCAGTTTGTTATTTTTACTCCTCTCTCTCCTAATTTAGTCCCTTTATCCAATCTGCCATTGCATTCCTCACCCATCAGTTCTTTCTGTGCCCTCCACCACTAGACCAGAGTCCCTTTGTTGTGTAGTGTGCAGACTGTGCAAAGATCTTTCTAAAAGAAGAGTCTTAAATTCTCCTTGAAAGCAGTCACGTCCTACATAGTTTTTCCATGTTTTCTTGTTTTGGGTCTCCTCACTTTCCAACCCTTTCTATTGTAGAAGCATAGTGTACAAGACTGTGTCATCTAGTCTCTGCCTTCAGATTGCCTAGGTTTGGAAACTGACTCCTCCTCCTTTTGGCTAGATGATTTGGCAAGTTGATTTAAAGTATTGTGACTTTAATGAGTAAAATAATAGTACGTTCTCATAGATAGTTGTGAAGATTAAATGAATTAATATATACGAAGATCTTAGTAACACTAAATAAATGCTAGCCATTTGATAATATCTATCTCTAAGTGCAGGTTTTGTTAGTCTTATACTTGCTGAAAAACACACACCATCTACTATTGCCTATCACGTCATCATTTAAATATTCTTCTGCCTGATATTCAAAGCTTCCTAAATCTGACCCCATGTTGCTTTTCTAATCATCTCTCTTATTAATCCCTATTTCTGCTCTCTTCACAGCATTTAGTTGATTTCCACAACTTTTTCCACACTGTTAATCAGTCCTTTCACACCATTCATATAGTCCTCTTTGGACTTTCAAAATTCTATACTTCTTCAAAATTCAAGTTCCACCTTCTTCCTATTGAATACTCTGAGTGATTTCTCTTTCTAAGTAGCATTTACTTTTTTATATTACACACTCTAGAATTCAATTCTAGAGTCTCACAGTTCAACTTTTTTACAATATGCTATTCCCCCATTAAATCTTACACTTGTGATAAAAATTTATTTTACTCTCTCTTAGTCACTATACAAAAGCAAATTTTGATGTCTCAAAACTTTTATTGTCTCACGATTAACTACTACGAGTTTAGGGATAAATATTAAACAATTAACAAAATAGATGCGAACACCTCGCATGCCATCTAACAGAGTCTATATTTACTGATATTGTTGAATGAAGAAGAAAAGAAAAACAATCAATATTCAGCTACTGATCATCAATCATCTATCAGTAGTCTTCATCTAAAATGCTGTGCACTAGGAGATTATTGTGACTTTTCTATTCGGGAGACTTTTACAAAAGCTGAGTTATAGTCTGTGTGTTAGCACAGACACTGATCCCATTCTCTCTCCACAGAAGATCCAGAAAGGAAGCACAACTGATAGAGCAGGGAAGACATTGGAGCAATGGCAATTCCATCTCACACTGTTAGATAAACCATACCTCACCATTACTTGTCTCTCTCTATTGGACTATATCAAAATTAGTGTCAAGAAAATGGAATTCCAAGGCAAGAGATGACTTAATTTATAATATTTTTTTCAGTTAAATGCATGGGGTTGAATAAAAAAGATATAAATGAGTATATTATTATTGAGCAAACATAGCACGCAAGTATAGGAACTATAACCTTAAAAATGTCCTATTGTCCTATCTTTTATAGTAAAACAACAGCTGTGATGGTACAGTGAGATGATTTCTTTTAACTTCAAAACCTTTAGCATTTTTAGCTAAAGAAAGGACCATCAGAAAATAGTACTTTCTTGTCATAAGTAACTAGATTTGAAATTAATTCTTCACATTAATTTGTCAGTTAAGTCAATGCTTCAGAGAAATAAAATGGTAATTGTTTATATTCCTAGTAAGAGCAAGATGTCAAACAGGGATGAATGGATGAGGGAGAGAAAGGTCTTGGGAGTAACAGAAATTGCGGTATGAGTTGGTAGGTAGGTCAAGTCCATTTTATGATTCAACTCTTGTTCTCTATTGTGCCCTATGCTTATTAACCCTCTGTCGAGGCCATTGACATCCAGCCACGCTGAGCGCTGAGGTCAGCACTCAAATATGTTTCATTTGGCCAACGTTATATTTAAAAAAATAAACAGACACACCTTTGGGCAGGTCACACACTCAAATTCACAATAGTTCCTGTTCTTTATTTTATCTTGTTCTTGGCAGCTTCACTCATTTTTTTTTTTTAAATCCTGTCTTCAAACTCCCAAAGCCACTTGAATTTGCCATCCTTGATTTAGGACTTTAGCAGATCTGCTTCTTATTCTAGTTTTTCCTCTATCAGTTGAAGTTGGTGAGTGTGAAGCTGACTAGAAGGAACTAGGGCGGGAGATGAATTCTGATTTGTTGTGCAAAACCCGTCTATTAAATCTAATTTTACTTAAAACTATAGTCAACTTGTTGCATATGTACTGGGATATGTCTTGCATAACATTTCTAAAAGTATTTTCTAAGAGTCAAATATAAAACTTCATAAATGGAAAGTAGTTATAAGACAATCATATACTATTACACATATTCTAAAGATTTGCCAAACAAAAAAAATTTACCAGTTTTACCAAAGATCCCTGCTTTGATATTAAATCATGTTTGTTATATATCTATGAAATATGATTTTACTTTTCTCAATATTAACCAAAGTGCAACTACTTTTATAAATGCAACCTCAAGAAATACACTTACTTATTTCTCATTCAAAAGCATATCAACATACTTTCTGGACATAATTAAAAGCAACTATTTCTACTAACCTGCATACCTATAAATAGCTTTTATCAGCATTTGGATGTTTATACTTAAGATAGCAATGCATTCATGTTAAATATGCCTTCTACTTTTAACAGTTCTCTATCAGGTAGAGTTGCAGTGGTTGATAATCACCTTAATGTTGAAGACACAAAATTTCCAGTTACCATGAAATATAAAACAGTCTGCCCAAGCAAAAAAGGGACAGAAGATAGAATGAATCAGAAGGACAAGAAATATTCTTTAGACTATTTGTACCTTTTTAATTGTCTTCTCAATAAGCATGTCCCCAACTGGCATTAGAATACCTCCAAACACGGCCAGCACTGCACCAATGACAGCACCCGCGATGAGCCCACAGTTTCTATTACAGCCCATTTTTTTGGTCAGGGGAAATTGAGGTTCAGAACCTGCTTCTTTCAAACTCCCAGGTCCAATTAAAGCAGCTTCCAAGAGGTCTGGTTCTATCATCAGAACGAGATTATAAAACAGAAGCTTAAATATCAGGATAAAAAGATCAAAGTGCAAAGAAAACATGCAACGGAAGCAGATCATTTTGCCAGCTACAAACAAACGCTTTTCTTTTTGTTTTAAGAAACTGACTTTCTAGGTCCTTCTCCATCTTGCTTTTAACTACCTACCAGTGGTAGAAATAATAAATATTGTCATATACAGCATATCTTCAAAATTCTCTTCTTAATTTTCTTCCTCTGGATGATGAACATAGTGGAATCTTATCTCAGGAGAACATATTCACTGTACACTCTGACCTTCGTCCACCTGCCCTCAGCCTGGGACACTTAGCAGAATCCTCACCCTCTCATCTGGCTTCTCCCCCCATCACAGCCATCCATACCCTCCCTGGAGCTCTCCCGCAAACTGAATGTGGGGAGACTGATGTCTTCCACATCTAAATGCCAGGCAAGTATGGTAACAGATGTTTTCTTTACTATACCTTATTCACAAATGAACATCAAGATGTGGATTTTACAGGAAGTGATCTGATGAGTCTCAGAAAGAATCAATTCTTCTAATCATTTGTAAGCTGTTAAAACAAAAAAGTATGGTTAAATTAGGAAATACACTGGCAGAAAATTAATACTAGAATACTCTCTAGTGTCATCAAAATTATACAATTAAAAGAAAATCCCATTTTCAGGAACACTGAGTTCGTGCCTGAGTTGTTTCTTATAAACAGTGTTGAAAAAGGAAATATTTTAAAGAATTGTACTTCACTGTCAATTTCATTGTTAACAGTTGACTTTTGGATAGGTGCAAAGAATTTAAAGGAAATATATATTGTAGAGAATGCTTACCTTTAATGCTAGGCATTACTTTCTTACTAGTCTCAAATTTTCTTTTTTTTTTTTTTAACATATTCAACTGCAATATTGTTCATTTTGTCATGGGCAATTGATTCATGCCAATTCTGTTAAAATCAACTAGTTTGTGCCAGCATGTATTTCACCTAGTCAATCTTATTTTTGATATCTTTATATAATATGTGGTTATTTCCTAAAGATTGGAAGAAAACGATTTGTGGAATGAGTGGATCCATTGTAACAAAGTTAGTAAGAATTTATTACTTCTAATATTTGAAAACACATTCATTTGAGCTATTTTGGTTGCAACTGCATTTTTTAAAATGAGGCAGACTTGACATTGATGAACAGTCAGAATGTGCCTTGTAGCTTATAAACAAATATTCCCAACTTCAAAATGCCCATGACCAAGGAAAACATCAATGCCCACAGAATGGAGGCCACAGACAAAAAAGAGGCACACAGGATATTTTTGTGAACACTGTAAGCATAATAATAAAAATGATATTTTGTTATGTTCTCAGATTTTCCCTCCACAGCTTTGTTGTAACAGAAGTACCATTCTTATGATTTTATTAGTATTTATTTCCACTTGAGGAACCATTTAGTTTTTCAAATGTGTTAGTTGCATAGCTAAGAAAATAAGGAAAATAAGACTTTTCCCCAAAATGAAGATAAATGTTGCAAAATTTTTTATGGCAATTTAGCTTTACTCTTTCTTATCCTTTGGGATTTCCTTTTACCTATGCCTAATACTTAGGATACTCCACTTAAATCAGGATGCAACCAACTCATTCACACTGAGGTCCTGGTGGCTAAGAAGCTTGAATAGTCATTAGTGTCGCATGTTTTTTCCAATGTAAATGAAAAACACATAAGCCTAAACGAGTGATTTATTTTTCCTGTCTATGAAAAGTCTATGTCTCACTGAGCAAGTGGGGTTGGATTTTTATTAATTGCTGGGGGGTAGACTATGGAGAATAGCTTTCCCTGACTTCTGAAATCATGTAGGATGTTACCTCCTATGGCTTTGGCCAGGGTCGTCATAATGCAATGGAACAAGTTATTTAAAACTGATAGTAAGGATTGGATACTATCAAGGAGAATTTCCTTTGCAAAGTATAATTATACAGTACCTTAAAATTTTCTCGAAACATAATCTTTCAAACAACCATAATAATTGCTAAGTAGAGAATATCATCCTGGTGTTCTGTATACTGTGAACAAATAATCACATTCAGAATAGCTTATTAAGTAATATTTTGCTGAATGCCCATTTCATAGACCATCCCCCAACTCTCGTTTGCAAATTATACTTAAGGTAGCCATCAAACTACAGGGGACCAACCTGGTATAATTGAGGTTAGTAGACAACAGATTAAACCAAAAACCAATTTGCCACTTGCTTGCCAGGTGACCATGGGCAAACCATTTAATCTCTCTATCCCTCAATTTCCTCATGTGTAAAATGAGACGCTAAGATGAGATCAGCAGTTTTTAATTTAAACAGCTGAATTGGTTCTTCACTCAGATTCTTACATGGAAGACCAACAGGCAGAGTCACTGTGATTACAGCAGTGGTGGGAACCCAGAGACCCTGATTCCTAACTTGGTGTCCCCACACCCACATGATACTCTACCACCTTTAGGGAGATCTAGGAGAATCTCTGTAGAAACCTGTGTCTTTCAAACTCTTTAAAAATTGGGATGGGAAATCCCCAATGTCAAATTCCACTTTTGTTTATATGTTCATGAATCTATCTATTCCTTGAGTCTAGAGGGAGATCATTTGTATCCTCTCGGTTTATAGATTATAAATCCTATTCCTTTTGTAGAATTTGTGAGTGTATCTTATTCCCTTGGGCTATCTTTGAAAGAAGGAAGAAGAATAGAGTTTCTCTTTTTCTGCTGTTAAATCAACAGTGTTTCTAGAATGAACTTCTGAGCATTATGCCTTTCCACTGTGTTGGACACACCTGGTATTAGAAACTGAGAGACTGAGCTATAAGAAGCCTCTCCAATAAATAGGTCAGAAAATCAGAGCTGATTTCCAGAGAAAATGTAATGATTCCCGTGTGTGGATAAAGCCATGTTCCCTGGAAAACTCCACCCAGAAAAGGCCTGGCCCCGAGGCAACATTTCCTGGGACGTGAACCACAAAACTGGGAGAAGTTTCAGATGACAAGAGTACTTGTGCCATCAATGAGTGCCAACACCTGGATGCACGTTCTTACTCATGTGTGAGTACCTCAGATTTCCTATTCTATCCATAAGCTTACCTTCTACTTTTCCTCAGACTAGAAAACCACTACACCCACACTGTAATTCTTTTGATACACAGTCTTCCATACCTAATAAATATAGTATCTGCCCAGGAAACCCATTTTTGGAATTTTGGGTGGTGATTATTTCAATAACAAGTTGAATACGAATGATGAAAGTTAGCTGTCAAAATTACAGTCCTTTTCCCACTCCTACCCTACCCCATATCTAGACGTGTTCATGAAGCCACGATTCCCTAGACATGAGGAAGATGCAGATTTGAATCCAAGCTGGTTGAAATGAGTGTAAATCAATCATTTAAATCCAGTTATGTTTCATCATGTGGAAACAGAAGGTCATTAGATCAGTACTCTATAAACTTCTGTTTAGAGAGAGAATTCTCCTTTCAATTTAGATTTTACATAGATCCCAATGTATAAATATAGTTAAAAGAAAAGCCACTTTGGTAAAAGGGGGCAGGAACTGTGGCCCTTCCCCTTCCAGTCACACCTCACTTGAGTTCTGAGTCACCCCCACAGAAACCAAGGGCTCTGCAGAAAATTTTTAGTAAAGTAGATTAGGAGATCTCTAACATCTTTTCTTATTGAAGTTACCACAATCCTTTTAATTTAGATGTAGATTTCCATGGTATCAGAATATATGGAGGATATATTTCTATTATAAATACTAGAAAATAGATATAATTTCTATATAATAGAAAAAGAGAAAATAATAGAAATAGAAAAAAGTTTAGACATCTATAATATAAAATAAACTTCACTAAATTATACTTTTCAAATAATACAGTTTAAATCTTGTTTTGATGGTAGTCTTAAGAAATTAAAACAATAAGTACATTGGACCTCAAAAATTATACCAGGGGTCCTTCTAGAAACAAGCTTATCCTTTGGAGTACTTTTTGGATTACTTGATTACGGAGATGACTACAGGTTTGAAATCATTCTCTTAGAGTCATATGGGTTTAAATAGGATTATCTAGAGCCATTCTTGATCTTTGAATCCTAAACAGAAATGCTATTATCTTTTTTTTCACCCCAAACTCAGATACTATATGATTTGCAACAGTTAAGATTCTGGGCTTTGAAGTCAAGTAGTTTAGGTTCATTTCTGGGTCTTAATATTATAGTTTCTCTGTGGCTCAATTTTCTCTACAATGGGTATAGTCTACATCAAATAAGGCTGCCAATGTCAAACAAATATATATAGTTTACACAAATAGGAATTATTATTTGTAAAACACTTAGATTAAAGTAAAATCTGATGAGATAATTTATTCTTTTATATATAGCAACTTAGAATATCATGCAGATGGAAAGGTAGCTACTAGCTTAGAACAGTGCTACTTGAAACTGTTAGCCATGACTTGGGCAGGTGAACTAAAACACCTTGTGATTAAATTAGAAACTAGTTTCAGAATTAGTTCCTTTGGGAAGAAAAAAAATCACAAGACTCAAACGTGTTTGAGTAAACATGGCCAAACAGTTTCATAAAAGATAAGGGTGGCAACTATAACTTCTAAGATAAATTGCAAATTTTTCAGTACACTCTGTCCAAGTATCTCTCCAGTTGTAATTATGATACTCCTCCCAGGCTAACCTGTTATCTGATGATTGTATATTTGATTTATTCTTCCGGGTTAATAATGATTCAGGTAAATGAAAAAATTTCTAGATATTTTTTCTTTCATAAAATTCAATGGACCGCTGGACTCTCTCTCACATAATAAAAATTTTTTAAATTTCATTTTAGTTACTTTGTCAACCAATATTAAAAGCAATGCTTCTTTCAGATTCAAAAGACATTACTAACTTAAAACCACATAGGAAAGAACTGAAAAGTACATGCAAATATTTAAAAACATCTTTCAATATCTTACTTGATAATTCCAGAAATTGAGATTTACTCTAGAGAATTTATGCCATTTATAGTTATATATAAATTTGCTTACTATAATTAAACTGAAACTTTCTCCAAAATGATTTATCCTTTACTTAAGCTTGGTACCATCATTAAAGAAAATAATTTGCTAATATTTGTAATAAACTTCCTAAATAGCCAAAAATTTTGGTTTATTTTTATTCTACCAAATTTTATATATTTTACACTAATTAAATCTAGAGTCGTTATTTGGAATTAACATAATTTACCATTCCCAGTAGCAATTACAATATCTTTATTTTTTAAAAATGCTTAATAAAAACATACACAAAATACACATTGCATTTAACCATGTAGACAAAGTCAGGTTCACCAAAAATTGTGCAATTCTGATAGAAAATTAAAGAAATGACTGTGTAAAGTAATAAGTAATTAACATCTGCATACTAGAGAGCATGTTGACATAAGAGTGGCAAGTCATTTATAACAACTAATCTCACTATATTGATTTTTATTTATGATGATTTTCATTCATAATTTAAATTAAAAATCATGTATAGCCTAAGTATACAATGAAAGTTTTACAATAATCAAATTGGATTGTAAATCATTTAAATATTAACAAGTAAATATTTACAAATAAGCACAGATTTTAAACATCAAGAAGTGAAATGTCATTGACCATTGCAGAAAGTTTTAATATATTTTAAACATAAAATGTAGGAAAATTGATAACTTGGAAAGCAACACAAACCTAATTTTTAAATAAAGCCCTGTGGCTTTAAGACAATAGTTACTGCTTTTTGTTGTTTTTATATAACATCTTAATAGTATTTATGTAGTAGTGTCATCTCCTATCATTGGAAGATAGAAGTCTTTTTTATTAAAAAAATATCATGTGACTTACCTTTAAAAAGGCTAAGAAGTTTTCAACCAAATGCTCCAAAATTTGAACGGACACCTTTTAGTAGAACCAAGTGTATTCTGCAGAAAAACCTCGCACTGAAGTCCTCATTACATAAAGTGTGTGAGTTTAAATATGCTTAAAAAAAAAAAAAAAAAAGACTACAACGTCAGAACCCAGTGAGTGGTTTATAGCCAGAGGAAGTGAACAAAAAAGAAACCCACACATATCACACTACTAGCATGGCCCTTAAAGGTCTATTTTTGGGGTCTGGTGAGGACCCATGACCTATATCTGAGATACTTAGCAGCCCTTTTTTTTGGCCATTTTCCCATCCAAGTAAATCAGAGGCCAGAGAGACAGAAAAAAAAGAAACTGACTTGCTGAGCTGCTTCTAATATATTCTGTTTTATTACACAATCGTTATTCCAGATGAACTGGGTCAAGGGTGGAAAGTGTAAATTGGGGAGAATGATTAGTCTCACTTCCCTGCCATGACTTAGCTTGCTAAACTCATTACATGAAGTTTAAATAAAATGCATTTTTCTATACAGCATTAATCTGAACTGTGTTGAGACTAACAATTTTGAAAACACCTGGAGACTGTCAATCAGCAAGGATGACAAACAGACTTTAAAAAAGGAAATAGCCTATTGTTCTAACTGAAAGTTCTAACTGCTTATCCTTATCTGTGAATATGACAGAAGTTTCATGAGCACATCAAAATCTTCCCGCAAAAACAAAAAAATTAAATTAAATTTCTCTTAAATTTCTTCAGCCAAAATACAACTATTAAATAACATTTAAGTACAAGTACTCTTTAGGGTGACCTTTTAATATTAAAAAATATATACTTAAGTTACTTTAAAAGAAAGTCATTTTTAAATCTAATAAAAATAGAAGGCCTTGCACTTTGGGGAAAAAAAAAGACCCTCAATATCAAGAATCCGTTCTTACAAAGGAATTCTCGGAATCAAACAGGCAAAATCAAGACCTTCAGGTTAAACTGCCATCAGACATCCCAGCTGAATAACTGCCTCCAGGTCAACCTTGAAATAAAGCAACCCAACAACAACAGGCAGAATATATTTAGTCCGTTAGATCATACTAACCCAGTCTTTATCACTGGACCGCTGTGCTGTCCTTTTGGGCATGTGGTGAATCCTTCATGTCAGCTGTGCCATACAACTGGAAAGGAATCCAAGCCCTCTTTTTCCCTCAAGCATTGCTTTCTTTTTCCAGGGCATTTTTCCTGACACATTTATTTAAAAATTAATAAGTTATAAAATCCCTTAGATAGATTGGGATTATTTTTCAACTTTCAGGCCATTTAATTAGGATCAAGTAGAAATGGCCTTGTGCAATCTCATTATGATTTATGCTTTTCATTTTAAAAGAATGACTTACAGAGATTTCAGGAATCTTAAAAAGATGACTCCCTTGTAACTGTGACATTTTATCATTGTTATATTAGTAAAAAGCTAGTATGAAAGCTAATTTAATAAATATTTTAAGAATATCTATTTTATTATATTTAAGCTGCTTTGATATATCTTCTTCTCAACCTTAATTCTCACCTACACACACACCACAATAACACAATTCATAAATGGCTCACCAGCACAGGAGTTCAGATAGGACCTATTTTAAAGAGCATGTTTTAAACATATTGAAATGCTGGTTAAATTATAGTGAAAATATGAAGACTATTAGAGAAAGATATTTCAGAAAAAAATACAGGCAAAATCGATGCCTAAGTTGACACTGAATTTACTTGGATCACTATTTAATCAGTAGCCTAATACCATCCAGTCCTGGCTGTGTCTGGAGAGGAAAATGTCACTCTCTCCCCTGAGCAGTCCAGAGAATCATATCGACATTCCTGGAGGCTGCTGCTTGGCGTTCAGTCCCACAGACAACAGCTCCAGAGGAGCTCAACACACAAGACCCGGAAAGCCCACAGCCAAGTAAAACCTGCACCCATTTCTTTAGATTTTGAGGAAAATACACACCTTGAACAATAAGACAGAAAAATGCACCCACTTCAGAGTAAAGAATGTTGGGGTTTTCATTTTTAAAAGATTGTGTACCCAAAATATCGTGAAGGGATGTGTTTTAGAGGAGGGTATACCTTGCCTGATGGAAATCCACGATAGCACTAGATAAATGCAGGAGAATGAAGGAGACAGTGTTCGCTATCCTAAAGTCAGCTCAGGCACAGCTCCTCGGGAACTTTTTTTTTTTTTTTTTGGAATCAGACATAAGTGAATCCTGATGTTACCAGGCACTAGTTATATTGTCCGGGGTTATGAGTTAAATAACTTACTCTTATCTTCTTAATCAAAACATGGGGAAAACTGACTGAGAAGGTGATAACAAGAACTAAATGAGGCAAAGTGTATGCCACACTGTCAGGGGGCTGCCTTACGAGGCCCTGAAAGGTGCTTCCTTCCCACGCGCCCCTCCCCTCTCTCCCTTCCCTGCTTTGTTGTCTGCAGATTACATAGCACCATCAGACGTACATTTGACTTATATTTTTGTCCTGCTGCTGCCTCTGCTGGAATGTTGGCTCCACGAGGGGGAGACACTTGTCTGTTTAGTTCACTGATGAATCCCCAGAGCACAGACCAGGCTCATAGCTGGTACTTAGTTGACTGAATGGAAACACACAATGATAATCATAACCATAATATTTTGAAAAGAGTGAGGATGACCAGAAATCAGAGGATATTATGCTGCCTATTCATACCACGATTGTGCGATGGTTTGATTGGGATGAAGAGCATCTGATGTGGAAGTGAATGGACTTGAGTTTGGACTTGGAATTCATCACTTCCTAGAGTGTGTGACTTGTTGCTAACTACTTTACCTCCCTTAGTCAGAGTGGAAATATCTCCCTCTCAGAGTTGTGAAGATTGAGAGTGATAATATAAAGGACTTAGTGCACAGCCTGACACATAGTATTTGTTTAATAAATAATTGCTATGGTGATCATTGGCTATTAAGCAAATTTTTATTTTAGGGAATTTATTAAAGTAATATGGACAAGTAAGAAATATTGAAAATTATCGAAAAGTATAAAATAAGAAATGTCTTTCTGGGGCTGGCCTGGTGGTGCAGCGGTTTAGTGTGCTTTGGCAGCCCGGGATTCGGATCCCTGGCGCCCACCAACGCACTGCTTGTCAGCCATGCCAAGGGGGCGTCCCATATTAAGTGGAGGAAGATGGGCACGGATGTTAGCCCAGGGCCAGTCTTCCTCAGCAAAAAGAGGAGGATTGGCAACAGATGTTAGCTCAGGGCTGGTCTTCCTCACAAAAAATAAATAGTATTGTCGTCGTTTTTTTTTTAAAAAGAAATGTCTTTCAACCCCCAATTCTATTCCTCAGAAGTAACCAATGTTAGGTATGTTCCCACACCCCCAGCAATTTTATGAATTTAAAACCATATACATATGTATATGTGATAATACACACACTGAATCATACTTTCTGCAACTTGCCTCGTCTCATGTTATGTGCTGTGGAGATATTCTCAGATCATGGATAGAGTTAACTCTTTCTTTTTCCATTATTGAAAAATATTCCATGATAAATGATGTATTGTCTTTTAAATGACCGGTCTCCTATTGAATGATTATTTTTTTTGTTGTTTCTAGTTATTTGATCTTACAAAAACAATCCTAAAACTTCATGTACATATAATTTTGTTTACCTGTGCTAGGACACCAGTAAACAACAGAAAGTGTAATTTCTGGGTCAAAACCGCACACTTTTACTTTTGGTAGGGAGAGTTTTACCAAATTTCTGTTCATACATGTACACAACAATGTGTGAGAATGCATGTCTCCATATATCACTCACACTGGTTTATACCTAACTTTAAGTTTTTAACAAATACTTTTTTTATTGGTAAATATTTGACTGAATGAAGTTTGATCTGTTTTCTTAAGTATATTAGCCATTTGTATTTTAAAATATTTGTGATAATATCCTTGTTCTTTTTTTCTACAGATTTGTCTTTTCCTTATTAATTGGTGAGGAAATAGCCAGTCTTCTGACATTTGACAATTTTTAAAAGTTTTTGACTGTTTTTAACTTTATTTTTATTGTATTTTTAAATTAGCAAAAATTTCAATTTTTATGCCATTAACTTTCACAGTAATTTCCTTTTAAGTATTGTGTCATGTTTTGAAAGACCTCTCCACTTCAAGAATATGAAAAATAATCACCTTTCTTCTAGCATTTGTATGGTTTCTAAAAATCCTTTATAACAGCGTTTTTAGATAGGCTGATTCATGGAATTGAACACGTGATGTAAAAGAGGAAGAGTAATGTAAGTTGAGTAACAAATATTGCATCATATTTGAGAAGCAGATGACAAACACATTGTAAGAGTTCTAGAAAAGGGATCACATGACCCAGCTCTGATCACAGCTTTATTAACAATAGGCTTTGTGAACTGGGAACACTCAGTCGCTGTGTCCCTGATTTCCTTTCTTCTCAAAGAGGATAACTATATTGTCTACCTAGACCCTCAAGCTGAACATCAAATCAGATGGCAGATTTAAATTTAAAAATGTAAACCTGTACGCAGCTTCCACATAGTAGATAAAATTTTGTAAGTAATTCATTTCTTTTCTTACAGTTCAGCAAATGAAAAGAAGAATTTTACTATAATATGCATTGCAATTCTAGAGTGTATGGGTAAGCAAAGACATAAATAAATGATGATGATACAGTGACAGAGTTAACATGTATTGGGGGCTTACTATCTGCCAGTTGTAGAACTAATTATTTCACGTGTTGCCTCGTTGACCTGTCATACCACCACACTAGGCTGTGTAGATAAGTAGCTGAGGTCACACAGCTAATACTTGCCAAAAAAACAATGAAAACCCAGATAGACTGACTGAAGAGCCTACACTCTTTTCTGAAAAGAAATTCTTGATTAATACCTAATTTCACATATTCTTTTCAACACGTTTGTAGAAACTGAATTTTAAGTAACCTGATACTACATTGAGAGGAAAATGAAATCTAAACACAATAAACAAGGAATGAGCAGTGAACATATTCTATATGTGACAATAACAATTATTTTGAGATTAAATAAATAAAATCCATTCTAAAGGCCTGTAAACCTTCTCAAAACATTAGCTACTGGTGTAAAACTGTAAGGTAAAATTTGTTTTATCACATTAGTCCTTGGGGATAACTAACCACGGAGACTTTATGCACACACATATATTTATGCATATGTACATACACACGATTATATTTGTGTGTATATATTGAGGAACATATCTACTTTTCCAGTTGCTGCCTTGTTCATTTCTAGAAGTATCAAACCAATGGCACGTTCTACCCTGCTTTATATGGTGAGGAGGGGCTTTGTATGCAGGAATAATAAACAAAACGAATATATGTGTACATAATTAAGAGATTATTAAATGCGCAAGACCTAACAGTATAATGTAATGCCAGTGAAAGCTTGAGAGACTAAAATGGAGGTTTCTAATATCACCTTTAAAAGAAAATTTCAAGAACATTATTTAAGATAAAATGTAGAATATTAGGGTAGTTGCCACTTAAACCACATGGTCTAATGAATTGAAACACAGGATGAAAGCAAACATACTGCATTAAAAATATAAAAACATGCTTACCCATATGTTTACTAGAAGCCATGGCAGGAGCTGTGTGTGAGAGAGAGGAGGGAGTGCAGCTGTGATCTGATGGCACGCATGTGGGCAGGGCCAGATCAATATGTAAATTTCATAGGCTATCTAAAAATGTTGGCAGACCTAATCTTTACTTAAACAGTTTTCAAAGCTGACTTAACTCTCTAAGCAGAAGAAAAAAAATCAACATTTGAATGATACTAAGGAACATAAGAAAATGTTATAACCAGTATAGTTGTCAGGGTAATTTGTACTCACACAGGAGATGGGAAATTACTAGGGGGAAAAAAACCAGAAATATTCAAGTAAAATAACTAGGCTTCAAAGCGTAGTGTCTTGAAACAGTAGGAAAAAAATAACAAAAACAAACATTTAGTTAATGAACACCGAATAAAAAAGGGTTGAAAAAAAATTATGCTCCTCATGAATTTGAAATTTCACAGAGCAGAAACATAGAAAATTCATTGAATTGAAGGTACAACAAATTTTAGTGTTGAAAAATGTAGAGATAATCCTTAAACAGGGGTCTTAAAAATTAAATAAAATAATTTTAAGAAGGGTTAGAGAAATCAATTTACATTTGCATTGGCTCATGGCTCGATCAAAACGATGTGCCTTAAAATACTAAAATATCAGGTTTTTAATTTCTTTAAACACCATTTAAAATTGAAGAGTATATTAAAACAGAAAAATTTATATAAAGAAATCAGATGGATAATGAGACAAAGTAATTTTGTTCTATTTAATAAATAGACATACTAACTGCAATGGCAAGTCTGTCTTTTTAAAATATATCCGATAAAAATTCCAGAAGTAAAAATTTTCCTGGAATTGTTATGGATCATTTAAATAGCGTTCTTTATATCGTATTTCCATGAGTATATTCTAAAAATCATAAACATTAGAATCCAGACAGAATAAAAAGTGGGAGACTACTACTCTACAATGCATAAGACAGATATCATAGAAATTCACAATAATTCTAAAATACCAAAGCCCTGCAAGTGTCCTGAATGTGTCTCTGTGATAGCTGGTTATCTGCTTGAATGAAATAAATTACAACTTGTTGGGAGTAGAGTAAAACCCTCCCTTTGGAATCTCCACACTTAAATTGTGAATAATAGAGAAAGTGACTTACCTATTAAACTTTGAGCCCTGAGGCTTTAGTAGCAGCATTCAAGTTTGCTTCCCCTTTGGGGTCAGTGACAATGAACTTGTCATTGTTAAGCAATTTACCTTGGTTAAGTAGAGAGAGAGATTCCACCCTTTCTAACTGCAGTAGGTATGTTTAGGGAGTATTAACCCCGTCTTTATGCAAGTGTCTGTTATCCTCATTGTTCTCCAATAAGCGACCAAGGACTCAAAACAGGTTTATTGTGACCATCGCCTTTCAGGTTTCTGAATGTCAATCTCCTCTTTTGTTCTGGCATTGTGATTTAAGTAAACAATAGCAGGTATGGAATCTGAATTGCTACGGAATGTCACCCTTAAAGTGACTCTACTAGTTCTGTTAGTTTTGCACTGGTCCTTTAGTACATCTATTCTCTGAGACTCCGTAGGATATGACTGTTTTCTTGGCTTTTGGGGCCCAAGGTTTCTCAGTTATGGTATTTACGTAAGCAAACTGTGCCACTCCACAGAGCCTCTGGTTCCTGAGAAAGATACAAATGTGAATGGAGATGTTCATGTTGTAAACCTGAGTACGTTTCAGTGTACCCTGTAATAGTCCTTTTGTTAACAACACTGTGCTTTCCCGTCCGGAGTGGATACGCTGAGAATATCATTGTTTTCCCAAGCTGCAGGTACAAGGAGAAGCGTCCTCCATGTATTCCAAAGACTAAAAACATTTTCTGGACGTGATCCAAAATCGTTGCTAGGCCTGTTTTTCCTCTCCTTTTCTAAAACTCTTCAGGGAAAACTGGATAATCACAGTAGGTAGGAGGAGAGAGGGCTACAGTGAGTAAAATTTGGAGGTGAAATTAAGTCCATAAAAACATGGAAACCACAGCATTTCACGCAACTCAAAATTAAAAACCATTAAACATTTCTCATGTTAGAAAGAAGCGTGTTCCAAAATATTGTTTTTATAATAAGTTTCAGTATGTGACTTCTCTCTTTCACAAGCTTCTCGGTTTTAATGTTTCCTTCTTTTCTCCTTTGGTTATCCTACATTTATCTGTTCTAGTGATTTTTATTTGACTATTTGACATCTATTTTTATCTTTCTAATATACTTTCAAAATGATACATGGTTTTAGGCATGTGAATTTGGAATTGTATCCAAATTAACTTATTGCAGTTGTACTTACAAAAGCACAGCTATCTTTACATTAGCTTCATTTGGTCTTTCGCTCCTTTTATGAATATGCTCACATTACCCATTTAGCAGATATTTCTGTCTTGAAAGGCATCCAGACTCCAATGGCCATTCAATACACAATCATGGGTTTCCAAATATTATCAAACAATATTTTAGTCAAAACTGAACCTTATTCTGCCACTTATTCTTTTTTGTGTGTGAGGAAGACCAGCCCTGAGCTAACATCCGTTGCCAATCCTTCTCTTTTTTGCTGAGGAAGACTGGCCCTGGGCTAACATCCGTGCCCATCTTCCTCTACTTTATATGTGGGACGCCACCACAGCATGGATTGACAAGCCGTGCATCTGTCCGTGCCCAGGATCAGAACCCGTGAACCAGGCTGCCAAAGCAGAGCACGTGAACCCAACTGCCACACCACCGGGCTGGCCCCCTGCCACTTATTCTTTTACCCTTGTATTTATTATCCTACATAGTAGAGAATATTTAAATTCCTCTAACTTTGAAACTCAAAAATTGAAGATTAAATTAAATTTGTGCTATTTACTAAACTTTCTCTGGCTTATCTGCCATGTCATTTAGGTTAGAGAAAAAAAATACTGTGGTGATTTAATTTTTAAGTCTTTTGGTGCAAATTAATTACTTGGAAAGCCTTTTCTATGATAAAAGATTCTACCACTGCATATGTCACTTTTTCAGACAAGCTTTATTCAGTCCTAGGTGAATAAAACTTAAACTGAGAATAGACAAGTTCTGTTTTTAAAAAATTCTAATATGTGAGTGTTAAAGACAAGTTTTAGGGGATTGGCTTTAATTTTTAGTTAAAGATGAAACATAATGAATAAATCTGACTAACTTCAGCCATTTCTATTGACTAAATCATAATCTTTCAGGGATACTTCAATATGCTTAAGAATTGCCCAGAGAAAAGAAAGACAGTAATGTTTCAAGAACTTGACATCCTCAGGTCCTTAGTGAATCCTGTGTAGTGAGGAGCAGCTTGTGTTCCAGAAGCCAGGAGCAGCTGACTTCGCTCTCAGAGATGCCCTTCAATATTGAATTCAGAAGGAAAGCTTCAAAAGCTGCCTCCATATTTTGATTTATAATACATGCATTAACATGGTGTTGCCTCTAAAAAATGCCAATGTTCTGTTTAATATTTTCCTTTATTTAATAGGGAGTGTCCTAAGAACATGTGTTTTCCCTCAAGACTCACAAAAGCTCTGCTCCTTTGTTCAGCATTGGTGGGACTCGATCTTTCAACTATCATCTCTCCCCTCCCCATCCTCTATGAATAAGAATAAGGGAACAGGTACCCATGCTGCTGGGGGCCATCTTAGAACCTCAAGGAAAGTCAACTTGGGTCAGCGCCCACACCCGAATAAAGGGAAGAGCAGAGAGAGTTAAGAAGAGCCAGCAGTTTAATCCAACTCTGCCTGAAGAGTCCTAACTCTGGAGTTTACAATTATGAGGGCCCCCAAAAATCCCTGTATGGATTCTGCTAGTCTGAGTTGAAAGCGCCCAAACTGATACCCTGAGATTCTAGATAAAACATAGACTTTAGATCACATGTATTTTAAACAACTGAAACATCTAACCAAAGTTTTAGCTCATTGAGTGTGGTCAAGAAACATGACTTAACCAGTAGGCCTCTAAAAAGCAAATCCCTGCAATATGGTTTTCTACACTACGTGCAACAAACAAATATTAATATTAAGCATATATAAAATAGCACGACTATATTTTACTCATCTATATATCTCCAGACACTTTAGTGTCCTACTCATAGAAAGTGTTACAAAACAGCTCAATTCATCATTTATTTGTTCATTCACGAGTTGCAAGGGAGTAGGTCCCAATGACACTCCATATGATGTACTCAAGGGGAACTGTGTTGGTGGTGTTTACTATTATATCCCAGATTTTAAAATAGTTCCTGACACCTATAGGTGCTCAAATATTCATTGAATAGATGCTTAAAGAAACTATGCTATAGGTATCAGAGCATAGATCAAAAAGAGACATGTGTATGGTAAATAATTTGGTAGGAAAGGAGGTACGTTTTCTTTTCCTAGTTATCTGATATCAAGTTTAAAAGGACTGGTTATTTTCCAGATGTATATTTTTTATATTTAGTCCAGGCATGTAATGGAATAAAGAACAGATGTAGTCTGCTTTAAGCAAAAATCTGAATATGGATCAATAATCTGATTCTTCCACATTAGAGAATATTCTTATGAAGGGCTTTACTTCTTCCATTCCAGATATTTTGTAACTGCAATACAAGGATGAATGCCATGCTCCTACACAATAAGCTTTTCCCAAACATTTTGAACAATCTAATATACAAATTGTGTTTATGAGTCCATTGCCAGGAATAGACATATTGATTAAAATGAAGTTTTCTAAAACTTATTAAAATAATTCAATCACACCAAAAACTGTGATTAAATGTTAAATGTAGATCATTAGTAAGTAGTTATATTGGGGGATTTTGGGGGCCTATTAAAAATTCTTTCCAAGTCTCCTGAATATGATATTCTACCATCTAATTTTTCACATGCCAATCTACTATCTCCTCATAGACCAACATGTATAATCCCTCGCTAATAGTTTGACTCCTTTGGGTTGTTAGTGGATTCGTTCCGGACTGCTCATTTATTTTTTTAAAAAACAGTGGGCCTTTATCTGACAACAAAATGCATCTGTGGAGGGTGCCAGTGTGGCCTGGTCATTGGAGCCCTAAACAGAGACCCCTGGGAATTGGCTTTTCTGTTCTGACAGCAGTTAATTCAAGAAACATGACTAAAGTTCTGCCTTTGTACTTGTTTCCATCTGTGAGATAAGACATGTTATCATTAACATGGGCATTGCCCTGTTGAACTGACATACCATACTAGAGGATGCAAAAAGAAAATGAATAAAGCATAAAGAAAAATTTAAAATATTGCCAATTGTATCATTGTCCCATGAAAACCTGAGTCAGCCTGATTCTTTTACTATCAAGAGAAACTTTAAAATGATGACGTCTTAAATATCAAAACAAAATGCACAAATGCCAAAACCCAGGAGAAAAGGACAGTAAATAGAACTTCTAGCAGGCCTGTCTCAGGAGAGGTTACTGGCTCTCCCTCTGCTATTGACTATGATAAATACACCAAAGTTGGAATCAATAGGGGATAAGATAAATACAATGCCTACATATGAAGAGGTACAAAGAAGATTACAGTTTATACATAGCATGAATATGTAAAAAAAATAGAGGCATTATTAAAATCTGAAAACATGCCTAAAATCAGAAACGGCAAAGTAGTTGAGAATGTCCCGTCGGGTGCAAAATACCCAAGGATGAGAATAGGTCCCCTACTGCCTTTCCCATTATTGCAAAAATGTGCTTTACAAATAAAATAATTTTCTAATACATTTGTGTATCAGATTACATGGTATATTCCTTAAGGCATAAGATTTTAATGAGAAATAATATGGTAACACATTTATTATATTCATATGCAAACAAGGAGTTAATAATGTAAAAGGAAAAAATTAAAACATACATAACATATATAGATAAAATTAAAGATTATTTGGATAGAACTATTTATAGAAGTCAAATTTACAGAGCTTTTTCATTATTATATAAATTACATACTATACTGGTCTTGCTTTCTCGTGCTTTTAATTTAATGCAGATCATATATACATAAGCAAGCTTATGCAATGGAATAGTAACCAGGAGCCATAATAAATTTGAAATAACTAAAATTACATAGTGAATTTAAGCTCAATTTTCATGTAGTTGCTATGATAAACTATAAATTACTATTTTCAAAATTTGGTAAATTGTAATATTACTTAGTTTGATTTTATAAATAATAAAAAAATACTGAAATGATAGAAGAGCTTATCCGAACATTGTTACCAGCAAAATATGGAGATTTGGCACAGCTAAGTTAGTTTTGCATTCACTGTAAATTGGGTTGCCATAGCAAGCCCATAGTCGCTGAGTTTCTAAGCAACCTAAGACTCTACAGATTGCAGAATCTTAGGAGTCCACTGATCTTTCGTCATCCCTAAGGAGAAATATGAAAACGTGTGGTACCAAAATTAATGGAGGATTCCTTGGTTACTCAGCAGACCAGTGACCCTTACAAACTGCTCCCTGTATTGATATCCATTTAATGTACTAAATAAAAATATTTGTACTGGGGAATTAATTGATTTCTCAAAGTGCTAAGTAGATAAAATTAGGTACAGAAAATGGCCAGTACCTAGCATGTGTTGGGCAAATATTTGTTGAATGAATAAATAAGATGCAAAACATAATCCAGCTCTCTAAAGACAAAGTCATTTACATAATGCTGGCATTCATAGGGTCCGTGCCTTTTAATATAAAAATATATCTGTTTAGTAGCATTACTATACAGCATGTCATTTCAACTTCTTTTGTTTTCTAGTTATTTACCCTTAGGTAACATACATTATTGTAAATCAGTTGTTGCTTGTGATCTTATATTGAAATCTTAGGCTTGTCTAGAATGCTTAAATAACAATATTAACTACCCAAATGTCAAATAGAATTGTACAGGTCTGAGGTGCAAGCAAGGTTATGAATTATTTCTTGGATGAGCTTGTATCAACATTTCCTATCCTTGTCTATGCTAAATATTTTCTTCAGTCCTCCTTCTGCCCACTGAGGCAAACCACTGCCTCCTGTGCTCTCTTTTAATTCACAAGGCTCAGTTTCCAACTAATCAAGACAATCATGATGAAATAAAGTTAAGGCATACAAATATTGTTTGTCCTACAGAACATTGTATCACAATGCAGGTCAAAATAAAATGTCATTAATAGAAGTGATTACACGTGACCAATGATTGTGCCTGGAATCTGTAAAACTTTGCCTAATTCTGGTACCTGGGTTTCTATGCCTCCCATTGTCATTCTATGTAGCTAGCTCTTAAAATGAAAAACATTGTAGGAATGATTTGCAGATCAAAAACTGGCTTTAATATAATGATAATTTTTTAACATCACTTCCTATATTCTGTTAGCTGTTGCATCAAAGATTCAGTAGCCCAACTCAGGTACACAATATGACGACTGAGGGTAAAATAAAGTTACAGTCCCCTCTCAGACCTGTTAACTAGAGCCACTCCAGGAATGCCAGTAGAAACTGCCTATGACCTCTCCTGATTACTGTTGACTGTAAGAAGTGGGGAAGGATAGTTTCTTCTCTCTCCAAGACTGGGAAGACAACCACTCTGCCTTACAATCTTAATATGAGAGAGTGCAAAACTTACATAATGATATTCATTATAATCGAATTTTCAGGTAGAAAGTGACCATCTACAATTTAACAGCCTTCCTGAGTATATATATTCTTAACAATAAAAGATAGGTGCACATGAATTTGCCCTTTTAATATGTTGTTCTGTTAAGATAGTCCTCCATTGCTGCAAGTAAAGAAGCATATTTATGTCGGCGGGTTTGGATAATTTCAAATATTTTGGAAGGTCCTCTTATCCCTGAGTATTGTAGTTATTACCGACAAGATCAAAGTAAAGTGACTACACCTTGCCAACTCTTTCTACTTACTTTTAGATACAACTTCTTACTAAAAGCTTGGGACAGGGTACCTGAGTGTCTATAATATCTCAGATACTCCACTCCCTGAGAGAAGAGAAAAATTCAAGTATAGCTTAAACTGGACAAGATCAAAGCAAAAATCAGACCAAAGAGATTTTAGTATTGCAGGCACCAGTCTTGAGTCCTACGTTGTTAGGCTAGATAACGTCACAGTGATTACATAGGAGTAATTACCAATCAGAAGTCCGATGAAAAAGTGCGAGGCCACCAATGTTAACGCACTTTCAGAATGCTGGTTGGAAGAGAGCGGCATGAACACTGATGACTCTGGTTGTGTTTGCCCCAAGTACTGGGTCAACTCACGGCTGTACATCTGTCAGCCCCACCTCCACATCTCCAAGAATGGCTGTGGAATTTTGACTGACACTCCAGTCAGGCAGTGGGATTCCTAAACCAAAGTAAACCCTGCAGCCAGTGTTTGCCAACCTCTCCAGCTTGAAAACAAGCTGTTCTTCACTCTGGTTTTTTCCTTAAAAAAAAAAAAAGAAACAATTACTCTGTGACGTTTAAAAGAACACAGAGGCAGCTCCCTCTCCAGGGATATCCCTACTTATTTTCTCACAGCAATTCCCTTGACTCCTTTCATCCTGTGTCTTCGTTATAGGAGTTCACAGTCCTCCTAGGAGCCACATAACAACGTGCACACTGGTCTTTAGGATAAGAAACAAAGCATCGATGAATAGTCTAGTTTGTGGAAAGCTGGAGATGAGAGCAGCATTGGACAGGCCTTGGCAAAATGAACAAGTTCAGGTTTACAATAGTTATGACGTTCTTTTGCCTTACAAGAGAACTAAGATAGCAATATTTGGTGGATATACTATATATATGCAATTCATAAGAATAAAAATAATTAAAATAACACAAAAATAAAAACTCTAAAATCAAGCCATTGCGGTATATGCTAAATTAGACAAAAATATATGATTTTTCCTATATCACTTTAAGGCAATAAATGAATCCTTATATGCAATGTTTATCATGTGGCCACTATGTGCCCAGAACACTACCACAGAGAGGAAGAAAGCATGACCCCTATGTGAGGTCTTCTGTAATGTACTTCAAATATTTCCATATAATGTGTGGGTAGTGAGTACTTTCAATCCGCCTTCTCAAAGTGGGCAGCTACCCTAGTTGTGAACATTCGTTCTAGAGCTGTTTACTTAGCATGTAATCAATGTCCATAATTTAGTTATCTCCTAAAAGCTGGAAATTTGCATAATAAATGTAACAATGAGGTTTTCACTGGTGAAATCAAATTGTTTCAAAGATTTATGAATTGGCTGGAAACCTTACTGGCTAACTCCCTGCCCTTACATCACAGGCTATAAAAACCTGCCGAGCCCAGTTGCCTAAGGCTCAGTTCCTAAATGGCCTATTGTCTATCTCTTGATTTCAGGGCATTCCTGGTTGCCTGAATGTGACTGAATGGTTAGCTGAATTCGTGGTTTGCATGTTAAGTGTGTGTCTCTGATGAACCTTCTCTGCAAGAACTGTGGGACACCTGTAAGGACAGAGAGCGGGGACTTCGCAGAGCACCTGAAACAGGTTGGGTTCCTGCTTGCTACTCAACTGTTTTGGTCAGAAGCCAGTCTGAGAAGGCTGTCACTGTACCTGTTTTGGGGAGGGGATCAATAGCTCTCCCTGTTATTCATTGAAGGCTACCAATATTTATTAAGATAACCCAATAACAGTGTGTGCCCAAACTGGCTTGGCGAGTTTAGCAAAACTTAGCTTCAAAATCTCCCATTCTAGAGATGGAGCCTACACACAGAGGACAATTCTCTGTAAAGATTCTAGGGTAGAAGATCACTAAGTCTCCCAAGCTCACAGGACATCTTCATCTACTCAGATATAAATAGCTGTGACTCTTAGTTCAAAGACCTCTCACCCACTTCTGTGTATGACACATTTTTTTTCTCTCTCGTTCATGACCTTCATATTGCAGAAGCTGAAGGAATCTGAGGATTCATCTAGTCAGATCATTTAACAGATGAGGTCTGAGACCCAGGGAGCTGGAGATGCTTGTTCTACATTGCCCTAAGGGTTATTAAAAAACAAAAGCGAGAAACCCTTAACTAGAATATTGCTTTCTTTTTTTCATGTTTCCATTTTTCTCCAGTTTTTGTCTCTTTCACATATCTTCTCCCAGGTTCTGGTCTAGTTTTGCTCAAGTGTTGCTTTAATTTTTTGTATATGTCGTTATTCTTCTTTGTTCTTCTTCAGCAATGCTAGTCAACTTGATATTAAGTTCCTGGATAATTGGAATAATTTACACCTCCTTTTGACTCCCATACACTGTACCCTGCTACTAGAGTGAAGTTAATTTTTTAAAACTATTCTGGTTCCAGTGCTCTTTTGACTTTTCATTTTAAATATTTTTCAAATTTTTATTTAAATTATTAAATATAAAAATAAAATATTTCTATTTTGTATATTCTATTTCATCCCCCTCATGTGGGACAACTTGAAAAGTTCTGGGAGAGGATAAAGAAGAGGATAATTGTTTTTTAACATATTACCATGGGTCAGGGGTCACACTAAACGCTTCCATGAGTCATTATTTAAATCTACAAAAATTCTATAATTAGGTATTGTTAGCCACATTTTTACACAGAAGGTAACTGACACGGAAAATTAAGTAGATTCTGAGATTTCCTGCATTAGTATGAAATAGGTGACCTTGAGTTTGTGCATCCAGGTGACAAGTAATATCAAAGGTTAGTAGGAAGCCACAAAGACACATGGATAAGTACAAGCACTTTCTTGCCCAAATCTAAATCCTTACCTTTTGTCAACAGAAATCTCTCAGCAGATGTGTTTTGCTATGCTACTTTGATGCTTTAGTATTATTTTCATTACTTTTATATACAGATAATAGTGAAAACAAATTTATTCACACAATTATTTAATAAACTGTCCCTCCTTGGCACTGAATATTTCTGGGTCTAGAGATTATGAAAATAAATAAAACACTATCTTCATGGAATGATGCTTAGACAGACACAGAAAAATTATTATAAAATAGTACAATAGGGGGTGCAATGGAAGGTTTATGGTCAGTGGAGGACCTATAGAGGGAGGAGGGGTTCACAGAGGAACCAGTATTCCAGCTCCTTCCTCAAGGCTGAGTCAGAGACTAATTACCATGTATTGGCCAATACAGAAAAGGGGTAAAGGCAGAGGATATTTCTCATCTTTAGAAAGATATAGCAATTTCTACTAGAAGCCACTGATTCCTAGGAAGAAAGTATAAAATGTTGTGGCGAGGTCAAAATAGATAAGGTTAGAGAAAATTCATTTCAAATTAATTGAGTGCCTGCTATGTTCGCACACTGTTGGGGGAAAAAAATGTAGTTTCCCCTTAGAATTCAAAAGCAATTCATATTAAACTGCCAAAAGTTATCTTTGCGTGCATAAAAAAGCACAAGAACTAAAAATTCTGCTTCAAAGCACAAAAGTTTTACTTAATGCTGAAAAAAGAAGAAAACCATACTGGATGCATTTTACAAATATCTGTGTTATTTGGCACTATTATAGATAAAGGCTCGTTTAAATTTAGAAAATGAGGGCAAATATGTTGACTGTTATAAAAACATACGAATTTAATTTGAAAATAATGAAGACAAAAAGTAAAGGTGTATGTACAACTTTGAAGGCACTTTAATGATTTTTAAATGTAAAACTAGTCAGACTACATATATAAAAAGGTAAGTATTTATGACAGTTACAGATGTATTTGTTGTATTAAGTAATGGAAATCTTTAAAAGATCTTAGTATACTTGTACGTCTCTTACTAGAATAAAGCATATCATCTTACTGTGAATGCGATGCGATTAGAGAAAGCAAACATTCATATTCGGACCTAAGGAAACAAGAAATCTCGGGTTGTATAAATACTAATTCACAATAAGATGGAAACAATGCATTTTTATTTAAAGAAATTAAATGCAGGGGAAAATTAATTTCTATTTGAAAGCACAGAAGAAAATATTTTTAAATGTTTTTTGTTCTTCTATCATTTCTTATATTTGTTCTTCTATTTTTCACCACAAAACATCTTAAAATATGGATAGCCTATAATGTACCACTGTGTTATGTAAGTTGGTTTTTTAGAAGTACTACTGATCTTCCTCTCATCTCTCTTATTCCCCTCGCTTTAAAAGTCTTTTGACAATCCCAGATCACTCATTTTAGAATGCACTCCACAAGAACCACCCAAATATCATGATTTCTGTCATATTCATTTCCAGGCTCTACTAACCTGACCAGACGCAGAAGCAACATGAGTGAGGACAGCGCTCTCTCCGTGTGTAACCCTTGCTCTGAGGATCAGGCAGTGTGTCCTGGAGTCTGTCCCTCTTCCCGGTTGCTCAACTGGATTAGGTAATTAGCAGCAGACTCCTGCCCTCCCCTGTCACATAGGTAACTCCCAAAGTCCCTGGGGGCAGGAGCCAGACTCCTCTTTCCCTGAACTTTACTGTTAACTTTAAACCCACGAATAAATGTTCAGATATATGGGCAACCTCCTAGAATGAGACAACTGGGCAAATAATTATTCAAATATAATTGTAAATACCACCCAAATGGTATCTTGTGCCCCTTCCTCCTTCAGGCTAAATACATCCAAAGCTATTTCTGGTGAGTACTTTTAAAAGTCATTGTGCTTATCTCCAGAATCTGACCGGAGGGCAGGTGACATAGTTTTGTTGTGTGTTGATTGACTTTCAAAATAATTACATCACCATTTTCATTCCTTGTAATATCACCTTGTATTTAATTTGTGAAATGATAATCTTATCAGAAGCACATTTTTTGAAAAACCCAAATTGTGTCATGTTATACTAATGGCTAACACTGAGGGTGCTTACTATAGGCCAGACACCATTCCAAGAACTTTATAGGGATCATCCAAATTAACCTTCCTAAAACCATCGGAGGAAAGTATCATGATTTTCCCAATACTACAAATGGCAACAGAACCAAAGTACTGAGAGGTAAGAGGACTGAGAGGGTCAGTAACCTGCTGAGGTCAAAGAGTGCTGAGCTATGGTTGTATCAGCTAGGACGCTTCTGTCTGCAAGTAACAGAATCCCCCCCAAAAAAGTAGCTCAAAATATGGGGGGACATTTATGGACTTGTCAAATAATACATGTCAGGAAATAATTATCAGTTTCCAAAATGCTCACTTTTCTCCAAAGCAGCCATTTTAAAATACCGGGCTGTCATACCATCTCGATAACACAATTTGCTCAAATTGCATATGCATGTGTATGTATACACAACTAACTCAAAATAAAGACCACAGAAATGCCACAGGATCTCCCATCACCTAGACGAGTACATCTCTTTAAAGGGAGAAAATGTTACATGTTAAGTTTTCAAAATCAAATCAAAGTTCAAAATAAAAATCAAGTACAAGTTTCCATCACCCCAGGAAACAGAATTATCTATCCTGACAGAGAATGGGCAATACAGAAGTAACGGATCTGAAAGAAAGAAAAGCTCTCATGGTAACCTGGAAAGGCTTTTCCATTTGTTTTCGCAGGAAAGAACTATTACAGTTGGAAACTTTGGGAACAGCTGTATATTGCTGAAATGGAAATGAGTCTCACAGTCACAAACTCAGGTGTGCAAAAATGGAATTCTATTTTTCTAAATTTCATTTTTACCTCCACCCTCCATTCTGTCTGATCCAGTATATTTCACATAGTCACTTTTAAAAAACTTTCCATATTTGATATTTCTCAGTCATTTCAGGTTTAAAACATCTGTTACATTTTCCTCAGCAGGTATCCTGTTCAGAGGAGGAGATGCGAACACAGAGCATGCCCTCTGAACTCCTGGCTATGGCTTTCCCTTGTTTTGGCTGTGAGCACTTTGCGGATGATGGCTCTCTTTTTCTCAGTTTCTTACACAACCTTCTAGGGCCTTGAGCATAGTTCAAGGGTCCAAGGGACTCCATGAATCTGCTTCTAAACATGGCTGCTGTGGGGGATCAGAATTGGCCACCTCAATACGTCTATTTTCTCTAAAGGAGGCTTTGACACCCCCCCCTCCCCCACCCCTGCCGACTGTCTGAGGATTTGGGATGGAAGGCCTGTCCCTGGGACGGGCCATCAGCTGGATAACTCTGGATATTGATAGACTGGGAGGGTCTTCGCTCTGCCCAACCTTATCACAGTTCTGTTTACCAGATATTTACATTTGTAAGGGAAATCTCCATTTGTAAAGGTATCTCCTTCTATGTACTGGGAAGAGGGGCAGATGACCTCATCTCTAGAAACTTGTCAGTGTGGAAGGTGAGGCCTTAAAATCTGCATAATAACCTTACTGTGCTTTTCTGGTCATCTCCCATAACCGACCCAACCCCCAATATCCTGGTTTGTCTATTTAAGAGAACCTCCGCCATTTTGTCGAGAAATACTCCGTTTCCCTGAGTCTCTCCCACGTACACGTTATAAAGCTTTGTTTGATTTTCTCCTGCTATTCGGCCTCATGTCAATGTAATTTGTAGCCCAGCCAGAAAGGACCCAGAGTGGGTAGAGGATCCTCTTCCTCCCCTTCACTGCCTACATACCACACACAGCCCGTGATACTCCCAGTGCCATGACTGATGCAGTGTTTTCTCAGGCTTATTCTCTCTGAGCAACACCTCTGCTCTGAGATCCTCACATCTGCCTGTGGGTGGGAGAGGAGAAAGCTTGCCTTCAGTAAGGAGTCTGCAGCAGGGCGGATCACAGGAGCAGTCTGGGATTCATTCCCATCTAAGCTCCGTGTTCCCACTTCTACCCAAGCTCATGGTTCTCTCATCTATTTTGGTGTGGTGTTGAGAACAGCTGTTTCAGGTTGATCATAACTACCTTCCAAATCTTTATTAGAACTGAATAGTAACATAATGTCAGTTCCTTATCTCTGCTAAAAGTCCTTCCTTAATTTGCAGCTTCATATCTTGCAATCTGAAAGGAAAATGAAGAGGCGGGAGGGACAAAACCATGGGGATTAATACCTCACAGTATCATTTTATCATATTGGAAAAACTGTAAGTTGTGGGAAACTGACACATGATAGAAGTTTAGCTAAGAGAGAGACCAATGGGGACCAAAGTCCTAAGAATATGTTCACAGAACTCTTAGATCCTTAATCTTCCCTAGAAGATTAGCTGAATATAAATAAGTAGAAGGAAGTGGGGTTCTCAGCAAATAAAATTAGGTAATTACATAAAGCATTTAGCCTTGTAATTGGTATGGCTGAGAAAGGCAAGTGAACTACCTAAGCCTGATTTGACAAGACGGTTCATGTCCACTGGTGGAGGGAAGTGTATCTAGACCAGGTCACAGGAGACTTAAATGTCTAACCATAATCTGGCAGAGATGATTAAAGAAGGGAATGACAAGACAATTTTAAGGTTTAAAATCTTGACCAATACCTCTGGTTAAATGTGCACATTGAATCCATTTTCACTTGCACCTGAAATCTCATGAAAGTGAAGTGACAGAATTTACAAAATAGAATTTACAAAAACGTGAACAGATGTGTTCAGCCCAAAGATTTAGATGAGAGAGGTCAGAAAACAAGCCAACATTTAGAAAGCAAATGGACTACTGATAATCACCCTAAAGTGTCAGATTCTAAACATCTAAGCCTAGAGCAGAAAGCCAATGAGAAGCAAAAACAATGCCAAATAATCCCAGACAGAGTCATGAATTAGTGTGGGGTGCCGTGGAAAGCAGGGTCTAACTTGGCTGAATATCTGTAGAAGTACTGAACCCTAGGTCTTCTCCCCATGGACTCTACACAGCCTGCCCACTCTCCTTCCTACCTTGTCAACAGGTGGGGTGTTCCCTCTTTGGAAACAGTGAGCAAAGAACTCTGGACATAAGAACAGAAGCCCCAGATAGGGGCATGGGGGAGATCAATCCTGAAATAAGGTTAAGTCCACATACCGATTCCTTTTTCACTGCCACTTCCAGAACTCCAGAAAGCAAGAGATTATAGGATTCCTTTCTGGGGGGACTGACTGGTGTAAGGAAAAACCACTTTTTAGTGGTGGTGGGGCAGTGGGGGAGGACAACGAAATGGCCAGGACCTTATCAGATCCCTCTAGAGCAGTACGGTCCAATAGAAGTAGAACATGAGCCTTGTGCTATGTATACTTTTGAAATGTCCAGTAACCACATTAAAAGTATAAATAAGTGATGTTAATTTAATATTGTATATTCTTTACAATTAATATACAATTATTAATAAGATATTTTAGTTTTTTTGGTACCAGGTCTTAGAAGTCTGGTTTTTATTTTACTCTTGTAGCACATCTCAATTTGGACTAACAACCTTTCACCTGTGGTTGGTGGCTACCGTATTGGACAATGCAGCTCTGGAATGAGATCTGTGTTTATTGGCCACAATTTTAAATATAAATGGACAATCACCAGACATTGGAGGAACACCTCTGAGATCCAGGACAAGATTTATAAACAAATAAGCAAACAGGATGAACATAAGAAAAGGGAATAAAAAACACTAAATATTTTTGTGATTAATGTCTTCGGAGAACTAAGAGAAGATATTGCATCACGAAACTAGCGAACAGAAAACTATGAAATCATAAAAAGCAGAGAAATAAAAGGCAGCTATCTGGAAACTTTAAACAATGAGTGTAGAAATCACACAGTCAACAGAGCAGTTGGAACACCAGAGTAGCAGCACTGGAGAACAGAGTCGTCGTCACAGCAACATCAGAACAGTGGAAAAGATCCAACATTCAGATGATGGGATTGCCAGAGAAAACAAAATTAAGCCAGAAACAAAACGGGGAAATAAGATAGAATGGAATCTAGGGCACAAACCTCCAGAGTGTAAGAAGCCACCAGCTACAGCACAATGGATTAAAAGGGCCACAGGCCATGGCCTTCCTGCCTGTCTTCACAATGTTGCAGCATCTCAAGAATAAACAGATCTTGGGAGTAATGTCACATACAAATCAGAAAGACAACAGACTTTGATAGCAACACTGGGAATTAGGTCAAATGATCCATCTTTTCAAAAATCTGAGGGAAAATGAATTCCAACTGTTATTCTATGTGCACACAAATTTTCAAGAATGAGGAAAAAGACATTTTAATATATGCAAGGTCCCAAATGTTACTTCTCTTTTACCCTTTCTTAAGGAGCTCAAGGAACTCTCAGGATATAAACTCCACCAAAACAAGGGAGTAAACCAAAAGACCAGAAGACAGAGGACTGAGGAAATAGTTGATATGGTAACAGAGAGACAAAAGGAATTTCCAGGAGGAAGTTAAAGGAAGTTTCAGGGTAAGAAGTATGTCACAGGCATTAAAAAAAAACAAAAACAAAAAAAACAGTTAATATTGGATCAGGTCAGAGGATTTAAGGATGCAGTTATCATCCCGAGGAAAAAGTTAAATTGTATCAGAAAGAAAGCACTCACTATATGCTTCTTGGCTCTGCTGCTCAAAAGATTTATAATAATAGTGTAAACAGTAAATAATATGAAAAATGAACTACATTAACTGGGTTGAAAGAAGGGAAGAATGTACGTGGAGGTGGTGGGTGGAGTGTGGCACTGTAAAAGCTAGCTCCTTCTCTTCCACGGGAGAAAATCAAAGGCTAATGTGTAAAACAAAACTTTTTTTTTTTTTAAATCAAGGAATAGCACTATAAGTATGTTATCTAGAAATCACTCAGTGTTTTCTCCTGGAAAGAAACATGGGGAATGGGAGAAGCAGGGGAAAATAGGGCAATTTCTTTTTTTTTTTTTTCTTTAAGCTTTAAAATACTACTTGACTTTCTTCAATAACATTTGATAATCAAATACATTTTTAAACAAAATTATATTTCAATTGAGCTGTGCTCAATAACTGCTTACCAATCCTTTACTTTTTTTCAAAATGACTCTTTTTACTCGTGACTTTTACCTTCCCTCTCTTGGTTCTGCTGTCGCTTATTTTCTTAAGAATTTCCCTGGAAACCTATTTTCTCAGGACGCAGCTTTATTTTCTACTTTACCAAAAAGATTGAGGCCATCCACTGCATAGTTTCAACATCTCTACAAAAATACAGTACCTGTTTCACCCAGATACTAAAATCCCTCACCTGGAATCCTTAGCTCTTGTAAAGGTATTCTCATGCATGGGTGGTTGTTCAAATTGATGTTTCTGGGAGGGGATGGGTGCTAGAAATTTCTATAACTGCCATTTTGATGACATCATTTCTGTTTAGTCTAAAAATTTTATTGAAGTCTGCACAAACCGTTGCTATATAATTCTGTACATGAGAAAATCAACACACAATAATTTAGTTCTTTGTTTGGAATTTGACCAAGATATTATAGCCAACTGCTTACCAGCTCCCAGTCACCTACCCTGTAAATCTAGAACACTTTCCCCTGTTAAAATTATCTTCACTTGTCAATAATTTTAAAAACATACTTGGGAAACTTTAGTGTAACAGAATATACAAAAGAAAGAAAATAAGGCATAGATTCAGATAACAGATGATCATGTAAACTTAGATTGGAAGATTCTTTCTAGATTATTTGGTACAACTTCATCATTTTAGCTAAGAAGCAGAGATATGACATTAAAAGTTACCTTCTCATTGTCACAGATAGTAAGAGAACAGGGACCACATTCATATCTTCTGATTCTAAAATCTGAAAGGGATATTAAGAATCATTTAATCTAAACAATTTATTTTTCAGATGTGGAAACAGAGCTCCAAATTGTTCATGTACAGTTCGGCTTTTAACATCTTATCCATAAGATAATTTTGCACCCATTTTACAGAGGGGGAAACTGAGACACTGAGAGGTTACATAATTTATTTGAGGTCACAAAACTAACATGTAGCACTTGAATTTAAATTTATCCATTGCCAGATAGCCTATAATTTTTACACTTGGGAACTACTATCAGGGAAAACTGCAAGAGTTTCCATGAAACTTTGTCCCTAAGCTTTTTTGGGAGAAATAATAAAGAGTAGAAGTAAAGACAATTCCAACCTTTGGGCTAAAAGGGAGGAAAGGTGTTCAGGAATTCATTTAAACACTTCCCGACCATTGACAAGATCCAGACTTGGAGCGTGGCACTGAGATACAAAGATGAATAAAATATGGTTTTTAATAGATTGTGGTTTTGTTGAGAGGATGTAGACTATAAAATAATGGAAGAGCTTCAGGGGATAAACAGACATTTTCTAATCACACAAGAAAGAGAAAGGTCAGAGGAATTGTATATTCGAAAAACCACAAAAATTGTTCTTAGGGAAGTAGCAAAAAGCAAGATCAGATTTTCAAGGCCCTAGCATGATACTCTAAGAAGCTTGAGCTTTATTCTGTGAGCAGAATAGAACCATTAAGTAATTGTAAGTAGAGGAAGTGACAGGGTAAGAGTTTTTACTTGTAAATGGTCATATTAAAAGCAATAAATTGGAATGACAGTCCAGACAGAAGACTAATAAAATGCTAAACAGACACAAGGCTCTAGACTAAGACTTGTACTCAGTCTAGTGAGGAGGAGACTCACTCTAGACAGAGTTTGGATGAGTGGGAAGGTAGCTGCTGTTCGTGGTGGCAGCCTTGGCAAAGAGGCTGTACAACTGAGAAGGAAGCCCCAAGAGTCGTTGTCAGGAGTGGGAGAAATACTCGTGCTAAGGTTTTTTGATGGCACTCTGGAGCATAACAGCAGGGGTGGAAAGAGAAGTCAGGAAAACTGGGTAAGAACTGAAACAACAATTCCAACAAAAGCAGAGACAAAACACTAAAGGCCTAGGAACCGAGTGACTTAGCACTCCTTTTATACTGGTTGTGACTGAAGTGACAAATATAAAGCTAACAAATAGCAGAGCAGATAACAAAAGCACCCACCGACTTCAGGTGATCTTGGGAAGTATTTTCTTTCCTAATGTCTCATTTTTCCCACTTCACATCCAGGCTGCGGTTTGGCTCCCAAGGTAGTACAGAATCAGGGTAGCACTTCAGCTTTATGGGGGTTGGGGGGACAAATGTAGGGATAAGGGTGGGAAACAAAGGTCAAAAGACAGAGGGGTCTGCTGCAAAAGGGCATGGACCAATAAGCAGAAGACATTGATCATTTGATTTACTTCGTCTCAGTCAGTAACCAGACTCAGTTAAAGAAGGACCTTTTCAGGAAGAAGCAATGAATAAAATGATTATATGAACCTACTTTTTGGTGAACATACTTATCTTGTTTGTCCTGTGGGTATGATACCAGCTCAAGACAAGGTTGACATAAGGGAAGCCATATTGTAGAAAAGAAACCCTACCGTAACTTTGAATGACCTCTAACTAGCCCAGCTGGATATGCACCCTCCAGGAGATCTAACTGCTCCGTAGATCTTACGACTCCTGCTTGTGCATGTACCTCCCAGCTGTGATAAAATGATAACTTTGTTCTTTTGAGTTCCTTAGGAATGTGATGACCCCCGAACAGAGAGTCTATGCTGATAGCCATCATCAGTGACAACTGAAAGATCTGGGTATAAGGCGTTGCTCCAGTCTCTGATGCATATCCAGTGAAACAAAAGACTATCAGAAACTGAGAACAGATGGATGCCCAATCCTGAGACTAGATATCTGCCTCCCCTACCCAGAGACCATCTCCCTCATATAACTGGCCTGTAATCTTTGTTCTGGAAGCTGGTTCTTTTGGGCATGAGTCAGCCATCTTCCCCCTTGGTAGCAAGCTGTAATAAAAAGTCTTTTCTCTCCTACCACCTTGCCTCTTGACTATTAGCATGCCTTGCGGCAGGCAGATGAACCCCTTTTTGGGTGGTAACAAGTATATAAAATGTAAATGCATTATGACAATTTAAAGAAGTATAGGACAAAAAGAGAAAGAAAATCTAAGCCTAAAGACAGTGGAAAACAAGGAGACTCTCCAAGAAATAATCTGGGTAGTTTTTGCCGTTAAAAACAATCACCACTCTTTCCCCCATGGCTGATATGCTCTGGAGAAACAAGAACTAGATGTAAGCAAACAAGAGAAGCTGCGATTTTATTCTGGTATAAATTATACAATAACTATCTTAAGAGTAACTGTGATGTGTAAAAAGTTTGTGGAAACACACCGAGTGCAGGAATATTTCAGGTAAGAAAACTGATTGATCCTAATCTTCTTTTATTTACCCTTTGAATAGGTACCTGCTGCTAAACCGGGCACACAAAATACTCCTTTTGACCAGCACAAAAAGCAGTTAATAAGGATTCATCTGTAGCAAACTTCCAGACAGTACGATTAAAGAACATACACGTCTAAAAGTACATTATACAAATTTGGCCCTACATAAAATAGAGAAGAATGGACCCCAAGAGTGCTATTTCCCAAATAATTAATGGATATTTTTATATTTATTGATATTATTCCCCTTTTATTACTGTTAACTAGGAATTAAATCAGTTATAAGGATCCTACTGTCATTTACCTATTGAACCCTTCTGATGAACGGTTCCAAAGTGCTGCCATTGGTTGCAGCAGACTCGAATAAACCCACATCACCAAGGTGCATGGCAGCCATCCTGTAATCTTTAGAAAGATTTAAACCTTGTCATTTGATTAAAAGTTAAAATGCTTAACTGAAATTTTAACATCTCAATTTCAGTTTCCTGTTTGGTAAATTATTATTTCTGGCTCACATAGAACAGAGTTACATCTTTCTTGTAACTCTGGAAAGTTACAAGATGAAACTTTATAAGATGAAACTTCTGGAAAGTTACAAGATGGAAAGGAAAGATGAAATAGAATTATGATAAAGGGTAAACCTTCAGAAAAAAGTGAAAAATGAGCATCTTTGTTTAGATTGTATCTTCAAGAGTAACTTAAGACAAACTCTATAAAGTTCAACTAAAACAGCTTTTCTTTATTAACAAGATAATGTGACAAATAAAGCAGAGATGGAGAACAAATCACTAGGTCTTTTGCCTTGCCTTTATTATATTTTAAGACCAATCAAAAATAGAAAACACTCCAAGGTGGAGAAACTTAATCTTACATATAGGACTGACAGCTTGAATTTATTATGCAGCTCATGTTTAAAAACATAAATGTATAAATCAAAGAAAGTGGTATATCTAACAATATTCCAAATGTCCTGAATATTATGGCAAGATCTTTTTTCCATGTATGATTTATGGAATTAAGCTTCATTTATAGCCTTATCTCATTTCCTCCTCTCCACCCTGCACCCAACCCCACACCACTTCCTTGACAGACTTATAACAAGTCACAAAGCAAATTATAGGCATAGGACATTTGTCAATGTTTCTACTCATTTTAAATCCAGACATTGAAATATTGAATATTATTCAATCATGAACTTGAATTACTTACTAGATGTTCTTTTCTTTAAGCAAAACTTATGATAATGCTAGTCTACTGTGCAAAAGGAAAAGTAAGATTATCTCATTTATTTTAGGAGGCATCTAGAATATCTAAATAGAAAGTTTGGCATATATATTTTTAACTGCATTTGTATAATTTCAATTTAGATGGATGTTTCCAGAAATATGTTAATTTACAATAATTCCCAACTCCAAAACTCTACAATCTCTGATCATTAATCTATTTATTTACAAAGAAGGACTCCTTAATTTCTTCATAAGTAACTTTTACTAAGTAAAATTAAAATTTAATTCCATTTATTTCATGTCTGCTAATGGTATACATTTAATTTAAATAGCAAATTAGTTTTTATGATATAAGCACAAAGAAACTAATTAATTCCCTAAACAATATGTGCATGTTATAGTTATTACATACAGACTGATCTCTTCTTGTGGTTCTTATTGATCAAATTGTTAGCATAAGAGGAATAAAACTTTGTATTAAAATACCCAATGTGTTGAGCATACCATAGGGCTTAGGGAGGGAATTACAGAGAAACTTTATTAGAATCTTATCACCAAAGTAGTGAAAAGTAGATTTCACAAAAGTAGGTTTAATGACTTGAAATAGCAAAGAACTTTGTCAGGAGAAAGAGAAAAGAGCCCTGACATCCAGCAGCTGGCCTGGCGCTATCTGTTAGGTCTCGTTTCTGGACACTGGCCTGGCACTCACAGCCTGGCCTTGGTATTCTCCTGCTGAGCAGAAACAAACTCACAGAACATCAGCTTCAGATAAGGCCACTCTGTGATCATGATAGATCAAGACAAAAACAAGACACTCCGTAATCATGTCTGAATACAAACCGATTTGGAACACTGTCTGAGCTGCAGATACCACACATCCCCCTTTCCCAGCTGATATGAGTCACAGGTGCTTCTTTACCATTTGCAGCCTCAGCCAGTCTCATCTTCTCTCCTCCTAGATAAGATTTATTAAGACAGTCATAAAATTACCCTGCTTCCCAATAACATCCAATTCAGGGCAGAGCTCTGCTTCCTTAGACCTTCTCCCAATCACCCAACCAAAGTCCAGATTCTATTAGAGATTCTTAACACCTTGTTGCTGAGTCACCCTCAGTTCCCTGTGGTACACCTCTCCCTCTGCAATGAGTAATGAACTCACCTTGTTTAACTACAGGTGTGTTCCTGCTGGTCTTTGGCTGAAGGGCAGTGACAGTAAGAAGGCATTTACAAAGCTTGGCTCCTCACGCCAGTGTTATCAGGATGCTCTGACTTATTTGGTAGCACAATCACCCTGAATTTTGGAGAAGACTAAATGGACCTTCAAAGAAGGAAAATTAGAAGATGCCATAGTGATGAGGAACAGGAGAGATTATTAAGGGTATGCAAAATGACATTGGACAAAGATTTTGAGGTTAGAGCAGCTGTGTCAAATGTGGAATAAAAGAACATGCCAAGATGAGGGACACAAGCCAGGGCACAGGGAGGGACACATCCCCAGCTGAAGGACCATGAAACACCAAAGAGCTTTAGAATCCCACTTCCAAAGAAACTAGAGGAGAATTTTAAGTCTGTATCTCTGAACCCTCACTAAGGGGAAGTCCAAGCCACTACACTGAAGATATACTATTCTTATATCTACAAAAGAGGACATAAGAATAGCATAATATAATTAGGGAATCAATAACCCTCCCAGTTAAGGGCTATGGAGGTAATAAATAGTAGGTGAATTTTGAGTAACTTCTTAGAAAGGATTAAGACAAAGTCTGTATTTAGAAGGGATTAAAATTTTGGGTAATCAGTGAGAATTACAGGGTAAGAGTATAGACTAGGAAAACAATGAGTGATGATGATGCTGCTGCTGAAGATAATTACAACAATACAATAACGTGAATTTCTTAACAGCAGGCATTATGAGTACTGAGTTAAACATTTTGGATTATCTTCATATGCACCACTGTCTTAAATCTCATCTGATTTATCAGCTGTTTAAACTGAGCTGAGCTGCGTGCTATGAGATAGTACTTCTCTCTCCCCGGTTTCCAGCACTCACTCACTAGTCCTTGTTTTCCAAAAGAAGGAAGGATTTAAAAGTAGATCAGACTCTGGGCTCAGCTCACCTATCATAGTGCATGTCCTTCCCTAATCTTATCCTGCCCTCAACCCTTTACCTACATAGCAAGCACCTGCTGGGTGGTCATGCCTGCAACCTGAAGCGAGTTCTGATCTGGCTCCCCTCACCACCAGAACACAACCCAGAAGACATGCAAATTACAGCTCCAGTCTTTTTGCAATTTTTTTTTTTTTACCAGTTCTAATACTGGATCATTTCCTCTATCAAACTCTTTCTCATTCTTGAAATGTTCAGATTACTTTTTAAAAAAAATTGTTTTATTGAGGTCATATTGGTTTATAACATTGTGTAAATTTCAGGTGTACATAATTATATGTTTCTGTATAGACTGCATCGTGTTCACCACCAATAGTCTCAGATTACTTTTGAAATTACTTTCCTATCATAGTTTGAATCATTAACTTTGTTTTTTGTTTATTCATGCTTTTATTTCCCAGGGACACTGGCAAATGTGTCCTTAATCTGTAGCCCTTGCAAGAGTCAAATAAAACACATTCCTTAAGTATTCTTAGCCTAGACTTCTAATTAGGATAAAATGGGAGAAGTAACAAAACAAAAACCTGAAAGTTCCCCTCAAGTAGCTCACAGTGAGGCTAGGAAGATAGACTCGTAAACACACAGTTACAGTACATTGTGACACCTACACCCAGGTGGGGAGAAGAATCGTGGGTTAGGGAAGGGCGTCAAAGGACAGTTGATGGAGGAAGTGACACCTTCCTTGAGAGTTATAGAATACAAGGCCAGGTGAAGAAGGTGAGAGAGGGTAAATTGTTCAAAGGCCTTCCTCCAAAATATAGATCCATAAGAAAACATACAACTGGGGAAATACAGATATTTTGGTCAGGCTTTGGTACAATGTATGAGTTTTGGAAAAACAAGACAGGATATTGGAGAGGTGAGCACAAATGACACTGTGAAACCCTAATATAATGCATAATATACCAAAGAGGTTTGTGCCTGAATGCCTAGGAATCCATTCTCAGGAATTTATCTTGAAAGCAGTGTGGAGATACTCAACGATTTTAGGGAAGGAGTACATGATAAAATTTGAGTTTATGAAGATGGCTCTGGCACAACGTGGAGAATGGATTGAAGGGAAGGCCAGAGGAAGTCTTTTGAAATAATCTACGCAGGAAATGACACGGTCTGAATTAAGGCAGTGGCTGGGGAGGAAAAAGTTGGGGAAGACTCCAGAAATATTTAATAGAGATAGATAGGGAGATATTCAGCAGGCATCATGAATAGCTAAACCCTGGTGAGTAATTAGCTAGGTAGAGGGGGGAAAAATCAAGAATGAGTCCTGGGTTTCAGGCTTGAGTAACAAGTTGAAAGAAAAGAATGGAAAGGAAATAATAGGACTAGATTTGGGGTGCGATGAGATTAGTTCTATCAGGTATTTTAACTCACTAGTTGCAAGATCCTGGGCCAGTTTCTTAATCTGAGTCTGTGTACTCATTCTTAAAATGAGGATAACATTACCCATTTTAAAATTATTGTAAGAATAATATTTAACCTTTCTACAACATTTATCACATGCAAAGCACTTGCATAAGTATTTTACATAGAGTAACACTCTCATTTTGAACAATTGGCCTGCGAGGTAGGCACTTTTATTATCCCTATTTTACAGATGAGGAAGCAGAGACACAGAGAGGTTTACTAATTTGTTCAAGGTCACAGAGCTGGGAAGTGGCAGATCCAAGTTTCAAACCTTTTCAATCTGGCTGTAGAGAGTGTGCCTCAGCCAATAATTTACAATGCCTCTCATTAAATACTAGGCATTTTGCATAATTATTATCAGAGTGCCTGGCAGGCACTGGTAGGTTATAATTATTATCATTTAACCCATCCATTTGTTCAAACAGTATTTGCAGAGCACATGTATGTGCATACATTCTACTGAACACTGGGATAGATTCAAGCATAGTAAGAGTCATCTATTTTGGGTTGTTTACAATTTAATTTTGAACATAAAATGCACATCATGAATCAGAACACAATGACAAAAGAGGCTAGATACTTTCAGCTTAAGATGTAGAGCACCCACGTCTAGAACTTGATCAGAAGGTACATAGATATGTGAGTCTGAAACTCAGGGAAGAGATTGGGGCTATGAAATGTAGATTTGGGTCTCTTCAACATGTAGATTATACACGAAACCATAAAAATAGATAAGATCACTGAGTAGCTGTTGATGGAGAGGGGGAGCCTAGAAAACTGCAGAAAGAGAAGTGGGACTGACAGCCTAATTGTGAGGCGGGGCTCTAAAAGCTCGCTTACCTTCATGGGCCTTAGAGTCCTCACATGTGAAAACTAGTGGGCCTTGGTTTAAGAGTGTGCTAGAACTATTGCCACTTCTAACGTTTGCAGCTTTGGCTGTGAACAAATGAGAACATTCAGAGAGCTGCTGAAAGTTGACTTTCAGCCTTAAACCTCAGGAAAAAGCCAAGCTTCATAGCTGTTGCTTTGCCATGGTAGATAATTATTAAGTAGTTTTCTTTTCACAAAAGAGCATTCAGATAGTTTCAATTGCTTTTATTTATTCTACAGGATTTCAGCTTTAGAAATACCCACGCTGTTACTATGTACAGAAGCTCTACATGGGATATCTTAGAAAACAAAATGGCATCTTCAATACTCAGGACGAATATTAATGCCGTAGAGAAGATAAGGGAAATAGTTATAGTAAGCTCCCTTTCTGTTTGCCTCTTCATACTAGGATTTACTTTTTTCCTTGCCTAATCCTGTTTTTCCTGACTTGATGTGGTAAAATACAGAATTTTACTGAACTGTTGTAACAGGACTGCAGTATAAGTTTGCAATACACTGAGGTTTGGAAGACTGAAGATGAAGAAACTTTTAAGAGGCTCTGAGTGAGGTCATGGTGCAACTCTGACCAAGGGATTGAGGAAGAAGAGAGACGATGACTGCGCCTCCACCACCAGCTGGCCACTGCCTCCACCCTGGGAGGGTTCTGGGTGTGTGTGACTAGGCTAGCAAAGGAAAACTACTGTACATGCTGTGGTTTCCCATAAAGTGAGAAGTGGAGAAATCACAATCTCTTCCTGGAGGCAAGGTTAGCAAACCTCAAGGATGGCCAGTGGACCCAGAGTGGAACTGACTAAGAGTTTTTCTCCAGCTTTTTCCAAAACTTGGTACATGTAGTGAAGACATCTAAGAGGCTGAACACAGAAGCCATCACATCTCAGCTTTGCACGCAGACTGGGGAAAAGGACTAAGACTTCAGTGTATTAGGTGAATGAGCTTCGTGGACTCGACTCACAGAGAAAATATTAGTGCCTGGGAGTTTACATACTTAGTGTAGTATGAATTATAGAATATTTCTTTACTAAATTTTATAATTAATTTTTAATAGATGATCTGCTGTATATTATAACCCCCCCCCCACACACACACACACAAACTCAAACGTGCTGGGAAGGGCAGGGGTGGTGCTAAGTGGTAACATGCCATGAAGCTGCCTACCTGCGGATTTCTCAACAAAAAACTGCACAAATCTATGTGTAACTTTACGGTAGAGATGTATGTCTATTTGAACATTTAGAAAGGAGTACTAAGTATAACAATTAAACTAACTGAAGAAACAGAATTTTTGTTTAAATTATTAAAACTTCTTAAAACTCTAATCATAGTCCTTAGCAGAAGGGGAACATTTTGGGTTAGAAAAGAGTTAGACATAATATTTTTGAATAAATTCATAAAATCTGTCTATGGAGTGCTCACTATGTGTCAGGCACTGGGCATCGCCGATACTTAGTTACAGATGACCCCGGCGTTCATGGAGCCTATGGCCCAGTGGGAGGTGCAGACTCTGCACAACAGCAAAGGTCTATGAGCAGTGCCCCTATCACTGTACATCCCTCTCATCACAGCCCGTGTCCTCCTGCATTGTCATTGCCTGTGGCATCTGCTTAGATGCAACTTTTGACCAAGCAGCTCTTAAAAGGATGGGGCTCACAGAAATTGAGGTCTGCCCCCCAAGAGACCAAGGTAAAGTTTAGATTAGTGTTTTTTTGCCATTTCAGACAAAACAGTTCAACAAGAATTAAATTTAGGAAGCTATCAAACCTAAGGCTTGGAGTGTATACTGCAGTTATGTTATTTTATTCTGGAAGGCTTTCCATGTTGTATGTTAGTTACTTAGAATTTTCAGAGTAAATTATGCATTTGAAAAGGCAACCGCAAGGAGCTAAGAGTGGGCAAGGGAAGCAACCCTGCCCAGTCCCTTCCTTCTACTCCTCCTGAGAATGAAACGTTAAGACACTTGTTTGGGTTTTTTTCTTCAGGAGATTGATGGTTCATTAAGGGGTCTGTTTGTGTGCAGTGGGGGGGAAAGTGTCCACAAAATTCAACCTCTGTCTTCATCACTTACTAAGTTTTTTTTTCTAACTTTCGTCAAAAAATTTCGTTCCATATAAACAGAATTTAGAACCACCACCTGAAAAAAGATCCTGGATCTTTATAAACATCCAGCACAATATTGTTTCTAACAATGTTCTCTAGAGCCTACAACAGTGTCTGACACGGTAAGTGCTCATAAATATTTTTTAACAAATGTGTCAATGAATAAGTGAATCTGAAAGACAGTGACTCCATCGTGTATTCAACCAAAATAGGTTCTGGCTGTCTTAGACTTTAGTCTTAAAGTGGGAAGACTTGTTGAAAATATCCTGCTTGCTTACTAAAAGTTTATAGCTTTTCTAAAAAGATATTGTGTTTAGAGTCCATGCTATGAGACCACCGTACTGAGTAAACTAACTTTTATTACTTCATTTTTAAAACTTCCTAGAATGAGATACAAGAGGGACACCTTACAATGGCAACTGTTACATTTCAAATAAAATAATAAAGTTCTCGAACAGAGCAAAATGAGCCTCCAAATGAATTTCGATTAGACTGTTCCTGATTTTTAAAACCATGACATGACTACTAACATCCTTTTTGATTTCCTAAAAATTAAAATGGGAGAAATGTAAGATTTATATTTGGAAGATTTAATGAGAAAAAACAACATTAATTAAGGAATGAAACTAATAGTTTTTTTAATAAAAAAAAATAACTGTCCTTATTCCACTTTTCAACTTCCCAAGCACTGAGGGGTGAACAATGCTTTTCTATTTGAGCACATTCTGGAACCTTGGAGAGTGCAGCCAAGCTTCTGCTATGTCCCCTCTGTAATGCTTGCCAATTTTCTGTCATTTCCTCCTTCAGATGACAGTGTTTGTGTGACAAAGGTCTCTGGGTATATTTCAAAACATCTTCAACTATTTAACAGAGCACCACCCAGCACCTACTTAGAAGTGTTATTTATCTTCCAAACGGCCAAATTTGTCAGAAGACACAAAGCAGAATTTACCTTACCCTTCTCCATAAAGACTGCCTAGAGAGATCCTTGTGGAATCAATAGCATACTAATCGTCCTTTGTAAAAGAAGAGTTTCCAGTGACTTAGCCAATTTCTGTACTTCGACATACAACACACCAAACAGTAAAACTATTTACTAACCTATACTTCTTTTTATATCTGTGTACTTATGCTAGTTTTAGACCATTTTCTTTTCCTGACAAGCAATTCTCTGTGGTGGAGAGAATCACTCTGAAGTAGGCACTATTTAGGATAACCTGATATGATGAAAACACATTCACCCCTCCTCATTCCAGATTACTCCTTTTAGGTTGTAGGAAAGTGGTGACACACTTTAGAATTTTCATCCCAAAAGCAATCAAAAACATAAACAACTGACCAATAAAAAACATTTTCCCTTTTTCATTTTAGTCTTTTTTAATTTCAAAATTTTGTGAATTGTTTTCAAGGAATTTAACTGTGGAGCTTAGTTTATAAATACTAAGATTAAATTCCTTAATTAGTAATCTTATTCAGCAATTTGTGCCAAAAGCAAAATTAGCCAACAGCAACACATTATTACGCATTTCTTCACTCTAAGAAAAACATATTCTTCCATTTAACTGGCCCACTCTGCAGTCTTATATGGTCTTAGCCACTGATTTGTTAGCACTTTAAAGGCTTTTTTTCCTTCTTTTTTTGGCCTAACAATGATTCTCCTGAGTTCAGGAGCTTACCTTTTATCCCAGGTGAAAATTGTTCTATTATCCTCAGGTGTTTGCTTTCTTAAACTCTCAACACATTTGATTGCAAAGTTGTCATTGTCCTTTACAAAAGGATCCAATTCCAAATAATTAGTGTTTGTGTTGTACATCGTCTGAAAATATTTCTCCTTTCCCCTTGTCAGGATTACAGGAGTCTCATACATTGCCCCACAAATCCCACTCTCATTATTTAGTTAGGTAAACCTGAGAACAAGACAGTTGCCTATTTCTCTTCATCTGATCCAGATCCCACCTGAGTTCTGAGTTCTCTCCCAGGAAGTGAACAAGAAGTTAACAATTTTGTAAGTATCGGCCCAGAACGCTTTCCCCAGAATTCAGCACAGCTCCAAACAGCCATTCTCCAAAGAATAAAAGGAAGTGATCATCTTTAAAGGTGAAGAAGCCTGTCTGATTCATTCCCAGGCTTTGTAGAATGACTGCAGTGTCAGAGAGAACTGCTTTTTTTTTGTATCAGCATTAAGTTTTGTCTGTAAATAAGTATATCCTTAAGTTTCCTTTCTGCATACATGACTAACATTCTTTGCAGTGATTCCTGGTCTTATATAGCCAAATTATCAAACACACTGTGTAACAAAAAGTCTGCTTTGTAACACAATCCCCTCCCCTCAAAATAAGGTATCTGGGGCTCACGGTCAATACAGTTTCTGTGATCAGTAATGACCAATAAGTTAACGTATGGAAAGATTTGTCTTCTTCTTTCCTTATAGCAGTCAGCTTGTTAAGAAAATGGGGTCTTTAAAATTATTTCTTAAATATACTTGTCAGTCTTGACAATACACCAAAAAACATTTTCAGAGTCCCAGGAACAAAAGTCATTCAACTTCTAGTTTCACTAAAAAAATTGTTTTTTCAATTTGGAAGAGAAAAATTGAATTGGTCAGATTTTTAGTGTCTCTTTTTCAAAAGAGTAATATTTTTAAAAGCCTATAAGAAGGTAAACAAATTTAAATAAGAAATCAATCTAGATTAGGACATTCCAGATCAATGTAGAGAATCTGAAGGAATAAAAATTTCCACCGAAATTATACTTTTGGAAATAATTAGATGTTTAAATTTTCTGACACTTTCTAAACAAAAGGCATGAAAATGTGTCAATGTAAATTTCATAGGATGAATTTAGAGACTAGTGGAAATGTAAAACTTAAGTGTTGTCTATTTCTTCCTTCACTTGAAAAATTCTAAATCTGTTAAAAGAAGTATCATAGGCTAAATTATTACACCAGATAGTGCTTTTCTTAAAGAGTTAAAAATAATAGCAATTATTACTTACTAGATGATAGTCTAACCACTACAAAGAAATTTATGGCCATACTCCTGAACAAAAATAATTCTGCTCACCAACTTTTGGAGGCGCTTGCTTGCCCAGATATCTGTAGGATCTTGAGACTGACTTCAGAGGGATGATTGTAGGAGGAGACACAGAAAATAAACACATGATTTCTGTAGCACAGCAGCTGGGAACTCAGAAACGAGGCACGGGGTCTCAACCACTCACGTGCCTTTAAGGTTGTCCTGACATCTGAAAGACATTGACATCCTGAGCCTTCCAGCACTGTGGACGCATGCCCAACACAAGATAAATATAGATCCCTGACACCTGAGCCAGACGAAATGCGTGTTAACCAAAAATCTCACTCATTTTGTGCTTCAGCTGAGGAAAATAAAACCCTTAATCCTTTTCCTGTTAAAACCAGTTATGCCCCTTCACAAATATTTGCTGTGCTGATTAAACATGAGAATTCAAATAATCATTAATAATCAATTTGTTTTTCTCCATGATTACCATTTGTTGTCATAGTACAGAGACAGGTTCAAATTTTCCTTTCTTGATTAAGTACAAAAGAAACAAAACAGTGAATATTAAGTATTATTTATCCAACAAACATTTCTTAGTAACTTTTGCAGGTGAGTCCTTGAAATGTGAAAATCTATTTTTAGTATTTTTTCTGCTATATGGTTTCAATAATAATTTGATCCTTTTTTGTTTGCCTCAATTAATGAAGCAAAAATTGTCATGCATTGCCAGGCTGTTTTGCTTGAGTTAATCTCTCGGTATAGTTGTATAACGTAGTTTATTTAGACTGAGTTTTGCCCTCAACCTGAGCAGACTCTATGATTAAAGTTATATCTCTGAGGCTATAATGGCAAGATTTCTAACAATAAATCACTTTCTGGGATACATATATTCAGAATTTCTAAATCTACATTAAAACAAAGGGGACAGAAGAACTAGGAAAGTTATACTGCTCTCCTGAGATTTTGAGGTATTAAATAGTTTCAGTTAATATTATCTTTTAAAGAGTAATGGATTTTGGAGTTACCACTTTCTAAATGAAAATGATCTGTAATCAGTAGTACCTACCATTCCAGAAAAGAGAATAACTGTTTTTTCAAATTATTAAAACTATTATTTTCATATTTTAGTAATAGGTCCTCTGTATTGAGCAACCTCTATATGCTTAGCACTTTGCTAGATAGACATTATATGATCTGATTCTGTTTTCCTAATCTCAAAATATCCTTTCAAATTAAGTTAGTATTTTTAGGTTCCACTTTACAGAAAGGAAAATGGAAACTCAAAAGAATAAGCGTTGACAATGTACTCATGGCTACAAGTGGTTCATGTAAGAGTCTAACCCATACAATTCTGACTGAAAGTATGTTTCTTTCCCATCCTATTATATAATCACAGGTTAAAAATGAGTTTCATCCATCCTTTATCTGTGTCAGACTAGCCATTCTATGAGCAATTCCAAAGCTCATTTAATTTTTTCTTTTACACAAAGTTTGAGGAAGCACAGAAATGGTCCCTGCGGAGGATTGCTATGACACCGGGAAATCCCCAGAAGCATTATGGCCCCAGCGTAAGGAAAAGATAGAAGATCTGTAAGGCACAACTCCAGCCAGAGACAATTCTCACCTCTCCATTTATGTTTTTCAACTTGTCCTTTTTGATTTGTATAAGCAGAGTTTGACCTACAGAGCCAGGAGGGCCAGTCCTCATGCCCACCTCTCAGCCATAACACTATGTTTAGTGGTCCCGTCAGACAAGTCGCATAGGGGAGGGCTATCCAGGTGGCAAGGAGTCAGCTGTGAGGTCAGGTGGTCAACACCAGCGAGATCCTTGCCTGAGAAGGAGGGCCACCTATTCCCAAATACCATAGAATGTGACCCTCTTCGTTATGGAAAAAAAAGTGTTCTTTCATGTGTGCCAAAAGTTTTTCTTTTACTTGAACTAGGAACTTGTTAAACAAAGGTTTTATCAAAGAAGTGAGAAAAGAAACTAAAAATCCAGTGAACACAAGATCACACATATTTTCTATGAATTACAATAAATATCATAGAATGTCTCTGACATTTTAAACACCATCATCTTTGAATATGGCTTATGCCCTATAAATAAGAAGAAGTCCTGAATGTCCTTTCCATGAGTTATATATTCATTATCATCAAATTGTTCACTTCTTGCTGGCATCAAATATGATGGGTGGATGGTAAGGGAGAGAGAAGAAGAATGGTGGATTGAGCTAAAAAAAGACTATGGCTCCAGGGTAGTTAACTAGGACAAGATCTCTGACCCCCTTCTTCCAGAGAATCATCAGAAATTTTCTTCACCAACTATCTTCAAAACTAAACACTTTATCACAAAATGTCAATTAAACCTAGGACTTTTCTCCCCCTAACTGGTTGCCTTTCGATTGTTTATGAAACTGAAGTTTTGAACTAGACAAAACCAAAATCTTGTCTGGTTTTTCTTGCGCCATGAGTGGCATACTTAAGATATTAAAGTGTAACCAACAATCCTGCTGCTAATAGCAGCTGTTGCTGGAATGTTCCTCATGAGACGTTATTGTGGAATCTCCCATTTTTGTGTGAAAATCTTTTCTCAGAACAAGCAATTAAATTCACGTGTACATAAGCAAAGCATCATCGATACAGTAGGAGTAGTAGTACTCATATTTTCTCTCCTTCCCACACCTCCCAAGGCTTGTTTCTCAGATGCCTTCAGGGTGCTATCCCTCTTTCACATATGTTTCTTCTTCGTCCAACCAGAATCAGCCAGTGTGCTTCAAGTACTATCAAGAGAATTGACTTCATCCTCAAGTATGTCATGCTGAATGTGTTTGAGCCTTTTAAATTAATAATACGATGCTTTTGAAAAATTCTTTTCAGAGAAATTCAAATTTTGAATCATAGATGTGCCCCTTATTTATGTATTTCTGTCCGCAGTGTTAGAATTAACAATAAGCTGTTCTTGAATCTCTGGCTCTGTAACATAACAGGGAAGGAATAGTTTATGGCCTTGGGAAAATTTGGCATAAACTACTGTACACACTTGAAAACAATGAGAATATTCACCAATATATTTAAACACATTAACCTTGTGAACTTGTTTTTAGGAAAAACATATTTGGAAAATGCCCTTGGATTATTATCAGCTTGCCTAAAGTATATATTCAGGATCTGAAAGCCATTGGGGGCTAATTTGTAACTGATTTTATTAGCACACTTTTCTTACCAGGGTTTTCTGTTTGTATGTTTGTCTGTTTGCTTTCCCATGTTAGTATGGAATACATAATTTTACTCAAAGACATTCTTCATTAGGAGCATTTTCCTGCAGGAGAGCTGTGATGAAGTCTTAATATTAATCTTCTCTGCTTAACTTGCTCTCCTCAAATCTACACACGTGTGAAATGCCTTTATTCTACACATCAGCTTAAGGTGAAGCTTTTATTGCCACTTCCTCTCAAAGCTAACTTTAGGGAAGAGTGCTTGCCATGTGTTTGTTATTCAAAAGTAATGAGGATTGATGGAAATCTATACTATTAAAAGTAATTTAATGGAGAAGTGCTCTTAAGTCTTTGAAGGCTAAAATTATTGCTAAATTTTATATCCTTATTTTTTTCTTCCTTCCAAAGTCATCTTCATTAGTTGTAAAAGCCTTATCATGAATTTGCATGAAATATTATAGCCCTAAATCAGCATTCTTCCCTTTTAAGTTGGAAAGTGGTCATTTAATCATTTATTAATACAACAGCAAGATAGATGGAGATTTTATGTGTACAGCATTGTGCTACTCCTTGGGAGAAAAATGGTAAATAGAGAGGGAAGTTTTTGCTCTCAAGTATCTTATTGTTTAGTGAAGGAGACAAGCACTATTTAAGAAATCATAATGTATTATCATAAACTGAGATAAACTGGAATAAATTGGAAAGGACTGTTACATAGTGGTAAGGTAAGCTGAGAGGTCAGAGAGGCTTCTTTAATATATATATTTTATTTTTTATTATATATAATTTTATTATATGTAAAATATATAGTTTCCCTATCTCATATTTATATTATGCATATATACATCCAATATCCATATTTATCCAAATCCATACACATTTCTGCCTATAATATATACATATATATGCATGCACATAATATGTATACATGTATATGTATATGTATATGTATATTAGGGCAACCTCTCTGACCTTTCAGCTTAGCTTGTCACAATGCAACTTTCCTTCACTATTTATCCCAGTTTATGATAATACATTATGATTTGTTAAATAGTGCTTGTCTCCCTTCACTAAATAATAAGATACTTGACAGCACAAACTTTGGTTCTTTATTTACCATATAGCTCAAATACATATATACATCATCTCTACCTATCTTTCTCTCTATATATATACACATACTAATTAAAAATGTATAGGTTTTAGGAAAGCATTCAAAGGTAAGGGACCGGCAACTGGAAGGAGCCTGCCTGGGACAGGAAGGAGCATGGTAGATTCAAGTAACCAGAAGCAGAAAGCAGAAGACCAGCGTGGCTAGATGCGAGAGGATAGGGAAGAGTAACAGGAGAGGATGCAGAAGGGTTAGGGAAGGGCCATGGGATTTGTAGGGATCTATCCTAGGAACAATGGGAAGCCTTTGAAGAATTTTACTCGAGAGATACATGATTGGATGTGAATGACATTTAAAAAACAAACTCGCTGATAGCAGCCTGGCTAATGGATTGAAGAGAGATAAGAATGGATGTGGGGAAATCAGCAAGGCAACTATTGCTGACTTTAATGGTAGCTTGGCCTAAAATGAATGCTGGAAAATGGAGAAAAAAACATGCATTAAAGAAATATTTAGAAGGTAAAATCAACAGATTTTGGTGGTAGTGGTGGTGGTGGTGGTATATGAGGAAAAGGGAAGAAGAAGAATTGAGGAAGTCTTTCAATTGAAGCTATTCTAGAAATCATTCTACACTCTAACAACACTTACTCTTCAGATAAAATATGACAACGCATCTTGCTCAGTGATTGGCACGTAGCCAGTGCTGAAAAAAACATTTCCTGAATAAAAATGGAATAAATGAATGAGTGAGTGAGTGGAGTTGAGTGGAGCGGGAGTGAACAGTTATATTGCAGCAACAACCTATCTGTTTTGTTGGGGTTACCTTAGGAAGCTTTCACAAGCGATGGCAGGGAGAGTCACAACACACCAGGTGACATTTCAGAGACTGAAATTCCAGAGAGATACTTAATTCTTACAGTGGAAGGGCCAAAGGAAACTGAAAGAACTCAATACTAAAAGGAAAAATTCTAAACTGACTTAGAGAAATTGTGCAAGAGTCTTGCACACATCTGGCTATGTGTATAGAGCTTGTAATCTAATGGAAACTTGGGTCCCCCTGGGCCAAGAGCAAATAATATCCACAGGACATAAAGTCCTTCTTCCAGCACAACAAAACAACAGGCTGGTAGCCAATTATGGTAGCAGCCAAGCAGATGTCCCACTGGCTTTTAAATCAGACACAGAGCCTTGGTTTGTTATAATTATTACTTCCATGATGTAGCACTCTCTGTTTATAAAATTTTGTTTTGATGTTATCACATAATAATCAGCTAATAATCAGACAATTCTCATGTACTTTCTTGGTGAGCAATTGTGGAAAGCAGGGTCTAGTGCACCGTAGCTCTGTCAGCTTCAAGAGAAACAGGGGAAGATGAAGTAGGTCAGTCAATCCTGAGGTCAGTCAAAAGATTCTAACACAACTCTAGAATTAAGACCTCTAGCCCTTAAGTCATATTTCACTTATGATTCCTCTGTTTCTGCATATTTTTTTCACGTAAAGATCAGACACCGACCCCCTTGGCTGTCTTGTCCGGGACCACTTTTGGTTTCCTCTTGCTCTGTCTGCATTCTAAACACAGGTATCTACTAAGGTCTAGGTCCAGCCCTTCTCTCTTCTTCCTGTATTTTCTCTTCCTTTGCAAAGTATTCCATTCTGTGGGCTTAATTTAGCACCTCTGCAGAGTTATCCCCAAATCTGTTTTTTACTCCTAAGTTCTATCCTAAGGATAAAATTAGTCAGCATTTTTGAGAATTCTCTATACACTGGTAAAGTGTCTGTATATCTCATTTAATTTTTTAAAACTCTGGAGATAAAACTAATATTTACCATTTTACAAATTTAAATGGAGGTTTAGTACAGTTAGGTAACTTACTTTGCCGTCACAGTGCTCTGAGGAGCCAGATTTAGGCCCAGACCTCTAGGTCTTAAGCTCCTAGAAACTGTGCTGCGACTGACTCCCTGTGATGTACCTGCATGTCAACCTTCCGTGGACATCTCCACCCAGCTTCCTTAAACACATGCCTCCCCTTCCCTGTCTCTCAGTCTGTGTTCTCAGTCTCTGTAAATTATATCATCAGACTTCCTGTCACCCAGCTTGAAACTGTTCCCCAAGCCCCCAATCATCTTCCAATTCCTAACAACTCTGACTTCACTTTGTATTTTCCGTTTGTCTCCTGTGTTTCATTTTCACTGCCTCTACCTAAGTCTGGTTTCGATCACCAGCTACCTTGACCATTGCCAGGGTCTCCTAACTGATTTTCCTGCATGCAGAATGACTCCCCTCTCATTTATTCTTCCCACTTCTTTCAGATTAATCTTTCTAAAACACAAATTATTTTTATGATTTATTTATTTAAAATAAAACATTAATAGTACCCATTGCCTAAGAATGGACTTTAAACTCCCTAGACCAGCATTGAAGGCCTTCAACTATCATTTCTATTCCTATATGAAATCTGTTCTTCAATGAAATGGTCCCTGCATTCTTACCTTGCATTTCCCACTGCTTCAAATATTTCCTCTGTCTAGAATTTTCAATTCTCTACCTAAATGTTACTCTCCAAATTCAATGATCCTTCACAGGGTGTGTACACTGGAAGCTTTATAAAACAACATGTTCAGTCTCCATCCCAGACAAATTTTATTGGAATTAATGGATAATTCCATGTTTAAAAATTACTATCTGTGCTACTATTAGCCCATGTAGTTACTTTGTGCAAATCAAAGAAACCACTTCTTCAAGATACTTTGCTGCACTCTACAAGAAAATTATTTATTATTATTATTTATACAATATGTCACATATATACACACATGTACAATGCAAATTGCACCCTTTAGTATTGTTCAGTGTAAAACAAGCATTATCGTACTTGGCAACCTACAGTAATCTTACTTCAAGATTAAATGAGAGCATCTCCTCTTTTCGATGTCTTCTTCAATTCCCCTTACCCAGCAAAAGCTCTCCCTGTATTGACTTCCCCCAGTATTGTATATGAGGCTTACTTCCCTGTAAATTTAAATCTTATTTGATCATTCTGAGCATACATATTTAATCTCTTTGGTGGAATTGAGGGCTTATCCATTTAATTTAATCCACAGTCCCTAGACACTAACCAAGTGTTTAACAAATAGATTTCATATGAATCATCATTTAAGAAAGAAAGATCTCTGGCAAATGTGGTGGCTTTACTGATTTTTTTTATTATACCTATTTCTAAAAGGCATTTAAAACAACAATAAACAACATAAAATCAATGGAGACATGAAACAAATAACAAAATAATTGTGAAAGAGGGGAGAAGGATTTACCCTAAAAACTTAACTGAGGAATGTTAGTTCATTCAAGCCCAAGCTTGGTGTCCCCTGGCAGCCAGGACCACAAGGGAACTGTGATGTGTTTCAAAGCTCTTATCATAAAAGAAAACTTAGCCATTCTTCAGAAGACATCAAAGTTCTTCATGCACCAAGCTCTAAGATAACTTGATTAAGTAGATCTTTATAAGAGATACACATTGGGGCCGGCCCAGTGGCGTAGAGGTTAAGTTTGCATGCTCTGCTTTGGCAGCCCGGGGTTCGCAGGTTCGGATCTCGGGCGCAGACCGATGCACCGCTTGTCAGCCATGCCGTGGCGGCGTCCCATATAAAGTGGAGGAAGATGGGCACAGATGTTAGCCCAGGGCCAGTCTTCCTCAGCAAAAAGGGGAGGACTGGCAACGGGTGTTAGCTCAGGGCTAACCTTCCTCTCTCACACACACACACACACACACACACACACACACACACACAAAGATACACATTAAAAGGGACAGTGTCTTTAAAGAGTTCTAATAAAAGTTTCAGAAGTAGAAAATATCTTCAAAGACTCAGAATCTCAAAGACCTCCTGTGGTTTGACCATTGACCAGTCCTCCATCTTTCTCTCTTACTATATTCCACTTGACGTATTCTGCTCAAACCGTACGAATCTTCCTGAAACATGTCAAACTACATCTCCCCTCTGGACCTTCCACTGGCTGTTCTCTCTACTTAGAACCCTCTTCTCTCAGGTATTTTGTGTGCTGGTTCTGCTCCCTCCATTCATTCAGCTTTTCTGCCTAAATGTCCTCTCTCTGGGGGCCAATGTATTTAAAATAACAATCTCTCATCATACTCTAATTCTACTTTATTGCTTTTATTTTGCTACGTGATTTTATCACATATTTCTTTCTTTGGTATTTTGAAAATCTTTAACATCTACCATATGAAAATGTAAGCTCCTTGAGGGCAGGGAATTTTCACCATCTTGTTCACTGCTATATTCCACACTGCTTAGAAGAGTACCCAGCACATAGAAAGCATACTAGAAGTATCTGTTGACTAGTTGAATAAACGATTTTTCATACATTTGTTCATTGCACTAACTCACAATTAAAATGCTTAAGATTTAACATTGAACCTTTAGTCCATGAAATAATTTCTGTGGGGAATGGAAAATCTGTAGTCCAAAAAATAGCTTTCAGCTTATTTGTTTTGATATAGGAAATGATGGGAATTAATAGCAACACAAAAGCCTAATGTATTAGTTTTCTATTGCTTTTAACAAATTTCCACATACTTCGTGGCTTAAAGCAACACCCATCTATTATCTCACACTTCTGTATGTCAGAAGTCCAGGCATGGAGTGGCTGAATTCTCTTCTCAGGGTCTCACATGGCTGAAATCAATGTTTCTGCTGGGATACATTCTTATTTGAGGCTGGCGGGGGGGGGTCATCTTCTATGCTCAGGTGTTTGTTGGACAAAGTGAGTTCCTTGTAATTGCAGGACTGAGGTTCCTGCTTCATTGCCTGCTGTTGGCCAGGGGTTGTCCTCAGTTCCTGGAAGCTCCCCTCAGGTCCCTGCTATATGTGACCCTCCCACAAGATGGCGGCTTACTTCTTGAAAGCCAGCAGGGGAATCTCTCACTCTTGAAATCTCTGTCCCCTTTTAAGACCTCCCACCTGATTGATTGCCTTCAGTTTTGCAATATTACATACCCTAATCACTGGAATGAAAATTGTCATATCCACAGTCCCACTTACACTCAAGGGCAGGGAATTATACGCAGTGTATACCCTGGAAGCAAGAATGCTGGGAGCCATTATGGAATTCTGCCTACCATGCCTAAAATGCTACTATCCCAAATCAAGTCCAACCAAAGTTGTTACTATTCGCATTCAGAAGAGCAGACAGAGAAATTTCTGCTTACCTCTACAGAACTGGCACAGCTATTGTGGCTTCCTAGTCTCTCTTTAAACAGGAGAATAGTGTTATTTAAATTACAATATCTATCATGTATTAAAAAAATATTTTGTTTGTTTTTTCCATCTTAAACTGATTATTTGATTTGAATTTAGAAGTAGTAACATAAATAATGCTAGCCATGGATATTGTAAATTAACTTGTTACTAGTCCCACAAACCAATTTATTTTAGAGTTTATGCCTTATATTTGAAACAGATGCATTCTTATATCAGGAATTTCTAAAGCAGGAATCATGTAATGCAAACCCTTACTTCTTGTCAGAAAATCTGCATAATTTTAAGACATATGTTCTTATTCTAATGGAACTTCTGATCCTAAAATTCCAGTGTCATTATGGATATATTTTATTATTTAATAGTCAGCATCTAAATGTAATTCCAGCCCACTTTCTTTTTTGAACCATTTTCTCTTTTTAAAACAGCATTCTCAAGCATGTTTGTGGGAAATAGTGAGGAAGCACACAGTAAACTGAGACCTCTACTATCTCTTGGCCTAGCCATAGATCTATTTAGCCAAATATACTGAAGACACTAGAATGGTCTGGCGACTTTGGGATTTAAGAATGAAAAAATTAGGAAGATTTTTTGATTTGGTGAAAAACATCTAGGTGATAATATATAATTTTCTCCATTAATCATATTAACACTTGATCATTCATCAGGTTGTATTTCATAAAGATGTATTTTTTCTTTTTGTAAAATTTGGTACAACGTGTTATAAAAGATAAATGAGATGGAAGACTCAAGGATTAGTCTTAGTCCCTTAGTCTTCCATCTCATCATCAACTCATGGATAATGTCAAAGTACAGTGGGAAAAAGTGCGATTGACTGGATAAATAAGGATTACACACAGTAAAGCTGGGAAGAAATACTAACTTCCAGGATTTGTATCTTCCCCCACAACATTTCAACACAGGTTGAAGCCACATGTACACCACATGCAGGCTGAAGCTACACTCAGAGTAGAGCATGTGAATGGGACAAAACTTTGCATAGGGATTACTGCATAGCTAGGTATATTAGAGAGATTGTCATATTTATTATTTTTATAATTATCTTGTGCTCTAAGCTTAAGGCTTTCTTGGTTAAATATCTTTCCTAAAGACCCATAGCTAATAAGTGGCAGTGTTAGAGTTCAAACCAGGTCTGTCTAGCTTTATAGTCAATTTCTTCTCCAACAGATCTTACTCTTCCCTCCTCCTTCCAATTTGTGTATTTATTCATCTATTGAGTCATTTATACATCAAATTTGGAGTGAACGTAAAGTATTAATTTACTATATTCAGTTTTTAATTATTTTTATTTATCAACTAACATTTCTAAAACTTTTCTGACATGTGAAATATTTTTATAGTTATCTATAAGTTCTCTTTTGTTTAAAAATGTTATTTATTTTTAATAAAATGAGATAGAGTTAGATTGTTAATTATATTAGTAAATTATTAAGGATTGTGTATTCTTTAATATAGCTATAAAGGAGAACTAAATATGAATTTTTCCTACTAGCGAGGAAATTTTACTTTAAGTAATAAAAAGCATAATTTGTTAATGCATAAATTAAAATTTTAATGTATCGTGTTTCAGTACCAGATATATAATGAAACATAAGTTAAAATTTAACTACTTTTTCTGTCACTAAATATAGACAAAAATTTTTTTATTTAGTTGATAATTTAGTTTTTACATTTCATACTTTTAAAATGTATCCTTTTAAAAAAATATATTTCTAGCATTTAATTTCTTAATTAAGGGATAAGAAAGAAGGTTGCAGACTGCTTTATGAAAACACTTCTACATCAATAACACCATTTGGATGTGACCTGTTTTTGTACCTAAGAAACAAAATATTACATGTAGGATCACAACACTATATGTTCTCTTTGATTATTGATCTTGAATTGCTAGCGACAACTCTTTCTGTTTTATTGGGATGTGAATCAACGGAATGCAACTTTTAAATCTGATAAAGATGGCACTGGTGCAAATTTGCATATATACACACTTTTTTTCCCTCTACTTTCACCTGTGGTTTTCAATATCCTTAAGGTTTCTCAGTTTCTTTAACCAGTGATTCATAAAATTCTTGTAAAAATAGGAATAATGATAGTTTAAAACTGAACAGAGTTGAAAACTCACTTTGTAGCAGACGGTGTTCGGTTTTGATCAATTGGATGCAGACTCATGTGACAGCCATCAGGATTTCAAACCGTTGTTTTTTCTTTTTTTTTTAGGCAGTTATATTTCTAATGGATTTTAAAATAGGAATCAAAATGGACATATTTACCATCTTTATCATTATTAATCCCTGAATATTTAAAATCGGTGGTTAAGAAAATTGCTTTACAATAATCATTATAATAGATATAGGCAGCTAGTTATAACAGATGGTAACTACTTATGATAGACGGTAGCTAGTGATAAAACCTAAGATTGCCCACATAATTTGCTTTGAGCCCTCAGAGAGACATGAGGAAATGCAGACATAGCAGGATATCATGTCAAGCTTTGAAAAATGAGTAAGATCTGAACAAGTGAAAAGGGCAAGTAAAGGGCTTCTATGTAGAGTGAACAGTGTAGAGAACTTGGAGGCCCTTGAACATGTGGAATACATACGGGGAACAGACAGGCATTCAATTTGCCTGAAGATCTGCCAACAAAAAGTAGGAAATGATTTTTAAAAGGAGAAAAAAAGGAAAAGAAAACTGGAGAAATATCGCAGAAGTAGTTGAATGTTTGGCCAAGGTATCCACTGGGTAGGAATTGGGGAAATATTGAAGATTTATGAAAGAGGTTGGTGGAATTTATTCTTTGCATTATCTTGGCTCACACTTTCCCTTTGCTTTGCTATTTTAACTCCCCTTATTCTCCTTGAAAATTATAAGTGTCTCAGGGTTGTAAGACAGAACATTAGAACGATATTCAAGATACCTGTACTAACTTTGGCCCTGATATAAATATTATCTTAAACTTTTACAATCCCTTACTCTCCATGATCTCCCATTTTCTTATTCAAAACTTGGCATTAAATTACCAGACTTCTGAATTTTACCTTGGAATTGTAAGCATATAAATTGAATATTCTTTGCCACACCATTTTCTGGCTATCATCTAGGTACCTGTAAGGAGTATTTTTATTTTGGTACATAATTTACAACAACTTACAATTAGAGGAAGATACGGGATAGCCATGTCAAGTCCATGTATTATTACTGAGCTCAGAGCCTAGTCACGGGTCATGTCCATGGTTCAGCTGATGATTCAACGTGTAGCCAGGGATCAGACATAATGATAAAGGTACAAGGAGAAGAGATTTCGTATCTATCAAACTTGAAACAGTTTTGGCATAAAGCCTAGGGATTTAATAATAATAATATATAACAAGATGTTTTTATGTTTTTAATGTGAGATAAAGTTAAAATAACTATTTAACAATTACATAATGCATCACAACAGTCTCCTTTATTAGATGATAAAGTCTTTATGTTTCCTGATCATAATTATTTGATTTATTACCAAATTTAGGCACTATAGTCATAAATTCCTGAAAGATCTGAGCTAAATTCAGTGATTTTACCCTTTGTCTCTTCATTGGTAGATATGATACCTTTTGGGGTAGAAAACATGAATAGCAGCTTTCTGTTTTGTGTCAGAATTTTTATCTTTGATGGAATTTTTAGTTTGCCTTTTTCTAGAAGTTACATGTTTTGTTTTGTTTTTATCTTTTCAAGTGCAAATAAATAAAGTAGATTGATTAACTTATACACAATATTCGAAGGACATTGTCGTCTACTATTGTTGATAGTGGTTAAAATGGCATAATGAAGCAGTGATCATTCTGACAGTGTAGGCTACATCAAATCCTATTGACTTAAATGGGAAATTTTAAGGAAAGGCTGTAGAGTTATCACATGTCTGTTAGTCCAAAAGAGTCAGATAAAATATAAAGGACAAGGCATAGAAGACTAGCTAGGTCATCACTTGAGCAAAGGTCAAAGGTCTGAAAACTATGGATCCACCCCAGCCATGGAATTGTGGAAACTTTTTCTACTGATCCCACCAGTTTTGCTCATGTATTCATTGATCTGACTGCTCATTCAGCAGCATTTGATGTGAGTCACTAGTATGGATCCCTGCAACCTATCCTTGGGTGACTTTTTGTTCTGAGACACATTTTGATTGTGAAACTTGAAAATATTTGTTTTTAACGTTCCCCCAAATATTTCAACAGCCATCATAGGAAGTGACAATATTCTCGATGGGGGCCTACCATGCATTTTCCAATGAAGGAAGACTGCAGAAATTATAAACATTTTGTGATATGCCTGGGGTAAGGGCCACAAACCTGCCAGCAGGCAGATGCCAAGAAATTGTTAAACACACAATAATGTAATTTCTTTCCTTTTACTTCCAGTTTAAATAGCCTGGTGTGGCGGGGAGAAAAGAGGGGGAGAGTTTCGGGGGTGGGAGGCTCTCATTGAGAGCATAGGTTATTATTCTTGATGAAGAAAAGCCCAGCAAGAAGGAAAGAGAATTTTCCTAAATCGTTTATCTATTGATTGACAGGTTTCCACTCAGATTATGTGAGAAATTATTCTGCATCGCTGCCATCTGAATTCTGCTGCTCAGCTCAGACAGCCTGTGACACTCAGACCTGCTTGCTCATTTCCAGTATGTGTTTCGGACATCCCTAACCCTCTCACCTGGCTCTGAACACTTCTCTGATTTTAACCTCAAGTCTCCTCACTGGACTTGGTGTTCATAGGTTCTTTGCCTGGAGTAGGGATCTCAGCTTTATCTCATCCCTTTGCTTAGGCTCATTCCAGCAGCAGTGAGGGTTTCTTTGTTCTCTGAGTGGGAAATTTTCAAGTCTTGGACCTTGGAAAAGTCAACCTTCCTCGGCACTTGGATGGTGCCCGAAACGACCAGCCTGTGTTTAACAGTTTGGAGTTTAAAAATAAAGTCTATTTAGGTCTCTTTAATTAATTTATTACTCATTAAAATGCATTTTAAAAGAGACATTTGAGTACATAAAGGTATTTTAAGAGTTTATTTATATACTCTGTAAATGTTATAGATAAAGTTACTTGATAGCAAAATAAATCCAATCAGTTTCTTCTGGGTTGTGAATTGGCATACGTGCAAAACAGACAAAATTTAGTGACTGCTTTTTCCTAGTGACATATGATTCCTCATCATAATTTTGATGAGACTTTGAAGAAGTTGGCCTTCAACCCTAAAATACAACATTTGCTTAAAAAAAAAAGATACTGCCTCGTCATTTTTTTCCTTTGAAAATATCTTGATTCTAAATCTGATGAGATCTTGAGAAATAATGTAGTTTTTCAGGCAAAAACATTATGTAACCATTTACGATGAGATTTAGATGAACTACAGGATTCAATAATTCAATATGTTTGAAAATTAAATGACAACCTGGTTGAGATTCGTTTGAATCTTGTGTAGAGGACTTTTGAAAAGCTGAAAAAAAAACCCAAAAGAGAATATATTTCAAAAATGCTGTTTCTCCTTTATTGTCAAAGAAAATAATGTGGTTTCACTTAATGGGAGCACTTGAAAATTAACCAGTTCTGAATTAGGAGATCTGGAAGTGCTGATTCTCCCACTTACAAGGTGTGTGATCATAGTCCACTTAACCTCTCTAAACTTTAATTTTATCATTTGTAAAATGTGGCAGAAAGATGATAAATAAATAGGACCCAATTAACTTGATTTTCATAGTAGCCAGTACAATCCTGAATGCCTTTTGACGGTGCATATTTTCTACTTGGTCATATGGAGCAAAGGCTACAACCAAAGAGTGATAGTAAATAACATTGTCAGTATTTTTTTCCCCATTAAATGTTACATAATAGAAAATGTAACGATACAATGAGAATATTAAACCCTGGAAATAGTTGTATCCTAAAAGACAATTATTAAAATTTATCTGAATATTAAACTAACAATGCAAATTGGAACATTTCCTTCTACATCAAGATCACGGTTAAGCAAGTTGGAAAATGTTGTCTATTTTTTTCTTGGCTTCATTTGGTATATCCACATGCTGTGTTTGTTTCCTTTTTTTTCTTTCCACATTTTTCATTAGAGCTTCCTTTCTTGTCCCTGAGACACTACTCCAAGCACCCAGCTCAAGGACTCTACGCTGTAATGTTCCTCTAACAATTGCAGGGAAGATAATGATAATATGTATTTTAAGAGAAAAAAGGGAAGCAACGAAGAAGCCCTAACCTATCTAAAGGAAACATCTGGTCCCTAACGTTAGTGATGTGTTAAAGAAGAAGCACCGAGCTGTGGAATTCTAAATTTAAGTTAACAACAATGACTGTAACATAGAAATGGGTGAATTTAGCAGTTAAGATTTCAAGGCCTAACTCTTGATCGAGATTTACATGACATCAACCCATCAAGTAAACTTACAAACCATAGGAGACTGACAGTCTTTCATATAAAGACTTAATGACCCACAAAATTCATAAGGCACAAAATACTTTTGTTTTTTAGTAGACATATTTGTGTTTTTTAACAGACAGAGGAAGCATGTGAGGCCTCTGAGTGTTCCTATGGCCTTCTCTCCTCCTGTAAAGTTAAAGTCAACTTCATGCTCATCCTGATCACAAACAGAATATCTGAAAATTACTTTTATTATGGTTTTCTTTGTCTTTTGACTTGGTGTTTGGACTTTTCAAAAGTGGAAATAAAGCCATAATGACATTATATGACCATTCCCTCTCTTCAATGTTTATCATTATTTTGCCATTTGGACAGCAAATTGCTTTTAGATATTTAGTCCAAAAGGTTTTGATGACCAGGAAGGGAAACGTGGAGGACACATGCAAAATAAATGGACGTGTGAATATGGGAAGTTGGAAGCTAAATCAGAGGTTAGATTAGAATTGCAAAGACCTTGGTCAGGAGTCACTAGGAAAAAGTAGTCGTGAAATTTTATGTTTGTTTTGCATGCACGCCAATTCACACGCCAGAAGGAACTGATTGGATTTGTTTCACTAGAATACGCTACTAAAAGTGTTAAGAAATCTGTAGGATCAAAAAGATAATATAAATCACTGAGTCTAAAAATGCCATCTCTATTTTTCTCAATAATACCTCAAATGAGAACTCTATTCCGTTGACTTTATGTCAGATAGGAGCTTTGTCACATTATAGCGTAAATTCCCTTGGAAATTTGGCTCCATTATCTGCCAGTGACTCTCACTGTTAGTGAGTTCACCCTCGTTTAGCACAGGCCCTGTCACACTGAAGGCTTTCTATGGAAATTGATTGGACAAACTATTTCAACGAGCTGTGTGAGGAAACATGTTTCTGGGTACCAGAATAGGCACTTAAGAGATTGATGTGCTACCAAGGTGACAAAGAGTCATTGAAGGGAGGGCTGGTAATACTCTGAGGACAAAAGTCACCCACTTTACAGTTTTGAGCCATGTCGGCTGTGGCTCTCTGAGAGAACTAGTTTAGCTTACTCAACGACATTAGCAAATCTTCCCACACTCCAACAAGCGCCAAAGAAGCCCTAAAAACAAAACGTGTAGGTAACCAGGGACCCTCCATCCTCCTTTTCTTCCTACCCAAACCCAGCTTCCCTTCCGAATCTTTGAAAATCTTTTCAGACTATCCAATTAAATAGGATTTCCAGATCACCTTACTCCTTTGCTCATGCTGAGAATTTCACTCCCACCTTCACAAGAAGAAACTATAGAAAATAAATAACTTGTACAGACAGCAGTCTGATCTGTAAAAAGCTTAGAAATATCCTGAGGACAGTCTCAACAATTGTCTCATTTGTCTTAAATCACTGAGCAACTCTTAGACATCCTCTAGAACCTGTAAGAAGCCTTTAGATAGGGTACATAAGAACCAGAAAAGATATTTACGTCTCTATACTATGTGAGGTATCTCAGTGTATGCCTTTGAATGGTTTCATGGAATTAACAAAAATTGTTGCAGTCATCTAACTTTCCATTGTAATTCTGTGAATTCAAAAACTTTCTTTTGAAGTCCTTTGAATAACTATTTGATAAACAGCTTGCCACATATGCTTTTCTACCATGGTGTCCCTCAGGAAAGAGCAGTTAGGTTAACTATTTTGGTGACTTAATTAAATTTTAAAATGTATTTATACAACTGCAATGTAAGAGATTGAATCAAGATATATTATCAAAGCAGCTTCTTTTTTCCTTCACCAAGAACCTAGGTCCCGAATAAATTTTAACTTGATTTAGTTTACCAGTAAGATTGACATTCTTCTATTTTTCTTATGAGTCTCAGGATTTTCCTTTTTAAGAAACTTTTTCACATTTACAGCCATGTTATAGAAACTTCTAGTAATTTTGCATCATGGCCTAAAAATATATCTGTTTTTAAAAGACATATGAAATATGTACAGAGAATATTACTAATGTCTCCATTTATGCTTGTTGCTGTTCCCAACCATGTTATAAAACACAAATAAAGAATAAATTGGTTATGGCAATGATCAAGCCAAAAGGAATTCTGTATAAACACCAGCTGATTCTCCTTGCAGAATGTACATTTAGTTGAGCATGTAGTTTCTTGTGAAATTACTATCAGGACAAATAACTGTCAGAGAGCATAGAAACTTTATGAGCCCCTCTATTCAGAGAAATTGTTTCTTATGAATTTCTGGAGAATTTACTGTCAGCAACACTCATTTGGAAATTAACGAATGCTGCCTTGTGTTGTTAATTATCATTATCCACTAAACTAGGATCCCTCGGAGGGAAGTGAGTGTGGCTTTGCAGTCATCACTGTGTCTAGAACACAGGGGTGCTCAATAATATTTTTGAATGCATGGATTCATCAATACTTTAATGGAATAATCAATTATTAATCAATAGTTTGGTTGAATCCTGACCCTCTATTCTATCAGAATCATGAACAATGAGTCTCTGTCATATACAAGGATTTCCTATGCCACAATCAAGCAATTTTAAAGTTTAGCTTTAAAATCAAGCTAAACTATCTTTTCCATTGGATCTCAGAATTCTCTCCAATGTCAAGCCATTCTTAATGACTTCTTATATTTGCGCTCTCTAGAGTAAGGCTGACCTTTGAGAAAAACTCTTCTGATGACTTGTGACTTAAAAACAAGACTGGCTGACACATACACATAAGGAGTTTTATTCAAATGAATGCAAATTAATAGTGCTAACTCAAGTCACACAGATGGCAGATGAGAAAAGTTAAATGCCTTCCTCAAGGTTCCATGGCTATTAGTGAATGATTCCATTGCAAACTCCTGGTCTTTACATTACACTGAGTTTCTGTCTCCAAGGTGTACCTTAGGGCTTATGTTCCCTCAACCTACAGTTTATATCTACTCCTGTACTATGCCTAATCCTGCTACTACACTCCACCTTACAGTTATTTAGCATTCAGAGAACTAACACATTAGCCATCTCATCTAAGCCTCATTGTCTCAGGTAATGAACACTACAGTGCAGCTAATCCACGAGATGAGGATGCTATCCTATTTATCAGCCAGGCATTATTCTTTACTCTTGCTGTTAGAATAGCTACTCATCAAGTGTCAAAATTTAGTTTGATTATAATATCCTTCCTTATCCTAGTAGCTGGTTATTATTATTTTAATCCTTACAACTACAGTTCTGAATGGGAAATGAATGTCTAGTGGATCACCCAAGAATTTGTATTTTCCAAACACTGTCACTTAGGTGATTTCCCAATACTCATTTGCATCAACTAACCTTTTTTAAGGCCAAGGACCGCTTTTCTTTTTTATTTTTGGTGAGAAAGATTAGCCCTGAGCTAACATCTGTTGCCAGTCCTTCTCTTTTTTGCTGAGGAAAATTGACCCTGGGCTAACATCTGTGCCCATCTTCCTCTTCTTTATATGTGGGACACCTGCCACAGCATGGCCTGATAAGCGGTGCATAGGTCTGCACCAGGGATCCAAACCCATGAACCCTGGGCTGCTGAAGCAGAACACATGAACTTAACCACTACACCACTGGGCCAGCCCCAAGGGCCACTTTTTCTCAGCTGTTAACAAGAGGTATCAAAATCCTGGGCCCTTGACGGTTAGATTGTGGGTTATATGGGTTCTAAATTTGGCCTTGGACTCATCACTATATAAATTTGAAATTGAGATGCACAGAGGGCCTGAAATCAGAATCAAAGTTTTTTTTTACTATGCTTTGTGGAGCTTTGCTGTCATAATATCTAGGAATAGTGATCAAAATAAATTATAATAATAAGTATTTAGAACATCAGAAAAATACTCCTCCAACCAAAAAAAATATATGAATCCAATGTAAAGAGGCAAAGCCTAAATGAATGAGGACTAAGTTGTCATGATGAATTCAGTAAGTATGACTATTGTATTTCTATCATTCCTTTCATATCCTGCTTAATAACATTGAATTTCTTAATTTTTTGGTACTATACAATAGTTGATCTTCATTAAGTGCCATTTTTAAGCAATAAGAAGTAGCATTTTCATTGGAAGAAAACACACAAAATCTTTTAAAGTGGTCACCTTTAGTTAGTGGAATAAATAATACATAAATATGTTTTTTTTATTTTTAAGTATTTTCCTAGTTATATTTAAGGAACATGCTCATCTTTATATAGAAAAGAATATTAATTTTTAAAAATAAAAAATTATGATAAGAGAGACAATATGAAAGCTATGGTTTGAATATTTTTCCAAGGAAATACCACTTTACACTACCTGCCAGAGTTATGCCTACATTCTTAGTTTATGTAAGAGTATAAGAAATAAAAATGTAAATGTTTATTTACTTATGTTAAAATAAGAACTAGAACCAGCATTACCTCATGAACAATATTCTTTCTATTGTTTTACAACCACTTTATGAGAATTAATTCAGCTTAAAATTAGTTTTCATTCAGTGTGGGGGAGTTGATCACGCAATTGAAGATTCCTTAAGGACTCAGGAGAAACAGCACGTCAGGTCATTGCCTTCACATCCTGTGCTTCCTTTTTTTCCATTTTGAACTTTCTCCAAAATTATCTCACCAACTCCAAGATTTATACAATCTTGAAGAAAAATCAGTTTCAAGCCCAAGAACTTTGATTGAAAGAGCAAGCAGAATGATTTAAGAACAATTGTCTTCCACCTGGGAGATCCTGTAAATGAAAAGGGAATACATTTCCTCCCCAGAGAAATCAAGCTGTAAATGAACAGAATGAGCTCGTATCCTAAATTCTTCGACATCTAGACGTCTTTCATACATCCACTCCCAGGATGTTTCTTTCTGTAATATTAAAGCTATTTAGAAAATCTTGGGTACAGGTAACTGGTGACATTAAGGTCTCTGACAGCTGATATTTGAAAAAAATATCACCTCAAGGCTCTTTTACTGGGGACAAGTAGAGACGTTAGTGCCTTCCCCAAGCGTCCCTTACCACAATCATTTTCTAACCTTTGCTGTATTTAAATTAGAGTGTACTGATTACCCATTTTTTGCCAAATATGCAAAAATATTAGAAAACAATTGTTTGAGGGTAAGCAGAAAATGATGGTGCCTAAAATGGGAAAAATGCAAGAAGTGAAACCCCTTTCTTTTCAAATTTTTTAAACAAATGACATTTCAGAGATTGCGTAAAAGAACATTCTAAGACTTATCCCAATTCTCCTAGGATCCTTAGGAACAAAGCCTGCAAAAAATTTCAGAGAAAAATGAAGTACAAACGATATTAGTTCTCAACCCAGGCCTCCACTGCAGTGTTGTGTCTCCGGCTCCACTGGGGAGACCACGTGCTCTGTGCTGCACAGGAAAGGTCCGTTTCTTGTCTTTGATCATGCATGGATCAAGTGGCCTGACAACTTTTCACATAATTGGATTCTGGATTTTATTTAGACCTCTGTCTATCATAAACTCTCTAACAGTATGGTTGCGGAAGAACCTAACAGTTGCCCTGTTTTTGGTGCAGTGTGGCCGCAGGCCTGGAGTTTTCTCCTTTTCTCTTTCACTCTGTCTTACTTCTCTGGCTCCCGGGTTCATATTGTCCTGTGTCTCAGTATCTGATTACACGATTGAGTCCCTTATGCAATGTGCTGGCGCGCCTCCTGCCTCCCTGGCCCCTTAGCCGATATGCTTACAGCGCACGAAAGGAAACATGACAATGTTTTATTAAATCGTATACTGAAAGTCTGAATTGTAGTTATGGTCTACAGGGAGCAATGAGGAGACCCAGATTCTTGATGCCGTTCTGTCACAATCTCAGGAAAGTCACTTGGGCAAGCTCTCTGGGCCTCAGTTTTCTCATCTGTTAAATAAAAATATTGGCCCTGCTAATCTGGTAGCCTTGTTGTTTTCTGTGGAACGGTCCAGTGCCTGTAACAAAGCCTGGTGCCAAGCAGGAGCTCAGCACAGCTGGGGACACCCAGAAAGGTACCCTTGCAAGATGAAAACTCCCAGGGTTCCTCCTAGGCAAAAGTCTGAAGTAAGTGGATGTTTTATTTTGATTCCCTGGCCTCCCATTCTTGTGAAATTCCTCTTTTCTAGATTTGGCCTCTCCCTTCTCCCATGATCAAAAGCTCTTGTGTCATTTCCATTTGTTCCCTCTTTTGAAAACATGTGCTTACTCTGCTTATTTAAGATAGGCAAAAGTATTTTAAGGCTTGGTTTTAACTGGAGAATGGGCTTTGTTTATTTCATAGCTAGAGCCGTGTTTTAATTTTTCACCATGCTACTCAATTCAAAACAAGATAAAGGAGATTGATAGAAAGTAATCTCACATGTGGTATGGATGGCAAAGGAAGTGGTCAGAGAGGCTGTGTGGGGGGAAGAGGGGAACATAAGATATGGAAGCAGGAAGATCTGCAGAGCTGGGGTTACGGCATGGAGAAGGAAGATAGGCACCCAGAAGACAAAGTGCCACTCTGCAACTCCGTCTGCAGTCAGGGTTTCTTGGGTTGATAGAAACCCTGAGGCATCCCAGGCCGAAATTCAGTACACATTTTTGAGGTCTGTATGAGTGAGGAATGGAGACGAGGCAGAAACAGGGGTAGGAGGGTTACTTTAAGTAAAATTTATGTATTTGCCACACAGTTTTCAATAACATATTACAAATTCTGTATTTTTGATTTGATGGGCATAAAATTAATTTTGAATAATTTAAATTTGATTCTACTTAATTTCTGCTAGCCAAGAGATCCAGTCACTATTTGAGTTTTACATATCACTCATAGTTTAATGATTTTAACCCATACTATCCAAAGACACACACATTTTAGAATGTTTTCTATTTTAATGGAACCTAATTCTTTTAAGAAATCCAATTCTCTTCACCGATGGCTGAAGTGTTCTACTATTTATTCGGAAGAACTTGAAAATGATTTATTTCGGTAAGTTTATTTTGTTTGGCTCAAGTCATCATAAATAACTTCAACTTCATTATTTGATGAGGCTCTTTCAAAGTCATTAAATCTTGTTGTATTATCACCTCAATTATTAGTTTTTAAACTGTAAACTTAGAGGTGGTTAGTGGAGATAAGTGAATACAACTGCAAATTCTCAAAAAATATGTTCTAAGAATTTCAGATCCTTACAGATTATCTCCCCAGATAGTTACATCAATAAATATATTTTCCACAAAAGCTGTTTGATAGAAATGTTAGGGCATGTACAGATGACTACTACATTAAAATTAGGAAGTAATGACTGCATCTTGTGGAGTATTTTAACTTCGCATTTGTTCTTTCATGAAGAAGTGGAATTACAAATAGTGATGTAGCAAAATAGACGATATTTTATGTATTCATTTATTATAGAAATACTTCTTTAGCACTTTCTATTTTCTAGTCATGGAGGATGTGACACTTATAATATATATTCCTGGCCCTTAAGAAGTTCACAGTCTGGTAAGGAAGACAGGCATAGAGAGCGAGCAGCTTTAATATGATAGCGTGACAAGGACAGGGATAGATATGTGCACTGGGAGCACTAAGGATGGGAATATCCCTGTTTTGAGGAGACCAGGAAGGCTTCTTTTAGGAAGGAACGCTTGAGTCGAGTCTAAAAGGGTGACTAGGACTAAAGCCAGGAAACTAAAGACTCCTTTACCCATGAGAGCATTATTTGTAGAGTAGCAAAGTATCAGGCATATTTGCATTCTGCTTTTCAATATGAATATTGTTAAACTCAAGTCTCTTCATACAACAAATATGTATTAGTGGTCGTTATGTGCAATAAACCATACTAGATGATGCTTTAAGCATTTGAAACTAGAATTGTTAAAACATAAGTTATTCCTTGGAAAACAGAGGGCCTCTAGTAGCTCAGTTCAACAACAAAACTTCATTATAATTACATAAAAAAACACAATAGAATGATATATGTGACATCGAAAAGAACATAGCAGAAGAAGCAATGAAATGCATTCAAAGCAACTGGAATCCACCTTCTGGATTTCAAGTTCTTTGTTTAATAAATCCCATCTCAGTCATTCCTTTGTGTTGCCCTGTTTTTTAACCTTTTCATATGTCCCTTATGGACCTTTTTGGGGCTTCAGGATCAGTAGTGGGTTTTTTTGTTTTTCTTTTCATATTCTGGAAACAGTCTCCAATCTTCTATATAATAATTCAACGTCTCCGTGTTCAAAACTCTCACCGCAATCCACATTTTGTGTTCAACTATCCTGATTAGTGAGTCACTCCTCTCTATAACTCCTCACATTAGAAAGAAAGAGCAATAAAAGTAAAACACACCCCTTCAAAAAGTCCCAACAAGAGCCGCCTGGTGGCACAGCGGTTTAGTCCGCACTTGGCAGCCCGGGGTTCACAGGTTCGGATCCCGGGCGCCCGCCTATGCACTGCTCGTCAGCCACGCCGTGGCAGCGTCCCATATAAAGTAGAGGAAGATGGGCACAGATGTTAGCCCAGCGCCAGTGTTCCTGAGCAAAAAGAGGAGGATTGGCAACAGATGTTAGCTCAGGGCCGGTCTTCCTCACACACACACAAAAAAAGCAAAAACCAAAAAGTCCCAACAAAAACTATGTTCTAAGAGTGGTTATACAAACACCATAAATTTAGCAATAATAACACATTTTATAAAAAAACTGACCTGAATGTAATGATGTGAATGAGACCATCTCTCCCTCAGGATTATGATGAGCCTTTATTTGAAAATTCCAAATCCCAATTTCTAGAAAAAGAAAGATCCGAGAAGCTTTGCTTGTCAGTTCTTTGAGTATGTGTGCTGCAGAGGAATGCTTCTGTTTTTAAAAAGGGATGTTACCAATTTCTTGTTAAGATAGGGACAAAAAACTTAAGAAATTTATTATCAGAAGCAAAACTGCCACTGTGTGTGTGTGTGTGTGTGTGTGTGTGTGTGTGTGTGTCTGTCTGTCTGTCTGTCTGTCTGTCTGTGTTTCTTTGCTGTCAAGTTTTTCTGATTAGAAGTAAAATCACAATTCTTTTAGAACCCAAATACGTTTGGTGTAAGACGAACCTATTTTCAAATTGGCATCTCAGCACCGTCAGGCTCCAAGTGAGATTCCCCACCCTCTTTGAGATAACTGCGACCAGATTGGTCCCCTTGGTTCTCAGACCCCACGTTCCTCTAGCATTTGTAGGCGGGGCCACTGATCTGACCAGAGGCTCCACCCCTTCTAAGACATTGCCCGACTCATGCCTCAGGTCACCAGAGGGTCTCATGTTTGAGATCGGGCAGCACACTGGCTCTGTAGTGGGCATTGCGGCTGATGTTGCTTTTTACTGTGACTCCCTGGTTCTTGAGTAATTGAGTCTATAATTTTGTCTTCATTAGTTCTTCTAGGGGTTAGATTCTTTATCACAAAAATCATTTTGAATGAACTAAAGTCTCTGAACTTATTTTCTGCCAGTTGGGCTTTGGGAAGCTGCTGTGCTTATTCCCTAATACATTCTTGTGCCTAATATAAGAATATTCATTACCTATTTGTGCCAGACATGATGGTGCTTACATAGACCACCTCATTTGGAATGTTTGATTTAATGCAATGAATACCATTCAAAGTCCTAATGACTGTTTCTTCTCGTAACACTTGGTGATGGGGGCTAGTGTTAGACCTACACATGAGACAAGAAGCCTTGAAATTGGTATCTATCAGTCAGATCTCCCTTACTCTCGGTATGTCCCATCTAGGAATTCATAGCTCCATTGACACCTAAATGGTTTACACCATCTATTTCACTTCCGATTTATGTCATCAGCACTGAGTACGTCTATTGTAATTCCCTACTCCATCAATATACACTCTGCTCTGGTTGTGGGATCTCAGGTAAGCACGATGCCTATCAGAGGTCCTACGTCTCAAGGACAGCCTCATGATACAGCTGATGCCAAGGACTTACGTCCAACCAAAGGGGCTCACTTGCTTTTCTGGATCCTATGAAGGCAAGACACAAATGCACAGTAGGCTCTTCTGTTGGGTTTTTTTTTTCTATAATAAAAATGGAAAATGGGGATTGCTGCCTTCATTAGGATTACTGGGGCAAATCAGGAAATATGTGAAATCTAGCCTTGAACGTTAACCCACATCTCTGGAATTTTTCTAGTCCACCCTCACTACACAATACTATTCATATTCTGACCTCTGTTTGACTTGCTTCTTCAGTTCCAAATTCTTTTCTTAAGAGCAGTAGTTTTAATCTTTAGACTTGGACACACTATAACACTTTGGCCTTGTAAATCATGTTAGCTGATTTTCTGATATTTGCCCTCTGGCACTAGGCGTGGTAGTGTAAGAGACACTCTTATAACTCTCTGCACTGTCCCCACAGACCCAAGAGGCCGGGTGCATGACTGGCCTGGTCTCCCACTGGGTAATGTAGTAAGACATTCTCTCCTTTCCTTGACCATATAAAGTTCCAAATTTTGTGGCAAAAGATTGTACTGAGATATTAATTTTAATTTGTTCTTTCTGTATCTCCTCCCATCCCTCTTCCAAGTAGATACTAAGGTCTTTGCTTTTCTTTGTCACTAATATTTATTTTTATAGGATAAAATAAAAGCTTCTTGAATCCAACTGTTCTCACTATCTTTTGTAAAGGCTAATGCTCATTGAAGAAATGAAGATAATGAACAGCAGAAAAATGTGGAAAGAATGGAGTATTTTAAGGGTGATAATTGGGAAAATTTTGAGATTCAAGGAAAAGGATATAGAAAATAGTAAGGTGATAGAATTCCAGGGTTCCCACAAGGAAAGTTAGACACACTGTAAAAGGAATGGAAGATGAAAGAACACAGGAGCAGCTAGTTGTGGCTCACATCGATGTGTAGGTGGAGTTAGGAATAGACGGAACTCAGTTTATAATTGCATTCTTAGGCCCTGTCACTTGGGCAGTTAAAGATCTCTGAATGCCACTGAAGGCTTATGGAAAGCCAGAAGAGAGCACATTACTTCAGGCTCCCTAAGAGTAGGCTGCCAAGGTAGGGGAACCTGATTCAAAACTTAAAGGCATGGCTCTGGCTCTGCCACCAGTGTGGGGCCCTGGGCACATGTGCAGATATTGTGCTTTAAAGGGGGAAACTAGAAATGAGTCACACAAAGAAAACTGGAAAATTCCCAAATATGTGGATATTGAAGAACATGCTACTGCCCAACCCAATGGGTCAAAGAAGAAATCAAAAGAGAAATCAAAAAAATACCTTGGGACAAATGAAAATGGAAATATAACATATTAAAATCAAACACAGAGACCAGACTTGAAAATTTCCTGAGCAGACAAGAGCAATTAGCCATATAAGCAAAACTTAATTTAGCTTATTTGCAAGACTAGTGAGGTTAACTTCATGTGGGTCACTTCTTGCTCATGCCTCTGAAAATCATAAGTGAAACTTAAATTGTTCCCAAAATTGATATGAAGTAACCACTAACCAATACCATTTTACTGAAGAAAATTCTAATATTGTACCCAATCACTGTGAAGAAAAAACACTCACTGACTTCACATTGTATAAACTGCTTTATGACAATATACCTCCAAGCCTCATTCCATGTTTTTGTTTGAGTGCTCCTGGTTTGCAAACTGTCTTTTTGGTGTATGCATAGTAAATTTTTACTAATTTGAACTTAAGTGATTTGTTGGTTTTACTTCTGTTTTTTATGAACTTTTGATATATATCAAAATTTGTGGGATGCAGCAAAAGAAGTTCTAAGAGGGAAGTTCACAGTGATAAAGAAAAAATGTCCACATCAAGAACCAGGATAAGTCTCAAATTAAACAACCTAATTTTATACCTCAAAGAAATAGAAAAAGAACAAAGCCCAAAGTTAGAGAAGGAAGGAAATAACAAAGATTAGAGCAGAAATAAGTGAAATAGAGGTTAAAAAGACATTAGAGAAGATCAGTGAAACCACAGAAATACAAAGGATCACAAGAGACTACTATGAATAAATATAAGCCAACAAATTGGACAACCTAGAAGAAGTGGATAAATTTCTAAAAACGTACAACCTACCAAGACTAAATCATGAAGAAATAGAAAATCTGAACAGACTGATTACAGTAAGGAGATTGAATCCGCAATCAAAAACCTCTCAACAGGGGTCGCCCGGTGGCGCAGCGGTTTCGTCCACGCTTGGCAGCCCGGGGTTCGCCGGTTCGGATCCCCGGCGCCCGCCGACGCACTGCCTGTCAGCCACGCTGTGGCGGCGTCCCATATAAAGTAGAGGAAGATGGGCACGATGTTAGCCCAGGGCCAGTCTTCCTCAGCAAAAAGAGGAGGATTGGCAACGGATGTTAGCTCAGGGCTGGTCTTCCTCACAAAAAAAAAAAAAAAAAAAAAAAAAAACCTCTCAACAAATAAAAGTCCAAGACCAGAAAGGTTTACCAGCAAATTCTGCCAAACATTCAAAGAATTAATCCAATCCTTCTCAAACTCTTCCAAAAAAAACTGAAGAGGAGGGAACTCTTCAAAACTCATTTTATGGGGCCAGCATTACCCTGATACCAAAACCAGAAAAGAACACTGCAAGATTATAAAGACTACATATGAACATAGACATAAAATTTCTCAACAAAATATTAGCAAACTGAATTCAATAATATGTTAAATGGATCATACACCATTATCAAGTGGGATTTATACCTGAGATACAAGAATGGTTCAACATCCATGTATCAGTCAATGTGATACACCACAATAACACAATAAAGGATAAAAATTATATGATCATCTCAATAGATGCAGAAAAAGCATTTGACAAAATTCAACAACCATTTAGGATAAAAACTCTCAACAAAGCAGGTATAGTGGGAACACACCTTACCATAATAAAGGTCATATGTGACAAGCCCACAGCTAACATCATACTTAACAGTGAAAAGCTGAAAGCTTTTCCTCTAAGATCAAGAACAAGACAAGGATGCCCACTCTCCACTTATATTTAACATAGTAACATAGTATTGGAAGTTCTAGCTGAGTAATTAGGTGAAAAAAAAAAAGAAATAAAAGGCATCCAAATTGGTAAGGAAGGAATAAAATTGTCACTATTTGCAGATGACATGATATTATATATAGAAAACCCCAAAGACTACATTTATTGATGTAGTCTGTTAAAACTAATAAACTAGTTCATTAAAGTTGCAGGATAAAAAGTCAATGCAAAAAAATCTGTTGCATTTCTATACACTAATAACAAAACACCAGAAAGAGAAATTAAGAAAACAATCCCACATACAATTGTATCAAAAAGAGTAAAATACTTAGGAATAAATTTAACCAAGGAGGTGAAAGGGCTGTATATTAAAAACTACAAGACATTGAGTGACGTCAGCAACATGGTGGAGTGAGCCATTCCCTTTGTCTCTCCCCCTTCAAACTACAACTAAAAGGACATTCATTGATCAGCAGAGGATATTCACACAGCACCTCAGGATGCCTAAGAGACCCTCACAGCTATACATCTAAAGGTGGATGGACTACTCCCCAAGGAGGTGGTGGAGATAGGTGAGCACCCTCTAGACCCAGGCAGCCCGGCGCACATGTGTGACTACTTTCCCAGCTGGAGTGATCATAGCATTGCTGTGGCCCCAAGAGTGGGAGCATGCCCCAGCACAACTGTGGAAACAGATGATGGCAGCTGTGAGCTCCCATGTGATCACTTCCCTGTCTGGTGGGAGAGTCCTCAGGGCCACATGGCCCACAAAGATCAGCACAGGCTTGGCCCTAGTGGGAAGCCCTGCCCACCAAGCACAAAGGCTGGTGTGACCTAGGAGCAGATGGTGGCAGAGCTGCCACCTGAGATGAACAAGCTCTTGGCTGCTATGAATGCCCATAGTACTGCTGCAGCCCTGAAGGGGAGAAACGTGTCTTGGCAGGACTGTGGGAGCAGGTGGTAGCAGCCCTTATCTCCCATGTGATCACTCTCTCATCTGCTGGGAGAGTTCACAATCCCACCATGGTCCCAGGGAGTGGCTTTGGCCCAGTCTCAGAGGGGAGTTCTCACCCACCAAGCACAATGGTTGGTGAGACCTAGGAGCAGAGGGTGGCTGTGCTCCAAGTCCGGGTGAACAAGCTCCCAGTTTCCGTGAACACCCCTAGTACTGCTGTGATCCTGAAGGGGGGTGCACAACTCTGCAGGACTGTGGGAGCAGGTGGCAGCAGACCTGAACCTCCCATGTGACTGCTTTCACATTCAGTGGGAGAACCCACAGGGCCTCTGTTATCCCAAGGAATGGCCCAGGCTTAGACAGGGACAGCTGACAGGGATTGTGGCAGGGCTCAGATTACACAGCTCCTGCGCACCCCCCCCCCAAGTGGCAGCAGGTGGAACCTGCCTTCAAAAACTATCGCTATATGCCAGCACAAATCCACTCCATTGAATGGTATAAAGAAATGTATTAATACTCCAGACCAGAAGGAAAAAGACAAACAATCAGAAATCAATCCTGAAAGCATGGAAATCTACAATCTAAGAGACAGAGAATTCAAGACAGCCATCATAAGAAAACTCAATGAGTTACAAGAGAATTCTAAAAGACTGTTCGATGAAATCAGGATCAAAATTACTGAACAGAGGGAATTCTTCATAAAAGAGATTTAAACTATAAAGAAAAATCAATCAGAATTGTTAGAGATGAAAAACGCAATGGATGAGATACAGAAAAAAATGAAGTCCTTAAACAACAGAGTTGACAATATGGAGGATAGAATTAGCAATATAGAGGATAGGAGTACAGAAATGCTTCAGATGGAGGAGGAGAGAGAACTTAGACTGAAAAGAAATGAAGAAACTCTCCAAGAAATATCCAACTCTATTACAAAATGCAACATAAGGATTATAGGTATTCCAGAGGGAGAAGTGAGGGAAAAAGGAGCAGGGAGCTTGTTCAAATGAATAATAACTGAGAACTTCCCACACCTGGAGAAGGAGCTGGAATTACAGGTAAAAGAAACCAACAGGACTCCTAATTACATCAGTGTAAAAAGACCTTCTCCAAGGCATATATTAGTAAAGCTGGCAAAAGTCAATGACAAAGAAAAAAATATTAAGGGCAGCAAGACAAAAGAAATTAACCTCCAAAGGAAGCCCTATCAGGCTTTCAGCAGATTTTTCAGCAGAAATCTTATAGGCTAGAAAAGAGTGGAAGGATATATTCAAAATTTTGAAAGACAAAAACTTTCATCCAAGAATACTCTATCCAGTGAAAATATCCTTTAGATATGATGGAGAAATAAAAACTTTCCCAGATAAACAAAAGGTGAGGGAGTTCACTGCCACAAGACCCTACTCCAAAGATTTGATCAGGAAGGTCCTCATGCCTGAAAAAAAGGGGGGGGTGTACAAAGCCTTGAGCAAGGGGATAAATAAGCAGACAAAATCAGAAAATAGCAGCTCTCTACCAGAACAGATTAGCAAACACTTAATTCTAACTCTAAAGATAAAGGGAAGGAAAATATCAAAAATAAATATTATCACTTCCTTTTAACCACAAATTCACAAGACATAATGGAATAAATTGTGACAATAACAACTTGGAAACAGAAAGGGATGAAGCTTGCTTAGACTAGGGGAACAAGAGGGTATCAGGGAATGGACTATCTCATCTATGAGATCTTTTATACAAACATCACAGTAACCACTAAACAAAAAATCAGAACAAAGACACAAATGATAAATAAAGAGAAAACTGAGAAAATTATCATAGAAAGCCACCAAACTAAATTAGCAGTCTGAAATACACAGGATGAGAAACAAGGGAAATACATAACAACTGAAAAACAAGTGATAAAATGGCAGCATTAAGCCCTCATATATCAATAATCACTCTAAACATAAACGGATGAATTCCCCAATCAAAAGACACAGAGTGGTGGGGTGGATTAAAAAACAAGTCCCAACAATTTGCTGCCTCCAGGAAACACATCTCAGCTCTAAAGACAAACACAGGCTTAGAGTGAAGGGATGAAAGATGATACCCCAAGCTAATGGGAAACAAAAGAAAGCTGGAGTAGCCATACTTATATCAGACAAAGTGGACTTCAAGATAAAACAGGTAATGAGAGACAAAGAGGGACAATATATAATGATAAAAGGGACACTCCACCAAGAAGACATATTACTTATGAATATATATGCACCCAACGCAGGAGCACCAAAGTACATGAAGCAACTATTAAGAAACCTAGAAGGAGATATTAAAAACAACACAATAATAGTAGGGGACATTAACACCCCACTTACATCAATGGATAGATCATCCAGACAGAAAGTCAATAAGGAAATAGTGGACTTTAATGAAAAACTAGACCAGATGGACTTAATAGATATATAGACATCACTCCATCCAAACACAGAAGAATACACATTCCTCTCAAGCGCACATGGAGCATTCTCAAGGATAGACCATATATTGGGAAACAAGGCAAGCCTCTATAAATTTAAGCAGACTGAAATCATAAGAAGCATCTTTTCCAACCATAATGCTATGAAACTACAAGTCAACCACAAGAAAAAAACTGAGAAAGTGACAAAGATATGCATACTAAACAACATGCTATTGAAAAGCCAATGGATCATTGAAGAAATTAAAGGAGAAATCAAAGAATATGTGACAACAAATGAAAATGAAAATACACCATACCAACTCACATGGGATGCAGCAAAAGCAGTCCTGAGGAGGAAATTCATAGCAATACAGGCCCACCTTAACAAACAAGAAAAATCCCAAATAAGCAATCTTAAATATCACCTAACAGAATTAGAAAAAGAACAAACAAAGCCCAAAGTCAGCAGAAGGAGGGAAATAATAAAAATTAGAGTAGAAATAAATGAAATTGAAACAAACAAAAAAACAGTAGAAAGGATTAATGAAACAAAGTGCTGGATCTTTGAGGAGATAAACAAAACTGGCAAACACTTAGCCAGACTCACCAAGAGAAAAGAGAGAAGGCTCAAATAAATAAAATTAGAAATTAAAGAGGAGAAATCACAACAGATGCCACAGAAATAAAAAGGATTGTAAGAGAAGACTATGAAAAACCATATACCAACAAATTGGACAATCCAGAAGAAATGGATAAATTCTTAGACTCATACAACCTCCCAAAACTGAAGCAAGAAGAAACAGAGAATCTGAATAGACAAATCACAAGTAAAGAGATTGAAACAGTAATCAAAAACCTCCCCCAAAATGTAAATCCAAGACCAGACGGCTTCTCTGGAGAGTTTTACTAAACATTTAAAGAAGATTTAATACCAATCCTTCTCGAACTATTCCAAAAAATAGAGGAATATGGAACACTTCCTAACATATTCTACAAGTCCAAAATCACCCTGATACCAAAGCCAGACAAGGACAATACAAAGAGGGTAAACTACAGGCCAATATTGCTGATGAACATAGAAGGAAAAACCCTCAACAAAATATTGGCAAACCAAATACAGCAATACATTGAAAAGATCATACACCATAATCAAGTGGGATTTATACCAGGGACACAGGGGTGGTTCAACATCTGCAAATCAATCAATGTGATAACTACATTAACAGAACAGGGAATAAAAACCACATAATAATCTGAATAGATGCAGAGAAAGCATTCAACAAGATCCAACATCCATTTATGATAAAAACTCTCAACAAAATGGGTATAGAAGGAAAGTACCTCAACACAATAAAGGCCATATATGACAAACCCACAGGCAACACCATACTCAATGGGGAAAAACTGAATGCTATCCCTCTGAGAACAGGAACAAGACAAGTGTGACCACTCTCACCGCTCTTATTCACCATAGTACTGGAGGTTTTGGCAAGAGTAATTAGGCAAGAAAAAGGAATAAAAGAAATCCAAATAGGCAACAAAAAAGTGAAACTCTTGTTGTTTGCAGTGATATGATTTTACATATAGAAAACCCTAAAGAATCCATTGGGAGACTATTAGAAATAATCAACAACTACAGCAAAGTTGTAGGGTACAAAATCAACTTACAAAAATCAGTTGCATTTTTATATTCTAATAACGAACTAACAGAAGTAGAAGTCAAGAAGATAATCCCATTTACAATCAAAACAAAAAGGATAAAATATCCAGGAATAAATTTAACCAAGGAGGTGAAAGACCTATACAATGAAAACTATAAGACACTATTGAAAGAAATTGTTGATGACATAAAGAAATGGAAAGTTGTCCTATGCACGTGGATTGGAAGAATAAACACAGTCAAAATGTCCATACTACCTAAAGCAATATACAGATTCAATGCAATCCCAACCAGAACCCCAATGACATTCTTCACAAAAATAAAACAAAGAATGCTAAAATTCATATGGGGCAACAAAAGACCCTGAATAGCTAAAGCAATCCTGAGAAAAAAGAACAAAGCTGGAGGCATCACAATCCCTGACTTTAAAATATACTACAAAGCTATCATAATTAAAACATCCTGGAACTATTACAAAAACAGACACACAGATCAACAGAACAGAATTGAAAGCCCAGAAATAAAACCACACATCTACAGACGGCTAATCTTTGACAAAGGAGCTAAGAACATACAATGGAGAAAGGAAAGTCTTGTCAATAAATGGTGCTGGAAAAACTGAACAGCCACATGCAAAAGAAAGTAGACTATTTTCTTTTGTCATACACAAAAATCTACTCAAAATGGATCAAAGACTTGAAGGTAAGACCTGAAACTATAAAACTCCTGGAAGAAAATATAGGCAGTACACTCTTTGACATCAGTCATAGAGGGATCTTTTCAAACTACATGTCTACTCGGACAAGGGAAACAAAAGAAAAAATAAACAACTGGGACTTCAACAGACTAAAAATCTTCTGCAAAGCAAATGAAACCAGGATCAAAATGAAAAGACAACCCACCAGCTGGGAGAAATTATTTGCAAATCATATATCTGACAAAGAGTTAATCTCTGTAATATATAAAGAACTAACACAACTGAACAACAAAAACCCAATTGAAAAATGGGCAGAGAGTATAAACAGACATTTTTCCAAGGAAGATATACAGATGGCCAATAAGCAGATGAAGATGTTCAACATCACTAATCATCAGGGAAATGCAAATAAAAACTACACTAAGATATCATCTTACACCCATTAGAATGGCTACAATCACCAAGCCAAAAAACAACAAATGTTGCACAGGTTGTGGAGAAACGGGAACACTCATTCACTGTTGGTGGGAATGCAAACTGGTGCAGCCTCTATGGAAAACAGTATGGAGATTCCTCAAAAAATTAAAAATAGAAATACCTTATGATCCAGCAATCCCACTCTTGGGCATCTACCCAATGGACATGAAATCAACAATCCCAAGAGGCTTATGCACCCCTATGTTCATTGCAACACTATTCACTATAGCCAAGAGATGGAAGCAACCCAACTGTCCCTCGGCTGATGATTGGATAAAGAAGATGTTGTATATATGTATATACAATGGAATACTATTCAGCCATAAACAAGACAATATCGTCCCATTTGCAACAACCTAGTTGGACCTGAAGGGTATTATGTTAAGCAAAATAAGCCAGACAAAGACAAACCCTGCATGATTTCACTCATATGTGGAAGATCAACTAATACATGCACAGGGAGAAGGGTTTGGTGGTTACCAGGGGGAAGGGGGTTGGGGGGTAGGCACAGGGGTGAAGGGACACATTTATGTGGTAACTAACTAACAATGTACAACTAAAATTTCACAATGTGATAAACTATTATGACATCAATAAAAAAAAATTTAAAAACCCTACAAGACATTAATGAAAGAAATTGAAGAAGGCACAAATAAATGGAAAGATATTTCACACTCATAGATTGGAAGAATCAATATTGTGAAAATGTCCATACTGCCCAAAGCAATCTACAGATTCAATGCAATCTGCATCAAAATTCCAAGGGAATTTTTCAAGGAAATAGAACAAATAATCCTAAAATTTGTATAAAACCACAAAATACCCCAAGTAGCCAAAGCAATCTTGAGAAAGAAGAACAAAGCTGGAGGCATCACACTCCCTGATTTCAAACCATATTACAAAGCTATAGTAATTAAAACAGTATGATATAGGCATAAAAACAGATCAATGGAACAGAATAGCAAGCCCAGAAATTAACCCGCACATATATAGTCAATTAATTTATGACAAAGGAGGCAAGAATATACAATGGGCAGAAGATAGTCTCTTCAATAAATGGTACCAGAGAAACTGGACAGCCTCATGCAAAAGAATGAAACTGGACTACTATCTTACACCATGTACGAAAGTAAATTCAAAATGGACTATAGACTTTAATGTAAGACCTGAACTATAAAACTCCTCGAAGAAAACATGTGTGGTAAGTTCCTTGACATAGGTCTTCACAATGATTTTTTTAATCTGACACCAAAAGCTAAAGCAACAACAAGAAAAAGTGGGACTACATCAAACTAAAAAGCTTCTGCACATCAACAAAATGAATAGGCAACATAGTAAATGGGAGAAAATATTTGCAAATCATATTTCTGATAAGGAGCTAATATCCAAAACATATAAAGAACTTATACAACTCAATTGCAAAAAACCCAAACTATTAGATTAAAAACTTGGCAGAAGATCTGAATAGACATTTTTCCTAAGAAGACATATAGATGGCCAATGGGTACATGAAAAGATGCTCAACATCACTGATCACCAGGGAAATGCAAGTCAAAACCACAATGAGATATCACCTCACACCTGTCAAAATGGCTATTATCAAAAAGACAAAAGGTAACAAGTGTTGGGGAGGATGTGGAGAAAAGCAAACCCTTGTGGACTGTTTGTGGGAATGTAAATTGTTGCAACCACTATGGAAAACAGTATGGAGGTTTCTCAAAAAATTAGAAATAGAATTACCATATCATCCAGCAATTCCACTTCTGGGTATCTATCTGGAGAAAAGGAAAACACCATGTCAAAGAGAAGCTGCACTCCCTTATGTTCATTGCAGCATTATTTATAAGAGCCAAGATATGGAAACAAGTGTCCTTCAGTGGATGAATGGATAAAGAAAATGTGGTGTGTGTGCACACACACAATGCAATCTTATTCAGCCATAGAAAAGAATGAAATCTTTCCATTTGCAACAACGTGGATGGATGTCAAGGCCATTATGCTAAGTGAAATAAGTCAGACAGAAAAAGACAAATACTGTATGACCTCACTTATATGTGGAATTTTAGCAAACAAACAAACAGGCTCATACAGAGAATAGATTGGTGGTTTGCAGGGGTGGGAGGTGGGAAAACTGGGTGAAGGGGGTCAAAAGTTAAAAATACCAAAAAGGCAAAGTGGGTTTTAAGGGGAAAATGGTGAGTTCAGTTTTGGAGATGTTGAGTCTTGGAGTCTGGGTGCCTGTGGAATGTGGAGATGTCCAAGAGGTACTAGAATATACACCTCTGGGTTTAGGAGATATGTTTGAGTTACAGGCAGACTGGGAAGCATCAGCATATAACTAATAACTGAAGTCAAAGGAGAAGGTGAGATGGGACAGGGAAGACGAGGAGCGAGAGGAGGGGCAAGGCCAGAGCCCTGGAGTATTTAACGCCCAGTACATTAGTGGCTGGGCAGAGAAAGAGGAGACTGAGAAGGAGCACCCTCAGGGGTAGGAAGAATAAAAAATACAAGTAGAGTCTGAGGTCACAAAAGCTGATGAAAGAGTATTTCTCAACAAGGGGAGGGGCAAGTAGTGTAAGGATTGAGAAGCAAGAGATTAGCAAGTGAAGTTATGGCTGACCTTGACCAGAGGTGTTTCTAGGGATGGAATTCAGACTGGAGAGGGATGGATTGGGAGGGGAAGGGCAAGCACAAGCAACTCTTTCTGGAAAGTGGTTGCCAATGGGAGATAATGCTATGGAGAAGAACATAGGTGCTCCAGGAGCTGAGGCAGAGAGATGGAGAGACTTAAAGCATGATGAGCTGCTACTGGGGAGGAGTCAGTAGAAAGGGAGAGATTGAAGCTACAGGAGTGTAAGGAAAGTTAATTCATTCAACAGTTAGTTGAGTGCCTCCTATGTGTCAGATCAGTCTGGCCGCCCTCTCTTGAGAACACATGTGTAGGCTACACATATGACAGGTTAACCTAAGGCTTCATCATCAGGGGAAAGCAGCTCTCCTTAATCTGTTTTTCCTAGGAGTTCTGATTCTGATCCCCCCACTTCCCCCTGCCCCCACTACCCTACAAAAGCCCATACAAAAGAAAAAACAAAACAGGAGGAAACCAGATCCCTTACAGTCTTTCTCACCTGGAGTTCTGGAATAGAATCAACCTCTAATGTCCTCAGTTATCCATTGTGTGCAATAAAGTAACTTCTTTCCTATGCATCTAGAATGGTATTATGAACTATTCTTGGGAGTTTTGTTCTGTGGGTCATATGAGGGACCTGGTTGAGAAAGGCTCCAATGAAGGAGAGCACTGCACTGCTCAAAGAGGAAACACCCTAACCACAACTGCTAGTTTTCCCAAGCATAGCACTCTTCATGCTTTGCTTGTGGGAAAGAACATTTCAGGGTGAACCACACCTTGCCCAAAAAACAACACCCAGCTGATATGGATGGAACAAAGTCACATTGGTTTGAGCAGCTGAAATTTTCAGGTAAGCTACAGAGTGAGACTACTCTAGTCCTATAAGGGATTAGGCTTCATAAATTTCCATTGTTCTCTCACCTTTGAAAGCTTAGACCTCATATGGGTGAGATAGAGGCCAACTAGTTTAATCCAGGAAAATATCAGCAGGAGGTTGTGATAGAGGTGTGGTGGAAGGAAAGGGATGGTTAGGAAGATGACATGGGTAGTGCTGGAGAATCGGATTCAGTGGCTTGCTGTAATTACCAATAATAAACAGAAACTTATAGCTGCCTTGCTCATGTTTAGGACAAACACCTCTGGGTCACCAAGGGGGTCCCTAGAGCCTCTCTAAGACTGAGACCCTGGGGATGGTGGTGGGAGAAAGAATATTAAGAAAAGTGAGCTCCTGAAAGGGTGGTCAAACATTATCCTGGCACCCAAGCTCACCTTAGCTCTTGAGATGTCAACAGGCACTGCTTTGTGTACATGTCACACTATGCTGGGGCAACATCTTCGTATGGGATAACACATACATGTTTCAGCTTTCTGGTGGTGGTAGAGATGGTGACTGAGCTGATGGTATGTGGTCACCCAGGAATGGGAAACAAGTGTTCTTTGAGAGAACATAGTGGAGGAAAGTAATTATCCAATTAATTTATCTAAACTATTGAGTTATATGTATATGTGATTGATCTTCATTTTTCCTTCCCTTATTTCTAAATATTTTGCTATGTCATTTGAATATTCTTACCAGAGACATTCTTGTAGAGCAGAAAATAGAAGTCATTTGAGGTTAACTTCACATTAGGACTTTTTTAAGTGTCCAAACTCATTGAAGAGATTATGCTTGATATCATGGAGAGGAAGAAGGAGAAGTGACTTTGGCAGAGGGTGGATGGGCAGGATTCCAAAAGTCCAAAAAAGAGGACTTTCTTCCAGCTTCATTACAGTACCCTGGGAGCAGTGGAAGGATTACAAAGGCTGTGAGCTGAGCCTGAGGAAGCACCTCCCAGCATCTCCAGGACTCCTAGCTTCCACAAAAGCTTTTTGTACTCAAAACATAACCCAGAAGCAACAGGGTCCCAGAAACTCAGGGCACCATGAAAACTTGGTCATTGGACATTTTAGTGATAATCAGTGAGAACAGGAGACAAGAGCAGACTCCGGGGGCTTTAGTGCAGATTAAACCTCCAGGACTTATCTATGACCTTGTCAGGAAGGAAGAGAACCTCCATGATAACAGTGGTTGAATTTTCCTTCAGCCTAGTGGACTGGGTACTCAGAATCTAATATGAGTTTATAGAAAGAAGGCATAGGAATATGACATATTTCGCACTCTTCAGTTTGTAGCTATAAAGCCATATCCACTACAAACCACACCTACATATGTTAAAAGTGCCTATCTTGAGCCCCATTTCTGCTAACTCCCACCCAGTGGTTAGGTGATAAGGACTCAGTAAGTGAAATTCCCAGGGAGTATTGAAATGTTTACCAGTCACTCATAACTCAAATGCTTCTGCTTTCTTACCCCTTTGAACTCAGTCTCCTTTTCTCAGTGAATATAAAGGCTCCCGTCACAGATGGTCACTGGCCCTGGCTCTTGATGATAGGGTCCCAGCTCTTCAACTTCAAGTTTCTAAGATCTATCCCCTTTCATTACCCTTTCCTAATTTTGCTATTTTCTTCAGTCTTTATACTGTTCTGTCCCTTCTACAGTTTGGCAGCCTAATCTAATCTGCTGCCAGGATTTCCACTTTCATATCTTGCCTTATCCCCACAGAGAACTCTGTAAGACTGATCTACAATTTCTCCAGCCTTTTCTAACATTTTGCTCTTGACTCAGTCTGATCTCCTTGATACTGAACTAGAGCTCAATACCTGTCTTCTACTCTAAACTTTGAAACTACAATTAAATATGTTACTGGCTCAAGATAAGGTTGACATAAGTGGAGCCATATCATAGAAAAGAAACCCTATTGTAACTTTGTCTGACCTCTGACTAACTAACCCAGCAGGATATGCACCCTCAAGGAGATCTAACTGCTCTGTAGATTTTACAACCCCTGCTTGTGCAGGTACCTCCCAGCTGCAATAAGATGATAACTTTGTTCTTTTGAGTTCCTTAGGAATGTGATGACCCAACCCCCCTCACCGACCCCTGAACAGAGAGCCTATGCTGATAGCCATCATCAATGACAACTGAAAGATCTGGGTATAAGGTGTTGCTCCAGTCTCTGATGCATATCCAGTAAAACAAAAGACTATCAGAAACTAAGAACAGATGGACGCCCCACCCTCAGACTAGATATCTGCCTCCACCCGGAGACCAGCTCCCTCATATAACTGGCCTGTAGTCTTTTCTGGAAGCTGGTTCTTTTGGACATGAGTCAGCCATCTTCCCCCTTGCTAGCAAGCTGTAATAAAAAGTCTTTTCTCTCCTACCACCTTGCCTCTTGATTATTGGCATGTCTTGCAGCAGGCAGACAAACCCCCTTTTTGGGCATGATGGGGAGAAAGAGCATTCTCTACCCACTCTGGGTCCTTTCTGGCTGGGCTACAAATTAAATTGATATGAGGCTGAATAGCAGGAGAAAATCAAACAAAGCTTTATAAAACATGTACATGGGAGAGACCAGGGAGTGTCTCTCGACAAAATGGTGGAGATTCTCCTCTTATATACACAAATGATTTTGGGGGAGACTTGGGAGTGTCAGCCATGAGGGATTACAGGAAAAGTACAGTAAAGTTATGCAGATTTAAGACCTCATCCTCCACACTGACAAGTTTCTAGAGATGAGGTCATCTACCCCTCTTCCCAGTAGAGAGAAGGAGATACCTTTACAAATGGAGATTTCCCTTACAAATGTAAATGTATGGTAACAAGTTTGATAAGAATGGATGTAGCAAAGACCCTCCCAGTTTATCAATACCCAGAGTCATCCAAGGTGAAGGCCTGTCCTTAGGCCCATCCCTAATTCCTTTAGACAGTTGGGAGGGGGAAGGTCAAATCCTCCTTCAGAGCAAGCTAGAGAGAGAGAGACACATCTTGAGATGGCCAATTCTGATCCCCCACAGGTCATAACAAATACACTCTTCCTAACATTCTGATACTATTACTCAATGTGATATGGGGAGGTTTTCAGCTTAATAGGTGACTCTATAAAACCAAAACACTTTAAAGATATGAGGTAACAATAATGGTGGCATAGGTTTTGTTTTTGTTGACTTTTTCCCTTTTTTTCTTTGTTTTATTTGTTTTAAAGTAAAGTGCATGCCCTTAATCATTATGTGCAGCCTATCACATCTATTTCTGCCAACTAAGAAGCTCCTGGTAGAGCTCAAATTGATTTAGATCACCAATGTTTTGTTATTTCTAAAAAATTTAGGATGATATTGAAACATTAGTGAGCAAAAAATTAATGCCTTGTAAAGGAACTACTTTATAGCCTCTAATAATAATATTCATTGTCCTGCCTTTGCAGTTTTGGTTCTACAGTAAATGAAATTTGAAGAACTTAGAGTAGTTCAAGAGAAAGAACTGTGGGGAATCAGAATTGGCCACCTCGAGATATGTCTCTTTGGCATGCAGTTTATTTGAGGCTGGTTACTTTTAAGAACCACAGACAGGGAAGGGAGAAGCTCTGACAACCAAGTAGAAGTTACCCTTTGTAAGAGACATTTACATTTGTAAGGGAGATCTTCATTTGTAAAGATGTCTCCCTCTCTGTACCAGGAAGAGGTGGATGACCTTATCTCTAGAAACTCTTATCAATGCAGAAGGCAAGGACTTAAATCTGCATAATAACCTTACTCTTGTTTACTGTGCTCTTCTGGCAATCTCCCATAACTGACTCTCCCCACCCCCAGCATCCTCCTTTGTCCTTAGCTGAAGATGATATTTAAGGTGGTGACCTCAGCCATTCTGGCAAGTTATTTAATTTTCCTGGGTTTCTCCCAAGTATACATGTTATAAAGCTTTTTAAAATTTTCTCCTGTTATTCTGTCTCATGTCAATTTAATTTGTAGCCCAGCTGGAAGGACCTAGAAAGGGTGGAGGATTTCTCTTCCTCCCCTACAGAACTAAAAATGACTAGCAAAATAGTGGCATTTAGAGAAGTAAAAAAAACCAGTTAGAATAAAGAACTAACATGTATATAGTACATACAAGGATATAGTGGGGTAGTAACCATCACTGAACATATGACTTGTTAATCTAAAGAATAGATGTGTTTTATCTATTGTAGACATTGGTAAACAATTCTATAAAGCATTGAAGGGGTTTTTAGAATTTTTTAGAGTATTTTTTTTAATTCAAAGAAAATCATCTGCCTTAATATATCATCATAATCCAACAAGCAAATGAACTCAAGGGTCAGTAAACTTGTCCAGCTGAAGAGCCTCTGTTTATATTTTCCATATGGACAGCACAACAAGTGCTGGTGAACTCAGCTTATAAAAGAACATTCTACTAGTTAACTATTGCCCACACAGCAAAACAGTGTTCCCGAAACAGTTATTCATAACTAAACCCATCCCCAAGCAACACTAAAGTGTGACTGCATGATTAGTGATGACTCATATTACTGTTATGACATAAAACATATGACATGACAAGAACAATAGCATTTTGGAGATCATGTGTACCATTCCTTTCAGCTTACAAATGAAGCAAATGGGATACCCTGGGATTCAGTGATGTGCCCAAGTTCATATGGTTATTTAATAGCAGAGTTGGGGCCGCCCTCATTTCTAACACAGTGTTCAACTGCTCTGAAGGACATTGATAGATTCAAGATGCTTATGTGTAACAGACAGAAAACCACAAATACTTATAAAGTGACCATCATAAACAAAATTTAAATACATTTAGATTTTTAAAAATCAACTCTCATTTTTTTAATTATTCAAAGTGCCCATCAGCCTGGAAATACCACGAAGCCAATAATTTATTATAATTTTTAGAAGTTTCATATAAATGTCACAGGGAGTAGTTTCTGAAAAGGACTCATCATTGAATTCAGAAACTTGTATTTCTTCTGTCTTTTCTTTTAACACAGAGTTATTTTTGCCAGGCACCCTAGTCCGTATCAGGGAGAAAATGGTAAGACAGACACGGTTACTGCTCTGCAATTGCTTACACACTAGTGGGGATCAGAAGCAATTAAATAGGCAGTTAGAATTCAATGTAAAAATATTTTTAAGTCCCTAGTATTGTTCAGGCACTACCCTAGGTGCTGGAAACAGCAGCACAACAGTGAAGGAGGCCAACAAAACCTCCACCCTACCCTTCTATGGAAGGGAGAGAGGGAGAGAGAGACATAGAGAAAGACAGAGAAACAGAGAGACAGAGAGATGGAGATACAGAAAGACAGAGATAGAGAGACACAGGGAGAAGTAAAATAGAAATAAATATATATTCACAAATGTAAATAATACATGTGATACTACAAAATGCTAAGTGCTACAATGAAAATAGATTAGGGTGAAGGGAAGAGATTACCTGGAGGTGAAGAACAAGCATGGCTTTGCTGGAAGACCTCTCTGAGCTGATGCACTGGAGCAAAGGGCTGAATGTAAAGTAGGTCAGCCATAGAAAGATCTGGGACACCATTCTAGGCAGAGGAGATCACAAGCGTAAAGTCCTGAAGGATGGAAAGGGTTGGCGTATTAGAGAAACACCAAAGCCAGGATTGTGGGAAAGGAGTAAAGGAGAGGGAGAGAGATTAATAGAAGAAGCAGTGGGAGGAGGCCAGGTCAGATTAGGAAAGGTTTATAGGTCACAGTAGGAGTTTTCATTTTACTTTATGTGTGTTGGGAAGCCATCGCAAAAGAGAGGAGTGTAGGGGAAAGAGTGGAAGCAAAGGGACCAGTTAGGAAACTAGTGCAGGAGGCTGTAGAGGTATAGGGGTGACATGACAGAGGGCGTGCTCATGAAGTTGTTAAGGAAAGATATATGTAAAGTAAAGCATAGTTGTTGATGAGTTGATCGATGTTGAATGTGGAGGAACAGAAAAAATTGTGAAGAATCCTGGATGGTTGCCTTTGAAGGGCTATCTAACTCGGCCTTGAAGAACAAATAAACTTTCTTGCAGGGAGTAATCTTCTGCCAGCTTTATTAGGTCAAAATATGTCTGAGCCTTTAATATATATACTCCCCAAGTATGTTAAAATGGCCATTTCTGAGCCTAATTCTTCAAGAACAATTGAGATAAATGCTTATAAATTCTTTCTTTTTAATTACTAGCCTTGAAAAAAGTTGGTTACCAATGAAGGGTGGCAGAATGTTTCTATGTTATCTTCCCAATTTCGTGTGCAGACATGAACATAGTGAGGATACAAAGGAAAAGCACTGTGGATAGACTGGTTTTTTTTGGGGGGGGGGTGTTTTTTGTGGGTTTTTCCTTTGCTGAGGAAGATTCACCCCTGAGCCAATCTTCCTCTTTTTGCCAATCTTCCTCTTTTTTTCACTTGAGGAAGATTAGCCTTGAGCTAACATCTGTGCCAGTCTTCCTCCATTTTGTATGGGGGATGTCTCCACAGCATGGCTGATGAGTGGTGTAGGTCTGCACCCTGGATCTGAACCCACGAACCTCGGTCGCTGAAGCAGAGTGTGCCAAACTCAACCACTACGCCACGGGCCCAGCCCCTGTAGGTTGTTTTATTGAAGCTGATTAGGCCAGCATAGTTCAGTGCAAAGGAAAGGAGAGATTTGCAAGGAAAGCAAAACTAGTATAACAAGTCGGAAGGAATTTAGAAGTCATCTTTTTCAACCACTCGTTTTAAGATTGGAAATTAATTGGCAATACTAGGTAACTCTTAAAGTAATTTTACAAAAGTTTCTCTCTTTTCTACTCACATAAAAGTACATATCATTTAGCCTTCTTCCACCTCACTCTAGATTTCTACAAAAAATATACTTGGTTTTTAAACTCAAGAAGCTGTCTAATCTTTCAGTACGACAAACTAAGTTCGTATCATTTACCTCCCTTCCTCCAAAACTCCACACAAATAATAATAAAAACATAATAAATGTATAAACCTAATAAAATGAATGAAAGGAGAACCTTCAGTATACAGGAGATTTCAACACATTTCTGGAAAAGGGTAAAGGGGTAGGAAGTTACTGAAAGACAAAGTAAAAACAAGGAAGTCATGGCCTAAAATACATGAAGAAATGGGTGCAGTGGGGCAGCCAGATAACCCGGTTTATGTGAGTTAAACCTTCATCTCATCAATAGAATATATTCAAAATCGATGATTCAATAAATCATGACATACCATAGTGTTTCGAAATTTGGAGGTAAGAATTGGTAATATTCTACATGCCAAACACTTTTCTAAAATACTTTAATGTACTACAGCTTATACAGTTGATACTTTCATCTTATTTTATGGATGAGAAAACAGAGTCACAGAAGGTTAAACCCAAGGTCATCCAGCTAAAAAGTGGTGAATGATTTGAACCCAATAGTCTAGTTCCAGACTGCCTGCTTTTAGCCACCACGTTATGCTAACTATCCACGTGATTATGGAGGTAACTGCAACAAGAACTAAAACTAGAAATAGTCAAAAGTTTCCTTAAGAGAAATGGGACTGGGGATAGGCAGAAATGGGACATAGATTGTACCTTTTCTTTTCAGAGGTTTTATATTGTCTAATCTTTTAACCATTTGAAATATTACTTAAAATTAAACAAACAAATAAAATTTAGAAAAAGAAATAAAACTGAGGGTGCTAAAAGCATTGAATAATATTGAGTCAAGTGAATATATTCAGATTGGCTTAATAGACCGCAGGAAGAGTCTTTTCTGTTTTTCGGTTTCCACCCTAGGATCATAATGATAAAAAAAAAAAAAACACACAACTTTTAACTAAATATAAAATGATTCTTCCCATATCAAGAGACTCATATTTCTAAACTTCACATAGTTCTATGACCACCCTCTGTAATATTTAAAAGTGTGCATAGAAGGAAAAGCCTACGCCTAAAGAGCTATAACTTGAAAATTAGAGTCAGTACAATCCAAAGCCTGAGTAAGATTTGTTTCTTTTCTCATATGAACTTAGATTCTAAGAATGAAATTCAAAAAGAAGTCCATTATATTAGATAACCAACACCAGAACCTGATGATATTACTGTGTGAAGGTCACAGAATCCTAGAAAGAGAAACTATAGTTATAATAAGAGTAATTAATTAATTGAAATGTATATTATTTTCTTAGGCCCTAGGGCATCAACTCAATGGATAGCTCGTGAGCATTAGTGAACCAGGAAAATATAGTCAAAACAGAACTTTGAAAGAGATGGTTTAAGACCAAGAGAAACTTAATTGACTCCAGCTATTTTCAATCCAATAGAGCAAAAATCAACTGTGAAGTTTGTAAAAAATTCAGATGGCTGCTTGGAAATTCTGTTTACTCGGCTACATATGCAGCAGAGATATTGGTAAAAAACAAAACAAGAGCAGCAATAATTTTAAAAAACCCGTTCCACAGCCAGAATTTAAAAACACTGACCTAGTTAATACAGTATCTATGTTTAGGATAGATTATTTCCATTTGAAATAATCTGGTGATTCAGCTGGAAACAATCTACCCTAAACATAGAAGAAAAGGATAATCAGGGCCAGGAATTCACTTTGTTTTTCCCATCAATTCTAAGAGAAATAAAGCACAAAACAGGACAAATGGAGTATGCATTAAAGAGTGTCTGAGGGATATTTCCTAAAACAAAACAAAAATCTGTGGCTAACATCGTCCTTCTACTATCAGACATTATAGCAGTACTAAAATCTGTCCACAAACTGATACTTCTCCCTTCACGACGTAGATCTCTATTTCCTTCTTCCCTTTGGGTGTGGGAGCTGGACTTAATGACGTATATCTCAGAGGTGACTGTGTGTGAGGGAGAACTGCAACACCTCAGCAAACATGTAGAACAAAATACCCACCAATCTTTCCCCAAGAGGACATCAAGCCATTTTCCAGAATAACTGTACAAAGCAGAAAGGAGAATACCCAGACCTTTCAGGGCCTCAAGATATATTCTGACATTGATATCAGGAGCATAAAAGCAAGCACAGCTCCCCAGCTAGACTGTGGGCTAAAGGAGACCGTGTACTAAAAAGACTCTAGGGCCCCAAACTGAAGACCCCCCCTGTGGTTATTTCCTTGATCCCCAAGTGCCTAACTGGGGTGGATATATTTGCAGCTAGAAAACACCTTATATTTGTTCCTTGACCTGTGGAGTAAGAGCCGTTATGGTAGCATAAGACGAACTAAGTGAAAGCCCCTGGAATTTCTCACTCCCGAAACTTCAGAAGCAAGACCATAATCTGGGTAGAATTGCAGGGATTAGTGCCATCCTCAAAGATTTAAGGATATAGGTGTAGTGGTTTCCATGATATTCCCATTTAATTCTTTTGAATGGCTCTTGTAAAATATATGTGGATGACAATAGAATGCCATAGATTTAACCAAGTGGCTCCAATTGCAGCTGCAATGTGGATGTGTTATTTCTACTTGAACATACAACATCTGGCAAATATATATTTTTTAATTCCCATCAATAAAGAGAATTAAAAAATTGTCTGCCTTCACACGAGAGGGGCAGCAATAAGCATTTACTGTCATGGTCCAAGGCTATGTTAAATTGCTTGCTCTCTGTCTCTGTCACAGTATAGTACACAGGATTGTACTTATGCATCTTCATATTCTGCAGAACGTCACTCTGGTTTGAGAGAGAGAGAGAATATGACATTATGCAAATTGGAACTGGTGAGTATACAGCACAAGTACTCTGATGGGCTAGTTAGACACATCTGAGCCAGAGGGTGAAAGATGAACCTACAAGATTCATGGGCCAGCTCATCAGAGAGGGTCTTAGGAGTCCAGTGATATGTTGATTTTTAGGATATCCCCTTTAAGGTAAAGGACAGGTTATTATACTTTGAACTTGCTACCTCTAAGGAAGAGGGATACAGTTTGGTTAGTCTATTTGGATTTTGGAAGCAGCATATACGATATTTGAGAATACTGCTCCAACCAATGTATCAGCTGATTCAGAATGCTGCCAGTGTTGAGCAGAGTCCAGAACATGAAAACACTCTGGAAAGGGTCCAGGCTAAGAGCTGAGAAACCTGCTAAGAGTTTCACAGACTAAAGACTTATCCAGAGGTCAAATCTGTGATTCTAAAGCAATAAAAGGAATAGAGATAAAAATCATCCCCATTTCATGTTTTGTATAATGATACATGTATGTTCTATATACTACTCTGTTTTGTTCTTGTATAGATGTAGGTAATGGAATATCACTAGGAATCAGATTCCTGCTTTATTCAAAAAGAGCAAGTAACAATATAATTTACCCTGAACACACTCATAGCTAACTAGCCTCATTGGTGTACTCTACCACCTTTAGATAACCTACTAAAAACAAGGAAATGATATAACGGGGATAGCAAGAAAGACACATCATTTTCTTCATTCTGTGCATGTATATTTGACTGCATACAGAAATTAAACATTTTTAAACATTTTCTTAAAAGTGAATTTAAAAAGGCAGTAAAAACATAATTATTTATTTGATCTTTTACAGGTTTTTATAAATATATGCACACTGCCTTAGAGTGTAGTCTCTGAAGTCAAATATACATAGGTACAAATTTTGCACTACCACTAACCAACTACAGTTGGCCCTCCACATCCGCTGGTTCGGTATCTGTGGATTAAACCAACGGGGGATCGAAAGGTCTGCAATGGCTGCGTCTGTACTAAACAAGTACAGACTTTTTTCTTGTCCCTAAACAATACAGTATAGCAACTATTTATATTGTATTAGGTATTATAAGTAATCTAGAGATGATTTAAAGTATACAGGAGGATGTGCGTGGGTTATATGCAAATACTGCACCATTTTACATAAGGGACTTGAGCATCTGAGGATCTTTGTATCCACAGGAGTCCTGGACCCAATCCCCCTCAGATATGGAGGGACAACTATAAGTGATATTTCATTCATATTCATTTTCCTAATGGTACAACGTTTGTAGAAATTTTATAACTTATGAACTTATGTGATTATTAGACAATTGCAGTACCTAGCACTGCGTCTAGAATATAACAAATGTTTAACATATGTTAACTATAGTTATCACTACTATCGTTCTCATTACCTTGCATGTATGTACACATAAACACATACATATTTTATATATGATTTTATATTTGCATATATGACATATATACATATATATGAACTCTTCCTCATAGTCTCTCTATATAGTCTATACATATCTATATATATACATATATATATAACTGAAAAGGAGATATTCTTTTAGCATAATGTGGGATGGTCATTTAAATTCACCATTTGCTCTTTTATTCATTTAACAAATAATTGTTGAGTGTATTCTATATGCTAAGTTCTGTCCTAAGACTAAGAATAAACAAGACCAGTCTCCCCCTAAAAGAGCATACACTCTATTTCAGAGTAAAGAAGAATGATACCTATATTTATAAGCATCCTCATATTTTCATCTTTTGATTTAAGTACTTTTACTTTTCCTCTCCCAAAGGATATTAGGAATGCACATAAAACATAGATGCAGCAATCGGAGGTTAGTCACCAGCATTCAATCATTTTCTGCTTAGCTCCAGAGTCCCTGCATCTAATACACCAAGAATGTATGTCACCTGGAATGACTGGTCTACACTTCAGATGCACATCTGAGCCAGAGAATCCACTAGTCTCAGTATCTCTTCTGTCTCTACATTAGTTAGAACCAACCCTTATTAGGAAGTAAAAAGTGAATACATTTCCATGTTATGATCATCACGCAACCTAAGTAAAACGCCAAGTGCTACATAGTCTGTCAAGTGGTCAGTGCCACATTCAAAGGAACACACTCCTGTAATTAAAATAATTTAAAGCAATGGGTAAGTGTACCTGCATCTCCCAAAACATTAGAAGTAGATTCAATCCATAATTTCTGGCATTGAGGTGTCATTCCTTAATTACTCATCTCCCTTTTTGTTTTTGCTCTTTAACTCTTCCTCCCCCCATACCAAAATTCTCCCCAACATCCAGACTACATAGACCCTTCTTCTTCAATTATTTATTGTCCATTCTACATTTACTAATTATTTAGGGAAGTAACTTGGAATAAGCCAAAGCCCCATAAGGACTAGATAGATGAGTAACAGCTCATTCTGAAGAGACACATATGTTCCTAATGTTTCCACAATTTGCTTGGAAATCAAATGTGGTCATTTGATATCCAAAGATGTTACATGTTTAACTCACTATTGATTCCAGAGACATTTCTTTTTTGTTGGAGGTTTTTCAACTATTATTATATTTATGCATTTATTAGCAGTATTATTTATTTGATGACAGTAATTATATAAACAATTCTAATATTAGCATCCTTATCTCAAAATGTCTACTGCCTTTAAAATGTGATATAGTATCATAAATTTATGAGTAGTTCACTGGAGTTTAATAATCAGAATTAAGAGATATTATATGTTAAGAAAATCAAATGTTTGTGTTACTTTTGTATTATCTAAGTACTCTGCAAATTTTGAGTTTACATGCAAATTTAAGTTCTTTATCCAGAGGCTTACTTTTCTTGTAGACTCTTTCATTCATAAAAATTTAAATCAAAATGTACATAAAGCATTAAGTTATAGCCAACTCTTAGGGGAAAAAATGGTAATAGATACTCAGTCTCTCTTGACCAGAGTTTTCACAGGAAGGTCTTGAATTCAATACTTGAACTGCATTTATTTTGGGGTTTCCATCTGTAAAACTGGAATTCACTCAACAAATACCACTTTTTGTGTGCCAGGCACTGTTCATGAGCCAGAGGATAACTAAGATTTATTTAACATTTTCCACATATTAGCTCATTTAATCTACACAGCAATTTTTGAGGCAGATATTCATATCTTTATTTTATAGATGAGAAAAATGATTTTTGTAGAGATTGAGGAATTTTCCATGGATATACAGCTAACATATGGCATAGGTGAGATTTAATCCTAAATTATATCTCACCTCTAAGTTCTTTCCAGCCACACAAAAGACTTTCACAGAAGAAAGGAATATTGACAATAACCATATGGCTAAAAATAATAATTCAACATATCTAAGGTGGTAAATTAGAATGACATGTGAACAAAAGTACTGGCATTTATCATTGAAGGCGTTTTTTAATTCTACACAATTAAAAAAGCATAGAATGTTTGAAGAAGCAATATAAGAGAAATCAAAGTCAGTATATTTGTATCTGGTATGACAAGATTATGCTTCACATGGCAGAAATTCTAGAGTAATCATAATTTAAGCAAGTTTAAGCTCTCTCACTTCGCAGTGGTAGGGATCTAGGCCACTTCTACTTTATTATTCTCTGGTTGTGGCTTCCAGTCCCATGGTTTGAAAGATGTCTTTCGGAATTCCAGCAGAAGCTTCAGTCATGGCCTCTGCCTTCCATTTGTCAGGAAGAAGACACTGAAGAAGAACATCACGTTGTTGCTTAAATGACATCCCCGGACACTGAACTTAGCATTTCACTTACTTCCTACTGGCTAGAATTTTTTTTTTTTGAGGAAGATTGGCTCTGTGCTAATATCTGTTGCCAATCTTCCTCTTTTTTCTTTTTTCTTTCCAAAGTCCCAGTACGTAGTTGTGTATCATAGTTGTAGAGTTATAGCTCTTCGATATGGGACACTGTCTCAGCATGGCTTGATGAGTGGTGGGTAGGTCCGTGCCCAGGATCCAAACCTGTGGACCCTGGGCCGCCGGAGCGGAATGCATGAACTTAACTGCTACACCACCGGGCTGGCCCCTACTGGCCAGAATTTTGTCACATGTCAACACATTTGCAAGAGAAGCTGGAAAACGTCTTCTTCATTACAGGCGGCCAGGTACCAGTTAAAAATTAGAAGGTAATTTACGATGGAAGAAAAGGAGAATGGGTATGACAACCAGAGTGTCTGCTACAGTATCCAAACCAAACTCATTATCATTAACCATGGCTAGTTTCTCTTCTTGTCGTTATTAACAGCATCATCCTTTTCTCCTTCACTAAGACTCAAAATCTTCTACTTTAAATGCATTTTATGCAGGTAATGTAGAAAAATTGTAGATTGTGAAATCAAACAGGACTGGACTCACAACTTAGTCTTCTACTTGCAGGTCCTTTTTATTGATAAAAGTGTTTTAACTCTTTTCTGCCTCAATTTCTTCTTTTTAAAAATTGGAAAACCAATGGCATTTGACTTTGAGGTTCACAAACATATGAAATAATTTAAGTAAAATATTTATCATTGTGCTTAACACAAAGTATTCAGTAAATATTAGCTTATTATTATTCTCTTCTTCATTTTGCCTTTCTTTCCCTTCATGATCCATACCAAGTCAGTTTCCATGTCCTTGAAAGTTAACCTAAAAATGTACTTGCAAATTCTTGTCCTTCTCCATGCCCTGTGCTGAACTTTATTTCATTAGAGCTCATATAGTTATCCTAACCAGCCCCCTAAACTGACCTCCATTCTTTCTTCCCCAAAAGCCATTCAACCCAACATGCTAGAAATTCTTTCCAAACAGCAACTCTGAAGGAAAAGATCTCTGTTATCTATAGAAAAAGTTCAGAACATCTTCTGTGAAATAACAGACAAGAACATGCAGCACAGTGCTTTACACAAAAGAAGTTAGACCTCTTCTATCCCTATCATCCCCTTACGTACACATGTTCTTGAGCATGGTGTTCATATGATCCAGATGTCAGATACGTGATAACCTTGGTTTCCCTTTTGTCCCTTATGCTCTTAAATGTTTTATTCCTAAGCAATCCCTGAATGACCTTACCCCAGTGCCTTTCCTTCGAAAGTTTCTTTGAACTGAAATGTCCACCCTGGCTTTGCCACCATGAAAATCAAACTCGTTGAAGCAAATATAGTAAAATATTAATAATAGTTAAATATAAAGGATTGGGTATATGGGTTTCCGTACTGTTTTTTTGTGATTTCTGTATTTTGGAAATTTTGATAATAAATATTAAAAATATATTTTTTTAAAGAAACCAAATTTGTACCTCAAGGGCAAAACAACTCCCCGAGCTGAAAATATTCTTTCTTTCTCTCTCTTTTTTTTTTTAACATGGCAGACGGGATGTGGCTCTCGTACTACCTCTTGATTTTTAGCTTGTATTGTAGCCAAGTGGTGTATATATACTGCTTCCTGCTTCCTGCTTCCTGAACTGTAAGCTGCATGTGGGCTCAGTGCGTGCCTCACTTGTCTATGCATACAATATAAACAACTAAAAAAAGGACACTCAGACTGTAAACCCTAATATTTTAGTTCAGAATGCTATAACAAAAATACCACAGACTGGGTGGCTTAAACATTTATTTCTCACAATTCTGGAGCCTGAAAGTCCAAGATCAGGGTGCCAGCATGGTCAGTTCTTGGTGAGGCCCCTCTCCCTGGTTTATAGACAGCTCCCTTCTTGCAGTGAGAGCAGGCTCTGGTCTCCTCATCGGCATATAAGGGCACTATCCCATCATGGGGGCTCCACCCTCACAGCTTCATCTAAACTTAGTCAGCTCCCCAAGGTCCCATCTCCAAACACCATCATGTTGGGGATTAAGACTTCAACATATGAATTTTGGGAGGACACAAACATTCAGTCCATAGCACCTAATAGCTTGCATACTTAATTGAATGCAATTAAATTCATTCCTATCTAGCACATGTTGTCTTTGAGTAGAATTGGCTTCATAAAGAATTAGTGAAGAAAAATACAACATTAATAGACAACAGCAAAAGCAAAAATAAAACACTATAAAGAAATATTTTTCAACATGAGAAACTAGTGAAAACTTTGGAAAAAAATTAGATTTTTCCATAAGTTGTTGGCAATTTTCTAGATGATTGAAGAAATTTTGGCAATTAGCATCGTTCCCTACCAGATCATTTTTTACATCCAAAAAGCATCTAGTGAGACTCGAATCTGAGTTTTCAGCGAAGTGAAATCACCACTCATTTATCCTCGAACTGTGTAGCCACACATATCACATGTCCACACGTAAGCGTGTCATATTGTCACAGACTAACTGCCCTGAGAAACTCCAGGGTGGGTATTAAGCTGTTTTTCCAAATTGCTTTTTTTCAGTTTGTTCTGTTAAGATAATGCAATCACCAACCACCCTGAAACTGACCAAGGCTCACCACAAGAGCTATGCCTATGACCTTTGCCTTATTTTTAATGCTAAGATCTCTCCAGGAGGAGCTTGGGCCTTATCCCCCTAACCTGCAGAGTGTGTGGAAGCATGTTTTCCAGCTGAGCCTGTGCAAGCAAATGCCCACCTCTCCCTTTTTTTTTTTTTTTGTGAGAAAGATTAGCCCTTAGCTAAAGTCTGCTGCCAATCCCATTCTTTTTGTTGAGGAAGACCGACCCTGGGCTAACATCTGTGCCCATCTTCCTCTACTTTATATGTGGGACGCCTGCCACAGCGTGGCTTAATGAGAGGTGCATAGGTCCGCACCTGGGATCTGAACCTGTGAACCCTGGGCAGCTGCAGCGGAGTGTGCAAACCTAACCACTATGCCACTGGGCCGGCACCCCACCTCTCCCTTTTGAATATTTATTCCCCATCTGAAATAAAAGGTCCCTGCTTCCCTCTATTTGGGGAGACATGACTTTGGAAATTATTCCACATGGTCTCCTATTTGCTACAAATACACTTTACTTTGTCTGACGACTACTTCTGGTGGAGAGTCTGATTTAACTCGCCAGGAGGTGAACGCACTTTGGTTTCAGTAACAAAAAGACTCTGAATCATGAGAGGAGAATTAAAGATCATAAAATTGGGTAAATTGAGTCAAAAAAATTTATTAGAGATTGACTAAACAGAAGAGACACAGATGCATAGAAAAAGGAATAAATTACTAAGTATATAAGAATATATATGGTTTCATAAAGAAACATTATCATTGAGAGATGGGCACCTGGAAGCCGAGTTAGAACCTTCTACATGGCTTTTTAGCATTCATGAAAAGGATTCTTAAATTAGTTCTATAAATGTCTTACTTCACACTAAGTGTTTAGTCATTCTCAATGAGTAATTTTGACTCCTTCAGTTATTCCCAAGTTAAACGGGCTATGTCAGCTACCTGATCAAGTCATTCAAGGATTTGTGGCCCAGAGTTGGTAAAAGCAAGAAAAACAGAAACCTAACTATATTATAGAGCAGTGTGAATTTTGTGGATGTCTTATAAATTATCAATGTAAGTTCTATGTCCTGATAGATTACTTAGCACATTTAAAGCATGAAACTATTCAAAGTAATCATTTTAGAGTAGTAGCTTGAGAAATATCAATATAAGTAGCCCTGATTTCCACAGCAATTCTGCAGAAGAAATTATAATTGATTTATTCTTCGTGGAAAAACTTATCAGGAAAAGTCACCTCTGGGTCACTAGGATGATGGCTAATGTTGAGAGAACAGGAAGAGGAATGGAAGGTCTGCCTATATTCCTGTTTGAAAGGCAGGAAATAGCAGAGTGACTTTTCCTCTTGGTTTTTATCCCAGTAATTACATGTTTACAAGTTGTTAATTAAAAAGGCAGAAGGGTCTTTTGACCTAGATAAACAGGAATATCTATACTGTCAATGAAAAAAAATTAATACTCAGGTAGTTTCCTCCCCAAATTTCCTCCCGATTTGTGGATTCTTGCCTAAAACATTTGTACCTTTTGGTCTGGTGTTACTTTTATGAAGATCATGTAACGCATCAAGAAGTGAAATGATTACTTTTCTGTCAGTTGTTTCACAGGGATAAGCCTTCCCTCCTCACAGGATTCATGTTGTTTGCTTCTGAACTCTGCATTTACCAAAAAGTGACTTCTTGTTTCATTTCATCAACGCAAATTCGTACAGTCGCTGAAGAGAGCCTGTTCTAATCTTTTAAGAGTCATGTGAAGTATTTCTAACCACCCTTTAAAATTGCAAACTAAAAGTAAGAAAGGCTTTTGGGACTAATTGAAGCAAGTGTGCCATGCCTACCGATTACTGAGAAGTTGCGGGAGTAAACCCGGTTTTCACTATGAGAGACTGGATGACTTGACTTTAAACTAGAGCAACCTTCCTCTCCTTAGCTTAGAGATGAAAAATGGAATAGGAGGGAGGTGGGGAGGAGAGCCAGAAAACAACAGTGGTAAAACAAAAATAGGACTTGAAAAAAGGAATAGCATCCAGTAAATACAAAACTGAGTGAGAGATCACATGTGTAGGGCATAATTCAGGCAAGTGCTTCTCCTGGAAGCAGGATTCACATCTCCATAACTGAGCACATGTGCTAAGGTGCTGTCCTCCATCATATTTATATTGTATATACTGGGAGACGGTATGTGGGGCAGGGAATACTGGAACAACAGACCAGGCAGCTTACAGACTTGGGCTTTGGAGTTTAAGATTTTGGCTTCTCTACTTACTCTGTGAAATTGGGCCAGTTACTTAAACATCTAAGTTTCCATATTTTCAACATTTGAATATTAACCTCAGGGGACACTTCTATTAATTAATGTATTAATACAAATATATTAAGTAACACTTAATGCATCTAGAGATCACTATGTGGCCAGTATTGTTCCAAGTTTTCATTCACCAACTCTTTATTCTGCACAACACAAAGAGGTAAATACCATTATCACCCCCTTTTATAATGAGAAAAACTCTAATAAGTTAGAGTGTGCAAAGTTCTTACCACAGTCTCTCATACACAAGTGGAGCTCAATAAATAGGAATCATTGCTGCTTAAAATATTGCCCATGTATTTTATATTGTGGGGGGAAAAAAGTTCCTTAAATCATGAAGTGATCTAATTGCTGACACTATCTAAAAAAAGAATGCAGCCAGCAACAACATTATTTGGATAAAAAGAAAATATCCCAACAAATAATTAAGGAAAACCATAATTATATCTACCTGAGGACTCTGACTGAAGTAGGAGTTGATATAAATTTGTCAAATCTTCCTTAAAAAAAAAGAGACTCAATTATTCATCAAAATAGTATAATCATTGAAAGGTAAAACTTCCTTCTCTGAGATTTAGAATATTTTTCCCCTCTAAGGTTTAAGAATGAGAATTTTGGTTTTTAATTCTGTCGATAAAATGTAGAAGCATTAAATGTGAACGTTACAGGGAGTCAATATCTATCCAGGCAATTCCATTTCACACATGACCAACCAGGAGGGAGCAATTGATATCTAATGATTTTTAGTTTTCTTTTTATAAAAACCAAAAATGGGTAAAATTCTTAAGATCTATGGATTTTCACAAATACTTCTTTCCTTCTTTTCCCAGGAAACAGGCAAAATAGTTCAGAAAAAGCAGTGGGTTTTTAACAATTCTCTCTGTTTATTTCCCTTTTAAATTTTTTACATCTTGATAATTTATCAGAAGACATTCTGTGGTACAAGTCCCAGTTTTTTGACAGCTACATAACACCCCATGAATGTGAAGTCTTCTTCTCATGATTATTTTTCCCTTCTGGGTTACATCTCGGGTGAAATGTCAAATAGCTCTTTGACACAGCTATATTATTACAAATTTGAGTTGTAAGTCCTGTGAATAGTTTTGGACTAGTATTTGGCCTTTTGGATCCATCTTAGAAGAAGTTGGCCTCCACTTGGTAAAAATATTTGCCAAGTTGATTTTAGGAGTCAACCTGATTTAAAATTTGCAGTTTAAGGCAGTCATCTGGAACCTGACCGTGACTGGGGAAATGGAGGAGGATATCACTCCCATTGTACGATGGAGACAAAAAGTGTTTATTTCCTGTCACACTGATTAAATTTTAAAGGGAAAGGTTAAAATGGAGACTATGAAAAACAGAACTTTGGTCCCATGTGTTCTTACTACCTTCTTATGTAAATTTGAAAGCATTGTGTAAACTGGCAGCTCCTAAGACCTCCAAGAGCAGGAACTGAAACAATCTAAAATTAGATGTTAATGAGGAAAGTCTCTGGGGACATTTAAAAACGTTCTTTTGTTTATTTTCTTTTGTGTCATTAAGTAAATGTTGTAAATTGTAGGTCAAAGGTCCTGGAATGCTTCCAAAAATCAACTCCCTTTTACACTGAGCACAAATGCCAGAGAGAAGCATCATGGTGAGCTAATAGGAATTCACTATGAAAGAGAAAAAACCCATAACAATAAACTAGCTACATTAAACAAAGAAAAGGCACAACACCCAATTAAGATAACGAGCTGTCAAACTGTGATAAGGGGTAGATAGTAACAAAAAACAATTGAGGAATTTATGGGAAAAAACACCTTATTTGTGGTGTGCCATTTTGAGAGAGAGCAAGAACGAGAGAGATAGAGACAGAGAACTAAAACTAAGAACCTCAGTCAGTACTTGCCTCTGGAGGAAATCCCAGCCTTCAATCACAAACTCAACTCTGACTTGCTACTAATTCAATGAAGCTTTTCTGAAAACTAACCCCCACCCCAGGAGCACTAATAAACCCACCCACTGTAGTCCCACTGATGGAATATGCATTTCTATCTCATATTTATGCCATTATGCTTTATACTATAGCAAAGTGGACACATATTCAATTATGGATATCACAAATATTCATTGATCTCTTCCTATTTACCATGGTCTTGGTAAATGCCACTGAATAGTTCTGCTACTGGGGATTTTACTAGCTACTGGGGAAGACATAACAAATAAACAATTAAATAAATCTGTGAAGAAATGGCTGAGAAATGTATAAATTTGACAAACTGGTGCAGCATTTCAGATAGAGATAGCAAAGATGGAGACAAGAATACATAATGTGTGACTGAGAGTAAAGGGGGCCGAATGGGGCTGGTGAAGAGATGGTGATGGACACCACACGAAAGTTATGGCCTCATACAAAAGGCCTTAAATGCCAGGCCAAGGAGTTTAGACTTGATTTTCTAGTCCAAAAACTCAACTGGAAGGGATTCAGAAATATACATTTTAACAAGCTTCCAGGATGATTCTTATGCTAAATCACACAGCCTAATCAGATAAAATAACCTTTTTGCCATTATCCCAGATTATTAGCCTAGCTGATACGTTATTTTTCCAATATGCTATAGCATTATTATTTTTCATATTCTTAGAGTTATACATTATTGATCATTATGCAGTGATTTTTCAATGGAAACAAAATTATCATTTTTATAGATAAAAATGTTTAAATAACAATAGTTATATGTAATTAGTTATATATATACTTACAATAGTTATATGTAAGTATATGTAATTATACTTATTTGCTAAACATTCATGAGTATTCAAAGAAAATAACCTCAAATATTTTGGGCTTTTATATCTTGGACCTCACCATTTAACACAGAAAATTGTCACAAACCCTTCAAAAATTGTCTTAATGAATCACTGTATTCATGTGTCCCACAAATACTAGTTGAGTGCCTAATATGGTCAGGCGTTGTTTTAGGCCCTGGGGACACCACAGTGAAGAAGGCAAAAATCGGGGAGCTTATATTAACAACATGAACAATCTTTTTAAAGTCACCCTAGAACTAGGCTTGAAAGCTTATAAGAAAGGATAAGGGACCAGAAGAAAGCAGACTATACTCCCTCTGAGAAATACCTCCTTGACCTGAAAAAACTGTGCTTTCCTTGGGCCTAATATTTCCACAATACAAAGGAAAGGAGAGAAAATAAGAAAAAGAAAACAATGTTGGTTTCAAATATTTATAAGGCCACACTAGTTTTATATATTTATTTAATCTTAAATTTGAGGCGTTTAAAATAACAAGTAGTAGTAGGCTATAAACCAAAATAATGTTAAGAATTATTTTTAAAAATTCAGTGTATAGTGAAGAATAAGCTAATTACAATGACTGTCCTTTTAAAATAACTTGAAAGAATAAGAGAAGGGGCAAGGTAGAAAAGTATCTGTAATAATATCTATGATTATTTATCCATTTATTCTTTCATTTACATGGACATTTAGTCAGTAAAGCAGCCAGAAAATCAGTAAATGTGTTTTAAGGATCTTCTATGCCTCAGGGACTCTAGGGGAGACAAAAATAAAAAAGACAAATAAGACAAGTTCCCTGCTCAGAAGGATCTCCAGCTGAGTTCCCAACTCCCACAGTTTGTTCTCCAGGAGACTGAGGAGGAAGCAGTAAAGTCACTGAGGTTGCAGGGAGGGAGGAGGCGCTGGGAAATGGGCGGCTCTAATAAGCTTAGAGCCTCAGGACAACATAAGGAGTTCACCAAAATTCAAAATCCCAAATCCCCAAATTTTCCACTCCATCAAATTTTCTAGGTGGGACTTTTAACCAAAAGAAATCAAGAATAACTTTGTGCCCAGAAATGCTTTCCCAGGAGTGCAGAAAAAGCGGAGTATGCCTTTTCACTTGGTGTCTGCCTTGAAATTCCTTTTGGCTGGTTGTCAAGATGAGTTAATAGGTAGAAAGCCTTAAAGAAATCAGGCTATAGGCCAATTGCAGAAGTAGTCATGAAAAAAAATGCTTTTAGAGATTCTTGTTAGTCCAATGATGCCCCATTATCCTCCTCCACACACACATTGCCTATAAGAGAGTAAAATGCAAGAAAGTTTATTTCAAGAAGTATTCTAAAGGAAATAAATGAACAACTTAGGATGTCTTTACCAAACTTTGAAAACTATTTGTATTATTATAGAATAGCATAACATATAAATGATAGCAAAAATGGAAATGTTTTAATTCTCATCTGTCCATGACAATTTGTGTAATGATGAATAAATGACTAACTGAAGGTAGATTAGCATAAGGCTGTCAAAGTTGACTTTAGTGGAGGCATTGTAAAATGGAGTCAGAGCTGCCTTTCCAGAGAAACTGCCTTGCTGTCTTGAACTTTGCCCTGGGCCAAACTTTTGGACTGGACCAAAATGGCGATTGTTTTACAAGCAATTGTTTGAAAAATCAGCGGGAGAACAGACATCCTGGTCACAACGAGTGAGGATTGTGGACTTTCTGAATCAATAGTCAATCAATGTTTAGCCAAGACTAGCTATCCGCCCCCAACTCCAATTAAAATTCTTTGTAATACAACCTCCCTTCTTTGTCTTTAAAAGACCCTGATTTTTACTCCCTAGCAGGACAGTACTTGGATTTCTACCTGAATCTGTTCTCTTTGAGTTGCAATTATTTGATCCCAAATAAACTCTTTGCCTCTTAAACTGGTTTCTGTTTTTGCGGGTTGACAAGGCTTTGGATTTCTTTGATTTCCTAAATCCAAATTCTGAACTTTTAATATCCTCTTTCATATGATGATGCAAATTCCTTTGCATTTCTCTCAGATAGGCCCGATACTAGTCTTCATAGTAAGGATTTTTTTGGTCTTCCTACTACGTTGTATGGAAAGGGGTTTTTATTCTTCTGAAGAAAGGCTAAAAAGCATGTTTGTAAATATTCTTTGCATTTGTTTACAAAGAAAATTTCATCCGTGTTTCAGACCCCAGAGTTGATGAATTCAATACAATTAAGACTAGATAAAGCTGGGGCCGGCAAGGTGGCGCAGCGGTTTAGTCCGCGCTTGGCAGCGCGGGGTTCGCGAGTTTGGATCCCCGGCGCCCGCCGACGCACTGCCTGTCAGCCATGCCGTGGTGGCATCCCATATAAAAGTGGAGGAAGATGGGCACGGATGTTAGCCCAGGGCCAGTCTTCCTCAGCAAAAAGAGGAGGATTAGCAATGGATGTTAGCTCAGGGCTGGTCTTCCTCACCAAAAAAAAAAAAAAAAAGACTAGATAAAGTCATGTTAAAGAAAAAACTAAACAGAGGCGTAGACACAAATAACATAGCAAATCCGAGGCCCATTCAATGAAGAGGTCTTGGAATTCTGAGGCTTCTGTGGGGCCCCTTAAAAAGGAAGCCCCAAATTAACCTTAATACCAAAGAGCTTTCCATAAACAGTGCAATTAATCTCCCCAATGAGATACTGGGTGCTCCAACCACTGCCTACTAGGACTGATATAGATGTGGTTTACTTGATGCAATTGGTCAGCAGATTATGTGTCCTTTATAGTTGGTACATCATGGTTTACTTGTTAAAAGGACCCTGGAAAACACTTTTTTAAAAGGGTAACTCATTTACCAAGCACCTTGTGTCTTTCACAGAGGGATACTTGACCTACATTATTTATCTCTCACAACAATCTTGTGAATTCACCTGAGTATTTTGAACTATCTGTTATTGAAAAATCAATTTTAAATCTGCTTTAAAACTACTAAAAATTATAGATTTTCCAGACTTTTATTCCAGAAAACTCTTTAATAATTAAATAATGTTTTAAAGTATACCCATCAATTCATTTATTCATTAATTACTCTAAAAAGATTTATTGAAGGCCTTGACGTGTCAAGGACTATGGTTTTAAAAGAAAAAATGGAATCATTTTACCCAGGAAGTCCTCAGGCCAATTCAGGAGACATATAATCTTACCTAAACAGGATTAGGTGGAATAATTATAATGGAATTGGGTGGCTTCCACTACCATTTACCTTTCAACTTAATTAGAGAGATGGATTACTGGGAGATTTTGAAATAAGTGAATGAAATGAGGACCAAGAAATATATATATGTCTCCTCCTTCGCAGAAGAAAAGATATATTCCTAAATCATAGAAGAAGGATAGCTTTCCTTGACCCTTTCTGATGTTTCCTTGATTAATAATTCTTATGGAATAAGAAAGGGAGTGATTGATTTGAGCTGTGCTAATAGCTTCTGGCCTATAACTGAACTCCTCCTCCTCTCCTTTTTATTAACAGTTCTAAAATAACTCAACAATTTAGCATTGCTCTTTAAAACTCTGAGAAATAAAACATGAAAAGAGGAGAATATAGAGAAAAGAGGTAAACACATTTTGTCTGAGTTAACATTATAAATGTGCCAAAATAGCTACTCTTAAAAAGCGTGACAAATGTGAGACCTTGGAAGTGGTGGGTGGAGAAATTTGAAACCACTCAAATTATATCATACGTTTCAATCTACCTGTTCTACTCAGGAACAGAGTTGGTCCTTTCTTGAGAATATTGCCCACAGAGAGAAGCAATAAGCTAGAAGAAATTGGGCAACAGTGGAAGGTGAATATATATTATCATTTCACAAAGTGCCATAATTTGCATTCTTAGTAGTAAAAGACAAAAAATAAAATTCTTACAGTAAAACATTCTCTCTACTTGTGGGAAATAAGCCAGGGAATTCTAGAACATCAGTTAGGAAAATAATAATTCCTCAAAGAACTGAAATAACTGCTAATAACCAAATATTTCAAAGAAAATATAAAATTAGTAAGATCTTGGAATTTGATTCTAACTAATCTAAAACGTAAAACCTAAAAAAAAATATAGTAACACGCAAACAATTCACAAACTGTCGTTAAAGTCTTCTGTGAGAAAGGTTTTCATTCTTGCTAATTCCTGTATCTAAAAAGACGTATCCTTTCATGTGCATTTATTCTGGTATATTATTGGAAAATTTAAAACAACTAAATCACTCTTTTAGAGAAGACGGTCATATAATTCAAAATACAAATGCCTCACTTTCATAGGAAAATTTAATAGCAGTAGCTTAGATATCTAACTATTCTTAAACATCCAATTATAAACTTTATTTTTGCTCACATAGGTACACATAAATGCATTTCTGTGCCACAGAAGCTGATAGAAACAATTATCTTCATGTAATTATACTGGAATACAGAGAAAAAAATTCTTCCTTATTTTACCTGTTAAATATTCCTTAGTACTCTTCCTCAGAATTCTGGCGTCCTCATTCCATAAATACTGTCTCCATGTAATTCTATCCATATATAGTGTGAGTACTATATGAAATCACTGTTGTTTCAAGTCTATGAGATTTTGGCATTGTTTGTTAATGCATATGACTTGTTCTATTTTAATTGATGCAGAGCCCTAAAATTACATTATATCAACAACTTTATGAGAAAAAAATTTCCAAAAAAAGTCCTTAGCCTAGAGCTATGCCTCACCACATTCAGAATGACAATTTCATTCTATCAAGTTAGCCAAAAGAATTCTTATTTCAACACAGAAATCACTCATTCTTTCAACAAATTTCGAGTGCCTACCATATGTCAGACACTGTCAAGATCTGAGACTAGAACAGTAAATAATACTTAGCATCTTCCCTAGTTATTTTGGAACCTAATTTGAGAAATTAAAAATAAAATTATTCCTGGTGGTTACCAGAAGGAGGAGGGGTTGGGGGTGAACAAAACGGGTGAAAGGGATTAAGAGATACAAACTTCCAGTTATAAAATTAACGTCATGGGAATGTAATGTACAGCATAGGAATACAGTCAATAATATTGTAATAACTTTATATGGTGACAGATGGTGACTAGACTTATGGTGGTCATCATTATATAACGTACATCAATATCGAATCACTATAACGTACACCTGAATCTATTAGGATATTGTATGTTAATTATACTTCAATTTAAAAAAAAGGAATTATTCAGTTTCTTGTATTGATGAGTACTATTAGCAAGATAACCCAAACGTGATAGGGGAGAAAACCTGGTCTAGTCTAGGGTAGTAGAAAGTGTTTGTTTCTAATTTTAAGAGGATAAGATATCAAATTTGACACTTGAAAGATTAGAAGGAACTATCCAAATTGGAGGAGTTTAAAGCAGTATGGAAATTCAAGACAGAGGGAGCAGTTTGTGCAAAACCTCTGGAGTCCAGAAAAAGAATGTCATGTCTGTGGGGCTAAGATGCTTAGTTAGTATGACTAGAGAGGAGGGTGTGGCATTGTGTGGTGACAAGAAAAATGGCTGGGAGTTACAGAAAAGCTGAGTCATGGAGGGCCCTGTGCACTGTGGTAAGGCCAACTGCTGCTTGTTGAATTGAGTAACCAAGTCAAGCAAGCTCTCCTTCTGGCAGTTTGAGTGAATGAGGGTGTGTGTGTGTGTGTGTGTGTGTGTGTGTGTGTGTCCTTCTTCTCCAGAAGTAATATATGTTGAACATGTGCAGTTAATTTATTTCCCACCTGTGATTTCCTTGGAATAATTATTATCCCAGGCAAAATCATGTATGTATTTTTCTCAAACACTCAGAGTGTTATAAGCAAAGGAAGATGATGAGAAGAGTCATAATGTCAATAAGGTCAATTATGTTCAGGAACAAATGAGCTATAGGAAGGCCATGCCTCAGTAAACTGGAAATTTGCTGTTGTCCTTTGTGCCTCTAGTTTATTTGTTCTGTTCAGCTTCTCCAATTTGGTGTCATCCTTTCCACACCATTCTCATGCTTCTAAGTCCTCATGGCTTTCCACCCTAATTCCTAACAAGATCTGGTTTAAGGAAGTGATCTTCAGTTCACTCATTGGTGCAGCCATTTTGGAAGATATTTTGGCAGTTTCTCACATAATTAAACGTAACCTTACCATATAATCTAGCAATGTAACTCCTTGATTTGTCCAAAGGAGTTCAAAACTTACATCCACACAAAAACCTGCACATAGATGTTTATAGCAGCTTTATTTAAAATTGCCAAAATTTGGAAGCAACCAAGATGTCTTTTAGTGGGTGACAGAAAAATAAACTGTGGTACTTCCAGACAATGGACTATTATTCAGTACTGAAAAGAAATGAGCTATCAAGCCATAAAAAGACACAGAGGAAACCTAAATACATATTGCTAAGTGAAAGAAGCCAATTTGAAAAGGCTACATGCTATATAATTCCAACCGTATGACATGCTAGAAAAGACAAAACTGTGGAGACAGTAAAAAGATCAGTGGGTGCCAGGGGTTCAGGAGGAGGGAGGGATGTATAGGTAGAACATAAAAGATTTTTAGGGCAGTGAAACTCTATATTGTACTATAATGGTGGATACATGTCATTATACCTTTATGCAAATGCATAGGATGTACAACACAGAGTGAACCCTAATGTAAACTATGACTTTGGGTGATGATGTGTCAGCTTAGGTTTCATCAGTTGTAACAAATGTACCATTCTGATGGGGATGTTGATAATGGGGGAGGCTATGCATGTGTGGGGATGGGGGTGTATAGGAAATCTCTGTACCTTCTGCCTGATTTTGCCGTAAATCTAAAACTGCTCTAAAAAATTAAGTCTATTAAAAAAATGAATAGACTGTGCTTCCTTGGATGTGGGAGTGAAGTGAGAGCAAGTGATGAGGATGCCTTGGTTGACTGAATGGCAATGGTGTTGCTCAGCACACAAAATGCAGTATGAAGTACAGGTTTGCTGGAGGTGGTGCTGGTGGGGGTCTGTTTTGGCTTGAGACATGTTACTTAGTGTGGTTTCCTGGGGAGCTGACTCTGAAAAAGACTATTGTAAACCAAGCTCATTAGGGTGTGCTCCCAGCATCAACATCTGTGGGGGAAGTGAAAGTAGCAGAATGAGGCCCAGGGAGAGGTACTGCTGCAGTACAGTAAAAATAAGATCTCAGCCAACCTCACAGGGAGCTCTGAAGCTGAGATGGCCCTTCAGATTTGTCCTGACTTGAGGCACCAGTCACTGGATGCAGACTAGCCCCCATTGAGATGTGTGACCTTGGGCGAGGTAGACGTTTTTGGCTGAGCGAAATTTCTGGAGAGAACTGACAGCTCACAGCTATCAGGCCGCAACATTCTAGCAAGTAGGTCCTTCAGTCCTGAAGGAGGGTGTGGGTGGCTAGGCACAGCATCCACAACAGGATATCTGTGGATAATCCAAGTAAACATGTCCTCTAGGCCACCCATAGGATAAAGAATTGTACTGAAGATATAATCATCACTGGTTACTTAGATGAGTCCTATCAGAATACCTCTTTCTGGCACAGGACTGGGAAGAATATCTTTTTTGTGTGTGTGTGAGGAATATTTACCCTGAGGTAACATCTGTGCCAATCTTCCTCTATTTTCTATGTGGAATGCCTCCACAGCATGGCTGATGAATGGAATCGGTCCACGCCAGGATCCAAACACGTGAACCTGGGCTGCCAAAGCAGAGCGTGCAGAACTTTTAACCACTCAGCTACAGCACCAGCCCCAATATCTTTTTTTTTTTAACTGCCATATGCAAGGCACTGTGCTAATATTCTCTCATGTGTTAGTTCCTTTGTTTGTGACAATAGATTGATTTTAATACCTTCATTTTTAGAGAAGACTTAAGCTCTGTGAGATCTGCTTGACTTTCCATTCCCCTGTTGTTTCTCACTAAGGCAGCTTTGATAGCTTGATCTTCAGAGGGTAGAATGGGTCTGCATTATAAGGTTCTTTTTAAGGGGAGGGATTGGGAAAAGCGTGCCATTTGGAAAACAGGAAGTTCTGGGAGGACTCTGAGATTTTAAGGAAGAATGTACCAAGAGACAGAAGAAAGAAACTCTCAAAGTGGAGGGGGAGTGGTGAAAATAATGATTTCGCTCACTTCATATCAAGATAACTCTCTTTAAAGGAATTAGTCTCAGGTTGAATAAAATTAAGCCAATGATTATTCAGTCACACTGACTGCCCATTCTAGGCAAACAGCATGGTGGATAGTAAAGTCTTTTCTACATTCTGCCTGTGGTCCATTACGGAGAAATGTTTGCATTTGCATTATTTTTTAAATCTAAGAAAGAGGAAGGACAACCTGATTCTTACTTATTTTGTATCCGACCTAAATTGTTTGAGTCAACACATAACACAATATAAATCCAATACCCTGACTGCTAGCTCTGTGTTACCTAAAAGAAATTTTCAAATTTACATAGCACGCATTTATAATTTTAAAATGAATACAGCCCTGATATTCTGAACATGTATGGGATTCATGTTGACATTTCACACAGAAATAACTTCAAGGCACAGAGAGATAAAGGGAAGAGTTTGTTCTGAGGAACATTGAAAAGTCCTGGGAGAGTCTGCCTTGAAAAGCAAACTTAGAGAAATGTGGTGAGATGGGAGACTAAATGGGTGTACTGAAGCCATATAACAGAGAGATGAGAATGCCAAGCCTCCAAAATCAATGGAGATTTTCAAATGGGGCTTAGGAAAATACGCTGAGCCGTACCGTGGAGACTGAATGGGAGAGGCGAGAGCGGCAGGCTAGGAAACCCGTTACATGGTCTGAATAAGATGTCATCATGGTCTGAACCCAGGGAGGGAGGGTGGTATGTTCATAGGCCTCACAATTTTGTATCATCACAGGCCTAGATTTCTTTCCCATAATTATAAAATATCCCCCATTTTCAAAATAAATTAATGATCTCTTCCTTGAGTACTGATCATGAATTTTCAAATGCCTATTATATGTGGTCTCCAGAAGATCCTGCTGTTGCATCAGATTAAACAAATAAAATGTTAGTCACATTATTTTCTATTTCAAATATGTTGTCCTTTTTTCCAAATCCTGTTCTTTTATACTACCATCCCAATTCAGAATAAAAAATGCCTTACTATTCCATCATGTTATAATCACACAGCAAATTCACTGGCATCATTACTTTCATGTTACAGATGAGCTAACTGAGGCCCAGGGAGATTGGGTATATCATTAAATTCACAAAGAGTGAAGGCGGGATTTTGAGCCCGACTCTCTGACTCCGAGAAAGGTATTCCTTTCATTGCACCAAATTTTAATTCCATGTTCCTTGTTTCAACAAGCACTTATTTCCTTTTTCTAGTTATTATTTCTTTTATTTGTACAATATTTTAAAATTACTTTTCCACATTTGACACCCTAATTCTAATCCTTATTTTCTGTCTTAATTACTGTACTAGACTCTTGAGTTAAGTCTCTATTTCTGTTCCCCTTTCTTCCAAACCAACCAGCATGACACTGGTAGGTTTCTATTTCCAAAAGGTCATTTCTACTTGGCTACTCCCTTACTTAAAATAATTATTGGCTCCTTCCAATCTATACACTAAACTCCTTTCCTTGGAATACAATGCTCTTCACAATCTTGTTTCAATCTATTTTTCTAAATGTGTCTCCCGTTGCTCCCAAATACACACGATCCTGGAACCAAACTGATCTGTTCATAGTAACTCACCACACTGTCTCTTAAACTCACCTGTGTCTGTGGCAATTCCTGCCTCTGATTCTCAGGACGTGCAGTTTCCTTCATCTGGAAAAGTCATAAATGCTACTCTGCACTGAATTCTGATGATCCTCCAGGCACCATGCTGGGAGTTTTATAGACATTTTTTCTAATCTTCAAAAGAACATTGTAAGTCTCTTATTTTACAAGGGAAGAAAATAAGTCCCTAAATATTAAGAAATTTGCACAAGATGACACAACTGCCAAGAAAATGGTATGTCTGCCTATAAAATCCATGTCCTTTTAGTATTCTATACTGTGCTGAATTCTTTTTCTTTTATCAATTTGAAATTTTACCCACAATTCAAAGCATAGCTAAAATCACAACTTCATATAAAATTTTTTATATATAAAAGCATTCAAAAGCAACAGCTCTCTCCTCTGAATTTCTTGAATCTTGCTTGTGTACGTATGTGTATGTGTATACAGTTCTTTTGACATTCACCATGACCTCTTGTACCACAGTTCTCTTTTCATGTATACTTGTATTATTGCCCTAACCCTATAGTTCATACTCTTCAAGAGTATCCTTCTCTAGTATGACTATAGTTCAGAACTTCAGTGGAGATATAAGTAGGGTTGAATGGGCAGAGAAATCATTTGAGGATTTCCTAGGGAAAAGATCATTCAATGGAGACATGAAATTATTCTTCAGCTAGCACAATGAAGGGAAGAAAAATGCAGTCATTGAAACATTAATTTCTCTTCCTGCTGCCATCAAACAGCCAGAAATGTCTGTCTCATCCATACGTGGATAGAAAATAGAAACTACAACAAATGACAGTGAAAATCCTGGAACGTGGATTAGTGTTAGGAGAGTAATGCCTTTGTGATTGCTTTCAGGCTTTCATGTGTTTTGGGTCATGTGGGGAAAAGGGGAAAGAGCCAGATTAGGGTTCATGCAGCGTGAGTCATAGAAAGAGGGCCAGCGCTGGTACATACCGTGAAGTTCTCCAATGGCTGGGGGAGCTCTGGATCTTGTAGAAGCATTCACAGCAAAGGTTTGCACGTGGTGAGATGAATGGATGTTGCAGATAGTTTACCCAGGAAATCTCAGTGTCCATACGCAGGCCAAATCTGTGATATTTAAAAGCTACTAGCTACTTGTAGCTATTTAAATTTAAATTCAAAATAATTAAAATTAAAGAAAATTTGAAATTTTGTTTCTCACTTGTACTAGCCACACTTCAAGTGCTAAGAGCCACATGGAGCTAGTGGGTACTGTACTAGACTGCACAAGTACAGAGCACTGCCATTCATTGCAAAAGATTCTACTGCGCAGTTCTGATTAAAGTGCAAATAACGTATAGTTTTTTTTCAGATTTCTCTGTCTCCAGAGCCTATAGCTTATCAATTAGTATGGGTAACAAACCAGATATATAAACAATTTAAATAAATAACAATAAGTTCAATTAGTAGTATAAAATTGGTCCTATATAATTTTATATTTTTCAGAGAATATATAAATAGCTTTCAAGTTTGGGTGGAGTTGAAAGTAGCAGATGCTGTGACATTTGAATTGGAAATTAACAAATTTTTTGAGATGAGAAAGGGCATTGCAGCAACAAGAATAGCACAAGGTTATGATGTGAAAGCCATGAAGGCTGACAAAATGTGTGGAAAACAGTATTCACTTTGACTAGGATTTAGAATAAATATAGGAAAGAAATGTAAAATTCAGGAGAAAGGTGGATTGAGATCAACTAGTGTAGGTTTAAAAGTTTGTTTTTAGTTTAAACAATGCACGTGTTACAGAGATGTTGCCATTTGTTCCTGGAGAAGATAAATCTTCCATCCCTATGATGCCAGATTGAATAAAAGTGTAGTTGAAAGCAAAGAGGAAGTATGATTCTTTAGGAGACTGCCCCAATAATCAGAGAGAGAGAAGCATGTGCCCGGATAAGGGGGTTGGCAATGGAAGCAGAAAGGGAGTAAAGGATTTGAAAGCACTTTTGAGTGCTATAGAACCTATACTAGATGCAGAAAGAAAGGGGTAGTCAGAAATAACTCAGATGTCAAGTGAAGGACAAAGAGAATTATGCTGCTGCACAAGGGAAGAGGGGAGGGTTCACAAGGAAATATGGTGAGTTCAGTCTCAGACACGTGAATTGTGAAGTGCTATAGGACTAGCCACACGCTGAGGGGTTCTAGGTGGAGGTAAACCTTTGGGGCTTCATCTTGTGAGGGTTGAACCCTCAAGTGGAAATGAGATTGCCTGGAGAAGGAGCATGGGATTTAGAAGACAGAAACATGAAAGAATCTGGCCTTAGAAAAGAGTTACAGGGAAAGAATTTAGTGAAGACAGAAGACAAAGTGTGAAGGCAGAAAAGGATAACAGCCATAGCATGAAAGCCCCCATGAGAGAGAGGCATCAGAGGGACATCAGTTAGCAATCTCCAAGTTCCCAAAGAATTCAAGGACAACCCCTAAGGGAAAAGGATTTGGTGATTAGGAGAACGTGAATGTCTGTTAAGACATCTTCAGTAGAGTGGATGGGTGGGGTTTTATATAAAGGATATAATATATATCTGATACTGATATAAAGGATTTATTAGATAGCAGCTGGTAACAAAGTAGGTAGCATTTCAGTCTGTTTTCTTCTCGTATTTTCAATACTTGCTCCCACTCTTGCTTCCTGTTTCAGTGAGAAAATGGAAGCAATCAGAAGAGACATTTAAACCCTTCCACCATGACACCTAACAGCTATCCGCTTCTGTATCGATTTACTTTTCCTTCTCTCTTGTTACCAGGGGTGAACTGTCTGGTTTTCTAACAAAAACCAGCCATCCACTTGTGCACTACATCCCATTCCTTCTCAGCTACTCAAGGACATCACTTCAAGTCCCTTCTCTATTACACATTATCAGATTTTACCGTTTCCTCTACACTGTATCTGTCTCATCAGTATAGACAAAAGCATCCTCTTTTGATCAACTTCCCCTCCCAATTACCATACCAGCCTCTCCCTTCCTTTACAGGAAAGAATCTTGACAGCAATGTCCTTTGCAATCTCTAATTTCTCTTTCCTATTTTTTCAGTTTCAGTGCTGCCTTGAAACCACTATTATCAAGATCAACATTTGCAAATTCTGTACCACCTCTAGATTCAGTCAAGGGAGGACCCTTCCCTGGGCCCCACAATTTAGAAATTGGGCCCCTACTCTGGCCTTTTACTGGCTAAGCTCCTCCCCCACGGAGCAAGTTCACGAGGCCAAGAAGGAATGCCTGTCTGGAGCTGATGCTCTTCTAGGCCACATCCAGGAAACCAGAACCCCATAGTTTCCTGATAAAATCACTTAAACCCACTTCAGGATCTACACGGACTTCTTTCCTGAGTCTAACCCCTCGAGAGCCATTCACACTGTTGGTATACTTATCCCTAGTCCAGAGGGATTGCCAAAAAGCAACTATTTGTAGGGGTGTTAGCAGAGATTGGCCAGAGCTTGCCCATGCAAGAGTTCTGTCATGGCAGAGCACAGAGTTGAGAGTGGGAAGAGAATTGGGCAGGATCCTTACTGTTTCATAGTTCAGTATTGAAAAGGAGTCAGAGTGTGCTAAATTTGTGTGCATGTCTTTTCACAGCATGACGAAGTTTCTTTTTTTTTAAAGGAAAGAATACTTTTTTTTAACAGTTTGCTAGCTTGATTTATGACATAAATATTTAGGTGTGTACTATGTGTGCTTTGAATGATACTCTGGCCCTGAAAATGTTAGACATAGGCCTGACTGGATTCAATGATTATTAATTCTCAGTGTATTTTTTTACTTGACCATCAGTAGCATTTGACAGACTGAAACATTCCCTCCTCTTAAGACCCTTTCTTCCCTTAACTTCTAGGAGGACAATATATCCTCCTGATTCTTCTCCTTCCCCATTAGCAGCAACTTCTCAGACTTCTTCAAATGGCCTTGGACACAGTCCCTGTTCCCCTTCTCTATCTTTGCATGTGCCCTTGATTATATCATCTACTTTTGTAGCTTTAAATACCTTCATCTGCTGATGACTCCCAAATTATACTCTAGCCAGAACTCTGACCTCTGGACTCATATATGGCTGTCTAATAATTCTTTCAAACATATGATATTCAAAATTGAACTCTTGTTCTTTCTCCTCTAAATCTGCTTGTTTCAGTCTTTCCCATCTCAATACACAGCAACTCCATTCTTACAATTACACAAGCTCCTCTCTTTCTCTCAAACCATGCCAGTACTACCTGTAACATGTATCCAAAATCTGACTATTTGTTACTCTGGTGATAATCTAGCCCAAATCATGTTGCCTTCACCTGGATTATTACAAAATTTTCCTAATTAATTTTCAACATGTTATCCAGAATTCTCCCATTAATACATTGGTTATATCTATTTACTCCACTGTTTAAAACCCTGTAATGATTTCTAATCTCTCACAAAGTAAAAGCCAAAGTCCTGAGCTAATCTAGGAGGCCTCCCATAATCTGGACCACCCACGTTTATGCCTACGACCTCTCCCCTTTCTTCTACTGCTATCTCTGCACTCTCTCTATTCCAGCCCCCATGGGCCCATTATAGTTCTTGTCACCCTAGGCAAGTGCCTGCCTTGCAGACTTTGCACTATTTCCTATGCTCGGATTTGTCTTTCTCTAGATGCTGTGTTTTTCATTCCTTATCTCTGATGTCTTTCCCAAATGTTAGTGAAGTGAACATTCTGCTGCACCTCTTAGAGCTCCTTTCATGACGGGGACACTCATTATTCCAGCTACTGGCAGTGTTGACAGCTGAGTCACTCTCCAGGAATTGTTGACCAAAAGAAGCTGCCTTGCCCAAGGTTGTAACTCCTACCTGAGGGCAGCCCACATCCAGTGACTGGACGCGGTGGGAGTATAAGGGCTCTTTTGTCTTCTCAGTTATAACTTGGAAGAGTCATTCCAGCTATGGATTCAGTATAGGATGAGCTGAGGCCTTGCTTGCACCTGCATTGTAGTTCCACCTTTGCTACCACCCAGTCCTGCCTCCTTCATTCCATACAGGTATATCTGCCAAGGGTGTTCCCCACTCTCCTTCCTCATGCAAACCTCTGTCTCAGATTCTGTTTCCAGGAAACTTAATCTGAGAGAGTTGGTACCAGGAGTGGTCCTAAGAAGCAGAGGCTAAAATGGAATATTGGAACTAGATACTCACCCTCTACCCTCAACCTCTAGCCAGCTGGACAATTAGAATCCCATTATGGGTGGTAGGTATATTACTAATAGCCCCTGGCTTGCAGTAGCACTTTAGTTTTTAAAACTTTCACTGGTAGTGACCTGAGATGGGATATCAGTGAGAGACAATGCACAGATAGGCAGCATCTCAGTGTTTGAGTTAGGGAAAGTAGAAATTACAATGGCCATAGCTAGGGGCTATCAATTCCCTGGGGAAAGACAATGGAAGGCCAAGAGTGCTTAATCACCAATTTAATGCAAAGTGCAAAAGCCAGAGGATCCCCTGTACCGCAGGAAAAGAGACTTTTATCTCCTGCAGTGGAAATGAGGGAGGAAAAAGTGATGATCGCGTACAGGGCTTAATTATAAATAGAGAGGAAGTTCTAGGGAAGATTGAATTTTTAACCTTGGCAAAACTCCTGTATCAAAGTCAAGGTCCTCCTTGGAAAGGAGTGGGACCTAGAGACAGAATAGCGATGCCTGGATTGATGCATCAAGAAATCGTGAAGCCTTAGATTCCACTTGGACCCCCTGGGCTGGCAAAAGTGCTACACTTTTCCCTTTTAAAGTCTTGCACCCCCCCTTGCATGAAGACGACACAGTGGCCTTTGTCTTATAACATAACGTTCAACCTAGCAAGGATCTACACTCACTGTACTTGGAGATCAGGTCAATAACTATAACCTACCTATGACATAACCTAGCCAGGGAAGTTCTGGGCCTGCTACAAGAAAGAGCCCATGTACCAAAAGAGCTACAGAAACTAACCAACATGTACTTGCAGGAGCTAGAAGACTGTACATATATATATACACAAAAGAATATAAATAAATAAAGTTGGATTCTATTTTAGACCAAAGGAAGGTAGAACATAAAGTTGGATAAAGAAGAGGTATATGAAAGCCCTTTCCTATGATGCAGGATGCCAACACCCCAGGAGTGGGTATTAACATGTTTTATAGGATGGCCCTTGGAAGACTGGATGTAGTGTTGTCCCATGGCAATGGTAGAGGAAGGCAACAAAAGGCTCAGAGAAGTTGGCATCCTAGACTGGAAAACCAATCAGACTTTAGGAAATGACCCAATAGCTTTCCACATATTAAAATAATAAGGAATGCACTAGCGAGGGGGGATTTCAGCATTATTGAGGCAATTCTTTATAGGTAGGGGTCGATGATAGAAAATGGGAATGATAAGATCCCAAAATAATAGAGACCAGGTATCAGCATTTAAACATGACAACCAACGTCGGTGTGATATTATAATGAGAGTAAAGGTCAAAGTGGCAGTGGGAGATCCTGATGTGCAGAGACCTGTGGAAATAGCTAATAGGACAGAGGTTCTTAAAGCCAAAATAAATGAGCAGGCAATATGAGTGCTGCTCAGTTTAAACAACCAGAAAAATTAAGGGTAATCATTAGGAGTATAAGGGTGGTCACCCTTGAAAAATGTTATGGTCCTATTTCCAGACCTGAGCTATTTCTCAGAGCCAGAACTCAAGTACTGGAAGCTCTTCGTGAAGGAGAAATTTTCAACACCATGACAAATGTTTAGAGTGAAGATTCACTAAAGATATCCTGTGAGGTCTGAGTGGATCCTGATACTTGAGTACCAGCAGTAACATCATAGCCCTCATGTTATAGTGGAGACATATGGGACCAGGTAATAAATGGCACCCTGGACCATATCAAGGTTACAGTAGACCTGGTGGATTCACAGACCCAGGCAGTAGTCATTTCTTGAGTCCATGAATGTATAATTGGAATGAATATATGTGCCAATTGGCAGAATCCCCATATCACTTTTTGGGCTTGTACAGTAAGAGCTCACGTAGTAAAGAATATCAGGTGGAAGCCTCTGATCCTGCCCCACCCAGTCCCAAGCTGTGTGGTCCTCAAAGGGGGTATACTGGTCCAGTCTTTGTGCTTCATTTCAGTATAAATCTGAAGGACTATCTCAGCTTCGAAGCTCCCCAGAGGACTGGCTGAGTTCTCTGTTGCAACTGCATTGCAATACAATTTCTCCTTCTGCCAATATTGCTTCCTTCACTCACTTACATGGATTGTTCCAAAGGACACTTTCCAATAAACTTCCTGAATGCATTTTTCATAATAAAGTCAGTTTTCAGGGAACTTGATCTAAAACAGTTGCCTCTCTGGTTAGGTCTTCCCTGGACATATTATATAAAATTCTAATCTCTCGTCCTCACTACCATTCCCATTCTTGTTATGTCCATTCTCTGTTTTTTTTCTTAACACTTGCCAACATCTATGATTCTATATACTTTAAATATTTATCATGTTTACTGTCTGTGCGAACCCCCACACACTCACGCACCAGAATTTAAGCTCTATGAGAGGAGGTGTCTGACTAATTTCTTTACTACCGAATCTCCCATGCCTGGTATATAACAACTGTTGAATATGTCAATTGCTGAATAAATGAATTCCTGCAATTCTAGAGGAAATATTTCACACTTGCAATCATTTGGGAAGGAGAATCACGCATTTCCAAGATGGAGCGAAGAGCTTCAAACACCATATATCTATCGATCACTCACTATTCACCAACTATTTCAATAAACAAGATTTTCTTCTATGTGGTCTCAGTTTAGAGCCTGCAAACAGAAGAGAAGAGTCAGAGGGCATGGTCACTAGAAAGTATCTTGCCTAGTTAGTGAGGAAGGACAATTTGACTGGCGGCAGATTCCTCTTAAGAATTTGGAAAGTAAAGAATCACCCAATGGATGGTAGTAGATGTGAAGCAAAATGGAGAATACACATATTAGGATCTTTCTTAAAGAATGGATACTATGGAAAAAGTCAGCTATGGAAGAGCTAGATATTCCTAGTGAGGGGAAAAAAGCATGAGTGAAAGCTGTGTTGGGACACTTAAGAAAGAGATAAAAGTCCAGCTGTAATAAAGAATGTGTTATGAGAAGTAATGGGAAATATATTTGGATAGTTGGATGATACTAACTATATTTTTGAGTGTATGTTGGCTAGACTAAGACAGGAGGTGGTAATAAATAAAGAGTTCTTTGTTTTTTCAACAAGAAAGGTATAATAATAAAATTGGGTTTGAGGAAATTTAACCTGGCTCAATCAGACAAGTTAGACTGGAATAGGGCAGAGACTAGACTCGGGAGACCTAAGGAGGAGGTGGTTGCGATAACCAGGACTGAAGTTACTGAGGAGTAAAGCTAAGGGAGTAAGTAGTGGAAATATTGTGTTAAAAGACATGTAAAAAATATCTTAAAGAAGATGGGATTTGGGACAGGAAGAGGCCCTTGGGAAATAATTATGACTCATCTTCTTTGTCATTTAGGCTTGTAACATTTTTTATTTCCAATAACAATTATATATAACCATATTCTAATCCATAAAAAAGTATGTAGAATAAGTAAAGGTAGAAATCAACTCCAATGAATAAAAATGCATATTTGTATTATCCCTGAAGACGTAAGAGCTGTTTAACGCTGGCACTGTAAACTTATTGCACCATCCCACTGTTCTCACTTGAAACAGCAAGTTCTGCCCTATTCCCTCAAGATCAAAAGCCTGGTCTCAGGAAGTCTCCAAAGACATGAACTCTCTGGAGGAAACACCACCGCAGAGCTCCCACAAGTGCACATTTGAGAACCATTAGTAAAGGAGGGATGCTTTGCCTCAAACTTCTTGGGAATATGCAAGGATAAAGGTCATTGCCAAGGCAGCCAGGACTCAAACCACCCAGGGGCCCAACGCCTGGAGTCAACACCTCCTGTGAGATACAGCAACAAAATAAAGACTAACACAGTTGGCAGACTGTATTGACAATTTCCAGAAGGAGCTGAACCATTGAAGCCACTTAGTGAAGTCAGCCACATGTCACAGTCTCAGGGGAAATCCAGCTTGATGAGCGTAGAAGCCCGGGTAATACTGGCAAAAGAGACACCTCCCAAAATGTAGGTTGAAATCTCAATATTAAAAGCAGATGGGAAATAATCACATGTCATCCAAAGCTAAGTGTTGAATTATAAATGTAAAATAGTGGTTACTCAAACTTTTTAAAGGTTAATGTCCCCTTCCGAAGATTCCACAGAGACCCTGACCAAAAGTAGCAAGAGGAAAAATTATTCACACCATGCCATCTTGTGGCATTTCAGTGACCTTTACAACTGAGGGCTCACTCTCTCTATTTTACCTCAAGTCAGTTTTCCTTCTGGTGCCAAAAGAAGATATTCCCAATCAGGCTGATGCTGTGATAGAAAAAGAAACAGGTAACAAGGTTCTTAGAAGTCACTCTCAGTGATTATTCCAAAAGACCACGACGCTCTGACACAGTATCTCTTGCTTTCTGTGTGTGTGCATGTGTTGTGTATGCACAATATATGTGTGTGTCTGTGTGTGTGTGTGTACAGAGCAGTCTGTCTCTTTTAGCTTGCCAACATATAGAACTCCAACATGATAGTGCCTTGGGTAGCTTTATGTTTCTTGTTTTCAAGTACAAACAAAATTTATGGCCACATTTTCCCCTGAATAAAAAGCATCTAATTTAGTTACCTTTCCTGTTGTCATCTTCTATCAATTTTCCCTCACTATGGAGCAAGGTTTAACAATAGAAAGGAAGTGTACTGTGTTATTTTTAAGGCTGAGAAAAAAAAGTGTAAATGTTGGGCTAACATTTGGAATTGTATATATTGTCACTAATTCAGACCAAAATTGGACTTTTTCATTGATTTTTTGAGTCACTCTAAAATTTCTAGGGTGTTGGGATAGACCCACTACGACAATACCTTGAAAAGAAACCCTAACTATACTGTCACCTCAGCAGAGCACAAGAAAAAAAAGGACCCCTGGTCTTTATCAATTTATTAACAAGAAATAATTTTTGAATATTTCCTATAGCCAGCACTGTGTCAAATACTGTGGAAGACATCCAAGCTAGTAAGATGTTGTCCCCATGATAGCGAGATTTACTATTTCATTTTCATCATTTTCTTAGGTCCAGAAAGCTATAATCCTAAGTGAAGCAACATGGACTAATAGCTGTATTAACAACCACAGCTCATTAGTGAAGTGGTGTCCCAGGCACTCAGGGGAGAGGGCTGAGAAAGGGGCCTTTTCTTTCTCTCTGGCTCTCCCTAGCCTGCCTCTCCTAAATATAGACACATCTTGAATTTTATGTCAAGATTATTTTAGTCACTGATGAAAAAAATCACATAATAGTTTCATAAAGTTGATGACTAAACATTCTGGGCTACAAAGAAAAGTGGAAATTCATAATTTTATGCAGTGCAGAAAAGGTACACTTCTGCTCCTGAAAGAGTTGGTCAGTTTTAGTCAGTAAGCCACTTAGGAAGTCTTAGTAAAACATACACCCTTTCAAAGCCAAGTTATGTCCCCATCAAAAAGGGGTACATTTACTTGAATGCAAATTATATGAAGTATTTGTTAGTTCATAATTGCTATGGGACATACAAGAATCTTGTATATTCAGGGTACTATGTATATTCAATTTTGATATAAAAACAATAGGCAAAAAGAGATTTATTTTAATGTTTGTGTTCTTTTGTGTCGCTATCAGAGTAGACTCTGTGTTTTGGGGCAAGTATAAATAAACCAGGCAGTACAAATCTTGTTCCTTTGGGGCAGGCCGTTTGCATTGTAAAAGTAATACCACATGATTTGCACGAACCCTGGCATATCTACCTTTCCACATCTTTATACTATCATAACATGGCTTTGGAGGGATGAAATCCAGAAAGTTTTGACTATGCTTATGTATCTACAGTCTCATATTTTATGTGAAAAAGTAAACAAAGCAGGAATATGTATTTAATTTGGCAGCCTATTTCCTTGTTGCATGAATATGCAAAAAGCCACCTGTTCAGACTTTGCACATGATCCCACAAGAAGAACAGCACTGACGTGTTGAAGGACTGACCGTGTTCTAGCATTTCCTGGTTAGGCACATTCACAAATCCCAAAATGCGCCTTGAAAGATTTGCCTGCTGCCACAGGTAGCCAATTCTGTTTAAAAGGAAAATATTGGTTGTTTTGATTCAATATTCATAGGTTGACTACCTAACAAGTGTTTTATGCTTCCTATAAACAAAATCTTGTACAGCATAATCTCTGTCTCCAAACTTGCAGATCTTCAAGTACATAATATCTATTGAGGCAGTTGAAAGGCATGAAAAGTATTTAGATGTATTTACTGTTCCTACTTTTCAGGAAGCACCAAAGTACCTACTGTTTCAAAGAACATTGCTTTTTATTCTCTTGGTGCCAAATCAATACAAGTCCTTCCAGCACAGCAGCTGTTGCTTAATGGCTCCAAAGAGTTAATGCACTGTCTAAAGAGAACACAGTTCAGTGTCTGCACCAAGTGGGCCCTCAATTAATGTTGATGGATTGACTTTCTCACAATCAGTAAAAGCTCAATTTATAGAGCTGGATCCCATGAGACTAAAATCAATAATTTAAGAGCATTGTGTGTTGAATGCTATGTCTGTGGCAATACCACATGTATAAATATAAAAACTACATTTACTTGTTTCCATTAAAAAATTTTTTTTTTAGTTAACTGACAGATAATAGGAGATTCCCAATAATTTTGAGTCATAATCTAAGCATAGTGAGACTATAAATTTGGATGATTCATTATAAATATTCTGATAGTGACATTGGAGTGATTAAAAAGAATTTGAAGACTCAAATATCTGAGTATGAGATGCAAGCTTGCTGATTAGTAATAATAGCTTTAAATCACAGTAATAGAGGTTGTCTACTAGTGAGAAACGTTCCATTTGAACTGCTCATTGCAGACTATCTTTAGCGTACAGGTTGTGACGACTTTCTACATTATTGTATGCTATACTTTAAGGAAGATGAGCAGGTTTTTGAAGATGTGCCAGAAGTGGCCATCTAATTTGAAAACATAATGAATTTCCTCGTTAGCTTCCAACCGTACAACTGTAGGGTTGTATGGTTTACCCTTTGATAGGCTGACAGCTCAGAAAGCATCTCCTTAGTCAAAACAGAGTTTTAGAGAGGGAGGGAGCAAGCTGTTGGGTAGTTCAGCAGAGCATTGTTCTTGCATCCTATGTCCAAACCAGAGCTGTGCTCTACATTTGAAAAAGTTTGAGCAGATAAACTGACAAGTATCTAATACCACAAGATGGGAAGCGGAATCAGTTCAGAGAGCAAGGAGTCAGCCAAAAGATCAAAAGAACTGGAGAAAAAGCTTCAGGAAGATGCTGAGAGAGATGCAAGAACTGTCAAGTTGCTGTTATTAGGTAACAATTTTTTCCCTTTACTTTCAAAACCCTGATTTTCTTTCAGTTGTGATGTATTTACTTTTCTCAAACTTTAATCTCAAGTGTATTACCATATGGGAGATTTATTATGAAAATGTGTTTGAAAACTTAAATAGACCTTAAGTGCACTCTATAAATATTTACTAATTTTTTTGTTTGGTATTTTATTATATGTTTTTTTGTTAAGCAGAGAGACAGATATTTATTAGATGATTCAATTTCTCTATGTCAATAATACAAGTTACTATTATTAAAAGAAAACTCATGTACATTTATTATTTCATTGCACCCTAATCATTTCCTGAATGTAGCTTTTTAATACTGAAAACAATCCTTTAATTACAAGTTATAAATCTTTATGGTATTTTGTTTAAACAGAAATATGTTGTGCTCTTTCATATCAAAGTTAATGTTATTTAATTACTTGTGCTGTTAAAATTAATTAGTCAAGTTATTTAGAGAGTATTGATAAGGCACTTTAAATTGCATTAACAATATTATTCAGGCTTCTGAACAGTGCCTGTGATATTGTCTGTATACTTGAAAAATACTCCATTTAAATCCTTTTAGGATATTTATATATTCATTCAGGTCAAGAATTATGTTTCTTCTATCTTTTCATTCCCTCAAAACTCAGCACAATGTTTTACCACAACTATAAATTCAATAAATATTCAAGGAATGGTAAGATTGAATGTAATATATGTATCACACATTTTTCTAAACATAAAAAGTTTAGCATGTAGTGGTCACTGGAAGATAAAAATGTTTTTGAAATAAAAATAAAAAACCTATAGGCGCTGGCCCGGTGGTGTAGTGGTTGTTTGCGCACCACGCTTCTGGCGGCCCCGGGTTCCCAGGTTCGGATCCCAGGCCTGGACCGACGCACTGCTTGTCAGCCATGCTGTGGTGGCATCCCCTATAGAGCAGAGGAAGATGGGCACGGATGTTAGCCCAGGGTCGGTCTTCCTCACCAAAAAGAGGAGGATTGGCAATGGATGTTAGCTCAGGGCTAGTCTTCCTCACAAAAAATTTTTAAAAAGAAAACCTATAAAAAGAATACAAATCAAAAACTTTAATCATAGTTGTGTGTTCCTCCTGCTCTTATACACAAAAGGACTTCATTTTATTTCAGAATTGTGAATCTTTCACTCAACAAAACGTCCTCACTTTTTAAGTGCTCCTTTGTTGTGTCTAATTTGCTCCCAGTGGCAAGAGTGTCTCAGAAACCAGCTGTGGGATTCCCAGCACTTGCTCCTCAAGGGAAAGGAAATGTTCTCTCCCTTTGCGCACAAGTTCTGTGGCTGCACACTTGCCCACAGCACTGGCAAATAACCACCTAGACAGAGGTCAGTAACTTGAAAGATCTTGCAGTCAGCTGCAAATACACTTTCCCTAACACTGCAGACTATTCTCTGAGGGTTTGATCAAGAGTGAAAGTCATGTGGACATAGACAAAGCAACTAAAATGTGAGAGGGAAAGCCAAGCATTCCTACAAATGCATTCTGTGTCCCTCTTGGCATAGGAGTAGTGATAAAACACATTAAAAATCCCCGTGTTTGAATAAAATTTCAAAAGAATAGACATATTTTCATTATACCAATTATTTTTAGATTAAAATGGTAGATTAGATCAAGAGGAAAGGGTAACTTTTTGAACCAGAGATACAAAAGAATTATTAGTGGGGCTATAACATCTTTTACTTTCCCAAGATAATCACGATTATGTAAATTCAGTTCCAAAGTTACCATACCGTATGCTTGGATTTATTTGGTTCCAACAATATGTACACTGAACTTCTCACTCACATCTTATATATAAAATAAATCAAATTCTCTTAAGCTCTTTCTATTTCAATTATATTCCAAACACTTGAGTAGTTTTCCCTTCTGGACTCTATTTGAGTTCTGCATATGATGATTCAATTGTCAAGTTTAAAGCAACGAAGTCTTGTAACAACTCTGCTTTAGATTCCCATTTTTGAAATGAACTCAAATTCTCTAAACTGTAATTTTTATATTCAATTTGGCCTCAAGACATAAAAGTGTTCAGTGGAACTAAACTAAACCTTCCCGCTCTCAAATCCCCTCACTAATGAATTCTATTTAATTTCTCCCATCATCGAAACAATGACTCTCATTCCTCAGTGTGGTCTGAACGACAGTTTTTGAGTTTATCAATGAATGTATGTCACGTTAAGCTTTAGTAATGATCAGATCCTGAGTCTAACTCAATTTTTATAAAAATTAGAAATCAAAAAACATTTTTGGCAGAATTCATTCTTTATGCTGATCCTCTATTATCTGATGAATTTCTAGGTGCTTAAACACGTAACACAACTTTCCAAATTTAACATATACTGTAAGTAGATGTACGATTTGGTATCATTGGACACAAGATTTCACTGAATCTGAAGAGTTGTCGAAGTGCTCCTCTGCAAAGAAAGGATCACCTTGAAGACACATTCCTTCTTTACTTCGCCTTTCAGACATTCAGTAAAATTACAGAAGAGATGCTCAATCTTTTTCTTTAGCAAAAAGCAGGCTTCTAGGAAACATTGAGACGACTGGTATGCTCCTGGCGTATTTGATAACTGCTATCAAGACAATAATGTCACGTGCTTTAAAAAAAATTAGCCTGTAAAGATGTCCCTGAAAGAGTACATTTTAACAAGAAAAGCAAATTCTAATGAATAAGATGTTCTTTCGTAGACTTCCTAAGTTAGTTTTTTTGTCTTAAGTTACAAATGTTTGATTAAACTTTAATTCTATTCAAAAGAAATATCTGTCATTTAGGTACGGAATCAATATGGATCGTATTTCTGTTTTTCCCGTTTCCTCTTTTTAAATTTATTATATCACGTTGCTTTCTTTTGTCCTTTTACAAACTTCCATCATATAACCTCGTTCAATTCAAAACTTTATGGGAAGTGTAGAGAAAAACTTAGCTTTGTTTTTTCTTCATATTTGAAACCCTGCCACACTCACTCCACAGCTCTCAGTGATGCTGTTGTAATTAGCTGTAGCCAGTGATCTCCAGCACTGTCATGGATCGTTAGTCATCGCTGTTCTCTTCTTTAGTTCTAAAATTTTTTATTCTTTATCTTTCTGTGTGCTATATTGTAAAATCACACAATTATTTTTTTTAATGGTGCCATCTGAGTTTTATTGTTTTAAAGTATTATTCCAATCATCTGACTCTTAAAAACATGAACTTGGGAGCCAGCCCTGATGGCCTAGTGGTTAAAGTTCGGCATGCTCCACATCCATGGCTTGAGTTCAGTTCTGGGCGCAGAATCACACCACTCATCTGTCAGTAGCCATGCTGTGGTGGCAGCTCACATAGAAAAACCAGAAGGACTTACAACTAGAATATGCAACTATGTACTGGGGCTGTGGGAGGGGGAAAAAAAAAAGGAGAGGAAGATTAGCTCAGGGCAAATCTTTCCCAGAAATAAAAAGGGGCGGGGGGGGGGGCAGCCTGTTGGCATAGTGGTTAAGTTTGCACGCTTCACTTTGGCGGCCCAATGTTAGTGGGTTGGGCTTCACAGGTTGGGATCCTGTGTGTGGACCTACACACCGCTCATCATGCTATGCTGTGGCAGTGACCCACATACAAAATAGAGTAAGATTGGCAACAGATGTTAGCTCGGGGCCTATCTTCCTCACCAAAAAAAGACAGAAAACAATGACAACAACAAAAAACAAAACATGAGCTTGGATGGAGTCTAAAGATAAAGGAATATCTACTTTAAATGTGGCTATGTTTATTTACTCAGCTAATCAACCTTTACAAATTTCCTGAATGGTCTCATTTCTTCAACAGACACTTGGGAAGACATGTCTTTTTTTAGCATGACAGTAGGAGAATTATAATGATTCTGACACTATCTAAAAGCTTGTTACAAAACAACTGGTAAAATAAAACTTGCACAGCAGAATTGGCTAGATAGGTTTATCCACCTGGCAGAGTGGGGAGAGTACAAGTTGATAGTAATAGAGCAGAATGTGTTTTTAAGCCATTTGAGGTAAAAATTAATGTGTTAATATTTTCATCAAGTGTTATGTTTTTTTTACTTCTCTCAGTGAAATGAGAAATGAGAAGCGCAGCCACAAACAAATTGAGTATCAAATGATCGGACTAGCCACATAACCTCAGAGAAATGATGGGTGTCAGAGTATTTTGTGAATTGTAAAAATCCAGACTAATGGGGTTTATTCTTGTAGAGTAATAGATTCCTAAATCCGAAATATATTGAAGGTCAATAATGTATACAATTTTTCTTCCTTTTGTCTTCCTTTTATGTATACCTAAGAGAAAAGAGGACATAAGACTCAGGTCAAATCAAAGTTCTTATTTTTATTCTGTTTTTTTAAAAATAGGTCTTTATTTTTTATTTTTAAAAAGTATCTCTAGATATGAGTGGGAGAGGATGGAGGAAACTGGAGATGTTCCTGATTCACTGACTAGGATTATAAATTCATCAGGTGTAAGAATTTCTATTTTGAATTTCCATTACACCAATAGAGTCAATGCCTGTCCATGGATGTGATGAGGTAAACAGAACTCCTGGAATAATTAGATTAAGTTTAATCAATAAATTTCTTTCTGATCACTAGTGATAAGAGAAGAATCTTGTGAACATGTAGGACATATTCCTAAATAATGTTTCCAATTTTTTATTTTGTTTTATTTACCCGACTTAAAGTCATTCTTTCCTTCCTCTAATAATGACACATTTTTGTTTTAAAATACTATAAAAGAATTTATTTTATTTTATGTTTGTAAAGATATCCCATCTTGTGGATGCATGAATAGTTATGATAAAAATCTTTAAAATTGCATTTCAGTAAAGTGGAAGAGAAAAGAGGTAAAAAGTTGTACTTGGAGAGTTTCAAATTGTCTCCAAAGTGCAATGGATTGTTTGCACCAGAACAATTTGAAAGTTCCGGGGCAAAGCCAGATAGTTACAATGTTCCACTTATTTATAAAGAATGATAGATGGCAGCATCCAATAGCTTTCTATAATGTCCCTTTTTTCCAACAGGCAAAAAGTGCTTACACAAATGCTTTGCATATATTTGGTTGTTTTTGTTAGATTAACTTTTCTCAAATAATCAGCATGTCTTTAATAGACTCCCAAGTCTCTTACATAAAGGATGCAAACCATTTATTAAGGCATTCCCTAGTTAGCCAATTGATGGTATTTGTTTATGAGATTAAACATCCTGTCTTGCTGAGAATGACTCTTGTGAAGTATAATTCAACAGGACCTCTCTAGTAATATCACAGAATATTTTTATCTTCATTTTTTCATTCAAATCCTGAATTACCAATTCAAGAGCAATACTATGCCTTTAAAAAGATTAATATAAGCAACATGAGCAGTTAACAGAAAGTTATTTGCACCTCCATACTGTTAGAAATGAAGGAGGGTGGTGAAACATTTGATGGTGAGAAGACTCCATGATATGCTTCACATAAGATGAAATATACCTCCAATTAAGATTTTAGGTTCAAATTCAGAATCCATCTCCTTATTTACGTTGCCTCCAAACACTGATGTGCAAATACATCAATGTAGAATTTGAACCTAAGGAAGTAGGATTCAAGGTGAAACTGAGGGTGAGACTCATCAAGACATGAAAATACCCATTCTGTTTATTAGATCCCGATGCTTACAAGGTAGAAGTCATGGGTTTAATTCCTGCTTCAGTATTTTATATTTAAGTAGAATAAATTTGCTACTTAGAACTGTTTCTCTTTTAAGATGCCTGGAAATTTCACTGACCAGCAATTTATATTCTATCATCTCTCATACTTTCCACACTTACTGAATTAGTTGTCGATTTCATATACTTCCCTTCAATCAGAGTCAACCATTTTAGTTGTTCCTCCTAAAATTCTGAAATATCCTGTCCCCTTCATCTTCAACCTTAATTGACATTCAGACCCTCAACCCTGGATAACCCCTCGAAGTTCTCCATTGTTCTAATACACTCTTCCCAGTTGAATTCCTGCAAAGTGATAATATTTCATATCTTTTCAGCCTTTAGTGCTGATTTGACCCCCATGCCCATATAAACTCCTAATCTCCTTCATTCCCAGGTGTTGTAGAATAAAATGATATATCATTTTTAGTTTCTTGGTTGACAAATTCCTGTTTTTAACGTTAGCTGGGCCAGTAATAATTTTTCTGATTTTCAATTTTCTACTAAAATGCTCCAAGAGGCAGATGTTTCTGTGTTCCCAACATCACTTTCATCTAGAATCTCCTCCCCTCCCACCTCACCCTAGACGTCCCACCCATGTACAAGATACTGATCAGTCACCATCTCCAAATCTCATGGAACATTCAATTATTCTCTCCTCCTTCAACTAATTGTAAGGAAGTGGTAGTATTCCATTTTCATTTAAGGCTAATTTCAGCCTTTGCGCTATAAAATCTATCCCTTTCCATATCTTAAAATTTTTGTTTTGTGAATCATTTAGTCTCTTTGCCATTTTCAAAATTCTTCTCTACTGGCTCCTTTCTCTTGGGCATTTTCATTATAGAGAAGAAGAAAATGAGAATTTAAGTAGGTAATCAGTTTCTAAGATCACAATTAGTTTACAGGAAAACGAAGTCTTATATTTTTATCTGTGTCAGTTTTAAGTTAGTATCTGCACTCTAAGTTCTGTGAAAACAGACAACATGTCTGCTTTCGCCCTTCACTGAGTTCCTACAACTTAGCACAGGAAAGCATGCACGCATAACGTATGGAAGAATGACAGAATTGGAATCTAAAATATTTCTGTGAGTTGTTCATAGTAACTGAAGCATAGACATATATTTGGCATGTGGAAATAGAGCTAGAAAAGAGCCATATAAGGAGCCTGTTTTTTAAGTCACTAGGAAGTTATTGATAGGTTTTAAGAATGTAAGTGAGGATGATAATACTTGGATTTCTTTGTCAAAGGCCATCCTGTCTATACTATGAGACAAAGATTTTATGAGGACGATTGAGGTAGGGAGGCCAATTAGGAAATTATCACTACTATGCAAATATTGATGAGACTGTAAATTAAGACAGAAATTACAAGTTTGGAAGTAAGAGTTGAGGGACATTAGGAGACAAAATCAACAGAACTTGGTGGCTGACTGCATGTGGGTGTTAAGTGAGAGGAATGATTAAGGGCAGAATAGGGAACAGTGATTATCTTATTCCTTGGTATGTAAAATACAGGACAAAGTTTAGGTTGGGGAAGAAATGAAAGGAGTAATAATTTGGGACATTCAAATTTGTGAGTTTGTGGCACAATCAAGTGAAGATATCTATTAAATAGATAAATATATGGGTCCGGAAATTAGGTAGGATTACTAACTAGAGTGAGAGCCATAGATCTGATATATCCAATTCTCTGTGTTCCTTTCCCAGATATCCAGTGTGTATGGGCTGAACATGTAGCTAACCAAGCCCTTTATTCAAGTGTTAATTTATACAAAAAGGTGTGTGCATAATTGCTCCCACAATTAATGAACACTTAGACAAATCTCCATCTGTCTGTCTATCTGTCATCTATGTTTCTATCTAAAATAGGCCTGTGTGAAAAAAAAATCACAAAATTCTGTATTTTAGTGTTTTCCTTTTTCAGCCTAAAAGGTATAGCAATAAGATAAGAAATATGATGTATTTGCTAAATTACTTCAAAATCCAAGATTTACATGATGTATTAAATATTTTTGGATATTTTAAAACAAGTATAAAATTGGAAATATTTAAATATAATTTCATTAGAAAAGGTAGTACATAGCCACAACATTCTTTCCCACAGAGGAAGCATGCTTGTTTGGCTGATGAGGAATTTTATGGATTCATGATGCTTATTATCGCTGTATCACAGAAATAGGTACTCAGACACGCTAATAGTCATAGAAATATACCTGACACCATATGCTTACTGGTGTGATACACTGAACAAACAGTATTATTATATTATATTTATGCTAAAATATTTACATTGAATCTAATCATCAAACAAATACAGAATATTGGACATTATATAATAAATTGTCCTAGACTTTAGAAAAATGTCCATGTCTTGAAAACAGAATAACAACAACAATATGACAAGGGAAATGTATAAACTTTGATTGGATCTTGAATCCAAGAAATATAAAAGTTATGAAAAACATATTTTAGAACGATCAAATAAATGTGAATATGGAGTGTATATTAGATAACATTTTGGGTTAAGATAAATTTTAAGCTTGAAAATAGTATTGTGGTTTAGTATCAAAAACTGGCCTTATTCTTAGATGATATATTCTGAAATATTTGTAAGTGAAGTGTCTGTCTTCAAAAAGTGTGAGCAAAACAAAGCATATAAATACATATACACATGTGTGTGTAAATTTATATATACATAAAACATGTACTATATATATGAAAAAAGGCAGACAGCAAAGCATTAATATTTGGTAAAGGTGAAGGTTATAAAATACAAGTTTGTAATGTACTATTTTCTCAAACTTCTGTAGGTTTTAAGATTATTAAAATAAAAAGTTTGGGGAAAATGAGTGCACATTGGGACATTATATATTTTTTCTGGCAAAAGAAAATATACAAATTTATTTGCAAATTCATCCATATTGCTTTACAAATGAATTTTACCAAATATCTCATGAACAGATCATTTACAAATTATGTAAACTGTTTAGGAAATTCTCAATATATTGTTTGATAACCTTGACAACAAAATTTGACAAAGACAATGACAGGCCAATCTCCTTCACAAACACAGATACCAAAAACCAAAGCAAAATATTAGCAAACTGATTCCAGCAAAGCATAAAATGTAAAATAAATAAATAAAGTAGCAGGGGGGATTGGAGATGTCAAGGGTAGGGGGGGAGTTATCCCAAGAATGCCTGGTTGAAATACTATTAGAATGCTAATTAATATTATTCACCACATTATCAAAACAAAGGAAATAGTCATTATGACTATGTCAGGGGATCCACAAACATACGCAAAATAAACTTCTTTCTTCCATCCACGTCATACCAAATGGCAAATATTTAGCATTGTTTACTACAGACAGTGAACAAGGACTTATGATGATTAATGGGCATGACGCAGTTTCCTGCCCTTGACCTTCTCCTCTTCAATGCTCTTAGCAGGGATTTGGGTGAAGGTGGATAAGACAGCATTTCACACCTGAGTAAGAGTCAGGGTTTGGAAGGATGTAGTTACAGATAAAGTGTAAATTCCAAGTGATCTCAACTAGCAGAAATGCTTGGCCCAAATGAGCAAGATGGAATTTAATAGATATCTTTACTTGAGGTTCAGAATCAATTATACACATGTAGTATGTGGGAGAATCTGTTTGCTAAGTGGTGATGTAAAAAAAAGTAGAACAAATTTAACTATTGCAAACTCAATATATGATAAAGCTACAAACAGAAAAAGAAAGAAGGCAAACGAATCATGGCCCCTATTAAGAAAAGTATTCTATGTATTTAAAAACAAGTACCAGGATTGAGGCCGACCCAGGTTGCATTTCTACCCCACTACATCGGAATATCTGTGCTGTTGGTAGATCACCTGGTATCTATGGCCCAGTTTTCTGTACCAGTATTTTAGAAGGACAGTGGCTATCGCATGAAGTATGGTTCAGAGGATAAGGGGTCTAAAAATCATGCTCCACAAGAAAGGATTAAAGGAATGGAACGTATACTTGAAAAGTCTCTTAGAAAAGAAATAGCGCATGCTTCAAATAACAGAAAATGGGGAGAGCTCACTGTATGTTAGAGTATATCCTAGATATTTTATATCTGTAATTTAATCTGCCCAAACCCCAAGAGGTAGATATTAATAACAGAATTTTGTAAAGGAGGAAACTGACTCTCAGAGAGATTAGATTTAATCAAGACACTCACAGTCAGAAATGAGTGCCAGTTCCTACTTATTTAATTCCAAAACACCTATGCCTATTACATTTTCCCACCCTCAGTCTAGACTGAGTACTGTCATGTGAAAGAGACAGATAATTTTGTTGTTGTTCCATGAAAAAGAGGAATAGTGGGTGGAACAAAATTAAGTTGGTTCAAAAACGGCTACTCTAAAAATCTTTCATGCCAACAGTCTACCAACAGATGACAAGCAGACACTGCATACCAATATGTCTATGAAAGTACACTGCTTTCATACTAATTTAGAATAAGTGAATTTAAAATAATTTATGTGTCAAAATCATTTTGATATTGACATTACCAGTGCATACTTAAAAAGAAAGCAACATTATAGCATTAATATGAGAGTCAGGAGACGTAGTTTCTTTGTTTTAAGGTATATCTGGGACTTTGGATGACTATCATAATCTCTACTGGCTTATTTTTCTCATGCATAGAAGGAAGATATGTGCAAAGCTGGTTGATTGCTCAAGTTTCTTTCTTCTGGACAATTATATGATTTTTAAGACCACCTACAAAAAACCTTATGCATGATTATAAGTCAAAGTGTTTATTCTCATTTTGTCTGTTTTAACGAGTTGTACCAAATGAGCAATCAAGCCTTGAGTGTGTTCAGTTGAAGTTCAGTTACAGGTGTGGACATCCTTTAGCTTAAAAGTTGTTTTTGGTATTTACAAATAAAAATGTGGAATAGAATCCCTAATTTATTCTTATTAAGAATGAAATAATTTGAGTATTAAAGTATGAATTAAGTATATATTTAAATAATTATTTGAAGCATTATCTATCAAAGAAATAAATTTCATATCTTGTTAAAATTCCCTTAGTACCCCTTAACCCAGATAATAATTTTAGTGATGACCACAGTTTGGAAGGAAGAGATTATTTTAGGACATCCACAGCCTACATGAACATGATGTTTTGATATCTATATTTGACTCTGGAACATGATCTAATCTTACAAGAATGGAATGATTATTGTGAACTAAGACCTAGAAACACTGTGAGAATGGGACTCAATAATTTCTGAGATAACTTTACAATGGAGTTCCAAATAATAAATGAGATTTTAGAGAGACTGGCTTTTCTTCAGGAATTTTCTTGTTAATGCTGTAGTTGACTGTACTGGACTTTCATATAGAAGACTGAAGTCACTACATAGAGCAAGGAATGATCCAGATACCTTTTTTAAAGTTTTCCAAGGGAAAATATTAATGTTTCACATGTAGTTTCATAAAAAACTACTTGCTAGTTTTTAAGTGATTGATTATTTTGCTTATCTGAGAGACATCATGCACAACCAGAAAAGTTATAAAGATTCCTTATATAATAACATACTCACTAGTGTTAGAAGTAATTTTGGAAACTTGCCAGGTCTTAGTGTCATCAGTATGATTACCAGTTTGCCATATTTGTGAAGTGTCAAGGACCATTTTGAATGTACAATAACTCTCCGACATTGTCTAAAAGTCACTTTTTTTTTTCAAATTTATGATAAGTTTTTGGTTAGTCAGTAATCCAGAATGGATATAATGAAATTTGGTTGTGATTATTTAAATTTTTTTTATGTATTCAACAGTGGTTCTTAATTGATACTGTATTCATCCATGATACATATGCTGACACAATTCTGGAAAATTCTTTATATACTTTTTTCATTAGTCTCATGGTAGATTTAATTGATTTAAATGGAAGTTTATCTAAACTACTTTCACTTAATTGTAGAAGCCATAGATATTATAGTATTATTTAAGGAAGTGTTAATTGATAGTCAGAATGAGACATTCTTTTCTCAGTCTCAGATATTCTCCAAAGTTTCCTTCCCCAATATTTCTGCTCTAATTGAACAAAACACAACACTAAATATGCCTGAGTGGACAAGTCCTGTAGTTCCTATTGGGCCCCTTGGTTTTCCTCCCACATCCCTATAACTCTGCACCTTTCCATATAGCAAAATTGAAAAAAATATATTTGAAGAAGTGAGATATTCTCCAAATCTGTCACCTGTGTAGGATGATGATACAGTTTCTACTGTCCACTTCTATTGTAGGGAGTTTAAAACAAAAACCACCAAGAACAGTTTTATAATCTTATTGGATAACTTTTGTTTCAAAGTGATGCACAACCTGGAGCGAAATAGCAAATTTTCTGAAGCCAGCAAAGCAAGATACTGTGCCAAGCTCGTTGATTTGCTCTTGCCACTCTCAAAAACAAGTAATGCTCAGCCTTGCCTAATAATATAGCCAGTTGTCTTTTGAAAACGGGTGAGGTGATATTTTAGTGTGATTTTTATTTTATTCTCAAATGTTTCATTATTGGACACAGCAGCCTCCATTAAATGAAATAGTTGGACCCAATCTGTCACTTTGTGCTTGATTATGTCAACAAAAGTCTGTGAAGAAAGATCAGCAAATTGCTGTGGTGATTTTGCATTCATCAACCTTGTTTCAAACTTCACAGTGTGGTGTGGACCACGCTAGCATAAAACCATGAAGCGAGGTGTGCTGGAGGTTTGCCCAAGAAGAAGACCAGGCAATGCAATGTTATTACTTCCATGGCTTCACCAGTCTGACTTCCTCAGTGTCTTGTAAGGTGGGCAGCTCTTTCAGATAACTGCAGAGACTACATGCGTTTAGATATGCCTGTGAAGTAGAATTAAATTTAGGTGTAGCTATATCTGTTCATTACAGCTTAAGAAAACATTGCAAATCAGGCAGAAACACTTCAATGTGAAAAAAAAAAGACATGCAATGCAGAAGACAAAACATTATTTTTGAAGTATGAGTCTAAAGAATTCATTTGTTTCATTGAGATTCTACTATTAGGCATTGTTCTAGGTGCCTCAGACACTTCAGCGAACAAAATGAAGACCCTGGCCCTTGTGGAATTGAGCTTGCAGTGATGAAAGATAGACAGGAAAAATTAAAAACAATCTGTGAATAATTTGTAAGGTTGTAGAATAAGATAAGTGCTAGGAAAAAAGTGGAGTAGGGAAAGGAGGATAAAGTGGGGTTAAATATTTAAATAGGGTAATCAGAGTCCTCTGATTCCATGTACATTTTGATATAATTTGAATAAAATTCTGAGATTCAGGGTTACCAAAAGTCACATTAATTTTGCTTACATAAAATCATACTACTTTTGGTAAAACAGGGCGCTTGACCGCCATGCTAAGGGATATGTCTATGTCTTTTAGTTTTCTTCAATTTAGGTTTTTCCTGGGAAATTTTAAAATTGCCTTAATTGTGCTACTTTGAAATCTGTCCAAAATTTACAGGCACACTGAGACTTCAAAGGTGTCTTGTGACCCAATTCCTGGAACTTCCAGTAATATATCAAGCACTTTGCTACTCTGAAAGATACAGAAATTAGTATGAGAAACCTAAAAATTTACTCCTTGGCATTTTATATCAGACCCTTGGTCAATATCATATTTTTATTGGTAAATGTTAGTTGTAACCTGAGGACACATTCTAAAATATATGATTTTTGTATCGATTATAAAATACTGAGTTTTCCTTGATACTTTAGAGATTTATTGGTGATTCTATCTAAAACTTTTGTGAACAAATTTGTATGATCAGGCTTTATCAACTCTTGGTGACTCTCTGCTTTTCTGTTCTCTATAAAACCAGAACTTTTAAGCCTCAAGAAGTTGACTGAATTTGCCCCTTACCCACCCCCATTGCTCACATGTCAAGGACTCATAATAAGTAAAAACTAAAAAGCTTGTTTTTATACTCTATACCCTACATATTGTAGTAATTTTAATCAAATTCTTTCATCATTTTTACTCTTAAGAGTTATATTCATTTTTAGTCTCTTTTCATCTGGCAGCCTTCCTTATACTATAACCATTTTAAACATCATTATATGAATCCTCCTGAGTCCGTTGCATTTATTCTACTGTTTACAATACAACTATAAATATGTAATGTCCTACTTTATAAAACACACATATATTCATGATATTATGTTACCATGGTGATGAAGTGTTTTGCTTTGTGGTCTGTATTCTTCCTAATAATGACCTATAACGTTGTTGTTTTTTTTAATGTTGATGGTTTATATTTTTTAAACAAGATTATTGAGACAAAATTTATGTATAATAATTTACAAATACCTAAAAGGTCCAATCTGATGACTTTTGACAGATGTGTACACTCGTGAAACCATCACCACCATGATCAAGATACTGAGTATTTTCATCAGCCCCCAGTTTTTCGCATGCCCCTTTCCAATCCATCCCTTCCTCCTCCCCCATGAACGGGTACCCAGTGATCTGCATTCTTTCCCTGTACTTTGTTTTGTACTTTCTAGAATTTTATGTAAATGGAATAAATATATTATGGAATTTATGGAATAAATATACATAAGGAATGTATGAAATAAATATACCCTTTTGTGTCTTGGTTCTTTCACTCAGCATAATTATTTTGACTTCATTAATGTTGTTGCACGTGTCAATAGTTTGTTACCTTTTATTGCTGGTTGCATTTCATTGTAAAGATATGCCGCATTTTGTTTATTCATTCAACTGTTAATGGGCATTCAGTTACTGCTTTGGGACTATTACAGATAAAGCTGTTATGAACATTCCTGTATACATCCTTGTGAAGATATATGTTTTCATTTCTTTGGAGTGAATACCTAGGAATGTAATCACTGGATTACATCACAGATGTATGCTTAACATTTTAAGAGACTGCCAGCTGTTTTCCAAAGTAACCGTACCATTTTCATTCCCACCAGCAATGTCAGAGCATTCCAATTTCTCCACACTCTTGCCACTGCTTGGTATTGTGGATCTTTTTAATTTTAGCTATCCTAATGGATATGTAATGCCATCTCACTTTGGTTTAATTTCATTTCCTTGATTACTAACAATATTGAACATCTTTTTATAAGGTTATTGGTCACATATATCTTCCTTTGAGAAATATCAGTTCAATTTTTTTTGTCTAATTTTTATTGAGTTATGTCTTATCATGAACTTACAAGAATTTTATAAATCTGCATACGTGTCCTGAGATATTTCCACATGGACATCCAGTTGCTCCAGCATCATTTGTTTAACACATGTTGGGTATCTTTACATGGTTCTCTTTACAAAGCACTGCAAAATTTCTTACATCCTTGGATTCTCAGATAACATTGCTTTACGTTTTATTTTGCACTGGAGTTTGCAAAGAATTTCATGCTTATTATGTCATTATAGTCTTCTAATAATCTTGTGAGGTAAATATTCTCAATTCACAGATGAAGAAATTAAGGTGTTAAAGGACTTATGAAGATGTCTATCACACACACACAAACACACATGCGTGCGCACACACACACACACAGAACCAAACCTCAAACATAGGTCATCACACTTTATTTCAGTACTTCTTGGTTTTCGTTTCCCAAAGAAATACTTAATGGCAAAGGAGACTCAAGAAATATGTTCAAAAGGCCTTGAGATGTAGCCTGAAACAATTACTGATTTTTTCATTAAAAGTTCATGTTTATATTTTAAAATTCATGTGACTTTTGTATTCCTCTGAATGATGTTTGCAGAATCGACAATATGAAAATAAAGTTCTATTTAACATGTCATCAACTAAAATAAATGTTCCAGATAAATGCAACAGGTTCTCTATGGTATTACTGCTGCCCTACCCTCCTCCCAGGAATGTGTAATCCATCTGGAGACACACCAGTATCTTTCTTACCCGCAGGCTCTTCAGGTTTGCTTAGTGTTATTAGAGCTTTCCTTTGTTAGACAGAAGAGAAAACGCCTGTGTACTAATGTAAACACAATGATGAAGACAAGAGCCCACCCCTCCATCAGAATAGGCTGAATAGTTCTGGAAATGAAAGGTTATTGCCTAGCGTTTTTTTTTTTTTTTCCTTGCTATTTAATCAAATAGCATGTATAAGGAGACATTCTGGGAGAATGAGAATGATATAGAGACTACGAAGTCGGGACTATTTTCCTTGGGTTGCAAATCCAGGAAATACAAGCTTTCCAAATTATGTTCAAATGCAATAATAGGATTTTTTTTCCTGCTGGTCTATACTTCTTGCTTTAGAAGATGCTATCTAGCGGGAGCCAGCCTAAATCTGAGTCTAACATCAATATAGGGGGGGTTTTTTTTCCTTCTGCTCTCCTGGAAAGTAGACAGCTAATACCTTTCAAGACTTGACAGATTTCTCTCCCTCTTTACAATGGAGAGGTGTCTACTAAAACCCATGAGATAGTGATAGTCACAGGTTTTAACATCTATATGAATCTGGTATATATTGGTTGATAACGCTCCCACCTTTCTATTGCAGGTGCAGGAGAATCTGGAAAAAGTACTATCGTTAAACAAATGAAGTAGGTACACACTATTTTAAATGTTTAATATTTGATGTTTGCCCATGTATTTGACCATTCTTACAATAAATAGTTTTGGAAAATCTAATTGATAGTCTCTAAATCATAGGCATTGGCAGAGCTGGCACAATTCCCAGGCAAATATTCCTTCTATCCTTTAACAGAAAGCATAGCAGATGAGTAATACTATAATTTGCATTTTTCTTTTAAATTTTGACTCTCAACAAGATGAATACTAAGAGCAGGTATGTTTTAAATGTATTAATCTGGATATGATCTAGGGCTTTAATATTGTAGGCATAAGCCATAAACATTTCAAAATATGTCAATCAACAATCCATTTGAATTTAGGAGGAAACAATATTTTTAACCTAATTGGCATTTTGCTTACCTGAGAATGAAATGCATATTTAAAGCTATCATAATCATAGATTTCCACTTATTTTTATTATTTTCTCTACTTTTTTCTCTTTATGATGAAATAAGTAAGCCCGAATTTCTTGATAAGGAGATAATGAACACAAAGGTGCTATTATTCAAGAACGCAAGGTCTAAGTGAATAAAATGGAAATCAATAAGTGGAGATGAATATGTGAAACCTCATGGCTCTGTCATTGCTGGAGAATTTTAAGGGACAATTGTTGCTATAGGAGAATGAGATAATCATTTTTTAGCTTATTTTTAATTATAGGTTTGAGGATCTTATTCTCTGGAATAGATCATATGAGGGAATGATCCCGGTCAATGATGAAATAGTCTATTTATAATCTAAACCACTGTTTTTTCCTTCTTCCTAGGTAATAATGTCATGTAAGTTCCATATCAACCAATATTTAAGCCCCACCTGTCATCTATATCTGCAACCAAATTTTTGACCTTTTCTCCTGTCTTTGAAGAACAGGATTTCTTTATCCTGAATACTGATCATACTGTTTTTGAGTTCTCAGCTCCATCCTTGCACCCAAGTCACCTCGCATTGCCTTACAACATCACCACTGTGTCTACCTGTTCTTTTCTTTCAGGTTATAGTCATCCTTGAATCTCTCTTATCCTCTCCATTCTCTACGAGGTTAAATGCAATAAAAAAAGAAATGACCAATGTTTTGGTTATATAAAAATTAAAACTTTTAAATATATTAAACCATAAATAAAATTAAACAAAAAATAGAAAACTAGAAAAAAACTATAATAAATATGACAAATAATTATCTTAATACATAAAGACCAATAGATTGTTAAGAAAAACAATAAGCTGCCCAATATTTATATAAATGGGAAGAGACTATGAACAGAGAGTTCATAATAGACAAAATTCAAATATCTATTAAATATATATACTTTAACCTCATTAATATGACAAATAAAAATTAAAGTAATAATAAGCTATATTTCATCTTAGTAAATTAGCAAACAATAATTTTAAAATAATATTACCCAACAAGAATGAGATTTTGAGAAGTGAATATTTCTCTTTACTACTTGTAAAATTATATGTTATAGCAAACTTATAGAAATGCTTTTTGCAATATACACAGTAAGCTTGGAAAATAATAATTATTGATCTTCTAAATATAATTCTGAGAATTTTTAGTAAAATAATTTAAATTTGAAGAAGTATGAAAATAAAATAATGTATATATGACAATTTATGTATAAAGGGATTTATATCAGTCTTTTTTAAATAATGAAATGCCATAGAATAAAGTACCCTGAATTAAAATGAAACACAAGCAAATAGATCGTGAAACTATGTGACTATTCACCATTCAACTGCAATATTTTGCATCCATTACAAGTTATATGTATATGAGAAAGCTTTAATAGGAGAAAATACTTACATTAACTGAAATACCTAGGTACAAAATTACATAAACATCTTTATCTCAACTGACAAATACCTAATTTTTTAAAATAAAAGAACATATACCAATGTTCAAAGAAATTTGCTCTCAATAGTGGGATTTAAAGTTACATTGCACCTTCATTTTGAATATGGCTGGGCCTTTCACATTTTCTACAATGAGCAAGTATTACTTCTATTATTTAAAAAAAGTGAGTGCCCTTCTGCCTCATCCCTCCTTCCTTTTCTCAGTAGAGTCCCTGTGAATAGTCAACACTAGCTCTCTTTACTCATCCACTTCCCATTCGCTCTTCAACCATTTCCATCTCTCTTGCCTCTGGCTTGTCACAGAAATTGCCCTTATAAACATAAATTATGATTCCTAATTGCCATTCTTTATGAAGAGTTCATGAGTCCTTATTTTAATTCCATTTGACTCCATGGAGCTTTTCCTTCCTAAAACTTTAGCCTGGGTCTTAGGATAATTCTCTTTCCCAGTTCACCTCCTAACTCTGACTGCTTTACTCACTGATTCTTTGACTACATCTTAAATGTTGGTGTCTCTAATGCACTAGGTCCTCTTCTCTGCTTATTCTACACTTTCATCAAATGAAAACTGCTGGAGCCCAGTGATTTTCCCTATCACCTTCAGGTGGATTGTCCCAGAATATTTCTTTCAAACTCAGACACTTTGCCTAAACTAGGGAAGCAGATACATCTACCTCTATGTTCTGTGGATAGGTCCAAATCAGAACAAACGACATTAAACTTATCTCCTCATCTGGTCTCTATCCCGTTAAAATGAATTAGCAACATCAGCCTCTAAAGTAATAAATCTAGGTATCGTTATGCTGACCCCTCACCCTCTCCCTAAATTATGCCACATCTATGCAAGTTATGTCTCCAAACATGTCATTTATCCCTATTGTCACTGCCTTAGTTCAAAACCTCAGCATTTCTGACTTGGATTAACATGGTATCCTGTTAAGTAGTTTCTACCTCCCTCCTCTTCCTTCCACTGCACTACCCACACTGCCACCAATTGATCTTTCTAAAAAATGATCGTATCTCTTTTCTGAACCCTTCCCCTATGCTATCAAGATCCAACTCCTTGCCGTGGTACATAAGGCACTTCAGAATCCAGCTCTTACCTCTCACTTCATCCTAAAGTCCCATAATTTCCCCCTTCCTATTTTCTGCTTCAGAAATGCTGAGCTTGTATTGTTCTATGGACTAGCATGCTGTGGAAGGCAGTATAGCTTAGTGCTAAGATCACTCTAAAAGCAGACTGCATTTGCTGCCCAGCTGTACCACGTACTAACTGAATAAGCTAGGGGTAGTTGCTTAACGTCTTATGCCTACATTTCTTACCTGTAAAATGTAGATGATAATTTTACCTACTTTAAAGGGCTTATTACAAGAAATGAAAAGGTAAGACATAGAAAGCACTTAAAACAGTGCTTGGTGCATATTAAAAGCTTGATAATTGTAAGCATCTATTTCATCATACTGATCCTTCTGCCTAAAATGTCCTCCTTCCTTTTGACTCTGGAAATAACTGTTTATCTCTGAAAAATCAACTGATCACCACCGCTCCCAGGCGGTCTCCTCTGATCCCTTACACCAACTCCCAATAGAGTTTATCACTTTTTCTTTTCTAGTTCATCCTACCGTATGCATATATTGTTGCTATACATTATCAACTGTAGAAAAATCCGATTAAATGCTCTATCTTCCCATAATTCAGTCCTCTGCAATAGAACTTTCTGCGATGACAGGAAGGTTCTGTATCTGCCTTCTCCAATATGGTAGCTTCTCACCACATGTGACTATTACACACTTGAAATGTGACTTATATGACTGAGGAATAGAATGTTTAATTTTACATAATTTTAAATAATGTGTCTAGTGGCTACTGTAGTGGACAGTGGAGCTCTAGTCTATATGTTTTGATGAGGAGGAGGGACTTGTCTAATTTATTCATTCTCTTCAGTGCATAATGCAGTTGTTACAGAAAATGCCAGTAAAAGTTTATTAATTTAAACAGACCTAGGAATTGACTTGCAGGCAGAGAGCTCTATCTGACAGATGTGTGTTTATGCAGCACTGAGAAAAACAAAGTCCCACTATAACTGGATTTTTTTAGGTCTGCTTTGTGATAGACGTTTCCTCGTCCTCTGATGAAAGGATAGGGATCAGAACTTGTTCCAGGAAGAAAACTTAAGGCCATTTGAATGTGATGGCCATTTGAATTTAATAATTAAAATAATTTTTCAATTTCAATTTCTGACAGAGAACTGGGATTTCTTTAATGAACTTATTCCTGATCTATCCATATAGACATTTCACTGCATTTTTTCCACAGCCTTTATTTTATTTACTTATTTAAGTTATTTAAGTGTTTAATACAGCAAGACAAATATGGCCATGTTTAAAGTAGAAAGACAGCCATTACTGGCAAATATTAAAAACAAGTAATAGCTATAGGTACTGCCTTTACTCCTTTCACTGCAGAATCCTTGTATTTGAAGGTTTTAGTATCTTGAGAGGCATCTGTGTTTCTTCCTCTTATGCTAAAGGCTCTATGTGTACGGACACAAAGCAAATCCTCAGTAATATGATATCCAAAATGATGCCTAATGAACACAAAGCACTTCAAAAACAATGAGAAAAAAACGACAGACAGGGACAAGAACATATTACGCAATAAAGATGCAATCAAGTAATTAGGATACGCAAAGATTTTAGCTTTTAATATGTAGATCTATTTTAACCTATTACTTCAAAACTATTAATAAAACTTTGAGTTCTGATTGAATGAGTGGAAGGAAAAGAAGAGTTCAGTCAAATAAAGTGTCTGGGATTTTCAGCCTTGAGAACGCAGAGGCACGTACACAGATGGAAAAGTGACACAGGATTAGACAACGGGTAATTACCCACACTGAAAAAAAAGACTCCTTTGTTAATCCCATAAATAGAAAGCAGGCACTCCTATTTTCCAGCATGTCTTAAGTGATAGGAAAAGACAGGAATATTCACTTCCTCTAGACGTTGTTTTGTAAACACTACACACATTTTCAGAACTCTGTATATATCTTTGTCCTGGGAATCTGGAAATTTTTGTCTTGAACAGAAATAAGCTTTCTAAGTAAAATGCCCATGATATACCTATTTTATTATTTTTTTTATTGCAGTAACATTGGTTTATAACATTATATAAATTTCAGGTGTACATCATTATATTTCGATTTCTGCATAGGTTACATCATGTTTGCCAATCAAAGACTAATTACCCATTTTAAATAGAGGTTTTATCTAGAGCAAATCCTAAGTCCTCTTTATATTTAGCATGAGAAGCTCAGAAGGAAAATATTGTATTAAACCTCAGTGATAATAAAAATTCAAAGCCATAAAATTGTTGCGATTTAGCATATATGTATGGACAAAATTCTTCCTTTTTTAACAAATATATACTGTAATTTTATTCATGCAAATTATTATTCATGTGTTTTAGTATTACAAAAAAATCAATTGTTAATTCACAAGAGCTTTTCGTGTTTACATTTTAGGATCATCCACAAGAACGGATACAGTGAGCAAGAATGCATGGAGTTCAAAGCAGTAATTTACAGTAACACGTTGCAGTCCATCCTAGCTATTGTGAAAGCCATGAGTACTCTTGGGATTGATTACGTACATCCCAGAAGTGCAGTGAGTATGCAAACAATGACAGTTGTACGTCCTATAATGGAGTCTGAGCCATAAAACAGTAGACTGAATACATTTGTAGTACTAATCTATACCGAAATTTTAAGAATATGAAATATGAATTTTGGAAACATTAATTCTGTTTAGTGTAAGATTTCCTATTTTCCTTTATATAGAACTTTTCTTTTTGATTGTGTGCTATAATTTTATTCAACAAGAACTATTTTCCTGAGTCAAACCTAATACCAAATAATAAATTATACTAGAGAAAAATACTCCTTATGTTTGCCCAATACAAAAGAGTTTATTCCATAAAATCAAACTGCAATATCTTTGCACTTATTTTCTTAGTTTGATCATGAGTCATTTCATGAAGACATTTTTATTTTTAATAATAACACTACAATTATCATTAATGTTCAATGATAGTCACAAAGACTCTGTTGCATATGGAAATGATTATTTTAAAATGTTAATTTCTTTAAAAAGAATTCAAAATTGTGTGATTAAATAAAATGCTTATATAATAAATATACCCAAGTAGTCATAGTTTTGTTTATGAGGTAGCATCTAAATAGTTTCATTTTCTTCTCTATTTTGTACTTTCTAATATAATTATTTTATGTTAAAATACACTAAAAATCCACTTACTTTAAAACAGTTTATGTGCAAATATATAAAACTATTTTAGTTGGCAAATGAAATATATAGTATTACCCAAAGAACTACAGTTAACTACACCCCAAAAAGGAGTAATTGCGAGCCATCCACAGGAAGAACTCACCCTTCCACACGTCTCCTCTAGGAGAACCTGGTTGCCTCCAGCTATTGTTATATTCACAACAAAATGAAAGAGGAATGGGGTAGTGTGTATAGAGAAAAAAGTGATATTGTACTTTCCTCTCCCCTACTCCCCCAGGAGTTGAGGGTTAGACATGTAAAAGACCACTGGAAGCCATTAGGATGAAAAGAAAAATACCTCTTTGGTGCTGTGAATTTTAAAGGAAGTGGTAAATCCCTTTTTTCTGCCACCTTCCAACAGGGAGCATGGAGATGCTAAGCATATCCTTAGGGCAGACAGTTGGTACAGCAGAGTCAGGAGCTCTGGGAGGCTCTCCTTCCATTTTCAGCTTTCCCCACACTCGGCTCCAGTCAGTCAGTCACCTACTTCTCTGGGTTACAGTTTCCCTCACATGTAAAAAGGGGCTGCAGGAACTGAACTCCAACAACCTTTCCTTCTTTATCAGTCTGTGACTTAGTGGTGGTGTTTTTATTTAAGGGTAGTTCAGTGATGGGTCTGACAGTGGGTTTTCCTAAGAACCTAGGATTTAAACCAGGCCTTAAGACAACCTGATATAACTTCCTTATTCAAAGACCTGAAAAATAAAGGCCAAAGAGGATCAGCAATTTGGCTTGCCTTGAGAACCTACTCCTCCCAGGTTCTATCCGAGTGCTTTTCCCTATGCAAGGATTTTTGTAAAAATACTTTTAATGATTAGGAATCTTTCTTTTATTCTTTTCCTTCTAAGCAATAATAGTTCCTGAAACAGGTGTTCCTTCTGCATTCCTTTGAAAATGATTTAACAGTGTTTGAATTTGCATGTGTAATATTCCATATATTTGCATCACAGGAGTCGGAAATCATGGCCTTGCCTAGTGCTACTTATTTAAATACATTGTGTGCTTCATCCAGCCCAGTGTTTGCAAATCAGTGATGCCAGTCGTCCATCACTAAAGACCTGAAATCTGTTGGTTAAGAGGGTTAATGATCTGGTATGCAGGTAGAGTGAAAATAATAGATTCTGTACATTGCTGCCATATGCTGACTAAAAAAGAAAAGTAAATGTAATTCATTCAAATCGGACACTGAATGGTGTAAACAGAGTAACTTACACAGCACTAAGCAAAAGGCACAATTTCTCAGGAGTACATGTGTCTGAAGTATCCAACACCACTGTTGTCAGGCACCACGTAGCTCACATTTTGATTTAAACTGATGTAAACTATAGCAGTTTCAATCACATTCTTTATTATTTGATTTTAAGATTAATATACTCTGCATCTGGCTTAAACTATTTATTCAACAGATTAATCACTAAACACTTTACCTACATGTGGCTTTCAGTGTTCTGATGTCCTACAGCTTTCTATTTGTTCATTTGTACCAGTTTATATATTTTTACATTACAATTTGTATGTCATCACACAGACTGCCATTCAAAGAGAGAAGAGTCCTGATAGAAGATTTGTGTGAGCTTTCTGGGTCACTGGTTCTGTAAGCTTGGACAAGTTACTTAATCTCTCTAAATTTCAGTTTCTTCATCCACAAAATAATAGTGCTTTCCTTATTGAACTCCAATGACTATTACAGAACTAAACAGAAACATAAGAAATCCACTTAAATATAAAGTATTGCAGAATGTAAGCTCTCCGTAAATATTACGTATTATTACTTTTCAATAATTACTTTGAATATAGGCTCATTAAAATTTATGTATCGAAGTCTACACATCAAACACCATTTGAAAAAATATTTTCATTAAACTATTACTATATGGCAGACATTTGTCTGGACACTGGGGATATACTGAGAAATCAGCACTAAATGAGATGGAAATAGTATTTGCCTGCAAGAGAGGAAAGACTGATGCTGAACACGTAGTCACAAAGCATCAGCTATTTCAAAAGGGCAGCGCAGCTGGGTGTGGAGCTGGATCCTCCTCGTTCCTAGAATTACTGAGAAAGGGAGTACTTTCACTAGTGGGGATGCGGGAGAACTAATTAGTTTTGTTTTGGAAACGTTGAGGTTGTAAGTGCTGTGAGATATCCACATGTGTAAGCAGTTGAAAATGTACATTTGAAGTTCTATAGAGACATTTTTGTAAGAGATCTAAATCTTGTTGTTACCGGCGTACTGTTATACTGTGGCACATGATTTATACTAAGGAAGTGGATGAGATTGCAGAGGACAAGTGCTTAGACTGAGAAGAGAAGGGCATCAAGGAGAAAGGAAATTTAAGTAACAATGTCAAAAAACTCCAACATTTTCTGGTCATTTGAGAGGAATAGGACACCTTGCAGGAGAGGATGGAATTGTAAGAGGGAAACCAGGAGTATGTGGAATCATAGAATTCAAGAGAGTGTTCCAAAGGGAGATTATCTCATTAGAAAGGTCTTGAGAGGTCAAGAAAGAAATATATTTAAAAGAATCTATTGGATTTAATAAGATGGAGATCACTGGGGATATAATGAGAGAGGTTATAGAAGAGTTGTGGATGCAGAATCCAATGAAGTGTGTTGAGAAATGAGAAGAGAATATAGGAACAATTTAAAGATGATTTCAGGAACTATAGTAAGGAGTAAGAAAGAGATGGGATCTGTAGTTGAAGGAGGATGCAGCTAAAGGGGGCTTGTTCTTACTTGTTTTGGTTTAATATTTGATAGACTAATTTCATGAATATAGAACTTATAAAGAGAGTAAAGCTGAAAAAACAAGATAGGGGCATAACAAAGGCATTTAGTAAATTTCTATTTATCCTCTCAATATTATTATATTCTATTTTAGAATATCTAAAACATCCACTAGACTAACATAAAAGAATGCTGAAAGTTATAACACTTTAATCACACATTTAGGTGTTTTTGTGACCGTCTTTGACATAGCACCCTACAAAATGAACCCTACAATCTGAACCAAAAATACTGACTCCTCAGGACATTCTATGATAGAAAGTTCTGTGATCAAATAAGTTCGGGTTACATATGTACTATAACAACTTCTTGGAAATTTGCAAACAATATTAGTATCCCAAGGCTCTGAAAATCTTGTAGCAACAAAACCCGGCATTTTTAAACTGGCATTTCCCAGAATTACTAGGTTATGATATCCTTTCCTTCCTTAGGTATTGTTTTCTGCAATCCTTGGGAATATAACTCTAGAGTTCAGAATGAGTTCTGTGAAGTCCTAGGACCACCTGAGATCCTAATATTGATGAAGAAGCTCTGGGTAACCTGTAGAGAAAATATATATTTTGCTTCCTACGCAACATAGTTCCAGAATTAAGCAACCTCGAGCTAATGAACCATTCTAGAACCACCACAATTCTCAAGCATTTCCAGATAAATCAGAAGGAAATAAAATTTCTTCAGGATGCCATTAGAGCCCCTGGGAGCTAATGAAAAATGTGGGAAATTATTGGAGATTTCTTAAAGTTTCTCTAGATCATGAGGTCTGAGCTAATTAGCATTATTCATTTTATTGATTCATTCATTCAGCAATATTTCAGGGACATGTACTATGTTTTAAGTTCTTCTCAGTCTTAAGGATGTGGAAATGAACAAAATATGAAGGGCTTATAGTCTAATATAAAAGCTATAAAATAAAGAAATATGCGCTATGCGGGTAGTATTGAGTGTCATGAAGTAAAATCAAGGAGGGTAAGGGACTAGAGAGTGATGAAAGGATGCAAGAAAGGGTGGCCATGGAAGGCATCCTTGAGGGAGTGGTATTTGGAAAAGACTTGAATAAAACAGGAAGTGAGCAACAGAGAAGATATGGAAGGAACAGGCATTCAAATGCTCTGAAATGGAGGCTTGGTGAGTTCAAGGAGCAGTAAGGAGTCCAGTGCGTCTTGAGAAAAGGTCGGGGGTGGAGAGCCAGAAGGAAATAAAGTTGGAAAGAAAGACATGGGCCAAAATCTGTAAAGCCTTGTGAGCCATAGTGAGGGCGTTGGGTTTTACTTTGAGTTTGATGGGAAATTACCGGAGTTTTTAAAATATGAGAGTAAGAGGGGCTGGCCCGGAGTTTAGATTGTGCAGCAGTTTAGTCTGCGCTTGGCAGCCCGGGGTTCGCGGGTTCGGATCCCGGGCGCCCGCCGACGCACTGCTCGTCAGCCATGCTGTGGCGGCGTCCCATATAAAGTAGAGGAAGATGGGCACAGATGTTAGCCCAGGGCCAGTCTTCCTCAGCAAAAAGAGAAGGATTAGCAACGGATGTTAGCTCAGGGCTGGTCTTCCTCACAAAAATAAATAAATAAAATAAAATATAAGAGTAAGATAATCAGTCGGAGTTCAGTTTTCAATCAGTTTGGCTATGTAGAAGGCAACTTCTCATAATACCTGTTAATTTTGATGTTATATGTTTAAAAAATTCACATTTGATTGGTGGGCCCAATCCCTTGAACACATGAATTTTGAGTCTTTAAATTACCATGTCAGCCCTTTAATAACTGCAGAACTTCAAGAACCAAAATGTGGTGTGTCCAATAAGATATTATTTATGGTCCAAAAAACCTGTATATTGACAGATTCTCAACTCAGGCTGCACATCTGAATCACTTGGGAGATTATTAAAAATACCTTCGCAGAACCTGACACCTCGAGATTCTGATATATTTTGTTTCGGTCAAGTTTCCTGTGTCAGTATTTTTTAAAAGTGCCCCACTTGCTTATAATGTGCAGAGACTGGTTTGAAAATCACCACCACTGGCTTTACCTATGCATGCAATAAACTAAGAAAGTAAAACACCTCAAAAGACAAAAACCACACTGATAGGATGTCTTGCCCCTGAGGGAGATAACTAGGATTGAAATGGTGGTCAGTCTTCATCACATTTAAATGTTCCAAGTGATGCTATATTCATGATATCTGTATAAGCAAAGAATATTTAAATTAAAATGGAAAATTTTAAAAGGAAATGAAAGAGTATATATTAGCTTGGTTTAGAAAGGTATGCTAACAAGGCATGGAATTTTTTTCCCTTTAGGGACAAAACTGTTTGAGAGACTGTTTCATGGCATCATATGGGCTAAATGGCACTGTAATAGTGGAAGGAGGCTAATAGGATGATGCCAGCCAAGTGCCCGGATGGTATTTCACTGAATTTGCAGTTCTCCCTCACATCCAAATAATCCAGAAGAAGGATCTTAAAATTTACCCTGTGCCGTTGCACGAAAATGGGCTCAAGCCTTTGATTTTGATTGTTTAAAATTTTTGGCCTAACAGTCATCTGATCAGTTTTGCTTGGCAATTAAATCTGAATGTGAAGAAAAATGAAATAAGGTTTTTAATCTTAACAGAGCCTCTCTTTAGCAATGAGAGACATACCCTTTGTTTTTCATGCAAAGAGCAGAGTTTTAATAGAACGGTGAAATAAAACTCTCATCAATTTAAAATAATAACAAATTGAATTGTATCAGGAAAGCAGTAGGTTCTTAGCAGACCTACTTCGTTGGTAGCCACCTGACATTGAACAGAATATGTTTGAGTTTGACTCTTGGGATGCTTATTGTCTTTATTGGTTTGGCAAATTGACCTCCTAGTTTTAGATTCCCCATTTGTAAAATGAAGAAAATATAGTGTCTGTGTGACTACGGTGTCTGTTGTGAGGATTGTGTGAGATGTTACACGTGCTGTCGTAAATATAATGATACGCGCTAGACACTAGAGTATGAAGAAGAAAGAATATGAGCTTTGGAGTGTACGATCTGAAGCCAATCTTGAGTTGCCTGATCTAGAATCATGGTCAATAAATTAGTTATTCTGAAACTCAAATTCTTAATCTTAAAAAAGATTTGTCATAAAATGGCTTTGATTATTAGTTGAAATAAACCATGAACTGTATTATTTACTCAATAAACTTTTTTTTTTTTCCCTTCTCATCCTGTCACCTCCAAATAGCCCATCAGGACTAGCACAATTCTTGCTTTCTATTTTTTCTTTTCTTTTCTTCTCTTCCTTAATGAGGTCTCACCTGTGCCCTATTGATTTGCCCCAAAGCATGCAAGTAACAATGCCTTCAGGAATATTCAAAAACTGTGTGTGGATCAAAATGTTTACCATTGCTTATTTATATGATTACAAAGAGGTAAATGATGGCTAATAATATTCTATATCAATTTTTTTTTAAATACAATCTTAGGGGCTGGTCCCATGGCTTAATGGTTAAGTTAGGTGCACTCCACTTCAGCAGCCCAGTTTTGGCTCCTGGACAGACCTACACCACTCATCAGTGGCCATGCTGTAGCAGCGACCCCCATACAAAATAGAGGAAGATTGGCACAGATGTTAGCTCACAGTGAATCTTCCTCAAGAAAAAAGAGGAAGATTGGCAACAGATATTAATTCAGTGAATCTTCCTCAGCAAAAAAAAAAAAAAAAAAAAAAAATTTAAAGATTTTTGCCCCATTTCTTACTTAGTACTTTTTTTTTTCTGGAAAATATATGGCCATGATCAAAGAAAGACAATGTGCCAGATTAGAGCAGATTCCTTCCCACTTTACCCTAGCATTTTGATCATCTGAAAGCTCAACAGACTTACACCAAAGTATGACATCATATTCAGAAGTTAGTGATATATACCAAAATATCCTATTTTCTCTGTATAACATTTCACAGTTTTTGCAATGGAGAACTCTTCTGGACATAAACTAGCCATTATAACGAACTTTAGAATTAACCTTAAGATATATTGAATAGATGTTCAACAGAAATATTCCTAAAGGAATAAGATAAAAATCATCAAATTGAAATGTTTTATTTAAAAAAAAAATATGTGATTCCAAATAACAACACATTTTTCTCCGTTTCACAAAAACATTGCTATAGGAAGACCAGCGACAACTTTGCGCCATGGCGAATAGCCTGGAAGATGGCGGCATGACGCCTGAGCTGGCTGAGGTAATAAAACGGCTGTGGAGAGACCCAGGAATTCAGGCCTGCTTTGAAAGGGCATCTGAATATCAGCTCAACGACTCAGCAGCTTAGTAAGTGCATGCATTTTGACAGGAATTGTAGTTGAAGCATTTCAAGTTAACAAACAATTATTAAGTCTGTATACTCTGCATTTGCAACCACAAATGAGGAAAGTAATGGCTTTACATTTTATTATACTAAAATAAAAAGTAGTTAAAGAGAAATAAAAAAGGCCAAGAGGATATAATGAGATGTAAAATATATAACTAGGGAAGCATTTTAAATGACTAATTTTGAAAAACTATTTGCCCGAAAAGATCCATATGTTATAAATATTTTCTCCCAATTAAAAATAATGTAATCATTGTGCACTGTGTTCAACATAAACACGGATAGGTGACATGCGCACTGAGGTTTTAGGCTATTCATTTCATCACTGAAATCTTCTAAAATAATCTTATTAATGACACATGCCCTCGCTCCATTTGTTTAATGAGCGTGATATAGAATTCTAGAAGAAAGTAATGTTTTGATATCCAAAGCATTTATATATTGTGGGATTCTTTTTGAGTCTCAAGACAGATTGTATAGTTTTCACAGCTATATCATCTAATTAGCAATTATCAGCTGTAAGGAAATTAGGGGTTGTGACACTATTTATGATTTCATTATAAAAATGAATTTAAAGCTCCATTTTAGTAAGTGGTTCTTAACCGATCCCATGGTTATATGCCTGTGTGCACAAGTATGTAAATATAATTGAATTATTTGTTCTATATTTCTGTCCATGCATACAAAGGTATAAATACAGTCTTTTTGATGAACTCTCGAAAGAACATGCTAGCAGTACTAAAAAAAAACAGTAATGTAAAAGTGAAACAAATGAAAAATTGAGGACAAAACAACGAAACTTGCATGATACTTCAGATTTTTAATCATGATGGGCGAAGGATTTGGAGAGAAAACAAACCACACAAATTCTGGGAAAAGATAACAACAACAGTCTTCCGTGATTACTCTTTCATGTTTGTTTTCAATTCCAAAATCCAATGGATACATGTCCTTGGAGGAAAGTCCTGCACTCATCTCTCTGATGAAGTAAAGAATGGATATCATTCTGTGATTACATAAACTTGAACAACTGTTTTCATAGGTGTCCCAGTGCCTTTCTCCCTTTCACAAAAACATTGCTATAGGAAGACCAGCGACAACTTTGCGCCATTTACACTTTAATACTAAGAAGGTTCTCTGTAGCATAGAAAACATTGCTTTTCTATATGAATCATTGATAAAGGCAGTCAGTCAGAATTAATAAGAAACTTTTGTGGAACATTCTCATAAAATGCTGCTTAGTAAGTTTCTGGGGAGAGAGGAAGAGAAGAAGAAATAAGTAGATAGCTAGCTAGCTAGATAGTTATAATCAATATATTTAGTTTGGGGTACATATTATTGATTAAATATGATTTTTCCCTTAAAATACTCTAACAAATGTATTTGCAATTATGTTATCATTATGTTTACCAAATTCTTTGCTCTTTGTTAGCAAAAAATGTTTACATATCGTATAGTCAAAATGGGAAGATAAAATGACATTTTATTGTATTTTCTAGACTTTCTCATCTTTATTTTTAGCTTTTTTCTTCGTTTTGACACATAAAATACATTTTACACTGGGACTATCTATCACACTATATTCATATTACAAACATTTATCCGTTCTTCAAGTTAAACATATCTATACAATATCTACTTGCACCCAATTTGTGAATGTTGCCTGTATTTTAATGGTTTTTAACTACCCACATTTGTTTGCAGAGCAATATAGTAACGACAAGAAAGTTGATTTCCCCCCATGACTACGAAAGGTTTCATATAAAATAAAAATTTAAAAGTTAATTTTTTTTGCCCTTAGGAGTCCTTAAAAGAAAGATTAAATAAAAGCTTGCTAAGAAAAAGAGTTGAATGGGCATTGCTTTATTCCAAAAATTAACAGAGAATTTTTTTCAAATGTTGAATTGCTCACATTTTAAAACTAAGTGTCGTATCAGATCCAGGACCATATCCATGTCTATTTCGTATGCATTACATAGGGCAATGGCCTCTTTCTCTTTCTTGCTCACTCTTCTGCTCCCAGCTTCTTTCCTCCTTTCTTTTACTTTTTTGGTGAAAGTGAGATATTTGTTCTCTCAAACTCAAGAGACCCTTCAAGTTGAGGCTCAGGAAGAGACTAGTCCTAAACTGTTGTTCCCTCCCCCTACACCCCCCCCACGTCAGCACTAGCAAACTGAAAGAGAAGTGTCTTGACAGTGGCAAAGAGGGAAAAGATTCTAATTAATACTTCATGGTTTACTGACTGAGGCTGTCTAGTGTGCTATTTAAATTCCACGTGCTTTAAGATTTAACATAGACTTCACCAGGAAAAATACTATTTTTTCGTGATTAGAAAAAGAATAAGTTTTTTTTTCATTTTTTTTAAATTTTTTTTAAGAATAAATTTTTTAAAGTGATTTGAGCTATATGTATTTAGGGCTTCTGGTTTGGTTTAAGTTTTAGACCACAGGCTTGAGCACCCAAATCCTATATTTCTTTATTCAAACAAGCATTTAAAATGCAAATTTGTCACTCTGCTAATGCCTCTGCTTTGCTTGACATCATTTACACATGCAAATAAAAGCACATTAAAACATGTCTTTACCAAAGCATTCATTTAGCTACATTAAAATGGACTTAATCTCTCTGATGGCAGGTCTGTTTTTGTTTTGTTTTGGCTCCTGCATGAAGCAGCTGACCATAGTGTACCTACCAGACTTAGTCAATAGGGAATTCACAATGGAACATGCTTCACAAAATAGAAAACAAACTAGAGAAATCTTTCAATATTTTCTTCTGATATATTTATATCTTGATTTGTCCCCTTTTTAAGAAAAAAATAAACTTTATTAGAACAAAACGTGGTGATAAATTTTCACGTTGTATGTATATGTGTTTCTCAAGTGTGATTGTCTATTTGTCCTTGGCCAAAATCCCTTTGGGGCACTTATCTATTCTTGGTTTATTTCAGCTTAAAAGCAGAAAGATTCTCTAAGAAAAAATTATCTATATTGCTGTTGAATTTATTTTTTTTTTAATGATTAAATAGCTTTGGTTTTTTTAAGGCATTGTGCTAGGTGTTAAGGCATAACAGCTCAACGCAGTCCCTGAAAAATGCAACTTTTGAATAATAACTAACACTCAGCTGGATTCTACCCCTTAAATTCTGTCTGGATGGCTGTACTCCCATTGTGATCTTTCTATTTAAGCTATACATGTAAACTTGATTCAATGCAATGGCCAAATTTGTCATAAAATCCTTACCAGGCTATTACTATCTCTGTTTAACATTTTCATAGAAATAGGTGTATTGCTAAGCTATTAAAAAGCCTTAGTATCAAAAGTCTAAAACAGTGGTTTTCAACTGTTTTTAAAGCAATACAACACTTTGTTTTAGTCTAAAGACATTATCTGGTTTCAAGGATGAAGCTAAGAGCAAGTTCTTTGCTCTGGTCTAACAGACTCTTAAAGAGCACACAACTTAATCAGACTTATTTCTGCCTCTCGACACCCCTGGATTCTGTGGGCAGAAAGAGGACAGTGTGGGGGCCTGGTAACACCAGGGTTTCTAAGTATGGCCCCCGAGTAAGAGTTAGGGCACACTGATGTACTGATAGAAGAGAAGAGGAGGTAGGAGTGGGTATAATGTGTAATTTCAGCCTTCTGTCCCCAGGAGTGCTGGCTCAGAGATGGGTCAGCAATTTCATGAGTTAGTTCCATCATGAATCAGCAAGAAAGCCAAAAGCTTCTTTTATTGAGCTAACTGGATATAATCATGGTGCTTAATGAAAATGGTTCAGAGTCCTAAGCTAGACAATCCATGGAGAAACAACACAACCACCTTCAGATTACGACATTAAAACCAATCACTCTCTTAAGATTCAAAGTGCTTAAAGTCAAATTACAGCATTTTGAGGATAATCTAGTGACTAGCATTACAAGGTAGCATTTTTTTGGATGATCTAGACCCTATAAAGAGAGCTTTTCTCTCAAACACCTATCCACATACCAGCAAATCTATCACTTACTCCTCTAAAATACAGGCTAAGGCAGCATTGATCTAGCGACCTTTCCCAGAAAGCCCCCACGAGTCAGCTGTAGGCCACCCTCAGTGCTCTGCAACATCCCAGCTCTTGTAATTCTGATGAGCCAGAGTTTGAAAAGACCCCGTCTGGAGCTAATAATTTTAATGGACCCTAAACTAAAATTTCATTTGTACTGAATCCTGGTATCTTCAGATGCAAAGTTAAAAATATATATGGTATTTCATTTTTTTATTAGCTACCTTAATGATTTGGACAGAATAACAGCTCCTGGATATGTCCCAAATGAGCAAGATGTTCTTCATTCTCGAGTGAAAACAACTGGAATCATTGAAACTCAGTTCTCCTTTAAAGACTTGCATTTCAGGTATGATGGAACGTCTTTTCTAACTATCAACAGAAATATACCCCAGTCTCAATATTTCTTCACGGAGAAAAGCTCTAATCCGTGTTCAAGTGCCCTGAGTCTTTGGGCAGGCTCACCAGGCCTGGTTTACTCTCAATACACTGTCCCTTGTTGCCCTCCTGTAGCACGGCACCCAACCCTCGTCCTGAGCCTCATTCCTCTCTCCAAAAAAAATGTCTCTGTCTTGAGCAGGTGGGAGCTAGATTTTATTTTCCTCATACTTGAAACTGATATGCTACTTTGAAAAATAAAAAGGTATATATTTAAATAACATTTCAGCATTGGGTGCCAGGGATCCTATTTCCTTCTCCTTCCTTCTCTCCCAATTGCTTGAAATATTTTTATTAAATTTTTCCTTCATTAAAAATGCAAATAGTTAAGAAGAGAATTATTTGAATGTGATACTGTTTACTGGAATAGCAAGGCCCATTTTATAAGCATGATTTGGGTATGAAAATGAGTCCATTATTTTCATTGCTGTTGCATTATCAACAGCTTCCTAGAAATTCCATTGCAAAATTACTCATTGACTGTACCAAGAAATGAAAATCCATTCCACAGTGTTAGAAAATGTGCCTTGACACTCAAGCACCATTCCCTACGGACTGTGGATGAGATGGACTATTAGACATTAAAACCAGGTTTTAGGGGCCGCCCGGTGGCGCAGCGGTTTAGTCCGCGCTTGGCAGCCTGGGGTTCGCAGGTTCGGATCCCGGGCACCCGCTGATGCACTGCTTGTCAGCCATGCCATGGCGGCGTCCCATATAAAGTAGAGGAAAATGGGCACGGATGTTAGCTCAGGGCCAGTCTTCCTCAGCAAAAAGAGGAGGATTGGCAATGGATGTTAGCTCAGGGCTGGTCTCCCTCACAAAAAAAAAAAAAAAAAACAGGTTTTAGATGTACCCCTTAGAAATAAAAAAAAAAATCAATAAAAATATAATTAACAAAGTCATTCACATATGCAATAATGGGAATATTTTTAAAAAGGAGAAAAACTGGCGAAAAGATGACATGAAATATTTGTATCCATTTGTGAGGAAAAATTTGTTTCAGTGAGATAAAAGCTTTAAAATTTTGTAAGTATTAAAATTGGTGATGTCATCTCTAATTAGAATAGTTATTACATAGAAGACCAGAATATTTTCAAGTTAATGTGAAAGAAAGCTCTTCAAAATATATACCTAAATTTCAGACCTCATAAATAGTTGATTTTCTGAAAGATGAGCTAAAGATCAAACCAGGATAAAGGGGCTGCAAAGATGGGATCAACATCCCTGCTCAGCAAATGTAAGCAGACCTCATTCCCGCCATCACTGTGGTCCAGCTCCTCTCTGGCATCTACTTTCTGCAGACTCCTGAGCTTTGATCCAGTTCCTGGGGTTTTCCTTTGGGAGCCCAAGTCTAGTCACTTCTCCCCTCTGCCCTTCCTAAGCCTGTCAAGGCATTTTTGGCACATTCCCTTTTCTCTCTTACTCTTCTTTTTCCTCTCCAAACTCCTCACCAAACACAGATTAGAGGTTGAGTATAGCCTTGAGGGTGGTCCTACAGCCTGGGGTTGAGATTCCAATCCCAGGGTCTTCATTAATTAGCAGTAGCTCTTGAGGAACAAAGTAACCTTTACTTGCCTAATGAGATTGTTGTAAAGATTAGATGAAGTTAAGTCATAGCAGAGAGTTACAACTTGATGTTAGCTTATCTTATGTAAGCCAGTGAAATTGTCTGGATCCTACATTGTCTGGGTCATAAGCCAGTTTTGAAAATTAATGTCACATATTGAATATCTAGAAGCTCACAGCCCTGGTCATTCTCTACAACACCAATCAATTTAGCATCTTCTCAGAAATGGTCAATATCATGAATTATCTTTTTAATGTATCTTTTCCTTGCACATTCCAAGCTTCAGGGCCTCTGGACTTGCTGTTGTCTTTACCTAAAATGCTCTGACCCTGGGTCTTTGCAAGGACTGGCTCCTTCTCGTTGTTAAGTTTCCAAATCAAAGCTTCCAAATCTCCTCATGGAGCTCTGACCATCCTATCTGTAACCATCTCCACATATCCCGTCACTATTACACCCAGCACTGTGTTGGTAAACATGTAACCACAGGCTCTCTGGGTCACTGGGAGGAGGGAACATGATGAACTGGGCATTGCTATCCTTACGTAGGATAAAGAGTCAAGAAATGGAGGCTAAAAGGAGGCGAAAGATTTCTTCCAGATCATACATAGAAGTGCCAGAAATGCAACTAGAATTCATATCTTTCTAACTTCAAAGACCACACTTCTTACACTGTATATCACTGCTGGGCTATTAGGTAAATTTGAGTGAAAACCATTCTTTTTCTGTAGACTACTTCCTCCAATGTTGTTGGTCATTTATCATTCCCTTCAGAGAGAAGAGGGAAGGGGAAATAAAATGGTGGCCTGTTGGGAAGGCATCTTGAGTCGGCAGGGCTCTGTGGTACTTCACACGTCTCTACTTCAAAACCAGGGTGACATGACGATTGCCAAAGAGCACACAGAACCTCAGAAAATCATGTTCATTTCCAGAAACATCCATTTCACTCAGTACGAAGTAATATAAATATTAATAAATTTTTAAAACAATTATATTCTGAGTAGAATACAGCAGTTGCATTATTTTTTAATAAAACATTATTTTAAAGATATGTTTCCCTCATAATAGGCCTCTTCAGATTAGACCTCTAGACCCCCACTGGTGTGTCATCATTTTCCTGTCCTTTGTAGTTCTGTGGTTAATTTTGTGAAGTGTTGTCATAAGTCATACAGGTAGGTGATCTTCTGTTCTACTTTGGTGTATTGCTGGGCCTTATGAAGGAATGACTACACAACTACTCTTTGCCAACCACTAAAACAGATTTTGAGCTCTTTTGTTTTCTTAGTAGGTTTTGCTTTCCCCCTAGCTCAAGAGGGTGTGTTATTAAAGGTAGAGTCTGTGAGGAAGAGAATGGAGAATACTAGCTACTCACTCAAATATAGGGAATTTCTCTAAAAACAAGTATTTAAACAATAAAATTTTGAAAATATATTTAATTTTACTATAAAATATAAAAAACAACTATACTTTTTTTCTTAAGGAACTATTTAAAACCATTTAAATACTTTTTTTTGCTGAGGAAGATTTGCCTTGAGCTAACATCTGTTGCCAATCTTCCTCTGTTGTATGTGGGTCACTGCCACAGCATGGCCACCAACAAGTTGTGTAGGTCCATGCCTGGGAATTGAACCCAGGCCGCCAAAGCAGAGCACACTGAACTTAACCACTAGGCCACAGGGACAACCCCTTAAATACATTTTTAAGTTTAGTGACAGCAATCGAGATATGTTAATCCCTTAATTCCCACAGTTAAATCCCTTTTTTCTGAAGTACTGAATAGGATTATCCAAAAATGCACAGGATTTTGTAGTGTAAAGTTTTGTAGTATTTCAAAATATGAAGTATAAAAATAATGTATCTTCCAACTTCATTTCAGTAAGTGCCTAGGTATTAAAATATATTGCATTAACATTGATTTGTATTCACATGGCATAAATCATCCTATGACTATTTAAAACTAAAGACTTAATTTACATATTAAATTAGAGAACTCTAGAATTTTAAACAGGAACATCAAAATGACAAATTCTCTCTGCCAATGTACTGTATTATCTTCATGTATTACCTAATTTAATGAAAATTACCTTAGAGTTCTCGTCAAACCAGAATCCCAACTGTCAAGCTGATAAAATAAATTATCTTTACAGATGTTACAGTACTATGTAAATGGAAAATACAAGGCAAATGTGAGCCGTTTTATTGTTATAAAATAATTCCTCAGGGCAAAGAACTTATAGATTTACAAGAATTTATCAAACAATTATAGAGAAGTCACTTTCTCCCTAATTGCCCCATGATTAAAAAACAGAACTGAAAGAACATAAAACCATATGGGAGCCAAGGAAAAAAGTTTCAGCAAGTATTGCAACATAGAGCTTTAGATTTTGTAAATTTAACAATTATTTTCAACAATGTTTGAGTGGATCCGTGATATAAAATAAATTATAATTTTCCTGAATTTGAAGTTGAATCCCTGGCACTGTGTTCATTTCTGTGGGGACACGATCATCTTAGCTTAGGCGGAGTCTGGTTGTCTACTCAGCAGCTGTGTCAACTTAGCTTTGTTATTCTCTGTTAGATCTCACAGAGCAATAACTCATGTATGACTATATATTTGTTTCAGGTATGTTCATGGTTAAAATTACAAAATAATAAGCTATATAACATGATGTCTAATTAATTCTAGTGATAGAATCTATTTTAATGACTTTATGAATTAAATTATTTAATAATCAGAGAATTATTTATTGAGCATTTTAAGTTGCAAATACACACACATACACACATTTAGTAGAAAGTATGTAAGGATATTAATAATTATGGGAGTTTAGAGACCCTGGCTCTTGTATGCTTATAAGTCCTTTTGATTCTGTTTTTAATCACAGCAGTTAAGGGACTTAGAGTGACTTCTGTGCATATCCTTTGTGTCTGCAGGTTTCTATCCTGATCTGCTTGCAGAACTAGGCACACGGGAAAGACTGGGTTAGGCTATTTTGCTGTGGCTGTGTAGTGATGACACAGATCCACCTGTTGGTCCTGTCATATGTAATCATCTTAAGAAGTTATACCAGTTCTGATACCATCAAATATCTTGAATAAATCCCATTCAACAGAATAGTTTAAAATAAATTCCTACTCAGATTAGAACTTATTTATCTATGGTCAAATATATAGAAGATCTCAGAAATTGTGATTTTTTTTCCAAGAGAGTCACATACTCATAGAATGAGCAAAGACATCTAACAAATAAATTTGCCGCAGGAGCATTATTGATTTTTAGCTGTCTCAGATTTTGCAGCACTGTAAAGGGCAGGTTATCTCATAATAACCTCTTCTGATACGAAGTGTGAATAATCTTATGTGGTCAAATATTTAGCCAACTGTTTAAACCCATAAAACTCAACAGCTTTCCCAACTGTTTAAAATGGACCATAAAACTCAACTGTGTAGTCAACTCTTTCATATAAACCCATAAAATTCTGATGGCTTGCCCTATATTAATGCCATATGCAGTTTAACAAATAATCAATGTTCAGCTGTCACTTAAAAGCCTGGCCTGTTAATTTTTAGGTAAATCATACATTTCAGGTGTTTTAAAACTTTTATTTTAATTTAATAATCCTAACTTAAATATCATACTTAATAAGTAAATATCTGTAGGGGCCAGCCTGGTGGCGTAGTGGTTAAGTTCGTATGCTCTGCTTTGGCGGCCCGGGATTTGCAGGTTTGAATCCCGGGCGTGGACAGACACACCACTTATCAAGCCATGCTGTGGCAGGCATCCCACACAAAATAGAGGAAGATGGGCACAGATGTTAGCTCAGGGCTAATTGCCCTCAGCAAAAAGAGGAAGATTGGCAACAGATGTTAGCTCAAGGCCAGTCTTCCTCACCAAAAATAATAATAAATAAGGAAATATGTATTACCCAAAAAATAAATAAATAAAACAAAAAACCCTTTACTCAAAATGAGGACAGCAAGTTCCATCCAATATCACTAAGACTCTGGTTACCTTGATTATTCAGGGAATTAAGGGTATTCAAGCCGGATCACATGTCCATTCCCCTCATTAATTGTCCATGTAGATTTGACCAACAAATGTTCAGCCACCAAGTATACCTGTTTGTCTCTGATTTCTGTGGTCATGACGGCGTGTGTGTATCCTTCTTCAGTGAAATATGTAATAAATAAATGCTCCACTTTGGGAATCTCCAAATTGTTTCAGTAGGTTGTAATGCTTTATTCCTCTAAAGTAAGCCCCAACTTAAAAATTGGAGGAAGAGCTAAAAGTGAAAAGAGATGTGTGAAAAATAAATTACTGCAACAGCAGCAAAACAAAATGTAACTCTTCCTAGAGCTATCATAACATCCAGGAGAATCAATATAAAAGCAAAACTCCAGCCATTGGTCTGATTTGCAAAGGAGCATTCAGCTCAATAATAGCTGATGGCATTAGAGAAATGTTCAGTGCTCCCTGGACCTATGTCCCTAATGTCAATCTGCACACAGATAAAAAAATATTTTTTATCAAGTGAGTCATAAAATGGGAAGATTGTTGGCATGCATTCTAAGATAGACTTTCAGAAGTGGTTTCATCCATATGAGTAAAACCCTAAGACAGAGTAGTCTTTGTCCTTCCTTCCTTAGGAGAAAGCTAAGCCTATTAAAACATGTTTACTGGAGCCTGCATGATATGTTGAAAGAACACTGGGCTAAGGTCATATTACATGAGATATACCCCTTACTAATTGTATATGTTTACCTGAAAAGGTGAATAGCTACCTTATGCATAGGTGTTATTATCAAGAGTAGGCTGCAAAGAAGCTGAATCATCAGAGAAACTCAGGAGATAGCCAGTGAGATTGCTGGGCTTGCTGTCGCTCTGATTTTCATCTCAAAGATTTTTCTGGTGTTCCATTTCTTGGGAAAGCAATTTGAGATCCTTATGTTATAGAAAAGAAATACGTAGGAAGTATATGTAATTTCCTTTTTCCCTTTCCCACCCCCCAGAGTCCATAAATTGGGAATACCTATATCTTGATAATTCTTATTACTGTTTTACTACTAGGGACTCCCTGCAAAAAATTTTTTTTAAAAAATTTAAAAACTATTAACATGAGAAAAATAAGAATTTCCTCTCTGGGGTAAAATGTTTGGTCACCATGGAGGGAATTCGAGCAGTTATACAAAATCATCTTAAGAATATTCTCAGATTTGCAAGATTTGAATACAATCTGACTGAAAATATAAACGTGATTAAAGGAAGAAAGTATCAGTCAGAATGGATGGAGATAGGTCAGTTGGCCATAAAAGCAGAGAAAAAGAGGCTCAAAAACAAATGCTAACAGGACTAACCCAAATCCTAGTTAGTGGAGAAAACTTAGCCAAGGTATCCTAGAATTTGGTTCCTATGGCACTGCCGTTCCTACTGTGGAAACTGAACATTGGGCTCCCTTAGTGCAAACATTTGATTCATCCAGTGACCTTTGTCCTGGTTCCATGATTAGTTAGCTCTCCATTATATGACACCCACTGTAGAAGCAAACACTGAGGAGAGGATTAGAGCAAAAGAGGAAACAAGAACTATGGAGGTTCTTACATGTTAAAATCTAGTGGGTGGGGATACAAGGAGGGGTTTTAGTTTGAAAAGCCCACCAGGAGTTTAAACCTAGAGATGTATACTCCATCCTCAACTCACCCAAATCCACAAGTTAATGCACTTTGTTCAATCACAGTATCACATTTCTTTGCCAACAAATGATCCATCATATATTCATATATGATCAAATGGGGAGTTTGTACAACACCTGGAATCTGGATTGTCTACACTATCTCCATTGAAAGGATGGCACACAGCCCCTGGGAAGGTGAGATTTTAAATGTTTTGTCCCAGTAACCTGTTTGACAACATGTGGAACTACTGTCTGACCCGGGGGAAGGATAGACTCCACAGCAAAGATAATCCCAATCCACTTGGTGCAGGTCTGAGACCTAACTGTAGACACTATGTACTAGTTGGGAACCTTTGGTCTAAGCAAATAGACTTCCACTTGGTGGCCTTCACAACAAAACTTAATACCTTTCAGAGCACAACTATCATACCCACAAAATTTATTATGGCACCTGGTACATAGGAGCCTCAACGAATATCAATTGAAGTAATAAGCCTTGTGCAAGTTGCTTAAAGGGCTCATCTGAAAAATCGGAAAAATAATTGTACCTACCTTATAAGTTTATGGTGAAGTTGAAATGAGTTAGTTATTATAGAATGCTTACATGCCCGGCAAATAGTAAACTCTTATTAGGTGTGTTACATTAAGACATTGTAATTGATGATGTGGGAATTTATGGAGGAAATAAAAGTCATGATCTGAACTATTTCCATTTCTCCCACATATTACAATTTAATAAAGGTTTTTTCAATAAAGCAATAGATAAAACTCTTTCAAAGTCTGAAAAAAAGACCAAGATTACTTTTATGGATTAACCAATCTTTGACTGAAAATTTAAAGGTCTGAATGCATATTTATTATCCTTGCTTTCATAAAAATGTGGATTGATTTTTAAAAATTAAAGCTATGGGTTAACTTTCACATAATATAACCTTAAAGTCAAAACCCTGTACTCTTCCTCCATTTATATTGCAAGTCTGAAACTGCAGAGGGTTTGGTAATTAGTAGCACATATAATAGTCTTTATTGACGCTGAATTTAAATTTTCAAGGCATGTAACTATTGAACTCAAACATTATCTGCAATATTCTGAGCATCTTCTCTTTCAATCTACTACTGAATTGAATATTTTGCATTGGTGCATATATATATTTGAGGAAGTTTAGTTCTATATATCTGTTCTCTACCTGGTTAATATGTGAAGTATGAAGTACAATGTTTTATACCTTTGATTATCTTCAATAAGTCAGCTGATTGACATTTAGTACCCCAAGGATCGTTATTATCTTTGATATCTCTGTACAGCTTGGATGCTTCTTGGTACTTAATATCTTGGGCTTAAACTATTATGAAAGTCCTGTAATTTCTTTCTTTGCCTCTGCTCTCTTCCTCATCAAATCTACCTTCTGGACTCAGATCAAAGTGACCTAACACAACAACAAGCAAACAGACAAAAAATATTAATTCTCTACCCCCACATCTCCTATAGTCGCTCCTTACCACAATATAAAATCTACCCTTCTCCTGTAGAATAAAAAACAGTAAATCAATTTCTGGCCTTACACCTCAGGCTTACTCCTGCCCATTCAAATCCTCTGCTCTTCTATTCCTCTGTTGCCTCTACCTGGAACATTCTTCGCCAGACATCCCCTTAGCTCAATGCCTCATCTCCATAGGTTTTTATACAACTATCATCTTCTGTAGTTTCTGATCATTCCATTTAAAATTACTACCCACCCCCATACTCCCTATTGTATACTGATACCTAAGACTATTTACACACACACACACACACACACACACACACACACACACACCCCACTACTGCCAGGTTAGAAGATTCTAGAGACTGAATCTCTGATACCTGGAATAAGTGCTCAATAAATATTTGTTGAATAAATGAATAATTATCAGGCCATATATCTCAATGTTTTTACCTTAATCCTTATGTTCCCCAAAATATAAATTATTTGCTTACCCCCAATATGCCATGTTCTCTTATGTCTTGATGATTTGCAAAAATGCTTTATGTAAAAATCCCCCGTCTATCCCATTAACACAGAATCTCTTCATTTACTGGCAAATATTTATTGCATGTGTATCATGTGTCAGGCATGGTGCCTGGCACTGGGGACAGAGCAGTCACTAACATAGATCAAGTCCCTGCTCTCTTGAGGCTGCTTTTCTATTAGGGAGATGATAGCTATAAAATATGTCAGAAAAATAAACCAGCTAATTATTGACTGTGACACTTACTAGAAAGGAAACAAGGAGAGTGGTGGGACAGAAAATAAATGGGGAATGGAGCGAGATACAATTTACACTCAAGTGGGCTTCCTTGTGAAGGCAATATTGATGTTAAGACATGAAAGTTGAGAAAGAAGCAGTATTAACAGAAGGAAAAAAGAAATCATGTCATGTGGAAAGGAGATAGACTATGCAAAAAGGTTTTTGCATAGTCTGATATAGCAAAAAGGTTTATATTAAAGGAACTGAAATAGCCTTGTGATTGGACTGTATTCAAAAGAGGAAAGTGGTATGAACTAAGCTTGGAAAGGTAGGCAGGAACCAAAACAGCTAGAGCCTTAGAGGTCATGGGAACAAGTTCGTGTCTGATGCTAAGGGAAGAAGCCTTTGAAAGGCTAAGCAGGAAAGTGTTATAGTAAGATTCACATTAAAACAAACTTCTGAGTGCTGTGGGAATTGATTTTAGGGCTGTAAGAGTAGAAGCAGAGAGACTAGTTACAGCACTTTTGCGGTGGCCTGGTGAGAAATGTTGGTGGCTTTTACAAGAGGGGAGGACTTGGAAAGAAGTGGATGAATTAGAAACTACATTTTGGATGTGTACTACATGGAGGATGAAGGAAACGGCGATATTAAGAGTTAACTCCTAGTTTCTTTACTGAGTCGTTATGTCCACAATGGTGCCAAAATACCAAAACAGAGGGAGGGCCAAATTTTCAAACACCTCCTCTGAGAAAGTTTCATGATCCCTCAGGCTGGCATAAATCTTCCCCTGGGCTCACATGTTTTTTTTGGTGAGGAAGATTGTCCCTGACCTAATATCTGTGCCAGTCTTCCTCTATTTTGTATGTGGGATGCTGCCATAGCATGGCTTGTCAAGTGGTGTAGGTCCATGCCCGAGATTCAAACCCTCGAACTCAGACCCCCGAAATGGAGTGTGCCAAACTTAACCACTAGGCCATGGGGCTGGCCCTGGGCTCACACTTTACCTTGTATGATAGAATACTTATTATATAATATTATAATTACATGTTTGTTTTTCCCTCTACAAGACAGCAAGCTCTTTGAAGATGGTGACCATATCTTTTCATCTTTGTATCAGTTGGCCTAGCACACTGTCTAGTACAGAGAATGCAAACAATAATTGTTTGAGTGAGCGAATGAATGATTGTGGGAAGTTAAGAGAACAGGCATCCTAGTATCAGAACTATGGTAGCTTCCAATCTTCTTGAAGTTTCTATTAATTTAAGACCATGTATAGATTTTGATCTAAACTTCCTAAAGGTAATACATTTCTTACTAAAATTCTAAACTGTTTTAAATTTCCAAGTTGCTCAAAGTGAGTATGTGAATTATTTTATTCTAGTCTGCATGAATTAAAAAAAAAAAAAGAACTTTCTCTTTTGTCTGTAGTCCTTGAGCTGCAAACTGGTCAAATAGGACTTATTTTATAATCAAATAAGATCAAAAGAATACTTTTTAAAGATATGAGAGCATCCTTTTATAACTCTAAATGTTAATCTTAATATAAATTTTGGAGGATACTTGTAAGATTCGTTAATCAGTTATTTTTATTTTTTTAAAGAATGTTTGATGTAGGTGGACAGAGATCTGAAAGAAAGAAATGGATCCACTGCTTTGAAGGAGTCACGTGCATTATATTTTGTGCTGCACTCAGTGCCTATGACATGGTCCTGGTAGAAGATGAAGAAGTGGTAAGTCTAAAAGGAAAACAAGGCCAGGGTGAAAAACAAGCATTTGTGCTTTCCGATATTACTACCACTTTTCCCAACTCAATTATGGCCTTCCAAAGATGTATATACCTCTAGATGCTTGTTTATAGTGCCCAACAGCAATATCTTGCAAATAATAATCCTACACATTCTCATCTTTTATACTAACAGAACAGAATGCATGAAAGCCTTCACCTGTTCAACAGTATCTGTAATCACAAGTACTTCGCAACCACCTCCATTGTGCTGTTTCTTAATAAAAAAGACCTCTTTCAAGAAAAAGTAACCAAAGTGCATCTTAGTATCTGCTTTCCAGAGTACACTGGTAAGGTTCTTTTCCTTTAAGTCCATGGTACTAAATTCTTATATAGACGTGTATTTTCCTCTCTGAATCTTGACATTTAATATTTTTGAGGTTGAGGCTCATAATAATTTTTTGAGCTGTGTGTATGCTCTAAACTGGAAAGAATCATACAAATAAAGAAGAAACCCTCCTACACTGTCTGCACTAAAGCGAAGCTCTAATGAATAAATGGGAGGCGGCTCCAGAGACCAGGGTTGCTACTCTAAATAAAACGACATTGCAAACTGTATTATCTTAAACATTATAATAGGAACTTAAATTTTATTCCAAGGTGACATTTTTTTATGTATTTCCTGATGAAACCTTGTAATGTGTTATAGATCTCAGTGTGGCTCTTCAAAGTCTGAATTAAGTTTCCAGAGGGACAGCTTGAATGAATTTGAGAATAGTGACATCTCTTTTTGCAGTTTTCCTAGGTCCAAGTTTTAGTGCTGATCCTGTTAGTCAACGACCATAAGAGCCAGGTTCTATAGAAGAATTCTTATTCCTTCAGAGACAACATTTTGTTCTTGTAAATTGTTATATGCTCTGTTGTAATGAAATTGTGTAAGACGGAAATATTTATGCTTTAAACACAAATACAAACCCAGTTTCACCACCTACAGATGTGGGTAGCCCTACTGTTACTAAGAGCATGGCAGTCTGTAGAAACAGCTATTTGTGATAACCTATAATTAGTGCTTAGATCTTTCTTCTATATTTATAAATATTATTAATTGTATGTTCACACATTTATCATGTGATTGAATATAACCATGATTCTATATTGAATATCACAAATTAAATACAGACTCATATTTAAGGGTCATATGTTTTCTTTTAACTAGTACGGTTTATTTCTTAGAGCAGTTTTTAGTTTACAGAGAAAATGAACAGAAAAACAGAGTTCTCATATACTCACTCTCTGGTCAGTTCCCACAGTTTCCTCTATTATTAATATCTGCATTGATGTGGTATATTTGTTACAACTGATGAACTGATATTGATACATTATTAACTCAAGTCCATAGTCTTCATTCAGGTTAATTCTTTGTGTTGTACAGTTCAATGGGTTTTGCAAATGCATGTCATGTATCCAATATTACAGTATCACATAGAATAGTTTCACTGCCTGCCCTAAAAATCACCTATTCTTCACCTATTCATGCCTCTCCCCTCCCCTCCAACCTCTGGCAACCACTATTCTTTTTACTGTATCTATAGTTTTGCCCTGTTCAGAATGTCATATAGCTGGAATCATACAGTCTATGGCATTTTCTGACTGACTTCTTTCACTTTTCAATTTTAAATGCAATATAGATTTCATTTTCCTCAATGCCTTTGCATGGGTTGATAGCTTATTTCTTTTTATTGCTGAATAATGTTCCATTCCATAAACAAACCAGTTCCTTTATCCTTTCACCTATTGGAGGACATCTTGGTTGCTTCCAATTTTTGGCAATTGTGAATAAAGCTGCTATAAATATCCATGTGCAGGTTTTTGTGTGCACATAAGTTTTGTGTAAATACCTAGGAGTGCAATTGCTGGATTGTATAGTAAGATTATGTCTAGCTTAGTAAGAAACTACCAAATTGCCTTCCAAAGTGGCTGTACCATTTTGCATTCCCACCAGCAATGAATGGGAGTTCCTGTGGCTTCACATCTTTGTCAGCACTTGGTGTTGTCAGTGTTTCAGATTTTAGCCATGTTACATTGTTTTAAAGATTGTCCTTCATGGAATTTTTCTCCTAGTTACAATAAAGTGGGGAACAAAATCTTATCTCCTTGATAATTCTTTGTTATTGCCCTATCCTGTGTTAGGTTCCATAAAGCATATTCTTTTATGAAGCCAATCAACGGGTCACTTTTAGCTCCCCTGTATTTGTTAACTTTATTTCTGCCTTTTCCCAATTGATCACTGTATGTCCTGCTAGGAGGCTAAACTTTCTCAAGCACAGCCTTCATCAGCTCTTCATTTAGCCCTACTAAAACATCAGTGAAGAATAGCTCTCTATAGTCTTACATATCTCATCTCAGCTACTTTGTTTAGTTAGCAACATAGTTCATAATCTGACCCATACCATCTACTCTACTTGATTTCCTACAATTTCTCTACAAAAAATCTGTCATTTCCATCTGACCAGATTCTCCAAGGTGCAATCCGCTTCTTGACCCTCCCCTCAAGCCTAGTGGACAGGCCATTCTCACTCTCACTTTTTGGCATTCACTCGTCCTATTTTTCTTCTGTCTTCTAGCTATCTCTCACGGTCCAGCTCAAATACCACCTCATTCTGAAGTCCACTCATCTATAATTTCTATTTTGTTCTCTTTTTAGTTCGTATTAAAACACATGCACACACCCACATACACATATACATGCATGGCCTTTGACATATTTAAAGGCGTTATTATTCACTCAGTTTGTTGTAACTATGTTAGTATTTCTACTGTATTCTGAGCTTTTGAATGTGGAGGTTACATTTTAGCCACCTGAAGCCCCCAGGGGGGTAAGCACAGTTTCCAGCACAAACTAGATGTTGCATAAATCCCTGATAATTAACCAATTTCATTTTAAGTTTTCAATACTGAGTACATCCAATAGCAGCACAAAGGAAAATCCTAAAACTTATTAGTATTATTTGCATTCTTTTAAAAATGTAATTAATGTTTACGTTTTTAATTTTTTTTTAACAAGGGCCAAATACATTTGAAGATGCGGGGAACTACATCAAGAACCAGTTTCTAGACCTGAACTTAAAAAAGGAAGATAAGGAAATTTATTCCCACATGACCTGTGCTACAGATACGCAAAATGTCAAGTTCGTGTTTGACGCGGTTACGGACATAATCATCAAGGAGAATCTGAAAGACTGTGGGCTTTTCTAATCAATCCTTTGTTCTTTCACTCTCGCGCATGTATGCTTTTCAAGATATAAAAGGAATGGTGCTGTGTGATGTGTTTAGTTTTAATAGATATTAACTTGTCTAGAAATAAGACTAGCATTATAAAGCAAAAGGTTTTCACACAAAAATTTTGATGTATTGTCACCTGTATCTGAATAAGTTTTTATTTCTCTGGGACACTGAGGATGGGGGTGTCTTTGATGTCCTCAGATCTGAAAACCGGTACATTTTGGTAACTCTACAACAGTACATGTTAGTGACACTGAATTTGCTCGAAAGTAAACTTCTGCATTGTGGCCTATTTTTACTCACAACAATGAAAAATGCAAGGTATTCCATACTGGCCAGATCTTGAGAGGCATTCATTCTTGTTGATAATGTAGCTGTGCCTGTACTGTAGATACTATCCAAGGATGATCCTTGTGGTGTTTTATTGGTCAGTTACTCCTATTCAGCCAGCTACAAATGAAATGTTCACTAAACATGTACTTGTTGATGGGAGATTATATATGCAGAAGAAATGCATGCAGTTTCATCTGCTACATGTTTTTTTTCCTTAGAAAAAAATCATGAATGCTGAATTTACCCTTAGAATTGAGGATTTCAATAATCTATCTCTTTGCACCAACCTGATTGAAAACAGGGGGTTTTTCAAGTACACAGTGCAAGGCTGTTCAGGCTGAACAATTGTCCTCAGTGGAGTACTTATTTCCTATATTTTATTCCAGAGTGGCATGGAACATTATTAGAATTGATGGTTTGGGGACAAGAATTCTAGACTGCAAGAAAGAAAAATAATACAATGTCTTAGCACTGGTGTGTTTTGGTTTTGTGAATAAGAAGTAGGAAGTAAGAGTGAGTAATTAGGAGGTTTTTTAGAAGAGAAACATTGAGCTTCTCTGTTAGTGCTGGGTGGTCCATTCTAAATGTTATATGGTATGCTAATGGTCAAAGCCTACTTTTTAAAAACTGACCTGGTGCTTTACAAATCAAATCGTATTATTTATGAACACTTTCCTTTTTTAAAGTGTGTATCATTGTCAAGATGTCTCAATATCATTTATCCTCTATACTCCTAGAAGGTGACATATAGGTTAGAATAGTAGGTCAGTGCATAAGATTTATAACTACTCTCGAAAGAGAGCTAATTAGGTTTATACACACTAGATGGGATGAAGGGAACATAAATTAAGTAATTTGCAAACTGTAGCTCAGGTGGATTTAGGTGGCTCTGTCTCAATGTCATTACTTCATTGTTCTATGACACATTTCCATTCTGAACACATAAGAATCCTCACTATTCAATAAGTAACCTTGAGTAGAGTGTTTTGGCTTTATTTTCAAAAACACGAAGGAGTTATCAGCAAATAGTCAAATAAAAATGTTATAGTAAAAAAAATTAATTCGAAATTCCTTTGCAGAACATAAATTTTTAAGGAGCCTAAGATACCAAGGACAAAAAAAAGCTAGGAAGAACATTTACTTCAGGCATTCAATAAAATTTTCTGGCTAAGAACCATATGTATATGACAACAACCCGACATTTTACTATGAGATATTCAATGCTTTGAGATTTTATTAAGATTACAAGTGCTATCATTTCATCCATTGCTTTGTCTTTTTTTTTCCTCCTACTAAACTCTGTTTTTCTCCATCAGTGTGAAGATAATTTTCCAGAAAGGAATAAGGTGTTTTTTGAAATATGACTGTTATTATTTAGATTTTGATTCTGACTTACCTTTCAGTTTCCTCTTTTAGATAACACAAGTGGGAAGGGGGGGGTCAGAAATGGTTCAATTTGTCTTTTAAAAATAACTAACTCATTTCAATCTGTGTAAAAAAATTGACAGGCATCAATATTTATTTATGAAATATTGTTCTCTGAGAACTTTAAAAAATATGTTAAATGACCAAACTAAAATTTGAGGTCAGTTTGGATTATTGAAAAAAAACAAAAACAAAAACCTGTGGAATGCCTTCCAATCCTATGATTAAAACTTAAAAAACTTTTCTTCACAATCAAAAATAGTTGCTATTCTAAGCAATAAATTTTAATTAAGAAGAGAAAGTTTTAGTAGAGAAAATATAAAATAGATATTTGCATTATTTCTTTAATGACTGCACTCCTTAAAATTGAGTCTATTTCTGATTTTACCTTTTACATTTTTAATAAAAACCATTGGAGTAGATGCACAGCTTTTGGGGCTAAAGAAAGTAACAAAATGGCAAATATGGGAAACTACACTTTAGCCAGAAGAAACTCGCAACTCACACTGAGACTAGCAATGTTAAAGTTGGTTCTAACTGAAACACTTGTTTCAACTGAAAAGTCAACCTTTTAACTCTTAGTTCTTGCTTGTATAGTGTCTCAAAGAAGCAGTCTAAGCCATTGTCATTCAAAGTTCAAATGTGATTACACTATTTTCTCTTTTCTGTTATTTGAGGTTTCTCTTCCTGACTCAGAACATTCCCAAATTCTGTTTGCCTTAGATTTTTAACACTCCCAACTCATTCATTTCTAAGCTTTGCCCAATTGTACACACACTGCACTACCTCAGAGATCTGGTGTGGGCTTACATCTAATGGGGTCACTAACAACTAGTCCTTGCAGAGATTTTCCAAAAGCATGAACTGGTCAATACATAAGTCTTTGCCTCTTGGAACTGTTAACTAGAGAGTTAAATGAGGAGGAGTATTAACTGGGTAATAACTTTGTGTCAAAATATAAAAGTTGGCAGCTCTACAAAGAAGCTCTATTGCAAAGGGGTTTCAAATTCTGTGGAATCTACAATATACATTATAGATCCCAATATCCTATTGAGTAACAAAATTTATAGACAAATAACTGTCTTCATGTGTATCTCATAAATGGGCAAACTACTTTTTAGGTCACGGGCCTGTCCTAATACAAATTTTCTTATTGATCCGTTATCTTATTTAATTCCCAAATGCATTTTAAATTACTTGCTGAGAATCTCAGGATTGACTTAAACACTATGTAGATAAGGAGAAATAAATCTTTTATGTTGATTTATCTGTTTTTACTATGTTACACCACTTCAGAATCAGAGGTGGACGTGTTGGTTAACATGTATGGCTACTAAAAATAAATATGTGTAAGAACTACAGGAGAAATTGTAAGTCCTCTAACCTAGAATAACTTTAAAAATAGGAGAGAGAACCGTCTGCCTGGGATGGAGTACATATTCACTAAATAATATAATCAGTGAAGGCCCTCTTTCCATTTAGGCCTTTTCTGACATTCTAACTAACTGGTCTACAGCCACAGGGGGGCACACTTACATCATGTGTTTTTCTACCCAAATGTTGCAAACAATAAATTTGGATTAGCAATAACTTTAATGAAACAGATAATAAAATCCTATTAAGAACATAGTTCATTCTGTGCTTCTAGCTCAGTAGTATATGATAATCTTCTGATCATCATAATGTGCACCACGTCAGTCAAATTTGTGAATAACAAAGCAATTGTTCCAGCTCCAAATTGATTTGGTGCTATATAGACATTTAGTCTCTTATCATGTTCTTATTACTATTTTTTTTTTGCCATTTTCAAACTGTTGTTTAAATCTAAGTAACAATTAATTTTGTAAAGTGTGTTTTTTCATTAATCTGTGTTGTGTCTAACTAGCTTACAGGGAAAGGCAGAAGAAAAATAATTTGATGCCTAACAACTATGTTTTGTGAATAGTAATCAATTGGCTGCTTATTAATGTGTATCTTTTCAGTAAATCAAAGTAAAATTCCATTTGCTACAACATTAACTGTTCCATTATTCTGTTTATTACAACGTTTTCCACAACCCCCGCTCCACAAGTCAAGAGGAAAAAGCGTGCTCTGTGACATTTTCTGTTACCAGCACTCCTGCTGCCAGCACATTTTTCATTAGTAATAGCACAATTTTTATTTGAAACCACATTTGTCACAGTAGTTAAGAAATAGAGTCATAAAAAAAGGAAATAAAAAGACCCTAATTTACTTAACAGGGACAGTAATGGCCCCTAATTATTACACCATTCAGATAAAGAATAATATATGAGACACACAAGCAAAGTGATTATTTTATTTGAAAGACACTCGTATTTTCTAAATTGGTCAGAATGAATCAAAACCTAGCATACATATGTGATTGAGAATCATTTTTTTCAATGTATACTGCTGTGCATTTTCTTTTCTGAAAAAGAAAAATGGTCAAATATTAAATGCCAGTATAATACCAAAACCAGTGGAGACTGTTTCTATTTTAACACATTAAAAGCGTTACGTCAGAGAAAATACTAGATGACTATACTTATAGTTAGCATAAGAAAGTTTAGCATAAAAAGCACCCCATGCAGTATGCCAAAGAAAAAGATGATCTATGCGAGGATTATCTTATCCAAGTAAAATCTGAATATTTTATTATATTTTAAAAATATTGATGTACAAGTGTACATTTATATATAGCAGAAGTTATGTGAGATAATTTGCCACCAAAAGAAACAATTTTATGAGGAGGGCAGTTCAAGATGGTGACGTAGGAAGATCATGAACTCACATTCTCCCACAGACACACCAAATCTACAGCTACAAACAACAATTTCCTCTGAACAGCTTCTCCACAACAAAGGATAAAAGGGCCACGTGGAGACTGGTAGGAGAGGCAGAGACGCAGTCTTGACAGAAACCCCACCCACCCACATGGTGACCCACAATTGGGAGGGATCTCCCAAATACAGAGCTTTCCCTGAGGAGTGAGGGGTTCCAATCCCACAACAGGCACCCCAACTTTTGGGACCAGCACCAGAGAATCAAGCCCCCAAACATCTGGCTTTGAAAATCAATGGGGTTCACGTTCAGAAGAGGTAACAGTTACAGGAAACTGAGATTCTACTCTTAAAAGGCTTATGCACAGACTTACTCACCCCGGACCCAGCACAAAAGCAGCAGTTTGAGAAATGCCTAGACCATATGTGAAGGAGATTCATTTGCTAACCTGAAAGAATCTGCTGGAGGGGCAGGGGTCTGTTGAAAGTCTCTCTGGAGACAGAGGCATTGTCTGGTGCCATTTTTGCCCTCTCCCTCTACCTAGCTAGCACTGAAGGGCTTGCCCATCCCCGGTCCCCATCCACAACCCTGCTAAAGCCAGGTGGGCTTGCCCCACCCCAGCCCCAGTGGCTGCTTGTAGCCTTGTTAAAGGTGATGGGCATGCACAGTCCACACAGAGGATAACCCTTGAATGCCTCACTCTGGTGGCTGGGTGGGGGGTGGACTTGAGTTTCTGGGGCCCATGAGGCTGAAGCAAATCAAAGAGACAGTTCTTGGCAGGCTACCACCCCCAGGGCTCTGCACAGACGGCAGCCTGAAAAACAGACCCAGTGTTCCTGTGACCACTCCTTTAAGTTTAGAAGAGGTAGCTGTTTTGCCTAATACATAGAAACAAACACAGAGTCAAGCAAAATGAGGAAACACAGGAATATGTCCCAAACAAAAGAACAGGAAAAACCTCAGAAAAAAACCTCACGGTAACCACAAAGCAAAAATGTATAGTAGATACACAAAAGATAATGAGAATGGAATCTAAACATAACACTAAAGAAAGTCATTGAATCACAAGGGAAGTGACCAAGAGAAGAAGAAAGGAACATACAGGAACTACAAAACAGCCAGAAAACAATTAACAAAATGGCAATAAGTACACGTCTATCTATAATTACTTTAAATGCAAATGACTAAATTCTCCAAACAAAAGACATAGAGTGACTGAGGGGATAAAAAAAAAAAAAAAAAAGACCCATATACATGCTACCTATAAGAGACTCACTTCAGATGTAAGGACACACACAGGCTGAAAGTGGTGGGAAGGAAAAAGATGTTTCATGCAAATGGAAACCGAAAGAAAGCTGGAGTAGCTATACTTATATCAGACAAAATATACTTTAAAGCAAAAACTATAATAAAAGACAAAGATGGGCATAATATAATAATAAAGGGATCAATCAAACAAGCAGATATAACATTTTAAAATATTTATGCACCCAACATAGGAGCACCTAAATATATAAAGCAAATATTAACAGACCTAAAGGGAAAAATTGACAGCAATATGATAATAGTAGGGGACTTTAATACTCCTTACATCAATGGATAGTTCATCCAGACAGAAAATCAATAAGGAAACATTGACCTTAAACCGCATATTAGACCAAATGGACTTAATAGATATATACAGAACATTCCAGCCGAAACCAGCAAAATACACATATACACATTCTTCTCAAGTGCACATGGAACATTCTCCAGGGTAGATTATATGTTAGAACACAAAACAAGTCTCAATAAATTTAAGAAGACTGAAGTCATATCAAGCATCTTTTCCAATCACAATGATATGAAACTTGAAATTCATCACAAAAAAGAAAACTGGAAAAATCACAATTATGTGGAGATTAAACAACATGCTGTTAAACAACCAATGGGTTAACAAAGAAATCAAAGGAGAAATAAAAAAAAAATCTCAAGACAAATTAAAATGGAAACGCAACATACCAAAATCTATGGGATGCAGCAAAAGGAGTTCTGAAAGGGAAGTTCATAACAGTACAGGTCTACCTCATAAAATAAGAAAAATCTCAAATAAACAATCCAACTTTACACCTAAAGGAACTAGAAAAAAGAAGAATAAACAAAGCCCAAAGTTAGTGTAAGGAAGGAAATAATAAAGATCAGAACAGAAATGAATGAAGTACACACCAAAAAGATGATAGAAAAGATTAACAAAACTAAGAGCTGGTTTTTTGAAAAGATAAGCAAATTGACAAACCTTTACCTAGATTCACTAAGAAAATAAGAGGGGAGTGGCTGGCCCAGTGGCATAGTGGTTAAGTTTGCACGCTCCGCTTCAGCGGCCCAGGGTTTCGCAGATTCGGATCCCAGGTGTGGACTGATGCACTGCTTGTTAAGCCGTTCTGTGGCAGCATCCCACATAAAGTAGAGGAAGATGGGCACAGATGTTAGCCCAAGGCCAGTCTTCCTCAGAACAAAGAGAGGAGGATTGGCAATGGATGTTAGCTCAGGACTAGTCTTCCTCACAAAGAAAAAAAAAATAAGAGAGAGGGTTCAAATAAGTAAAATCAGAAATGAAAGAAGAGAAGTTACAAGGCCAACATTACCCTGATACCAAAACCAGACAAGGACACCACAAAAAAAGAAAATTATAAGCCAATATCCCTGATAAATATAGATGCAAAAATCTTCAATAAGATATTAGCAAATTGAATTCAACAATATATTAAAAGGATTATATACCATGATCAAGTGGGATTTATTTCTGGGATGCAAGGATGGTTCAACATCTGCAAATCAATCAACATGATACACTACATTAACAAAATGAAGAATAAAAATCACATGATCATCTCAATAGATGCAGAAAAAGCACTTGATAAAATTCAACATTCATTGATGATAAAAACTCTCAACAAAGTGGGTATAGAGGCAATGTACCTCAACATAATAAAGGCCATATATGACAAGCCCACAGCTAACATCATACTCAATGGGGAGAAGCTGAAAACATTTCCTTCTAAGATCAGGAACTAGGCAAGGATACCTACTCTCACCACTTTTATTCAACATAGTATTGGAAGTCCTAGCTGGAGCAATTACACAAGAAAAAGAAATAAAAAGCATCCAAATGGGAAAGGAAGAAGTAAAATTGTCACTATTTGTGGACAACATGATTTTATATGTAGAAAACTCTAAAGACTCCACCAAAAACTGTTAGAACTATTAATTCAGTAAAGTTACAGGATACAAAATCAATATACAAAAATTTGTTGCACTTTTATACACTAACAAAGAGCTATCAGAAAGAGAAATTAAGAAAACAATTCTGTTTACAATCGCATCAAAAAGAAGAAAATACCTAGGAATAAATTTAACCAAGGAGGTGAAAGACCTGTACCCTGAAAACTATAAGACATTGATGAAAGAAACTGAAGAAGACACAAATAAATGGAAAGATCCTCTGTGCTCATGAATTGGAAGAATTATTATTGTTAAAAATGACCATACCACCCAAAGCAATCTACAGATGCAATGCAATCCCTATCAAAATTCCAATGGCATTTTTCACAGAAATAGAATAAACTATTCTAAAATTTGTATGGAATCATAAAAGACTCTGAATTGCCAAAGCAATCTGGAGAAAGAAGAACAAAGCTGGAGGCAACATGCTCCCTGATTTCAAACTATATTACAAAGCTATAGTAATCAAAATAGCATGGTATGGGCATAAAAACACAGAGACATAGATCAATGGAACAGAATAGAGAGCTCAGAAATAAACTCAGAGCATATATGGTCAATTAATTTATGATAAAGGAGGCAAGAATATACAATGGGGAAAAGAGAGTCTCTTCAATAAATGGTGCTGAGAAAACTTTACAGCCACATGCAAAAGAATGAAACTCAGCGACTAACACACTATACACAAAAATTAACTCAAAATGGATTAAAGACTTGAATGTAGGACCTGAAACTATAAAAGTCCTAGAAGAAAACATATGCGTTAAGATCCTTGACATCAGTCTGGGCAATGATTTTTTTGGATCTGACTCCAAAGGCAAGGGCAACAAAAACAAAAATAAACAAGTGGGACTACATCAAACTAAAAGTTTCTGCACAGCAAAGGAAATCATTAACAAAATGAAAAGGCAACCTATTGAATGGGAGAAGATATTCGCTAATCATATATCCAGTAAGGGATTAATATCCACAATATATAAAGAACATACACAACTCAATAATAAAAAACCAACCAATCTGATTAAAAAATGGGCAGATGAGCTGAATAGAGATTTTTCCAATGAAGACATACAGATAGCCAAAGGCACATGAAAAGATGCTCAACATCACTAATCATCAGGGAAATGCAAATCAAAACCACAATGAGATGTCACCTCACACCTGTTAGAATTGCTATTATGAAAAAAGGAAGAAATAACAAGTGTTGGCGAGGATGTGGAGAAAAGGAACCCTTGTACTCTGTTAGTAGGAATGTAGATTGGTGCAGTCACTATGGAAAACAGTACAGAATTACCTCAAAAAACTAAAATACAATTAACATATGATCCAGCAATTCCACTTCTGGGTATTTATCCAAAGAAAATGAAAACACTAATTCGAAAAGATATATGCACACTCATGTTCATTGCAGCACTATTCACAATAGCCAAGACGAAAACAACCTAAGTGTCCATCGACGGATGAAGGGATAAAGAAATGTGGTATATGTATATATACACAATGAAATACTACTCAGCCTTTGAAAAGAATGAAATCTTGCAATTTGAGACAACAAGGATGGACTTTGAGGGCATTATGGTAAATGAAATAAATCAGACAGAGAAAGACAAATACTGTATGATTTCACTTTTATGTGGAATCTAAAAAACAAAACAGATGAACAAACAAAACAAAACTCATAGATACAGAGAATAGATTGGTGGTTGCCAGAAGGGAGGGGATGTGGGTGGCGGCAAAATATGTGATGGAGGTCAAGAGGCATAAACTTTCAGTCATAAAGTAAATAAGTGATGGAGACGTACAGCATGGTGACTATAGTAAATAATATCGTATTGCACATTTTGTAACTTTGTCTGGGGACAGAGGGTAACCAGACTTATTATGGCCATGATTTTCCAGTGTATACAAATGTTGAATCATTGTATTGTAAACCTGAAACTAATATCATGTTGTATGTCAATTATACTTCAGTTTAGGAAAAAATTTATTTCCCTTGGAGTTCAAGTCAGATTATTCATCATGGTGAGTCCACAAATATTTAGTTAGTCTCTACTATATTTGAGAAATAATCACTTCACATTTTTATTCACATATATGGTGTGCTCCCCAACAATACCTGTAGTGGGGTAGCATATCATCTCCCCCTTTTGAAACAAAAGACAGAGAATTTTAGTATAAAAAATTTATAAACCATATACATCCATCAAAAACAGACACAAGTGTGTATTTTTTCTTCGCAATTCTGTTCTTTTGCAAATATAAAAAGTACTACCTCCTAAACTTAAGCGATAGCTACACAGTTTTGCATTAAAACATTAGTGGAAGTATCTGGGCTGTTGTGTTCTGGACCACCATGCTTAGAAGTCTTCATTAAACATGGAGATCCCAACGGCAAATTACTCATCAAGTATTTCATCGTGAATCTGTGGCAAAAATTTCTCCTGAACCACATTTGCCCCTGGAACAGGGGACATGGGCACTGTGGGGAATTCTGGGCTGTGACTGAGAACTTGAGTTTAAATCTCAGTCTTACCACCAACCACCTCCCCATGGGACATTGAACAATTCTTAATGTTTTTTCAGGTGGCTATTTTTCTTACCTATGGATGCACAGAGTAGATTAAAAATCACCACACACCAATATAGACCGAGTTCTGAGTCAGTAATTTCTTTTGAAAACTGATACCAGAGTCAGCTTGACTTAACTGAGTTGTTAAAAGAAAACAAAAACAGGAAGAGTAATGATAAGTAAAGGATTTTTAATTAACATTTAGAATGTGACTTAATGTTTAAAAATTGTGATTTCCTTTTCTTTTTGGTTTTAAACTGAGGGCTTAGAAGGGTTATTTATTCCAGGGAAGAAGAATCAAGCACCTAACATCTCCCCTGGTAAATGGTTCACAAGGGTAACATCTCATGGCTCAGCCTGGTAGGTCATCCCTTGCCACCCAAGGGAGGAAAAATGCACTGATTAATGTATAAAAATTTTATTAAAGAATAATGTGACAACTTGCTAAAGCTACCAAACATTGAATTATACACTTAAAATAGGTGGATATACGAATTATCTCTCAAATCATCATCATAACAATACTAAAGATGATTTAAAAAAAATAATATGGTATTAACTCTTCCCCACAGTATCTCACATATGCAATGGAATTAAATATTTAATAAATTAATAAAAAGTGAGTTCATATTCCCCATAATAATCTCTCAGCCAGAAACAGAATGTTCTAAACTCCAATATCCCTGTCTATCTAGGTCCACCCTCCCTGCAGGGTTGGTTGCCTAAAAGTAATAATATAGTTTTACTTTTAAAAATTCCTGGTAGCTGAGATCATTCTTATGCTAACACATTGTTTCGGGATAACTCCTAGTGCTCAGGGCACATACCCTGTCCCTCACATGGTAGGTCCTTTGCACTTTTTGTTTCATTGCCAGGACTGCCCTCTCCCATCCCACGCCTTGGTGGCTCCAATTTATGCTTCAAATCTCAAGTCGAAATTCACCTCTTGAGACAGGGGTGCGCAGAGCTCACAGATAGAAGTTCACCTGCTTTGTACTTTTATAGCTCTTTATAAAAATTTTACACTTTACGACTTATTGAAGCCGACAATGAAATATTTGTGTGTGTGATTGTTTGATTTATATTTGTTTCTCCACTTTCTGAGTTCTCTGGGGGTAGAGCCCATACGTGGATTTTCCACAGTTGTGCTTGACACAAAGTAGGAATTTAATGAATATTTGTGAATTAATGAACCCACGAACCAACGATTGTTTACCAAGGCCTCCTGGAAAGCTGCTTTTCTTGTGGCTTCCAGAATGCCATACTTCCCTGATTTTTCTCCTATCTCTCTGACTTCTCAGATTCCTCTGATCATCCTGTAAAAGTTAGTATTACTAAAAATACTTATCTAGACCATCTTCTCTTATTACTCTATATGTTCTCTATGAGAAATCTTAAGTACTTGCACAGCTTCATTTTTTTCTAGGCAAGATCAGTCTCCTGATCCCTAGAAGTATATATTAACTGCCTCTTGGGACATATCCAGACAAATAAAACCCAACATTTTCAAAACTGAACTCATAATTTAATGAGTTTAAGAGTTTTCCTCTTCTTTTCTCTCACCTATTACCCATCTCAGATTACTCAACAAGTTATATTGATTGTACATCCTAAGTATTTCTTTAATTATTTGCTTTTTTCCATCATCCCTATCCCTTGTCTAGTTCTAGTCTCTCTTTTGCCGAGACTTCTGAAACAGCCCCTTAAACTGCCCACCCAGCATCCATTCCTGCCACTTCCGATCTATTTCCCACCCAAGTGACAGGATGATCTTTCTAAAATGCAGAACAGTCTCACTACACGACTTCAAATGCTTCCACAGCTCTCCAATGTTATAGAATACAGTCCAACTGCCATCATGTTTAAATGTTCTCCATGGTCTGGTGCCTTTTTACCTCTCCAGCTCAATCTTTTGTCATTCTTCAGTCTAAATCTGCTCACAAAGTGCTCCCTCCTAAAACATTCTTCCTTCTCCCCATTCATTGACTGATTAACTCAACCTTTAGGTTTTTTGTTTTTTTCAGAAATTCTCTCCTCACCTGCCAGGTCTTGGCCATCTGTCTGTCCTATGTTCTCCCTAACCACAATTGATCTCCTTATTTGTAGGCCTTACATAATAACAAAGTTACATAAACCCATTTCAGTCCCCGTGAAGAGTACATAAAGCAGACAATCCAATTTAAGATAAGATTAGTTGCGTGTATGCTCTGTTACTGTGTGTGTGTGTTAAAGTTCCCAACTCTGTCTTAATGTTCTTGGTAGGGTAGGGAGGAATAATAAAAATGTCTAAAGAAAAGGATGTATCATGAGTAAAAAGATATCATTATTTGTTCCTAATCAGTTCAGACTTGAAAAACATCTGGAATGGATCTGGCAAAATTTCCAATTGGTAAATCTTACATACTTATTTTATATTCCAAACTAGGCTATGTAAATATGTCCACAAATCTGTTTTCCCAAAGCCATTTACCACATCCCATTACTATCAATAGGAATTAGACAAGCTTCTAGAGAAGTCAATCCATCTCTATTTGGAGAAGTAATGGTACCATCCTAAAGACACGTGAAAGAAAGCAGCACCACTCTTGCCTTTGCTGCCAGAGACTCTGTAAATAGAGACCCGTCTGGACATTTCAGAAGGCCTGACAACGAGATCGCCGCAGGTCCAGAGCAGACATGTAAGACAAATGCATGTTTTTGTGGTTTTGGTTAATGAACGGCAGCATCACAATGGCCTGTAACAATTAGCCCATTATATAAAAAACATAAACCTTAAAACGTGAGCATTTCTTTTGTCTAACTGCTTGTAAAGGTAGAATTATGTCTTATGAAGCACTGTCAGAACATCAAAACACAATAATAAAGGAATAGACTGTTAGAATATTCTCTTTAAACATTTTCTTTCATAACTTTTTATGATATTTTTATAATAATTAGAGAGTTGAGATTTACTGCTATTTTTTTACATTCTTTTTTTAAACTCTCTTCAAGCCTTTCAAAAGCAACTTTATTCCCTTAACCGAATAGACTCTGAACTGCCTCGGTACATAACCACTTTACACACATAAATCATATTTTCACCAAAATATCAGTAACTTTTAAAGCTAGTACACTCTTGACTATAGATGACCCCTATCTGGAACATTCCAAAAAGTTACAAATCATATACTTGAACAAATTTCTATTATAGAGCTTTGGAAAATGCTTACACTTCAAAACTTGCAATATTACAGAGAATTAATGGACAGATGAATGATCCTTTAATGTCTATAAATATAAGTAGATAATAGTAGAATTCTTATTTGCATGTTTTCTATAATCTGGATATATTCTGTTTCCTTTTAAATTTCTCAGATTTTAAAATACCTTTATACAAAAAATATTTCTTTCACTGAGATATATAAGAATATATTTAGTTTTTGGTGATAGATTTCAGTTGAAAATCAATAAAGACTTATTCTTGATAAAGTTTAGCAGTTATGCTTTTTGATACAGATTGAGGTGTTTGGTCATTTCCATTAATTGTGTGTGTATATATTATAGGGAAATCATCATAAAATTTTTAGATTTTTTCTGTTGCCCTTCCTTAAATTTATAAACTCATCAAGTATAGCAAATCTCAAATCTTTGTCTTCTTGCTGTAAACTCTAGAGTCAAGTTGCTAAATACAAATGCCTACATCATCTCATGCTTCATGAAGATCTAAAACACCTTTGTGAAATATAGTTTAAAAAGTGTTCTTAAAGCTAATGAAAGCTGCCTGTTATTCAGTCCCTCTTAGACTCATGAATTTAAGTCCAACCAGTTGGGGGTTGTACATTTTTTCTATACAATTCATGGGACGTTTTTAATGAAACATTAAATTAAAAAAAAACTTTAATTTAATTTTAAAGTTTAATTTAAACTTTTAAGAAAGAATCAAACTTTTAAGAAAGAGTTTCTACTGTCCATGGACTCAGTCTGTGCTATCTCTCAGTTGCTTTTAATTCTAAGAATATAACTAGCATCAGTTTCAGTTTTTAAAGAGTTTTGAAGAGGCAAATTTTCCCTCATGCATGACCAAACCAAATTACAACCAGCTTGCAATCTATTAAACTCACACACAGTGTGAATGGTGAATGTACACAATTTGACTTTCTGGTGGTCATACAACAGTCTGCAAAATGTGTTGTATATTTACCCTCTGAAAACAGTATTTTCGCTTTGAAAGTCTTTTTTCTGTTTTAAGTTAAATCAAGTCTTACTCCACGAGAGGCCTATCTTCAAACCCCATCTCAGCAGCAGCCCAGCAGGTGTCTGCTTATATTCCCTTTGTGAGCCAAGATAACAGGATGCCCAGCCAAGTACATAGCATTTTACAAGTGCTCCCAACCCAGGAGGCTGGCATATCAAACATCCACATGCTAATTATGACATTAATCTCCAAACACTTAAGGATGTTTGAGCTGTGTTGGAAACATGTTGCAGTTTTAAATCACTTCATCAAGTAACTCAGGTAGGGCTATATTTTATTACTATTCCAACAAGAAGTGGCAAAAAGCAAGAATAGTATAGCTGAGTATGAATTTTGAAAGGAAAAAGCTCTGTTTAGATACATAAGTTGTGTAAGCAGAATATGATAAAATTGTGGCATCTAGAACTCAAAGGGCACTATTTACTTTTGATCACCTGTCTATATGGGGGATTTCTTACTAAATAGGGTGTTTTTAAGGTAATAGATGATTTACTCCTTTCAAACCTTGGTATCTCAAACCATAATGAATAGTTCAACTGTATTATAGACTATTCTGTCCTCTGACATAGAATATATTCAACATATTTTATCCTTTTCTTAATGTCCCATAATCATGATGATGAACAATAATTACCGTATTGTAATGCAATGATGCTCTGAGTTTCAATTAGGTGTGTGGGTTTCATTTTATTCATTGTCATAGGGACTCACGCGTGAGGAGCTAATATGAGTTACTGAGAGAAAAAGCTCTTGCCTTTAAAGACAAACAAGCAAGAGAAACCCCCTCTCTCCTGTGGAGAGAATACAGATAGAGGAGAGCAGTGGCGAGGGAGGGTTCTTCGGTTAGGCGTCTGGGCCATCATCTTAGCTCTCTCACCAATTAGCTGCACAGCCTAGAGCAAAGTCCTTAACTCCTCAGTATCCACATCCCTAAAATGGGGAAAATAGTAAAAGCTACAGGTCAGAGTCCAGGAATAAATGAGATAATCTGTGCAGAGAGCTTAGGAGAGTGCCGGCTACATGTTAGAGGTTATTGGTTATTAGAGGAGGGGGAAGAAGAGTGAAATGCAATTGTAACGTTGTGTGATAGAAATACAAAGAGGGCCCACAGGATCACAGAGGACCTGCGTGGGGAGGAGGAAGGGATTTGAGGAAGGCAGAGGTAAAAGAGGAAGATACTTGAAAGAAGTGTTGTCTAAAAGGTTAATACGTTGATTAAAAGGATGATGTCTGAGAATTTTCTATATATATTGCAAATATTGGTTCATCTTACTGGTAGCATTTGACTTTAGCAACCCTTATTTCATCTTCACTATAACTACATTTAATAATTATATTCATTTAAATAGGTCTAAAGATGATTTTTATTCATTTCTTTACTTGTTCATCCTTCTGTTTATCCATCCATCCATTCACCAACTCCTTCATTTATTCATTCAATTTTTCAACAAAGAACTACTGTAACTAGGCACTTTGAAAGTTACTGTGGAATCATTCAAGTTCAATACGGGGGTTCTGTCACCAAGATACTTTCAGATTAATGGAGCAGTTTCCTACATTGGATTACCTCAGCAAAAATAAGGTTTGAGGGATTAGCTTTGTCAAATTTTTGACATACAAGGTTAAATAAAGTTAAACATTTCTTTAATGCTGTGTATCTTTGAGAAGACACAGTATAAAAACTCCTTCTTTTTGGAAACCCTATTTTTGTAGCTAGCGTTTGGGGAAATATTAGATAATAAGTTTATAGCAATAACATTATTGCATGGACTTTGTGACACTTTTTTTTGGGCAAAGGCCTTTTCTACTTACTTTCTGGCTTTCAATCCTGTTCAGCATAAAGTGATATGGCCACAAAAAATTTTCAGTGAGACAAGGGACTATTTGTATTCCTTTAGACCACACACATGGGTAGCAGACTTCAGCACAGTAAAGGGCCACTTCGATGTTTGACGAAGTCCACGTCTCAGGAGAGGGAGCAATGTCCTGGACCGGCAAGGCCATCTTGTAGACAATGGTTTTGTGCAAGGAGTCAGCACTGCCTTTTTCTGAATGAAGCTTAGATACAATTTTGTGCAGCAGTTTTCGTTCTAAAAAAAGCCCTAGATAAGGAGAGGCCCTTGGAGCTCTTCAGGGACTTGACTTTCACCCTGACTCACCAAAATGAGTTGAGCAGCCATCTTTAAGTTATGAAATTGTAATGCTTAGACCTAAATCCTACCCTAGCAGAAATCTTAATTGTTCCAAAATTAGAACCATGAGAATGTCATTAATCTGATTTATTATCATTTTAAAATTCTGAACCAAAGACGAGATCCTCTCTCTCTTTCCCTAGGAAACCACTTGCCCTTTGTATAAAATCCATATGAGTTCATTCATCTGAGCACAACTCTTCCTTGACACTCGAATTTTTCATTAAAATGCTATTGGAATAATCTTAACATGGCTTTCTCAGCCTAGCTATTTTCCAGACGATTTAACCCACACAGTTGAACCTAGAAAAATGTTAGCACTTAGGTTGAGATTTCCCAAAAGAATACACAGTAAAATGTATGAGACATAATTGCACCGTTGTGGATTAGGAGAAATACCACATTGTTAGGTATAACCACACTATCAGCATCCAGCCTTAACTAGTGTATCTTCAACCTTAAGACATCAGTAACAATGTATCACACAAGAGAACGAATATGTTTCTGCCCTTAGCAAAAAACAGTCAGATGAAATACCAAGTGTACTTATGAATCAGGAACAAAGAACGCCAGATTTGTAAGTCTGTTGTAAATAAACTTGATTTTTATTTTGAACTACATCTATATTAACATATGGATGCAAGCAAGAAAGGAAGGTAGGAAGAATAGAAGGAAGATATATTTTTTCCTTAAGACATGTAAATAGTGTCGTTGGGTTTTCCTTATCATTGTGTCTATTATAAATATAAACGTATTAACTATATTAAATTGATGTTTCTCAAACTTGCCTTGCTAATACCAGAGATTATTGTTTAAAAATGTAGTTTCACATATTTCTACTCTGATTCTGTTGCTTTGAAGAACACCCAAGAATTTGTGATTTCCACTTGTTTTTTTAGTTTAAATATTAAGAAAGCACTAACTGTATTCCAAATTAGACATTTGAGGGAAAGGTGAGTGGATAGATTCATGTCTACTTTAAATATAGACTATTCTAGTAAGGGAGATAAGCCATGTATCTCAAGAGGAATTATATAACAAAGGTAATATCTCCGATCTTGCATTTATTAAATCATTCACATACTCAGTAAATATATATTATTTAGCTATTACAGAATAGGCATTGTGTCAAATTAGGGGACTACAATAGTGAGCAAAAACAAGCACAAGTACTACCTCCAGGGAACTTCTAGTCTGGGGGGAGAAAGCCATTACACAAATTAATAACATAATACGTATAAAATGCAGTATATGTTATGAAAGCAGTGAATATGATCCCATTAGCACATAGCATGCAAACAGTAATGTAGTCAGGGGGCCAGGAAGTTTTTTCCGAGTAAAGAAACTTGAGCTGAGGATGAGGATGGAGTAATAAGATGAAGGGAGAAAGAGAACTATTCCAGGCCACAGGAAGTGCATGTGCAAAGGCCCTGAGGTAATAGAAATCATGGTGCATGTAAAAGACTGTGGTGGCTGAAGCTCGAAGGGGAACGGGGAGAATAGAGAGGGTAAGGTTGAAAAGATTAGACTACACAGGGTCTTTTAAGATACAGTAAGGACTTTTGTATTTATTTTAAAAACAAGCATTCAGAAATGGGATGGCATGATTAGATTGACAATCTGAATAGATCACTTTGGCTGTAGCCAGAAAAGGAAAGGAAAAGAAAAGAAATAGGATTCAGATCAGAGAGTGGGCAGGGACAAGACCACGTGGGAGAATTTTTAAAAAATGGAGAAGAGCCATCAATAGTTTTGGGTATGGAAAAAGGAAAAAACATGAGGCCTGAAAATACCCATTGGATTCAGGGACGTTGATGTCACTGATGACATTTTGGCAAAATGATCTGGCTGGAAGTCGAATAGTCATGGGTTAAGAAATAAGAGGATAATGGTGACAACCTTTTTTTGTTTTTTTAGAAGTTTGACTGTAAAGAGGAGAGAGAAGGCAGTGCTGATTTCAAATGCCAATCGACATCTCAAATACAATATTTCCCAATTAAAAACATCTTTACTTTTTTACTCTCCCTTTTAACTTCCTTTTACATTCCTTTTCTATTCAATACACCATGAGCCTCTCTGTCACTGAAGCTAGGAATCTTGCTCTAAAGCACCCCGTTGACCAAGACTTCAGGGGTCCCACCCCTCACTGAGACAGGCTGAAATGGTCGCCAGTACTCTGACCTCTGTCCCCTTCACACAAATGAGCATGTGACTTAATTTCACCAGAATATCCACCCTAGTTCTACCATTTAGTTAACAACTTAAGCTTCAGTAAATAATTTCTCTCAAGCATGCTTTACTCAAATAAAAGGGAAGAGTTCTCCTTACTTCATGGATTTCCATGAAACTCAAATGAGGTCGTGAATCCGAGGTGCTCACTACATTTCCTAATCACCGTAGATCTCAGTGATTATCAGCTGAATTTGAATGTGACTCATCTCTGTATGATGAACAGGCTCCAAATGGAGTTGCCTATGTTAAGCCGCACATCACCAAACCGAGACTTAATTACAGTTTGGGCTCCAGAAATGGAGTCTTAAACCAGTCCATCAGGAAGGTTCTGGGCAGCACTAGTTAGGTAATCTGATAACCCCCGCCATCCCCTAAAGGAAAGTAACCTCACAATAACCAACCTACTTTTCGCCTGGTACAACTTCCTTGTTCCTGCTCCTTTCTGTCTGTGAGAGTCTTTCATTTTGTACAGCTTCTTGGAGCTCCTATCTATCTGCTAGACTGGATGCCATCGGATTCATGAATTGTTGAATAAAGCCAACAAGATCTTCAAAATTTACTCAGCTGAATTTTGTTTTTTAATACCAGTTTCCACTCAGTAACTACATGTAAAAATAAATAAGAATGATATAAAATGCTCATGAGAAGATTAACATTTAAATAGCAATTCAGATTAGGTTGAATCGTGAAGATATATTTATATCTAAACTTTACAATCATCATCACATGACTTTAAAATAGATATATAGTGTGCTATGTCAATCCAACCAGTCAAACTGCCCCCAACAAACTGAGGATAGATTAGTTCAAATAATATACAGTAAACTTCCTATCATTATTTATTAAGAGGTTGGCTTTAAAATAATTTATTTGACAATTTAGTTATAACCTTTTTCATTTAAGGAGAATTTCTTTATACACCTGCAAACAGATGTGAAAAAAATCAAAGTTTATGTTTTGTTTTCATCATTTTATCTTTAATATTAGGGATGGGCAAAAATATTCTACACACAGGAGTTGAGATATAATTTCTATCCACTCCTTTGAATGTGCAAATTAAAAAGGGAAAGCAAGCATATAAATGGAGAAGTAGAAGAATGGCTAAAGAGAAAAATCCAAGAGTCAGTTTACCAAAGGATGGTGGAAAATCGTGAATTAATTTCTTTAAACATATACATTTTCCTTTGTGTGAGTGACATCTCTTTGAGATCTCAGACAGAATTAAACTGGAAGCAGGTGACCTAACAAAGTGACTAGGTACAAAAGCAATATCTCTTTATACTGTCACTTATTCCTGGATGTAAAGTTGGGCAGTTTCTAAGATGGAAGCAATGATTCCAGAAAACAAAATTTGAGGCAGCTGTAATAAAGGTAGGGGGTTTTAATACACTACTGATTAATAGAACATGAGAAAAATAAGAAAAGGAGAAAAAACACTTATGAGATTGTGCTTACGGTAAATAAACCACAGCTTTGTGTAGGAGGGGGACCTGCATTCCGTGGAAGCTGAGAGGGAATCATGGACACTATTAAGTGAGAGGTCCTTCCACCCACTCCCCCCTTGCTCCGCAGACTGCCAGCTGTGAAGGAAATGACACTGTGCGGTCATAGTCAGCTCAGCCTAGCACTGAGTAACCCAAGATCTGGAGTTCAAATGCGCATTCACGCTCCCTGAGCTCACATCTCAGCTCTGCTACTTGCTGAACGGTGACCCCAACTCTGCGCTTCAGTTTCTTCGTCCTTAATGGATACGTCTTAGTCTGCTCGGGTGCTATAACAGAATACCGTAGATCGCATGACCCAGAAACAACAGAAATTTGTTTCTTACAGTTCTGGAGGCTGGGAAGTCCAAGATCAAGGCGCCGGCAGATTCCGTGTCTGGTAGAAGCCACGTCCTGGTTCAGAGAGGGTTCTCTCCTCACCGCGTCCTCACGCGTCAGAAGGGGTGAGTGGCACTAATCCCATTCCTGAGGACTCCACCTTCGTGACCTACTTAATCAGCCACCAGACACCTCACCCCCTAACACCATCACATTGGCAGTTGGGATTTCAACATATGGATTTTAGGGGAACACAAACATGCAGTCAACAGCAGTGGTGATGCTAGTGGTTTCCTAATTCACTGAGCTGTAAGAAGTGAGTAATGTATATTCAGCACATTGCACAATGCCTGGGACATATTAAACATCAGATAAATGCTAGCTGTCATTACTGTGATTGCAGCCTTCTAAGAAACACAGAAGTGACAATATATAAACCTGACCCTGCTAATCAATAGAAAATATCCAAGCTGTACCAGAGACCACCAGGACCTGTCCCTACTTCATCTAACTCTCAAGGGAAGAGTGATGCACAATTTTTTCACATATCAATACGAGCTCAATGGATATGACCTAGAGATATTCATAGATAAAAACCACACTGAAAAGCCTCTGAAATGGCATGAGGTGACGAGTGGAAGTCGGAAGAGACTCAGGACACATGTGGCATGATGACAGGCGGCAGAAGTTGATGTGGGTAATAAACTGGAGTCAAAGGGGTGCTTATTAGAGAAAAAGCAAATGAATGTGCCGGCGGAGGTGTGACAGAAGGTGGGGGGAGGATGGAGAGAGGGAGTCCGAGGAGGGATATCATGAGCAAGCCATCCAGGCAGGGATCAGGGAGGTCAGGGAGATATGGTGGAGAGGCCTGAGGTTGACATTATGAGTAATACTTCTTTTTTGTTTCTCATTTTTTGAAAGTGTTTACAATGTTACTATTACTCTTATAGTTTAAATTGTATTTTTGAGTAATTATCTGGACAAACATGGCTATAATCAACACGGCTTTCAATGACATGAAAATGGGAAGTTTTGGCAATTTCTATTTAAGATACTAAGATATTTCAAATTCATGCGAAAAATACGGCAATTATCCTTAACATTCATGCAACTGAAGTTGAAGTGTTTACTTATTTTTCATGTAATTGTGTTTGTCTTCCACTTCATCTTAAATATTAATCTACTGACCTAGATATTGTACCTGTTCAATACCTTATTTTAAGTTCCAAGTTTAGGTCAGCATAGTAGGCAGAAATCTAAAATGGCCACAGGGTTCCCACCCTCTGGTGTACACAACTTGTAGAATCCCCTCCCTTTGAGCGTGGGCAGGACTGTGAATACGATGGGATATCACTCCTGTGATTATTTTGTAATCAGCTGATATTGAGTTAACCAAAGGAATATTATACTGGGTAGGCGTGACCTAGTCAGGTGAGCTTGTTAAAGATGATGGAGTGTCAGAGAGATGCTCTCCTGTTGGCCTCCAAGATAAAGTAAATTGCCATGTTGTAAGAGGACTTATGGGTGGGTGGGGGATCTGTGGTCTCTAAGAGCTGACCGCCAGCAAGAAAACCGAGAAACAGTCACACAGTCATTAGGGACTGAATTCTGCAAAAACTGTGTGAGGTTGGAAGAGAACACCCCAAGCCTTAGACACCCGCCACCCCGCAGACACCACGATTTCACTCTAGTGAGACAATGAGTAGAAAAGCCATGAAACCAATACCCAGACTCCTGATCTAGAGAATTTGTAAGATGATAAATATGTATTGTTTCAAGTCACTAAGTTTGTTGTTAGTTCTATCAATAAAAAACGAATACACAAAGAAAAGTCAAAAGAAAAAATTCTGGTAATATTCAAAAAGTGAAATGTAAAGCCACAAGGTATTATATGTCAAGAATTATCATCAACTATTAATTCAACAGCAATTTAAAAATAACTCCTAGTGCTAATGAGAGTGTATTGAAATGTGCTAATATAAATTCATTCAGGTCTTTTAGATAGTATGTCTCAAGAAAAATAACCCGACATTTATCTACAAAAGTAATGCGAAAGAGGGAAAAGATTATGGCTGTGAAAATGCTCAACACAACATTTTTGCACCTAAATATGGAAGATATTTTGAAATATACTAGGTGTACAATGGTAGAGGGACAGCTATATAAATTATAATAGTTCAATTTGATACAATAACATGTTTTCATTAAAAATCATAGTAGTGAAAACTGCAGAGCAACAAGAAAATGTTCTTAAAAACAGAATATACAATATTTACTCTGATTGCAATCACGTCCACATTACTATCATAGGATTAAAGACTAGAAGGATACGTGCAGCCATTCAGGAAATATGTTACAGTGGTTCAATTTCTGAACCACCTGAAATCTCACTAATATCATTACAATATTACTTGTATCATAAATGTTTAAAAGAAGAAGTATTTTGTGAACCATCTGACATTTGATTCACATTTTGAGAGACCACGGAATTGCAGAGACAGAGTCTGGTTGTTTTGCATTTGTTGGGATGTGACTAACTGAATTTATGAAGTTCCTACAAACTGTGTTTCTAAGCTAGCTTATACTATAATCACTAAAGTACTTATTTTTATGATCACTATATTTAGTCATGTATGTATACTCTCAAAGCTGGAATAGCTATATATCTGTCTGTATTTCTACCCAGATGTGGAAATTCAATTTTACCTTCTAGCATTTGCATTTTAGGCAAATGGCCATTAAACTCCCTTATCTGCTAATACTAATACTGACGTTTATATCAATGGCTAGGTATGAGACCCTCCTCAAATCCTCCTGGCTCTCTCTTACTTCAGCCAGTACTTCAACAGCTTTACTCCAGTGAAACTTGGCAGTGCCATATCTGGGCATGCAGCACACCGTTGCTTCCTGACCAAGAAGTCCTCCAACCTTGTGATGTGGGACCCCCTCAGGCACCCACTGGACATTCAGATATGTGCAACCAAGAAGTAAGGATATTGAACACCCATGGGGCCAGCCATTCTCAAAGGAGATCAGAAGCTTATAGGCAATGCTTTCCCCCTTTATCCTCTCTGGATAGACAGTTCTTTGAGGCAGTTTACAGGCTCCTTCAAAATCCCAAAGGATGGAGCATCAGGCATAACAACAGCAAACTCAATGGTACATGCTTGCATTGGGTTTCTCTGATGCCCATTCTCACTTCTATCCTTCATCCTTGCTCCCCAGGATCACTTCTCAGATGAATCACCCATACGGAATCCTGTCTCTAAGGGTCTGCTCTCTGGGAAACGGGTTAAGACAAATGTATGTGAAACATACTTAAATTCTCTAATTTTCATTTAATTTGATTTGATTACAGATATTTAAAAACTTCAGTATGGTTTGGAACTCTAAATTATAACCTTGTGATGGTTTGTATTTGAACAGAAGTAAATAGTCTCAATCAGATTAAAACATTGACCATATTAAAAGGAATGCAAAATGTAATTCTTTTCCTAGTAGTTGTAAAGTTTATGGAGCTGTCTGTTGATTTTCCCTCTACTTTTAGTAAAATTTTCACAATTACTGACATGTCTTTTAGTTTGTGACGAGTGCATGCTGATCAAGCCTTTCCCAATCATCTGCCTTCCCTAAGTTTGGATGAAGATTCTGGTCCTGTTATTATCTAGGGGGTTTCACCTATCATATGCTGGTGTAGCTGATCCAAGCAGAAGATTGCTTTTAATTAATATTATGGGGTCTTCTTTTGTAAGGCAGAGAATGAGAGCAATTACAAAACATCTGGAGAAAACAAAAATGTAGAAACTAGACATAGGATGCATGCAGATATGAAGGGTCACTTAGAGAGAAAGTGACCCTGGCCTGCATCATGTACAGAGATGCGGGATTCACTGAATATGGACCATACTATCAGCTTAAGAAATAAGCGTATTTTTAGAATTGGAACAAAGCAAGACAATATTAAACAGGAAAAAGTAAAATGGCAAAGAAAAAGTTAAGGTTTTTTTAATGGCTCTGTCTGAAAAGCTAAGAGAGAAGTGAGGGATTACTCTTAATGAGAACAAAATAAAGGTTACAGTACTCATGAGCCAATTGGAAGCCTCTAGACAAACATTCCATAATCGAGAATTTTTCATAATAACAGGAAGAGTTATCATTTGATTCAGTATGAAAAATACAAAGAGACCTTATGGCTGAATATATAGTCAGAGCTTATCAAATTAGAAAAACTTTAAGAAAAGATGACAAATTATAAAAGAAACTAGGCTACGGGGAAGTAGAGTCTTAATAAAAGGAATAGAGTGATTTTGCCAATCCCTTAAATAGCTTGTATTTTGCTTTAACTTGTGATGTGGAATGAATCTGAATATTATCCAAATAAAATGCACCCTGGATCTCAGGATTTTGCTGGATCCTTACTCGGGCCTTGGAAACTCAAGTGGAGCTATAAGCTCCAGAGGATTTCTTTGTGTGTGTGTCATCCTCATAGACCCATGCTTTTGTGGGAGAAGACTTAAAAATGATAGATGTTTTCACGTTGTTAATGTCTCGGGTTGACTCTGCTGAGAAGATCTGAGGCTGTGTAGTTTGACTGTAGACACGCCAAGAAGGCTCAGTACCACTGTCACACTGAAACAGCCGTGCAGGAAGGGAGACAGGGAAGACAGGAAAGGAGTTGCTAACATTTTAAACTCTCTCCCCTCTCCCATCTGAAACACTCCAGGGAAGCTATCTCATGTATACATTTGGGGGAAAAATATCTTCAAATGATTACAATATGGCCAGATCTCCCTGCTCCCCTTTTCCTTTCTGCTTTGTTAAGAACCCCTTAAAGGTAGACAGTGGCTTTAAAAATGTAAACGCTTTGAGATTCAGCTATGCTGTTGCATCTATCAATAGTTCATTCTTTTTAATGCTGTGTAATATTCCACTGTATTCATATATCATAATTTGTTTATCCATTCACATATTGATGGACATTTGAATTGTTTTTCAAGTTTGGGGCTATTACAAATAAAGCTGCTATGTGTATCCATGTAAAGTCTCGGTGTGGACATATGCTTTCATTTCTCCTGGGTAAATGCTTAGAAATGGAATGGCTAGATCAGATGGTAGTTGTAGTTTAACTTTTTAAGAAATTGTCGGTTTTTCCAAAGTTGTTGTACCATTTTACATCCCCATACCAGAGTACTAGAGTACCAGTTGCTTTGTGTATTTGTCAGCACTTGAAAAGGTCAATCTTTTTAATTTTAGCCAATCATATAAGTATGGATAAATATCTCATCATAGTTTTAATTTACTTTTTCCTGATGACTGAGATGTTTAACATCTTTTCATGTGTTTATTGACTATTCATATAGTATCTACATATTGTATGATTCCATTTATATAAATTCAAGACCTTGTAAACAAATATATAATGACCAAAATCATAATGACCAAGATCAGTGGTTGCCTGGGGACAGGAATGGAATAACAGATGGATTGCAAATTGTAAAGAAAAGCTCCTTGGTTTTCTGTCTACTCACTACTCTATTACTACTCTCAATATTTCACTTCTCACACCAAAGGTATAGAGTTTTTTTGCTAGACCAAACAATTCTCTAATTCTCCAGACACCAATTTAACTCAATTCTGACAATATCTATTTGGAGATAGCATCGGATCCCACAGGTTAAGGCCTCGGTCCCACAAGACTTACCCCACTTCAGATGTCAATCAAAAGTCCAGGTTGTCACCCATGCTTCTGACCAACCCACTATAAATCAGAGGTTCCTGATCTCCTCCTCCAGTTCCATCATTTGTCAGAATGGCTCACAGAACTCAGGAAAATAGTTTACTTATTCGATTATCAGTTTATCATGAAAGGATACCACTCAGGAATAGCCATCTGGAAGATATGCATAGGGCAGGGTATGTGGAAAGGGACACAGAGCTTCCAGGACCTCTACAAGCATGCCACTCTCCTAGCACTGCCACCTCTTTACCACCCAGAAGTTCTTGGGACCTATCATTTTGGCTTTTTATGAAGGCTTCATTACATAGGCATAACTGATTAAATCATTGACCATTGGCGATTAATTCAAACTCCAGTCCTTCCTCCCACGCCAAAGGTCTGAGACAGAGCTGAAAGTTTTAACCTTCTGTGTAATAACATGGTTGGTCTCCTTGGTAACCAGCCCCTATCCGGTGGTCATCTAGCTGTCAAAAATCACCTCACTGACATAAACTCAGGTGGTTGAAAGGGCTTATTAGGAATAAGAAAAGACACCTTTATCGCTCTTCACACTTAAGAAATTCCAAGGGTTTTAGGAGGTCTGTGCCAGAAATGGGGACAAAGTCCAAATGTATATTTCATATTATAATTTACAATATCACAAAGGGGCACAAGGAAACTTTTTGGAGTTACAGAAGTATTTGTTACTCTCATCAGGTGATGACGTTACAGGTATATACAAATGTCAAAACTAGCCAAATTGCATACCTTAAAAACGTGCCTTTGATTGTATCTCAATTATGCCTCAAGTTGTAAAAAATGGAAAAACTGTACTACAATGTGCAGCTATTATTAAGTGTCCTTCACAGCTTGGTTGTTAGCCCCCACGGCAGAACCTTGCATTGCGATAGTATGCAGGTTGTCCTAAAGGTTAGGAACAGACTACAAGTCAGAGAAGGAAGCCCAAGACAGCACATCAAGGAGTGATCGGAGAAGAGGATGGGAGGGAAACTGGTTACCTGAGGAGGAGGAGAGTGTTCCAGGGAAGAGACATGGGAATCAAAGGAGGAGATTGTCCCTTCAGCACACAGCTTTTTTCATCATTTTTCTGGATGATAGACACTGTCTGAACATAGAACTCCTCCGACCTCATCCTCACTTTTAAATGTAGGGAATGTCTTCTGAAGTATACTGGAGAACAGCGGAAAAGGACACTTTGGGAAGGCAATCTACTATGTTACTCGTTCTTCTGAGACATCTTGGTCTCAATCCTTCTTAGGATTCTTACCTCATGAGAAAGCATGGTATAGGGTGGATTCAAATACTTACATTAGGATTGTGGGAATGAGATGGCATGGTTTTGGGAAGGACCATGAGATCTGGAATCAGGCCTGGGCTTGAATGGTAACTTCACCAGCGATGTGACACTGGGTAAAGTACAGTCTATTTAAGCCTCTTTTTTTTCAGCTATAAAATAATATCTATTAATTAAATGATATAACATACACAAAGCTCCTGTTAGGTTATTCAGCAAATCTTATTTCCAATAGGTAACTCTGAACACTCTAAAGCAAGAATTAATGTATTTTTAAATTTTATGTTTATTAAGGAAAATATCCAAGATTGCCTTGGAACATAATGTCTCTATCTTTAACCACAAAGCTTAATCATTAGAGGGTTTGAAATTCTCTTGTAGTATTTCTAAAATTTCTAGTCTGTGTCCTCAGTAAACAACTGTGATTTTTCTTCTGTACATTTAATAATTACATCATCAAACTGAAAGAATAATTTTTTAAAAACAAAGTGTCTGATGAAATAGCAGTGATTTGAAACCAATTAATAAAATAGGAAACATAGGAATGTGTCATATTCATAACAAAATTCTTAAATAGTTGAGTGGCTTTCTAAATACAAAATTAAATTCCATCTTGTAGTAGTATCACATTCTCTGTTATATTACTAGTAACTAACATTCCTTTCTTACTCATACTCCAAAATTTTAGTTGGTAGACAATCTTAAATGCACGAATTTCCAAGTATTGATATTGCAAAATTCCTCTTATTATTCTGAGTTTTAAGAATTATGCTTATGTTTTATATTAAATGAAAATTTGTTTGATCTTGAGATGAATCTATAACCATTTCATTTTCTAAGAAGCTCCCTTAAGACTCTCAAACGGAATTGATAACATAACTCTTCTAACTAATGAATATATAATAAGGAGCAAAACTGTAATCTGTTTCACAAAATGCTTTCTGAAGGCGGGACATATTCCTATAGGTTCAGTTCGTCACCCCCTTCCTACAGTGGACTCTTCAAAGGTCTTTCTTTGTGTTTCTTCTACTGTTTGCAGGTCCAGTGAATGGCTGTGTGCTGGTGCGCTCTGCTCCCTACTGGAGAAGGGCCAAGCTAGGTATTTGTGAGTAAGGCATTGCTTCAACAAGTCTTCGTATCGTTTTCTCAGCTCTGTTAAACACAGACATTTAGGAATCAGAAACACTTAGCTGAAGCTCTCATATTTCATGTCTACTCTAGATTTATATTCTAGACATTAAAACCAGTCACAGATCTAATAAAAGATACACCCTACTCCAAATGTCAGCAATTGATATTTTCTAATTTATGAAAAGATTAAGGCCAACATAATAGAAAGACTAATATATTGGATAAAAGCAGAGTTATCCAGGCCTGGGTTTAAATCATACCTTCATTGTTCTGTGATCTTGGGTAAGTTGCCTAAACATTAAGCCTCAGTTTCATCATCTCTAAATTGTGATTAATAATCTTCTCCCATCAATCGCTGTGAGAATTAAATTCCATGCATGAACCACTTAACACAGTTTCTGGAATAAAATACATGCTTAATAAATGTCAAGGAAATAACAATCATTCAATGAGCTACTTAGTATTTTCTGCAACTAAATAAAATTTCTCAAGTTCCCTCCTCGTGTTACCTCATGTTACCTCCTGTTACCTAATGTGTGTCTATTAGAAAGGTGCTTCCTCCTTTCAAGGGCTCCACCCGACACTCCTGTTCTTTGTCTTGGGTTCTATTGCCTCACTTGCTACCTTTCCTAGTTAACGACTCCTCTCCGAGTTCCTTTTCTTCATACTGACTTTTCCTCTCAGATCAGAAGCATGCTTTCTTTCCTACTTTGAGCTGTAGCCTTATCACAGTTCTTCCTTTCAAAATCAAAATCACTAAATATTGCACTGCATTGACCACCTCTCTGTCTCTTACTCTTCAAACCTTTGTTATGTAGTACTGCCTTTTTCAATCCACCACAACTATTCTCTCCAAGGTCGCCAGTGTTTGATCTCCTTTTTGCCGCATTTAGTATCCAAGTGTCTATTCTTGTTCTTCATGAACTATTTGTAGCATTGACATGGTTTTCTTTGATTTCAGAACACGGCTCTGCTTTCCTCCCTTCTTCAATTTCGCCTTCTCATCGACTGCTTAAATGTGGACACACCCTTGAATCAGCATTTTGCCTCTTTCCTTTTTGCTCTGTAGTGTTAATGATCTTATCTTCTTTATTTTCACATTATCTTTTCACTCACCATCCGTCTGTAAATGAGTCTCAAATCCACCATTCCCAGCAATATTTCATCACACATACTTTATAACCCAGCAATTCCACTCTTATTTATAAACCCAAGAGAAGAGAAAACATGCAACCACATAAAAACTGGAGCATAAATGTTCCTAGCAGCATTACTCATAATGGTCAAAAAGTAGAAACAACCCAAATGTCCATCAACCAATGATTGGATAAAGATATGGTATATCCATACAATGCAGTATTGTTTCACAATAAAAAGAAATGAAGTGTTGATACATGCAGCACCATAGATGAACCTTGAAAACATTATGCTAAGTAAAAGAAGCCAATCACAAAAGGCCATGTGTTAAATGATTCCTTATATATGAGATATTTAGACTAGGCAAATCTATGGGGACAGAATGTGGATTAAGAGTTGATGATCAGAGTTGGAGGGTGGGAGAGGGTAGGAATGCTGACTGACTGCTAAAGCGTGCATAATTTCTTTTAGGAGAGAAGAAAATGTGCAAAAATTAGATTATGGTAATAGTTGCACAATCACATGAATATATTAAATATTTAATTGTACACTTTGAATGGGTGAACTACAGTATGTGAACTATCTCAATAAAGCTATTAAAATTCAATGAATAAATACACAAATAAATCGCTAATAATCATCCAAGGAAACTTTTAGAAATTATTTTTCCTTAAAATAAAGCATTTTCATCTTGAAAGTGTTTCTGGTTTACCCCTTTTTCATTTCTAAAACTCAACTTACTAACTTTCACATCTTCCTTTGTTTTATATAGATATCTGTTTCTTATCTAGTTAATTGGGCAGTCTGAACCTAGAGAACCTAGAGAGAGAATTCTACCTTTATTTTTTTCTAAAAAAGCACAGGCTAAGGAAACTAAAAAAATACCAGATTCATTTTACACTTAATGTGGAAACAGTGCATACTTTTTTTCTTAAATCTGCAGTGACAACTAAAGCCTTTAACCTTGAGTTTCCTTTATTGCAAATTCTCTATCCTTCTAATTTGCAAACGGAAAATATGAAGTTTCAGATGTCTATGATGAGATACACATGACAGAGTACCCAAGTCTTCTAACAAGGTGATTATCTATTTGTTGAGGAAAAGATCACACCAAGGACAGACTTATTTTTAGTTGGGGATGCCATTTTCTCTTCCATAGAAAACTTGTCCTCTAAGGAAGCAATGTCAGGTTTGGGGTTTTTTTTTAATGCCATATACGACTGCTGTTTTTCCAAACTTTGTACTCTTACAATAAAATAAAGGTAAGTGACAAGAAAATGGGGCTACTTTTTTCAGAGTGAATGATCTGTCAAATACACCGTGAAGCTGCTCAACAACAAACTTATCTTGTTTTTAATATCTTACTGCACACACTGCTAAAGTTAACTCACCATCAATAAGATAAGCTAGAAGACAGATTTTGTTTTTTCTTTTTAATGGCACATTATTTTTCATAGGAAAATTCAGAGTATTGTTGTCTGTCAATAGGTCTTTTTGAACTACTGAAAGTGATGAGGAGCATAGATCTTGATTAATCTAGTCTGATCAGAACTAAGAATGTTAACGCTCTCTATTTTCTGAAATACACATTCAAATACTGAAATGCAGAGAAGTTGGAAAGGAAAAAATAAGGTAAGCTTAGCAAACAGAATACCTGAATAACAACAACAACAACAACAACAAAAGATGATAAGAACCGTATCACTGGAAATATGTGACATCTCAGAATAATAGGAAAGTTCTCTTTGTTCCCAGACATGGTTGGTGATGTTAACTGTTTCAATTTTCACTACCTTTCATATGGTTGAATAATTTTTTTAAAGCATCTTTGTGTGTTGCTAATTCTTAAAGTTCTCCTGTCTAAATATTTTTTTCTCTTTCCTTTATTCAAAAATACATTTTCTTAACATATTTAATGACAATGTTACTTATGATATACTGTATATGTGAAAAATACTTCTATGGTTTCTAAAAGTTTTCTTATGCTTTATCTCAGTTTCCCCCCTACAAAATTCCTGGATCTTGGGTGGGGCAAATATTGTTATACATAATTTACAAACGAAGAGATTGAGGTTTAGAAAGCTTGAGTGAGTAGCCTAAGGTATGTGATTAATAATTAACATGATCAAGTAACATTATCAATCCTTTTGGCCCTAAATTCAAGTGTTCTTTCTAAAATTTTTGAATAAAAGTATCTTTTTTTCTTTCTCAAATCACAGGGATAATACATACACATCAGAAAATATTCATATAATGTAAAAATTTCTAGAGTAAAAAGTAAGAAGCCCTGAATTTTAAATTGCAGTGCTAACCACTATTAAGTGTTTGGTATCCATTCTTCCATTTTCTTCCCCTAATATACACATATTAGGATTTTTAACAAAATTGGTTTATATAAGTCTCTTAGTCAAGTAGGGCTGCCATAACAAAACACCATAGCCTGGGTGGCTTAAACAACAGAAATTTGTTTCCCACAGTTCTGGAGGATGGGAAGTCTAAGGCCAAGATGCTGCAAGGTGGGTCTTTTGTTCCGAGGTCTCCTCTCTTTGCTTGTAGGCAGCCACCATCTCGCTATGTGCTTGACCTCTTCTAAGGGCACCCATGAGGAGAGAGAGAGCAAGCTCTCTAGTGTCTCTTCCGATGAGGGCCCCATCCTCATGACTTCATCTAACCCTAATCACTTCCTAAAGGCCCCATCTTCAAACACCATCACATTGGGGGTTAGGGTTTCAACACATGAACTCTGGGGGCACACAAACATTCAGTCCAAAACAATAACATATACTTTTCTGCAAACTATTTTTATAAACTATATTTGTAAAATACTCCCTTTTAGTACAAACGTGTTATATCATTAATTGGGATGGTCATATATTAATCCACCACACGGACTCAGTAAAACATAGTTTATTTTTTGAAATATTGCTAAAATGAATATTCTTATATGTATCCTTATGTGCTTGAGTTGGCAATTCCTATAGATATAAATAAGTATATTGGTAAGTATGAACATTTATCCATTTAAATAGTATTGCTATTAATATTTGTTCCTTGAGAGAAATCCTTTGAAGGAATGATAACTTTGGGCTTAAGTAAGTTAATAGCATAAGGAAACTTCACATCTATTATGCTCTTTGATTCTTCTAAGGACTATGTAAAATAAACAGTAAACACATTTAACTCTATTTTTACACATTAAGAAATCAAGGCATAGAGGGCCAGCCCCGGCGGCCTAGTGGTTAAGTTCAGCATGCTCTGCTTCGGCAGCCTGGGTTCGGTTCTCAGGGAAGACCTACACCACTCATCAAGCCATGCTGTGGTGGTGACCCACATACGAAATAGAGGAAGATTGGCAACAGATGTTAGCTCAGGGCTAATCTTCCTCAGCAAGGAAAAAAAAAGAAAAGAAATCAAAGTATAAAGAGTTAAAAATTAGTCCTCTAAATTCACATTCAAATAAGGACCAGAGTTAGAATTCAGGCGCAGGTCTGTAGGAGTCCGCAGTTAATATTCTTTATTTTCTCTGAGGGGCTCACAGAAGCAAGAAGGGACCACATGGCAAGTGTGTACTGTTTATCTTGAACCTGAAGCTCTCTTGTTTCTGGGCTTCTCTTCAGACCACTTCCCTACCTGTTGGCTCAGTCTTGCCTTTTCTCTACAGGGCGTTCCTCCCCAGATGTACTTCAGATTCAGATATGGCAACTTCCCAATTTTGTGTCTATTTCCTTGGACTTGACACTCTGGACTGTGCCTTTACACGCAGCAAAAGAAGAAAAACTTGGAGAACAGGAAATACCAGCAGAAAACATACAAGCCTCGTATCACAGTTTTGCTACATCCATATAGTTGCTCATAAATTTAATGAAGATGTTCAAGGTTATGGAAGGGCTAGGGATAAATATGTGTATTAAATATCTGTACATCATAACTTTCAGTCATCGGAAGACACATAAGCATGTCTGTTTCTGACTATGCTGACAGTTCTGTTGTTTTTTTTGTTTTATCTACAGAGGTCATTTCACCTCTGTTTGCAGCTGTCCTTTTAACAAAATAAAACTTATTCTACCAAAAACAAAAACTCACTACTCTAATGAGCAGAAATTCAAATATTATGGCCTGGAAAGAAACTGGAACACGACAGGATTATACTCATAATTTATGTTGCGAATAAACACCAAAAGTTTCATCAAGGAAGTAACCAAGATGAATCTCATACATAGAACATTAATTAACACATGCAAAAGTGGGCAAAATCACAGGAAATACGTGAGCAGGCACTAATCAGCAAACATCAGCCTTTCAAGAATGGAATTTGGAGACAAAGGACACAGCCAATTATATTGTGTACCTTAGAAGTCATTAAATATGCCCCTCCTCCCCCAAATTTTCTCACAATCCCTGATGTTTTCTTCCTCTTTTTCATTTTCTCATAGTGACTGAATTATCATCAATTGAATATTTATTAAGGTTAAAATGTCTTATTTTAAAATGCAAATTTTTCTCAAAGGGTTTGGAAGTGGGTGTGGGTTATCAACTATTCATACTTCTGGTATCAATTAGTATAATCTAATTGCTTTCCTTTTAGATCCAGCTGACATCAGATTCAGTGTTGACTGCAAGTCTGAGTGGAGATAAAAGGTTTAGCAGGTTTAGCACAGAGTGCTTTAAAGGGAGTAGAGAAGGTGCTCCTGTGCGGATTTTTGATGTATCAGGATGCTTCATTTTCAGTAAGAGGACACTGAGCCCAAGAGCAGGGGAGAGGAGAGTGTTGTGAGCTGGCCTGGGCCAGCGAAACACAGGGATGAAGCCAGAGCCAAACTTTGTCCTCAGTGATGTCTCTCAAGGGGACCATCCTTGAGGAGACAAGTAGGGTACAAAATAAGCATCTTAATCTACAATCTTTCAACTTCTATAGAACAATATTGAAGTTTACCAATCACCAGTTCATAGATCCACACATCTCATCTTTCAGACATCTTCTCCTTCTGTGCCCTTCCCTGTAGCCCAGAGCTTCTTCCCCTGTGACTCAACTTGCTGTCCCCCTTGCCGTCTCTCTGGTTTCAACTCTCTTTTGTATGGATGAACTGACGTAGGCATTAATAGCTCACACAGACTCATTATCCTACCATCTCAAGGCTGTTTGCCGTATCATTCTCCACCACTGAACTCCAACAAAAGGAAGGCTAAGTACAGAATTCAAAAGTGACTGAGCAGGTCTATTTATTCTTTATCCAGAAAAGGACATCATACCAAAGGACATCAAGACCAAACAGACTTTAAAAGGCCATATCTTAATAAAATTGCTCAGCCGTCTGATTCACGGAGTTCATTATTCTGGTTCTCAAAGATTATTCTTGGGTTTCAAAATAAATTCATAAAGAAATAGGCTCAAACTGAGATAGTTTATCTTGACATGGATAATCACACATATGCACTTCAGCTTATACTAAAATGGAAATGTTTTCCTTCTACCTAGCAGAAACAGTTCATAAAGCTTTTTCTATGTAGTCCGAAATTCTAACCTCTCAAATATAAACAGATAAGTGTATTCAGATAGGTTTAGACTAGTTTCTTCTTTCACAGAATTATTAATTTCTGCTACTAAAAATTTTTTGATTGCCATACTAAACTCATGCCATTGTCTTTATTGATCCATGTCCAAACATTTTCAAGGTCTCATACTTCTTGATAGACTCCAGATTTATATCTTGATATGTTTTCAGGTCTTTTGGTGTCTTGATTTATGACATTTCAATTGCTTTTTGTATAACTTTTAAATTTTATTATCTGTTTGTCTAATCATTGTTAACGTCTTTTTTTGTAGTTTTTCTTGGTCTTTATCGTCATAGTTTTTGTATTGTAATTTACACTCAATACTTTTAGTTCTTAATTCTTACTCTCATTCTACAATCTTACCTATCTATATGTATATAACATTTTATGAAATATTTTATGTATGTTTTTACATGTTATAAACTTTTTATCTTTTTGCATTTTCTCTTACATGCTATATCTGATAAATTTTATCTGTATTTTTCTATGATTTTTATTTTTCTGATTTCCAATTCTTTAATTTTTTAAGTCACATATTACTTCTTTAAATACTTTTATTCATACCTACTTTATTTTTTCTTAGTTTTAATCCCTCTTAACTGTTTTCCATTTATTTAGTTTAATTTTCCTTATTTTTCTCCCATTGTGAATTTTTAAATAAATTGTTTTATGTTATTATAATAATTATGGCCATGGGTTAGGCATATGGATTAAGTCTACGTCACAAATCAGGGAACTGGGAAGCCGTGTCTGACTCAACTGTCCATGCAGCTGCTGCTCTAACTCTGTAAATGGGTCTCCTCTCCTTTCAAGGAGTGCTTCCCCCAAGTCTTTGTCATAAGCAGCCCCTAAGGATAACAGGTTGTTTCTACAGGGAAGATTCTTCCTTCAATGTAGATGTTAAACTTCAAATATTGTTATTGGATGTCATACATTTAGTTCCTTATATGATGAGCTTGTGTTTGTTAGTATTTGTTTAATGTCTGTTCTGTGATGTACATAAACATTAAACTTGGAGAAAATGTGCTGACAGCCTGTTTTGGCTAAGAAACTGATGTCTGGATAACGAGGGGCCAGGTGGTACTGCTCCTCTCGGTGACATTCCGGGAGGAAGGCAGGAAGCATTGGAAAGGGCTGTTGTTTCGACATTTGCTTCCTGCTAATGTATTTATCAGCAGTTTGGCCCTCCTCCCTGTTCCTTAGGTACACGGAAGAATTTGCTAAACTGAAATTATGGTCACTCTCAGAGAATAAATAGAAAGATTCGATATGTAAAGAATAAGTTTAGCCCTTTGCAAGAGATGACGTAAGAATTCGATCAAACTAATCCCGAGTATAAGCTTGAGGATGCAAAACTAGAAAGTGATTTTAAGTGAGGAAGCTCTTATCTTGGCAAATTCTTTTCCTCTGTCTGAGGTGAAGAAAAAATGTGTTCATGAGAGGAAAATGGTCTAAACATCATCTACAAAAAGAAAACAGAGAGAGAAAACTGCCTGGTATCTTCACCATTAGCCAGGGGTGCCTAGTCCCATAGACACTCTTCTAAGGGGCAGGTATATATATCTGTGGTGAAAGTGTAGCACTGAGTACTGTGGTTTAATGAAGCATTAAGACCATCCAATGGAATCCCTGTGTTCTCATTATTTGCATGCCTGTGGTCAATTTCATCATTCCTGAAATGGGCAAAATAAGAGTATCTACCTTATACTATGAGGTTTAAATAATATAACTATGTATCCTAGCGGATAAGTGCTCAATAAATATAAAGTATCTTTATTATTATTATATAGGTATCAAACTTAAGGATTTGTAACTGCTGTTACAAATATGTTGTAGACACACATATAACAAGCATAGTATTTTAAAGCCTTTGTTAAATACAGCAACGATATTATGAAAGATATTTTTCATCCTGTAGTTGCAAGAAAAAGGATTGATTTTTCTCTGTGGCTATTGTCCAATTAGGTACAATTCATAATTAATCAATTTGCTTTAAAATCTGTGATGCAGCTTATTCAATGTGCCAGCAGACCTTCCACCAAAGCACACTAATTATAAACTGCTCTATTAGTTAGCTTGGGCTGCGATAATAAAATACCGTAGACTGAGTGGCTTAAACAACACAAGTTTATTCTCTCACAGTCCTGGAGGCTGGAAAATCCAAGATCAAGGTCTGGCATGTTCAGTTTCTGGTGAGAGCTCTTTCCCAGCTTATAGGTTGACACCTTCTAGATGTGTCCTCAGGTGACAGAGAGAGAGAGAGTGCTCTTCCTTTTCTTATAAGGCCACAGTTCCAGCAGATTAGGGCCCCACCTTTATGATCTCATTTAACCTTAATCACCTCCCAAAGACCCTCTCTCCAGATACAGTCACACCAGGTCTTGGGATTTCAACATATGAATTTTGTGGGGACACAATTCAGTCCACAGCAGCTGCACAGCCCAATTAGAGAGAACTGGCGTATTTTGAAGACTAGGCAGCCTGGTTTCAGAATACTCAGGCGAGCAGAAGTCTAGCAATAACATGAACAGCGTGTTCTTTTCCTTAATGAGAATAGTTAGATCCTTAGATTAGCATGAGAAAACATTCACTTACAGAGACCAAGACATTTGTTTTCAAACTATAAGACACAGACTGGAGGAGGAGGGCTATCTGCTATGTTGGAACGTTTATCATTACAGGTCTGCTGAAGACATTTATAGGGAAAGTTCCCTTATTCTTTAAAATAATTGCAATAAGCCCAATTTGTTTACAGATACTATCCACAGACAGGCAGGTTACCAGAAAGATGAGTTAAATATATTTCATCCTAGAAGGATGATGCTAATCCTTCATAAAGTAATAGTATCTCCATTTTAGTCAGGGTCTTCATACTTCAATCAAGATGTGTTAATTGAAGTTAGGTTTTCACTTGGTCACTGAGCCTACAAAAGGCAACCTGAATTTCATAGTTCCTTTGCTGATCAATATTAGTCACCACAGGTAACTTTTTGTGTGGTAGCCCTCACCTATCAACAAAGAAGCTAATAGTAATAATAAGTTGACTCATCTATAATCTAGTCACTTCATATGCATGAAGCAATCTATCAACTAATAAAACCCAATATGTAATCAATATCATATACTATGTAAGAAAAGGTGCATAATGTATACAAAACATGCATAAATCCTGTAGGAAAAAAGTAAGCATAAATCTGTTTATAAGAAATCCAGGCCTTCCCGGTATTAGTGTCTACGTAAGAGAAGATTTTGTATTGACACACGGTAGAAAAGATTTAATGATAATACAGAATTTAGATGGAATTAGAGAACTATTATGTTCACGTCACCTGTAAATTCTGAGGTTTTTGAGAAGAAGGGATAATGTTCCAACTAGTGGGGATCAGCATCTCATAGGATGAGAGACGACGAGCTGTGACTACAAGTAAGGAATGACGACTTCAGATCAGCCAAATACATGATCAAAATGAAGCACTAGCCACATAGCAAGCACTTCTTCTCGGGGGCTGAGAGTAGGGCTGGGTCTGACCTTTTATCTGACCTTCTCTGAAGTGTTGTAACGATTAGTTCACAGGCTAACTGATTTTGTTTCTTAGTTTCACATACGCACATACTTGAAAATAAAACATAAAACAACAATGATATTTTTTTCTGGGACTGTTGTTCATATTGTTATTGCATGGTTTATGTTTTTCCTTTACGTATTCTTACTTCAATCGTATTTATTGTACTTTGCCCTTCTTTTTTCAAGCATTTGGAGTCACTTTATAAAATAATTTCTCTTAAATAACTTATGTCAATAACGGCCCAGGTCACAATCATTTGTAGAATTTTATAGATCGGTCCACATCTTATTTTCACTCCGTGCATCAAAGGATGGCTGGCCACGAGAGTAATACAACAACCTATTTTGCACTGGGTGTTCTTTTTGGTTACATAGAAACAGCCATTTAAAAAATCTTAAAAAGCTCAACTCTTTTTAGAACACAATGCTTACCTTTTTTTGTAAGTGGAAAATAAACAAAACTGATATATTACTTAGACCTCCCAACTTAGAAGCAGTTTTGGTGACTTGAAAACGAATTTGCCAAGCTACAGGTGTCTAGTACCACTGGATTTTTATATATTAAAGACAAATAAAGCAATATACCCCACCAGTTTCTCTGGAAGTGAGCAGAACATCCCAGAGTCAGTCATATGGCACAGCTTGAACTAATAATGGACACTTAGGATTATCTGACTAAGAAGCTCAGCTGGGACTGAGACAAGCAGTTCCTAATTCTAGTCTCTTGGGCCATCATTCAAATATATTATTATTCAAATAGCTAATGAGACAGGAAGAGCTCAAACCATAATTGACTTGTATTCTCTTGGGAAGTCAGCTCTGAGAGGAGATCTAAATAAATTCCCCAAGTGTATTGTAGACAGAAAGTATTGTAATTAATTTACCAGTCAGGCCCAAAGCACTATAAGTGAAAGAGAATTGCCCAGTTCCTCCTTTACCAACTCGTAGATTCCAACCTCTCTAGGAAAAAAAGAAAAAACTACTTCCACATATTCTGAAATAGGTAAAGATGTGATGTGAAACATGAAATAGGTGATTATGATACATATATTCCTGTACTTTTCCATAGAATATGGTGTAAGGAAAATAAAAGCATCCACATATGGTACAGTGTAGTTCTGGATGTCACAGAAGTTCAGGTGTATTAAGTATTGTGATATCATTATTATATTAATATAAGCAATGATATTATTACTTCTATATTATATATGCCTGTGTCCTAGAAACTAATTTACTTACAGATTTTTACAAATTAATTGTAAAATTTTAGTTAGACAATGCTAAAACTATTTCTTCCCAAACTCCAGTAAAATAAGAGTAAAAATATTTTTAAAATATATTTATAAACCCACAGTCACAAAGACAAAAGAAAAAGAGACAATGCAGATGAGAAATTTCAACACATTTTGGAAGATTGAAAGCACATAGATGAGTGGTAACTGGTAGCGGAGAAAGCTAAAAAACCTGGGCACCTCTAGTGGAATGTCCTGGTGAAAAAAGGCATAATTTCTTCATAGAACTTGGGAGTGCAAAGTACTGAGAAAGATAATGTGAGATAGAGAGCAGATACAAGGACATTTATAGAAAGTCCATATTAACTGCCGTTAGTCTCCAGATCTGGTCCTCAAATGAATTCGTTCCTCCCCGGACCCCAAAAGATCTAAAGTTCCATTGTTTGGAGTAACTTAATCAGAGAGTCTCCAGACCAGTGTAGGAGGAATAGGAGAGAAGCAGGTGGTTAAGATTAGGGGAATTAATTGAATGGTGAAACTCTTAGGGCCCTGTTCCCACACCACTTCTCATATGAGCTTCAGGATAGTGGACACTACCTGAACCTCTTCTACAGGCAGGAGATCATACATTCTTCTCTAGGAAAATGGAATGGCCCCAGAAAACATGATATATAAATATTGGGATTAGATGGTACCCAAATAAGAATGTTATCTGATGTGAAGCCCAAACGTCAGCAAACACTAATCACACACATGTAGCTTTAAAGTCACTCAAATATTAGCAGATGGCCAAAGATCACCAGGAATTTGAGGAATGCTTCCAACATGAAAAAAAAAAAAAGCCAAACAAAATAAGCAGAAGAAAAGGAATCGGAGAAGCCAGAGGTGATATTAAAACTCTAAAATTAATATCTTCAAAGTAGGATCATAGACTATTACATGCATGCAAAAAAAAAAAGGACATAATAAAAATACAGCACAGAATAGGAAGAAAAGCTATTGCAAATTAATAATAGGATAGTAGACATCTTTTAAGTTCAGCAAAAAATTTTGGAAAATCTCTCCCCTATGAACCCACGCAAACACAGGAAAGAACAACAACAAAAAAGACAAAGTATCAGATCATGAGAGAAACAAGGTAAGAAAATTGGAGAGTCATTCTAGATGGGCCAACATCTAACTAAAAATAGTTACAGAAAGAGAGAAAAGACCAGGGAAATTATTATTCTCCAAAACTGAAAGACTTGTGTTCTTGTTACTATTGACAAGTAACAAAATATCCTAAAATTTAGCAACTTTAAATAATCATTTGATCATGCTCACATGGCTTCAAGGGCTAAGAATTCTGATAGGGAACAGTGAGATCGGCTTGTCTCTGCTCTGTAATTTCTGGGCTGTCACCTGGGAGCACTAGATGGCTAAGGGGGTGACTGAGTGATGGGATGCTGGAATCATTTGAAGCCATCTTTACTCATGTCTGCCAATTGATGCTGGCTTGCACCTGTAACCTCAGCTGAATGCATATGAACTACATCCGGCCTTACACACAGAATGGAAGTTACAAGGGAGTCAAATTTCTTACATGCTGGCTCAAGCTACCAGTGCGAGTGCTTCAGCAAGCAATATGGAAGATGAATCACCTTTTATGACCCAGCCTTGGAGCGTCACACAACATCATTTCCAATGCATCTATTAGTATAAACAGGTCACTAATTCTAGCCTAGATTCAAGCAGATGGGACATAGACCCTAACTCTCAGAGGAGTGTCAAAGATTTGTAGATATGTTTTAAAACTGTCATAGCTTGACTATTAGAATAAAAACCTAGCATAAGGAGTATAAAATTTCCTACACCAAAGTGTTGGTAGTAAAATTTCAAAACACTTAAAATTAATATATCTTTCTAGAAGCATACAGAAAGGGAAAAATAACCAAATATAGACTATAAAAATGATGTGGGATTTCTGAAGGTTTACCCTAGAATCTAAAATACTATATCAATGTCCCCAAATTTCTACGGACTCAATTTTTGACAAAGAGGCCAAGAAAATTAAATGGGGAAAAATAATCTTTTCAACAAATGGTGCTAGGTCAAAAAGGTAGCTACAAGCCAAAGAATAAAATTGTATCCCTGCCTCATATCATATGTGAAAATTAACTCAAAATGGATCAAATACCTCAATATAAGAGCTCTTCTTACCTCTTTTAAACTCTTAGTAAAAGACATAGGTGTAAATCTTTGTGAGCTTGGATTAGGTAATGGTTTCTTAAATATGGTTTCTAAAGAACAAGCAACCAAATAAAAAATAAGTGATACTTCATCAAAATTAAAAACTTTTGTGCAACAAAATAAACTATCAAGAAAGTAAAAAGACAAGCCACAAAAATGGAAGAAAATATTTGTATATCATATATCTGATATGGGTCTAGTATTCAGTATGTATAAAGAGTTCTTACAAGCCAACAATAAGAAAACAGTTTAATTTTTAAACTGAGCAAAGGATTGGAATAGATATTTCTCCAAAGAAGGTATACAAATGGCGAATAAGCACACGAAAAAAATGCTCAACATCATTAATCACTATGGAAACACAAATAAAAATTACCATGAGATCTTACTTTATATCCACTAGTATAGCTAGAATTGAACAACAGAAAATAACGTCTCATACCTGAAACAAAAAGGCAAAAGTATACTAAGCTTTAAGCAAGGTGACAGATAGACAAAATCAGAAAATTGCAACTCTATTATCAGAATAGGCTAGTAAACAATTATAACATAAAGGTTAAGGGAAAGGGAAGCATTAAAAACAACTACAACCACTTCAACTTGGTAATAAACTTATTATACAAGAAGGGATAATGTGTGATAACAAAACATAGAAGGGGAAGAAGAAAAGGACAGAACCTGCATAGGGAAATGAAGATAAAATGCTATCAGCAGAAAAAGGACTATCTTATCTATGAGAACTTTCATACAAACCTCATGGTAACCACAAAGAAATTCAGTGCAGAGTTATGAAACGCACACACAAAAAAGGAATCTGAGAAACACATCACAGAAAACCACCAAACTGAAATGGCAAACAAAAAAAAACAATGGAAATATAGAGCAACCAGAAAAAAAAAAAAAGACAAAATGGCAGTATTAAGTGCTTACAATAATCACCCTAAATATAAATGGATTGAGTTCACCAAAAGACAGAGAGTGGATGGATGGGTTAAAAAACAAGACCCAACAATATGCTGCCTCCGGGAAACCCATCTTTGCTCTAAAGACAAATATAGGCTCAAAGTGAAGGGATGGAAGATGTACTCCAAGCAAATGGCCAGCAAAAGAAAGTGGGTGTAGCCATACTCATATCAGACAAAATAGACTTTAAGCCAAAAACAACAAGAGACAAAGATGGACATTACTGATAAAGGGGACAATCCATCAAGAAGACATACTATTTATTAATATATATGCACCTAACATAGGAGCACCAAAGTATATAAAGCAATTATTAACAGACCTAACAGGAGAAATAGACAGCAACACAATAATAGTAGGTGGCTTTAATATCCTACTTACATAAGTGAGGTATTAAATCCATCTGTCAATGGATAGATCATCCAGACAGAAAGTTAACAAGGAAAATTTGGCCTTAAATGAAACATTAGACCAGATGGACTTTATATATACAGATATATAGAGAACATTCCATTCAAAAGAATAGTACACGTTCTTCTCAAGTGTACATGGAACATTCTCAAAGATAGACCATATGTTGGAAAACAAAACAAGTCTTAATAAATTTAAGAAGATTGAAATAATATCAAGCAACTTTTCCACCCACAATAGTATGAAACTAGAAATCAACTACTAGAAGAAAGCCAGAAAAAACACAAATATTTCTAGACCAAACATCATGCAACTGAACAAATATTGGATCAACAAAGAAATCAAAGGAAATTTAAAAATACCTGGAGACAAATGAAAACGAAAACCTCAAGAAAAGAGAAAAATCTCAAACAATCTAACGTTACACCTAAAGGAACTAGAAAAAGAAGAACAAAAGAAGCCCAAAGTCAGTAGAAGGAAGGAAATAATAAAAATCAGAGTGGAAATAGGTGAAACAGAGACTAAAGAGACAATAGAAAAGGTGAAACTAAGAGCTGGTTCTTTGAAAAGATAAACAAAGTTGACAAACCTTTAGCTAGACTTACTAAGAAAAATAGAGAAGACTCAAATAAATAAAATCAGAAATAAAAGAGGAGAAATTACAACAGACACCACAGAAATACAAAGGATTTTAAGAGACTACTATGAAAAGCTAGATGCCAACAAATTGAATAACCTAAAAGACAGATAAATTCTTAGAATCATACAACCTTCCACAACTGAATCAAGAAGAAATAGAGAATCTGAACAGACTGATCACTAGTAAGAATACAGAATCAGTAATCAAAAACCTCCCTAAAAACAAAAACCCAGGACCAGACAGCTTCTCCAGTGAATTCTACCAAACATTCAAAGAAAATTTAATACCTATCCTTCTCAAATTCTTCCAAAATATTGAAGAGGAGGGAATACTTCCTAACTCATTATTCGAGGCCAATATTACCCTGTTATCAAAACCAGATAAGGACAACATAAAAAAAGAAAATTACAGGCCAATATCACTGACAAATATAGATTCAAAAATTCACAACAAAATATTAGCAAATAAAATACAATATATTAAAAGGATCATACACCATGATCAAGTTGGATTTATTCCAGGGATGTGGGGATGGTTCAACACCCAGAAACCAATCAATGTGATACACCACATTAACGAAATGAAGGATAAACATCACATGATCATCTCAATAGATGCAGAAAAAGCATTTGACAAGATTCGGCATCCATTTGCAATAAACACTCTCAGCAAAATGAGTATAGAAGAAAAGTACCACACATAATAAAGGCCATGTATGACAAACCCAAAGCTAACATAGTACTCACGGGTAAAAAACTGAAAGCTATCCCTGTGAGAACAGGAAAAGGCAGGGATGCCCACTCTCACCACTCTTCTTCAACATAGTATTGGAAGTCCTAGCCAGAGCAATCAGGCAAGAAAAAGAAATAAAAGGGATATAAATTGGAAAGGAAAAGGTGAAACTGTCACTGTTTGCAGATGACATGATTTTATATATAGAAAACCCTAAAGAATCCACCAAAAAACTATTAGAAATAATAAACGAAAACAGTACAGTTGCAGGGTACAAAATCAAAATACAAAAATTGGTTGCATTTGTATATACTAACAATGAACTAGCAGAAACAGAAACCAAGAATATAGTCCCATTTACAATTGCAACAAAAAGAATAAAATACGTAGGAATAAATTAAACCAAGGAGGTGAAAGACTTATACACTGAAAACTGTAAAATATTGTTGAAAGAAATCAAGAAAACACAAAGAAATGGAAAAATATTGTGTGCTCATAGATTAGAAGAATTAATATATTTAAAATGTCCATATTACCTAAAGCACTCTACAGATTCAATGCAATCCGTATCAAAATCCCCATGTTATTTTTCACAGAAGTAGAACAAAGGATCCTAAAATTTATGTGGAACGACAAAAGACCCTGAATAGCCAAAGCAATCATGAGAAAAAAGAACAAAGCTGGAGGTATCACACTCTCTGATTTCAAAATATACTAAAAAACTATAGTAATCAAAACAGCACAGTACTGGCAAAAAAACAGACATGCAGATCAACAGAACAAAATTGAGATCCCAGAAATAAATTCATACATTTTTGCACAGCTAATTTTTGACAAAGGAGCCAAGAACATACAACGGAGAAAGGAAAGTCTCTTCAATAAATGGTGTTGAGAAAACTGGACAGCCCCATGCAAAAAAAATGAAAGTAGACTACTATCTTACACAATACACAAAAATTAACTCAAAATGGATTAAAGACTTGACTGTAAGACCTGAAACTATAAAACTCATAGAAGAAAACAGGCAGTATGCTCTTTGACATGGGTCTTAGCAGTATCTTATTTGAATAGTGTGTCTCCCCAGGCAAGGGAAACAAAAGAAAAAATAAACAAATGGGACTACATCAAACTAAAAACCTTCTGCACAGCAAAAGAAACCATCACAAAATGAAAAGACAATTTACCGATTAGAAGATATCTGCAAATCATATATCAGAGAAGGGGTTAATATTCAAAATACATAAAGTACCCATACAACTCCACAACAAATAACAACCAGATTAAAAAATGGGAAGAGGATCTGAACAAACATTTTTGCAAAGAAGATGGAATGACTAACAGGCACATGAAAAGATGTTAAATATCACTAATTATTAGGGAAACCCAAATCAAAACCATAATGAAATATCACCTCATGCCTGTCAGAATGGCTTTCATTAAAAAGACAAGAAATGACAAGTTGTGGAGAGGATGTGGAGAAAAGGGATCCCTCATACACTGCTGGTGGGAATATAAATTGGTACAGCCACTATGGAAAACAGTTTGGAGATTACTTTAAAAATTAAAAAGAGAACTACCAAATAATCCAGCTATTCCACTTCTGGGTATTTATACAATGAAAACAAAAACACCACTTTGAAAAGATATATGCACCCCTATCTTCATTGCAGCATTATCTACAACAGCCAAGTCTTGGAAACAACCCAAGTGCCCCTTGATGGATGAATAGAGAAAGATGTGGCATACATATATACAATGGAATACTACTTAGCCATAAAAAGATGAAATATTGCCATTTGCAACAACAAGGATAGAACTTGAAGGTATTATGCTAAGCAAAATAAGTCAGATGTAGAATACAAGTACCATATGATTTTACTCATATATGGAGATAAAAACAACAACAACAAACACATAGAGACAGAGAACAGATTGGTGGTTACCAGAGGGGAAGGGGGATGACAGGAGGGCAAAAGGGGTAAAGAGGAGGCCAGCCTGGTGGCATAGCAGTTAAGTTCAAGTGCTCCACTTCAGCGGCCCGGGGTTCGCCAGTTGGGATTCTGGGCATGGACAGACACACCATTCATCAAGCCATGCTGAGGCTGTGTCCCACATAGAGCAACTAGAAGGATGCACAACTATGACATACAAGTATCTGCTGGGGCTTTGGGGAGAAAAAAAAATGCTAAAAAGGAGGAAGATTGGCAACAGATGTTAGCTCAGGGGCAATCTTCCTTAAAAAAACGGCGGGGGGGGGGGTGTTAAGAAACATTTATATGGTGACAGACAGAAAGCAGACTTTTGGTAGTGAACATGATGTAGTCTACACAGAAGTTGAAATATAATGATGCACATCTGAAATTTATATGTTTAAACCAATGTTACCTCAATAAAAACAAATAATAAATAAAAGTAGGAGAGATGGGGGGAAAAATTTTGGAAAACTTGCATCCACCACTGTGAGCCTGACAGCTTCCTACAACTTAGATACTTTTCTGATTAGATCACTGGTGATATAAACAAATGCAGTTTGTTTTATTTTGTATAATTAAATGGGTCAACATTTGGATTATCTGAAAAAATAACAAAGATTTGGTAGGTATACACAAGGGAATATTATTCAGTCATGGGAAAGGAGGATATCCCGCCAACATAGATGGACTTGGGTCACATTACGGTAAGCCATATAAGTCAGACAGAGAAAGATAAGTACTGTATGATATCACCTACATGTGGAATCTAAAAAAGCTAAACCTGTATAAAACAGACAGTAAAATGGTGGTTACCAGCAGATAGAGGGGGATAAGTCTGATGGTGTTCAAAGGTAGAACCTTAGAACAAGTAGTCAACAAGCCATAGAAGTCTAATGCACAGTATAATGGATATAGACAATAATATTGCACTATAATTATGTAATGTGATAAATATTGCTATGTTGGAGTTATATTAAAATATATAAAGGTATCAAAGTAACATTCTGTATACTTTAAACTTACTCAATGTTGTATGTCAAATTTATTAAATAAAAAAATGAAGAGTATGAAATATCTCATTAATAATTTTATGTTGATTACAGCTTGAAATGATAATATTTTGGATTAAATAAAATATAATAATATTAAAAGAAGAATTGGGACAGATTATAAAGTCATTATAGAATCCTCAAATTATTAAGAAAATCATATGATTTTTTAAAAAACCATAAATGCCTATTCTACAGAATAGCTACCAAGTTTACATTTTTTATTTTAATTTCTCATGAAATGTACTCTCCATTCAGTCTCTGGTTAATGTACATAAATTGATATCTAAGGAATTATGAATAGTTTTATCTATTCTATCATATAAGCATGTACAATCACTTATGTTTACATCACAGAGGAACTTTGTAAATTCGCTCAGCATAGCAACAAACAATAAAGACTGTCAAAACATTACACTTCATCAAAATGACCCAAAGCAGAACAGGTTTTATTAGGATTCCTTTTTAATTTAATAAATGCATTTGTATTTAGATTTGTACTGTTTTCATTAGAAGACAAAAATAAATTGGAAAATATTTTCAAGCCAATATGAAAAATTTCAGAATGATTGGAGGCAATGTTACAGAGTAGAAAGAATATTGATGTGGAAGTTGTTAAATATGAATGGAATCTAGTCTTAATTTTGCTGATTATTTGGAAAAGTTATTTCACAGAAGCCTCAGGGTTTTAATTTATTTATCTGTAAAAAAGTCGTTTTGAAGTTGTTAGATTATCTCTAAGGTGCAGCTAACATAATTTGGCCTAGTTTTACCATTCTCAATCACTGATGATTGATATATACTTAGGTTACCTTTGCAGCCAAATATTCCAAATATAACTGCTTCTTTGGGTAGGGAATCCACGTTATTAGAAAATGATGCCACTCTTGAAGTATACTACCAAGAATAAAGGGCATGTTTTCCTTAAAAAAATACACTGAAAGTAGAAATTAATTGTATGATTTACCAGGCAACTAGAGGAAATAAAATGGTTGCATTTTTGAGCTATCTGAATAAATGAATGACTGAATGAGATGTCTCTCATCTGCCTTTGTCTGGTACTTGAACAGAAGTAATTAACTCTCATGTTTATTCCAAGAATAACTGATGTGGGTATGAAAGACAAAGAGAAATTTTCAATTATTACAATTGATAAAATTAGTACCAACTTCTTGTCATACTTTTTATGAAAAAAATTATGATTCTATGATAGTAATAGTTACTACATGTTAATTACAAACATTTCAGCCAATATATGAAGCAAGAAGTACAAGTTAAAAGCAACCATATCTGCGTACCAAGGGATTATAATCACTAATATTTCAGGGACTTGCCAGGGAAGCAGTGTTGGGTAGCAAGTAAGAGCACTTCCCTGGAGCCAAGCTGTCTGAGTCCCAGTTCTATAAAGCATTATTTCAGGCTTCTTCTTTTGTTATTTAGTGCTGGCAATATTACAGCCAGCCCCGGTGCTCTCACTTCTGGGGCCTGGGTTTGTTTCCCAGTCAGGCAGCCACACCACTCATCTGCCAGGTGTCACACTGTGACGGCTGTGTGTTGCTGTGATGTTGTATCTATACCACCAGTATTTCAAATACCAGCAGGGTCACCCATTATCGACAGGTTTCAGCAGAGCTTCCAGACTAAGACAGACTAGGAAGATGGGCCTGACCACCCACTGCTGAAAAAATTGGCCGCGAAAACCCCATGAATAGCAGCAGAGCACTGTCTGCTATAGCACCGGAAGGGGAGGAGATGGTGCAAAAAGACTGGGCAGGGTTCTGCTCTGCTGTACACAGGGTAACTAAGAGTTGGAATTGCCTCGATGGCACTTACAACAATAACAGCATATATATATATTTTTATAAATTTCAGAATTGTATGATTCAGTTATTACATTTCATATTTAACCCTGAGCATCTTCTCAAAAATTATTAAAAATCAGCTATTTCATAATTTTTTAAAATTGGGACAGATTATAAAGTTATTATAGAATCTTCAAATTAAGAAGAAAAATATGCAATTTTTTTCAAAAAGCATAAATGCTTATTCTATGTAATAGCTACACGTTTACATTTTTAATTTTGATATATTATAAAACGTATTCTCCATTCAATATCTCCAGTTGATGGGCTCAAATATACTGCACAGTATTTGCAAGTTATGAATATACCTTAATTTAGTAATTCCACTAATATTAAGAATTTAGGTTGGTTTTAGTATTTTACTATTATAACTAATTCTTCTAATTCTAAAAGACTTGTTTTTAGTCCTACATGCAGTAAGATTTATAATTATGTGATTATCAGTATGATCTGTAAAACTTTTATCATATTCTCCATATTTATCTAAATAAATTTTTTAAAAAATTCCCCTCAAAATTTTTGAAATACTAAAATATTCATGTGTTTCCATGTAAAAAAATCAGTTAATTTTATAGTGACATAGCTTGAGGAGAGAATGCAAGATTCATAAATTCTCGTATGCTTCCTTTTCATTCAAACACATTCCTGCATATGTATATACCATTTATAATCTACTGATGCTTTAAAATATTGGATCCAAATTAGATAGGTAAAGTGTTTAAAGATTCAATTTTACAATAAATTCATGCTTGTCATAGCTATTACTCCAGTGAGGGAAGAAAGAAACCTAAGTGGGTCATTAGACATGTTATGTCATGTTAGTCAACTTTTATTCTTCTGTATTCTACTAAGTAAACATTAGTTTATGCCATATCTAGTTCTTTTTCCTTTTTTTTGAGGTAAAATTGGTATATAACATTAACCCACCATATCTATCTAGCTAGTAAAATGTCTATTGTCTTCATTCAAGACTCAGCTCCTTCTTTTTGTCCTGCTCTGTGCAGGCTTTCTTCATTCTTATTCTCAAGAAGAACGTCGTTCTTTCTGATTGCACCTTACTTTTCAAATATCTGTCATATTGCTCTTATCATGCTGCATAAACTATTTCTCTTTTATTCCCCTGAAATATATGTGCTGCCGAAAGGCAGAATCCATGGTGAATAGTTACATATATCATCCAAGGACTTAGCACCTTATCATCTTTGTATACTTAGCACCCAGCCCAACTGCTGGCTTAGCGCTAACAATTAATGAACGAGGGAACAGATATTCTGAGGGCTTTTAGTTAAGGATCATAACAGAAATTTCTTGTGCCCTTTTAATTTGAAGTTCCAAGAATATTTTACTCCATAGAGAATATCACTTAAGATGTAATTGTTTCCTTACCTTTTCTATTTTATAGACCTCGTTCTCAAAAATATATTAGGAAAGGAATATAAAATGATGATTGGCAATCTTGCAAAAATGGTATTTTTATAAATTCATCCTTGGCACAGAGAAAATTGTGATCACAACCTGTCACCCTTCTAAACATCATTTTTATGGGCATGAACAAAATATATTTGGTGAGGAATAATTTAAGAAAGAAAAAAAATCACCCTGATTTCTTCAATGGGAATGGAAAATTTCCTGTGCTATCACCAACATATCAAGGTTACCCCAGACGTGTTTTTAGATGTATCGTATGTGTTAGAGATATTTTCATTTGTAAGGTTACCACAGTGATAACTGCATATAGCATAAATTCAAAAATACTTTTTAAAAACAAATTCAAACTTAGGGGAAGCCTAGAAAATACCGAAGAATAACAAACTAGAGTATTTATATCCCTGGTGAATATTTATTTTAATTATATTTTAGTGAAGCCACATCCTTTTTTTAAAAAAAAAGAAAGTATAATGCAAATAGGGTTTAGCCTTAGGAAAATTCTCTGGGAAAGTGAAGGTGAATGTGAAGGAGATGGTGTCCCTTCTCCTCTTCCCACCCACATACATTGGCCTCTGACCAGTAGATCCCTCCCCTATTTCTGTCAAGATGATTTCGATAATGAGTAATGCTGGAACCCTGTTAAAGTGTCTTCACTTGGTAGGGACTTTTTGAAGAGGAGGTGTCATCAAGATCTAAGAGAAATGCGTTTTTTTTTTTGCTGAGGAAGATTCTCCCTGAGCTAACATCTGTGCCAATCTTCCTCTATTTCGTATGTGGTCACTGTCACAGCATGGCTGATGAGTGGTGTAGGTCTGTGCCCGGGGTCCAAACCCATGAACCCAGGTCACCAAAGCAGAATGTGCTGAACCCAACCACTAGGCCATGGGCCTGGCTCCTATGAGAAATGCATCTTTAATTGAAATTTCTCCTTGTGTTTGGCAGCAGTAGATGGTGGAAGCTATTTGTAGAGGCCTCCTTCTTATTCTCCTCAAATCACACTCTGCAGCTCCCCATACACTCAGGCTGCATCATAAATTGACCATTTGTGGAAAGTTGCTCTCTCTCAAAGAGTATTCTCTTTCTCTATTAAACACTGTTTTCTCCTCTTTTTTCAACTGGCTGGAACCAGGGATAGAAAGAAGCAAATAAATTGGAGAAATGTTGACATATAATTATGTTACAGTTTTTTAGCAGTCTACCTTTATAAGTTCTTTAATAAATAATATATTTATTGATCATTGAAAAAACTTCTGGTGCAGGTGGAGTTTGTGTTGGCATCATCCCAGTTTTACAGATGGATCTATTGAGACTGAAATTAAGTCAATTAGCAAAAAGAACCAGGACTGGAATCCAGATAGTTTGCTTCAAAATTCCACGTCCTTGTCCTAACAAAATAGAAAGAAAACCCAGAGGCCTCAAAGGGAATAGCAAATAAATTTTCAGAAAATTCAATTTCAATTAATATTGAAAATGTTCTTATCGATGCTGACCCACCCCTCTTGCACACAGCTGCCAAGGCTTTAACAAAGAAATAAGACACATAGGACCAACCTATCCTAAGAAGAACTCCCGCAGCGTTGAAAGTCCTCTTTGACAGCCACAGGACAGTAGGGGTTGAAGTGAGTGAAATGTTGTAAGAGCAGTCATGACCCCAGGGTGAAGGTCTTGAAGTAAACACTTAGGTTTGACCCTGAGCCTAGGGACCCTTTGTTTGACTCTCTAGCCTGGGATATTTTATATTTTTTTCCACTATAACAATGTAAAGTTCTGTTCTCTCTCATCCTCTGTTCTCCTACTCTATCACATACTTGCCGTGATTAGGAAGACGTACGATAAACTGGACTTTGCAGAAGGGCAGGAAGGACCAAATGCTCACAAAACAATCGAATGGTTATTTGTCTTGGACTCCACTGATAACCGCACTTTGCTTTTGCATTTTGCATTCAGTTTCACTTGCCCATTCTTGAAAAGACATTAATCAAAATTAATCATTTATTTTAAAGCTAAATTTTAAAATTCCTTGGCATTCTAAAAATGCGCTGAATTGAAGAAGGTTAAGGCAAATATCTTTAGAGCACGTTGAAACGGAAAAGAAAAAGCTTCATTCCAAAACAATGCTATTAATAGAATGTAACACAATAAAACATATTTATGTGCAAATAATTTAATAAATGTCATCATACATTTTGATTGAAAAATTCAGAAAAGGAAAATATACTCAGTTTTTTCCACGTGAAATACACTGAAATGAATGCCAGTTTCAGTTACGGCAAATTACTCTGTAGGAGGCAATGTATATTAATGTGCGTGTTCAAAGAATTAATAGAGCTTCACAGACTGTAAGAACATCAATATTTTCCACCAGCAGATGGCAGAAATAGAGCTACAGAACTTTAGAATCTAAAGATGCAGATTATACCTAGAAAAATATAACTGCAATGCCTATCTTGATTTTATTTTTAGTTGAACAGACATAAAAATACACTGGTGCAAAATTCTGCTGTGTGTTAAGTAGAAAAAATTTATTTTGATTAACAGCAGCTTTCCATTTGAATGGGCTGCAAACTCATTATTTTTCCATCAGTTAGATTATGGAGCCTTTTAAAAGAATCATTTTTAAAGACAAGCTACAACCAGATCTGGATTATAAAGGAATTACCCATTCAATCAGCATCTCCTTCTGGACGGCGTTCTAAATCAATCCCACCTGTTTCCACTGGGCACACTCTCCTTATCTCACTATCTCAACCTTTTTTCCATTTTTCAAAAACTGATCATGGTCTATGTATCTGAACTGCTCTGGATGGTTGAATTTGCTTATGTCATTCTATCATATGCGCTTGTGTGTTTTATTGTGATCTCCATATTGACAATATGAGTTTAAATTTGATTTGCTACGCTAAGTTTTATGTACTATGTAGTTGTGAAATAATAACCATAAAAATAGTAACAATGAAGAGGAAATGTCCATTTAACACATATACAAACAAACTTTCATTCTAGGAATCTGGAATTTTCTCATTCCATGATGTAAATAGTGATATTTCAATATTTCTCTTACCTTCCATAAGAGATACTATGAAACAGATACCTGGTTGATCAAATTAAATGGCTTCTATAAGATCTAATATTTGATCTTCCTTAGATTAGCTAGAATTTTAAATATCTCAACGTAACATTATTTTATTAATGTAAATAAACAACAGTAGCAATAATGTTAAGTGTTTACTGGGTGCCAGAAAATGTCCCAAGCATTTCAAAGGGATTCAAAATTTAAACTTTATAGCAACTCATGAGATAAGTACAATGAATGTCGCCATCTTACATTTTAGGACACTGAGCTTTTGGGTTATATCACTTCCCCCAAATCCCACAAATTGTAGCTGAGCCGTGATTTACACCCAGGTTCTCAGATTCTTCAGTTTCTGCCCTTAATCGTCTCTTCATTCACCTGAACTGCACTATAAAATGAAAAAAAATTTCCAATGTTTATTTGCACTTTTATTCAACAAGTTTTTATTGAGTGCCGGCTCGGTACCAAAGATCGACTATCCATAGAAAAATTTAAAAATAGACCCCACCCTGGAAGGCGTACAGTCTGGTGGAGAACAGAGAAATGACTAATAAGGACAATAAGGTTTATGGGTGCCATGACAGTTATGTACAAGGCATAAGAACAGAAAAAGAGTGGACACATTTCCCAGAAGGTACTTTGGTCCAAGTGTCTTCTGACAGGTGACAGTAAAAGGAAGTGCTGTAGGTCAAGGGAAGAAAGGCATACACATGTGCAGAAGTACCAAAGAGTCATGCATATTTGAAGAAAGGTAAGTAGGTTGTTATTCTAGGAGCTTAAGTTTAAAAACAGTGTACCGTGGGTGTACATATTTATCAAAACATATTGAATGGTACCTAACTACTGTGCATTTCACTGCATGTAAATATCTCAAAAAAAATCAGTTGTCAATTTAAAAAAGACAAGTTTGGAGAGTCAGGAGGAGGCCATAACATGGTTGGCTTTGCACAACTCGCTAAGAAGCGTGCATTTTACCATATATACATGAGGGAGCTTCTGAAGTATTTTAACCAAAGGAGTCACATGACCCAAAATGTGTTCCAGGAAATCATTCTGGAGGCAGTGTGAGGATATATTGGAGTGACATAGGTGAGATAAACAGACCACACGGGAGACTGCTGCGATAGTGAAACACAGGAGGAGGACTGGACTAAGAGATGAACTTGAAGCTATTTGGATATGCAATTTACTCACTTGCTGAAGGGATGTGACTAGAGCAAAGGTGGTAGAATTATATTGTACCGGATATGAACAAGCTCATCTGCTGGGACTGGAGGGAAGGTGGCAAGGGTGGTAACAGAGAGGTTACGTTGGTTAGGACAGCCGATCACCTTGATTTTCTGCACGTGGTAATGTTTAGGCCATAAGTTATCTCTGGAGAGAGGAGACTGTGACCATGCAGGGAGATGACTTGAGGCAGTGTTGAACCTTTAATGCAATAGCTGGGGAGAATAAAAAAGTGAACTGACCAGAGACTTGTGAAGTGACGTCCACTTCTGACAGGGAGCTTAGGGATGAAGTAGTGACAGGTACAGAGAAAACTAGACAGAGAGACAGAAGGAATGAATCATTAGCTCCAGGGGGAAGAAATACTATAGAAAAATAGAAATAAGCGTAGTATATCACATAACAGAGCTGTGAATAATCATCACATAATTACAGTCATAATATAGATATTAAATCTTGATCTAAAGATTAGCTTATTGAATAACTGTACCTACATTTGGAGAAGGGTAAGGACGTAGAGTATAAGTGGGGACACGGATAAGTGAGTAATAAGGGAAAGTCCTCCTCTTCCTCTACAGGAAGTCAATAGCTAATATCTAAAACTGAAAAATCTATATATATACATGTTATTTCTAAATTTGAGGGCAAATTCCAAAAGAAATAGCTAAGAATTGAAAGTGTTGCCTCTACGGCAGGGGATGGGGCTTGGTGTTTGGAGACTACTGAATTTTTGTAGTAAGCTTTGTAGAACTATTTAAATTTTTAAGTACATCCATGTGTTGTTTTGATAAAAATATTAAATTTAAAAAATATTTTTAAAGAAATCATGAAAAGTAGTGTTTGGGAAGCCATCTTAGGAAATTTGGAGATGCCACCTTTGTTTCAAGATTCTGTGGCACATAGAATGTGAGAGAGTGTCCTCCACAAGCTGGGCATCTGAGGAGCTGGTGTAATCAAGAGGAAGATGAGTTTAGGTTAATGTGAGAAGGTGTAAGATGTTTGAGGATGTGGAGAAGCTTGTTCAAAGGAATTTTATGATTCCAGAGTGTGAAATGAGAGAAAAATCCAGAAGGAAGACTCACACAATAGTATGGGGATTAAAAACAGTTATAAAAGATAGCAGATTAATAAAAATTAAAGACAAATGAGATTTTTAGGTAGATGAATGATCAATGGGAAAAAAAGTCAATGTCTTGGTACAGTTCAGGGACTGTATTTGATGTTGACCTCAGAGACATTTTTAAGTCCAAAAGCCTTAACAGGAAAATTGTAAAGGTCTTATGACTCTGGTGGCTATCCTACCCCTGTTTAGAAAGATGGATATACTAAAAAAAAGGAAGATGAGAGAAAATTATTTAAAAAAAAAACCCAAAACTGGACTTCTTCCCTCTTTAGAAGGTGGTGGTATTAACAGAACAGGCCAGAATGCTGCAAAGGATGTAGAACAGTTCCTGAACCTTCCATCCTGACATGCACATACAAGTTGACAATTTAAGTAACAGAATTCATGCCTTGAAGCCAGAATAATATTGTATTCAAACATTTCTAGGATTACATTTTTCAAACTCAAAAATCCTCACAGCAAGCAGGGCAGAGCATGTAGCAGAGGGTCAGCAGGGAGGGGAATTGCTTTGCCGCGGGCAAAACTCATTAGCTCAGGGAAGCCAAGCACAGCACTCGGGCTGAAACACGCACTCTTTTGGTGATGTTTTTGTTTTTTCTTCTTCTTCTGACCTTCACATAGTTCAAGAGAGGAATGCCTCAAAAGTAGGTCAGTTCCAGTCCACAGTTTGGAATGCAGGCATCGCGCTTTGCTTTACTGCGTTTCACAGATATTGCATTTTTCACAAGACTCTCCACCAGCAAAATGATTACAACTCACTAAGGGCTCAGACAATTAGCACTTTTAGCAATAAAGTATTTTTAAATTAAGGTAGGTCCATTTTTTTAGACACAATGCTATCGCACACTTAATGGACTATAGTGTAAACAACTTTTACATGCACCGAGAAACCAAGAAATTCCTGTGACTTGCTTTTTTGCAATATTTGCTTCAGGAACTGAACCACAGTATCTCCAAGGTATGCCTATCCATATCTAAATGTCTCTTAGTGACTAGGAGGTAGAAATCGTAGTTTAAAGAATTTATACCTGTCCTAATTGTTGGACTGCAGCCTTCGCCTTTTCCTTGATCTCACTTTATTTAGGGATTTAAGAATCCTAAGACCTTGAGAAAAGAGACTCCCACCCCACGATTTCTATTCTATTTCTATTCTATTTTGATGATGTGGTTCCACTACTGAACTATTAGCTGCAGGAAACTTTATTGTATGGTAAAAAAATCTGACTTTGATTTTTTCTAACCGATTCTGCAGTTTGGAAAGGTACAGAAATGTTGTCAACTGCATAAATTATTCCTCCCCCCTGTCCTCTGTTCTGTGCATTCTAAAGAACTTCCAGTTCCCTAAATGTGACATAGTGACATAAGTCCCATCCTCACCTTATTCTCCTGGGTAATACCTCCTCAGTTTTTTCAAACAAAGTTTACCTATCTATTTTGAATTGCTTCTCAGATTGATGACAAATTACCAGCTCAAAAGTAGTGGCTATCTCAAATTTTCCTTAACCATAGAAGATATGACCATTCCCTGCTTCCTCCCATAATTGCAGCCTAACGTTGTTTTTCATTTATTCATCCTTCTACCACATTGGTTCTCCGAATGCAGCAGGTATGAGAATCACCTATGTGACTGTCAACACACAGATCGCTGAGCCCAGTCCACAGGGTTCCTGATTCAGTAGGTCTGGGGTGGCGCCCAAGATTTGGCATTTTGAACAAGTCTCCAGGTAATAAGGATGCTGCAGTTAGGGACCACACTTTGAGAACCTGTGGTCTAATGTTTTCCATCTGCTTCTTATGAGTGTTAGTCTACATGTCTGATGTACCTTCCAAGTGCAATTATTTAATGACCATTTTACACACGACAACACAGAGGCTAAGAGATTAAGTAATGTACCCAAGGTCACTGAAACAGGAGAGGCATAACTTAGATTCAAACTAAAGTCAGAAATTACCCTAAGTAATTATGTACTGTTTGACAGGCATATCATTAAATATCAAGACATTTTTGTTTGGAAAAAACAAACTGATGTAGGAGATGAGAAAACATTTTTTTCTCGATCCCTCTTATCCTTGCTCCTCATCCCAAGCTAGAGATAACTAGCATCACCTCACCAGATTAATAAGAATTTGTCAGATCAAAAGTAGAGGTTGAGAAATAATTGTTCAGAAATTTCCGGATATGGGAAAATACTAATTTATTGTGTTTTTTGATCTAGAATCTCTCTTGCAGGGCAGCAAACTGCTTGGAAAAAAGAGTGAAAGCAGATAAGAGTTAGTATAAAATTCCAGCTAAACATAGTTTCCACTACTTTGTAATTAAGCCAACAAGGACCTCAAGTCAAGGTTATCTACAATGAATATAATTCAACCATTGATAGTCAAGAATTAAACATTTTATGATTACTGTTTTATAGGCAAGCAAACAAGGAAAAAGCAGACTTCCCCATGAGAGTACAATAGGTCAGGAGCAGGTTAAAACAACAGTTCTATTACTTCCCTTACTTGGATTAGTGAGTTAAACATTGTGAGCAGGTTGGAGCATTACTGAAGAAAACCTAAAAGGCCAATATCCTACTCTGCCTATATTCTGGGGGAAAAAAAATTCTTGTATCAGGTAAAAATTCATTTTAAATTCTATTTTGCTGTCAAGTCATACTGACTGTGAACTTAATGAGTATGTTTCTGGGCAGTTTAATAGGACAATGATGACACACACAGAAAGAATAAACATATTTTGAAGAGGGCTTTGAACGTCAGGTTCAGAACTTTAAGGCATGTAGTTGAAGACATTTTTGTAGGGTTGAAGTGTTAGCAGAGTTCTGTTGGAGGAAGGTTGACTTTCCAGTATGTAGACTACATTTGGGATGTCTATGTGAAGGGCGGAAATAGAACGAAAGGCAGCTTTTAATCTTAATACTCATTTAAGGGATTAGGGATTGAAAAGAAGAAATAAGATAGACAGGAGGGTGTTGTGGACCTTTGGACTTCTCTGAAGGGAGCGAGAGATGGCCCTTGTCTGTGAGCTGACCCTGAAGGCAGGCATGTTCCTATTCCCTGTTTTATCTTCAGTGACTAGCCCAGTACCGTCATCTGCATACTAATTTTTTTTTCCCATGAGGTCAAAAATGACCTCAAGGTTTTCAGCCTGGTAACTGGGAGAAGTATACTAGGATTAATATATACATAAATGTCAGAAAGAAGGACTGAGTTGGAGAAAAAAATGTAGGTTGGACCTTGAACCAGTCTCATTGAATAATGCTGTATGTATCTTACAGTCAGTGGGATGTGGGGAAAGAGTTTATGAATAAAAGAAATAAAGTGGCAAAAGTTGAAATAAGAGGGTAATGGAAATTCCTAGAGAGAAAGAATAAAGAAAGAAGAGGGTCTAGAACAGATTCTCCGTTTAAGAGGCAGAAGAATGAGGAGTTGGGAAGAAGGCAGAGAAAGAACTGCTAGGGATAAAAAGGGAGGAGAACCAGATAACACATAGGAGGCAGGAAAGGAGATAGTTTCACAAACATGGAGACATATACATCCAGATGTCATAAAATTGATCTGTGATTATGTTTTATGTCACTTGGCAAAAACTTGATGCTAATAAAGCTGAATTTGGGGGGAAAGAAAGAATTTCTAATTGCTGCAACAGAAGACAATCTATCATATTTGGTTTAAAAGTCTGCCTTTCCATATTTCCTTCTGCAAGATTTTTTGGCACAATTAACCAGGGTTCACTATAAACTAAATGCAGACAGATCAGGAAAAAGATAAGGATATCTGATATCAACACTTCTATTAAGCACTGTCCTCAGACATCCGGCCAACACAGTAAGGCAATAAAAAGAAAGAAACATCAGAATGCAAGAACTAAAACTGATATTATTTGCAGATGATGTTATTGTCTATATATTTGAAAAAGATCAAAAATAGACAAATATTAATAATGAGCCAGCTCAGCAATTTGCTGGTTATAAAAAAAAAGTACTAATTTCTATTCACCAGCAAAAAAAAGGTTAGAAAACGTAATTTTAGAGGGAGCGCAACTCCCCATTCCTAAAGGATGCATTGTACATAGTGACTTACCTCAAAAGTACAGAATGGAAAGGGAGGAAAATAAAATAAGAGTAATTTCACAGTGGTGGAGAATCCAAACACACACTGCTTCCTTCAGCCAGGTGATGGAGGTCAACATCAACAGTCATAAATCATGTGCCCTTGATATGATGTAACGGAAAAGGTACTTTACTTCTGTGGTCCTCCTCCCCCAAATCTATAATCCACTCTAATCATGAGAAAAACATCAGATAAATCCCAACTGAGGGATGTTCTACAAAATACCCAAACAGTAAGTAATCCTGAAACAGTCTAGCTTATGAAAAACAAAGAAAGTCTGAGAAACTGTCACACAAAAAGGAGCCTGAAGAGACTGATGACTAGACATGATGTGGTATCCTGGGTGAGATCCTGGAACAGAAAAGGATATTAGGTGAAAACTGAGGAAATCTGAGTAAATTATGGACTTCAGTTAATATTATTGTATCAATATCAGTTCATTCATTGTAAAAAAATGTACCATACAAATATGTTATAAGGGAAACTGGAGTGGGGGTGGGGTATATGAAACCTGCTCAATTGTTCTGTAAGTCTAGAACTGTCTTAAAAATAAAGTCTATTAATTTAAAAGTGTAATTTTTCAAAGATAGCACTTATACTATTATTGAAAATGTAAAGTACATAGTAAAAATTTAACAGATTACAAGATCTTCACAGATGTATAGCCTGTTGGAAGACACTTAAAAAAAACAAACATAGAAAATATACCATGAATGATGAATCCAGAGTCTCAATATTGTAGGGATATCATTTATTCCCAATTGATCAGTAGTTTGATCAATGTCAGTTAACTTTCCAAACTATTATTTTTGTGGAATTTGAAAAGCTAAATCAAAAATGTGCATGGAAGTACAAAGACTCAAGAATAGGTAAGATCCTCTTGATGAAGATAAAAATGTGGGAAGAAATACCTTACTAAATTCAATAAGTGTTAGAAAGTCACAGTAATTAAGATAATCTGATATTGGTTAAGGGATAAACCAATTGAACAGCCCTCTCCTCCTCCCACCTCAACAAAGAGCCCACAATGTATTTGGAAATTTGATTTATGTTAGAATTGGCTTTATAGGTCAGTGAAGAAAGCATACAGTTTTCAATAAATGGTACTGAGACTACTGTTTAATATCATAAAATCATGAAGTTGAACTCTTCCCTCACATTATATACAAAAAAATTAGTAGTATTATATTAAATTAGTTGTATTATATCATATACAAAAAAGATTTAAAGGTGAAGTGTAATCAATAAAAGTTTTAACAGACAATATAGAAGGTTATCTTTATGTTGTCAGTTAGGGAAGGATAGCTTAAATAAGACACAAAGTTACACACACAAAGAACATGATTAATAAAGTTTTATACTATCAAAGGATGCCACAAAGAAAGTAAAATACAAGCCAAAAACTGAGAGACTATGGGGTAGTCTCCTAGATAGATAATGAAGTCCTGCAAGTCTACTGAAAACACACCCAACCCAATTGAAAATGCAGCAAAGCCACGTAAAGACATATCACAGAACACAAGTCATAAAAAACAAATAAGCACATGAAATTATGCTCAACCTCAAAATGAGTCAGGGAAATGAAAATTAAAATCACCATGAAATACATTTTCATACCCACAGAAATGGCGAATATAAAAGTCTGACAATGTCAAGTATTGGTAAGATTTGAAGCAAGTGGAACTTCTATAAGATGATGACCTGCATGCCAATTGCTTCAAGCATTTTAGGAAACACATTGGCACTCTCTAACAAAGGTGAACGTGTACCCCAGTAATTCAACATGTGAGCGTTTACCCTAAAGAACTCCGGCACACGTGCAGTTGGACAAAAGTACTCACAATAGGATTGAATATTGATGGAAACCTTCTAAACGTATATTGGCAAAAGAATCAACCAATAAATTGTGGTATATTCATATTGTATTCATATAAGACAACAGTAAGCATGAAGGTATTCCATCCTTAAACAACAATAAAAATGAATTTCTGGAATATAGTGTCTAACAAAATTAAAAGGCAAATCAGACAATTTCGTGCAATTCAATTCCTACTTAGAACCATGTAAACATTAAACGTTACATTGTTTTGGCATACCAAAATATATGGTGAAAGTCAAAAAGCAAAGCAAAGGAATTTTAAACACAAAATTTATTATTTAATTTCCTCTGAGCAGAAAGAAAAAAGAAAGGAATTCAGAAGGATTACAAAAGAGATTTCAATGATAACCATCACTGAAATGATAACCATTTTCTTAACCCAAGAGTTGGACAGGATGTGCATTTGAATCATCATTTCTTATACCTTACACATGTATTTTTTATGTACTTTTACATATTTTAAAACATTATTTTAAAGCATAACCAATAATAGCATGTCACAACCCCAAACAGTTGGAACAAAGCCATTTCTACATAATAACTCTAAAACATCTCAGAGTAAATTTAAGTAGATTAGATTATTTCTCTAATTATTTTAAAGGAAATCCTCTTTGCTTTTAAAAGAAATCTAAAGACAACAGAAGTGGGTGACATCAGAAATTTAAGATCATCAACAAGCGCCAATACAGATGTGGCCCAACTTCTCATTTACAATCTAATACAGACCTTTGGAGCGAAAAGCTCCCTAGAGATATTCTATTCCCACCCCTCATTTTGCAATGCTCACACTGAATCAGAATCTGCTCTTTAGGAACAGAGCGGGTACTGTCAAGGCTCCTACTTCTTTGACAGGAACCATGATGATTGAGCCTTATAGCAAAGCTTGGAAGCACACGGTGATGACTGGCCAAAGACAGATTCCTCTCCCTTTCATCTAGGAGCAGGAAAGTGCAATGACTGGTGTATTTTAGGCTTATTTTCACAATGGCAAAAATAAAAGGATCGCCTGCTTTATGAAAGTTTAATGGTATTTGCTAGAACCAGTAAATAATAGAATAGAAATGGTTTGCCATAGAAAGAGCTGCAATTTCAATTCAGCATGAGAATAATTACTATTATAAACACATCATTCTTTAAGGACTTATAATGCTCTTCTATGAAAAGTACTTAGCACTGAATTCTGAACCATATAAATGTTTCAGAGTGCTTATAATCATCATTGAGGTATAGGGTAAAAACCAAGGGATATCAACACACAGAAATTAAGATCATTATAGATTTTAGCCTTTATTTTAATGCATGGTTCTTTGGAGACCAAAAAATATAGGGTATTATATGCGCCCTTTGTCATGATTTATGATTCATGTAATGGCTGCTCTAGTTGAACCTACTGACTTGGCAAGAGTTTAGCATCATTGTAGCTTTGCAGCAGCATAAAAAGTGATTGCTTATGTCTTAGGAGTGTTGTATTATGGAACAAGTGAATATATTTTTAGAACATAATGGTGCATTTCAATGTCATTTGAAAATCCAGCTTATAAAACCACAAAGCTGAAAGTTAAAGGAAAATATTATGTTGAGTTTCTTAGAGGAATATGGAAAAGTAAACTATTATTATAAAACACATATTATTGACAGAAATATGCCTTGCTCTTGTCACAAGTAATACATGTACTAGCATGGCCTCAATTTATGACAGCAAATCTCAAGCAAAAAAAAAAAAATATATATATATATATATATATATAATTTACTTAGAATCTGGTCCAACAGCATCTAAGATAGAAGCAGAAAAGTTTACTCCTAATATAGACCCATCACAGGAAATCACAGAAACTCATATATTTTCCACAGTTCTAAATAATTCCTAAAGTTCTTTATATAGGAAATTCTCTATTGTGTTCATGGAAATTCTCTGAGTTGTGAGTTGAGTCTTAGAATCTTGTCTCAGATTTGCTACGTTATTTGGGGAAGTCACATTGCTTCCCATGGCCTGCTTTAGTCTTCTGATCTGTAAACTGGAAAGAATGCATTTATTCTTTCAAAGCTGCCTTCCATCAGCATCAACAATATCTCAGGAATTTCTTAAAAATCCTGATCCTCAGGTCTTAACTGGTTTGAAGTAAGTCCTAAAGATCTACATTCTTTATAAAAATTCCCCTAGGTGATGCTGATCGATAAATAGGTTTGTAAATTAATAAGCTACATGATTTCAAAGGTCTTTTTTGGCTCTGTGATTCAATAAAACATACTTGTTGGTGAAGGTCATAATGCAGAGGACATTCAATTTAGAATTATAAAAGACTTTGATTGCAATTAAATTAACCTTAACATTGAAACTATGCTGAAGAGAGTGCTTTGAAAAATGTAGGAATGTTCAGTTCTATGATACGGCTCAAGGTTGTTCTTAGTATTATGTTCTAGAAGTATACACATAGGGCCAATTAGTAGACATACTTATGATAGGAAGGATTTAATCCACATGTGAACTAAAGAAGTAAAACCCTGTTTTTATATACTACTTACAGGATCAGTCTCAGTTTATAAAGACATTTTACTTTATTGAGGCAATATATTTTTATGAACATTTTCTAAAACATAAGATTCTCAATGACCATCTAGTTTTTATTCAAGTGGCTTTCCCATGCCCCTGCCCCCAGCCGCAACCCATATGAATTAGCTACAAAACTTATCTTCAGATTTTTAAACTGACCAACTTTCTGTATGGAGTTGCTTAGCATAAACTGGTAGAATATTGGAAATTGTCTAAAGGAATAATTGAAGAATAACTAATAATAAGCCCTTCTCACTGATGATAATTAGGCCACTGAGTCAATCATCAGTTGAGACTGGTCCTGGTTACACTATTAAGAGCAACTTTCTTATTCACAATGGCCAGGGAACATTTGCTGAATTCTTCTAAAGGTAGTGTCATATCACTCACATCCTTTTTATAGGAAAATTAACATATAATTTTTACATCATCCAGGATCATACCTGCCAACCCTGGTTCTTACTGGATTTTTAGATGTGGACCATGCATCCTCAGTAACTGGGAGATGCTGGCATCAGCATCTGCACAGACAAAGGTCAGTTGAAACATCTGAGCTACCCCATTTCTGGGCTCATTTATTCACAAGGGAGCAGAGCAGTGGAATGGCTGTGTTGGAAGCCTATTTTTTCTTCATGTAAGATGCTCACCTAAGAGGTCCAGATTTAAAGCTTGTTACGAACAAAGAAGTCAGCAAGATTTGAAATAATAAAACTGTCTTCACTTTTGTAGTGTCCCTTACCTATTTTCTTGCTCTCCATAAAGTTTTAATTACATGTTTTATAACATTTAGTTATAATTTAATTTACACTTATTTAAGCACTCTCTAAATATTGTGCAGAAGAGAATGGGTACTGTTCGGGACTACAATTTAACCGAGAAGTGGCATCTCCATGACCTGGCATACTGGTGGCAGCAGTAGTAACTGCGAGAGGCTCTGAAGGGAAGGTGAAACTGAAGGAAGAGTGTCAGACCAGGACAATTTTCTGAAGGTTCTCAGTGTGGTGCTAAAACCTTGGAAATTCTGTTTTGCTTTGTTTTAACAAAAAACATAATTATTTAGGCAATAGTTCTTTTAAGAAGGGAGAAAAACTACCAGAGAGCTTCAGTAGAAGAGTTAAAAATAAAGAAAGTAGAAAAGGAAACAGAATAACATAGCTGATTTGAATTTTAGAAAGGTCACCATGGAGACAGTGTGAAGAGCGAACCAGAGAAGAGTGAGAATTGAAGGATGGAGACTCTGTGACCAAGTTTACTCTTGCATTAAATCAATGATGGTGGGGGTCGAAAGGATGGGCTGGAGGGATTTTAAGGAGGTATCAGCCATTGCTAAACCAAATATATTTGGGGTTCAAAAGAGTTTTCTAAGCTTCTAACCTGGGAAGACAAATAGATGGTCATGCAATTGACCAAGAGAAAAATACTGGAGAAGCAGGAAGAGGGGATTTTGGTGAGATGATCCGTTTGTGTCAAAGCAAAGTTTGAATTGCCTATAGTACATCCTTGTGGAAATATTCAACAGTTGGTTTTATATGTGGTTGACTGGTAGATAGTTAGAAAGAAATAGAGCTATCTAGATATTTATATAGATATAGATCTCTCTCTCCAGGTATCTCTGAGAGAGATCTGTGTTGGAGACAGCTTTGGGAGTCACCAGCATAGGTGAATGGAGTGGTCAATATTTTAAACCAAGAAAGAGATGGACTGTAAAGGATCTGCCAGAATTGACAACAGTAATTGCTGACAATGGTAATTGAAGACCTTGGTAAAAGATATGTCTACTTAATAGTAAGGGGAAACATTGAATTTCAGAGTTGAGTAAATTATAAGTGAGCAGCTGGGGAGAACAAATGGGGGCCACTCTTTCAGGAAATTTGATTGAAAGGGAAGAAACAAATGATAAAAGTGTAGGACTGAACGGGTTTGATATAGGATTCTTATGTATATCAATAGGCTGAAGGAGACATAATAGAGAAAGTATGTCTTTTTTTTTAATTGTGGTAACATTGGTTTATGACATTATATAGATTTCAGGTGTACATCATTATATTTCAATTTCTGTGTAGATTACATCATGTTCACCACCCAAAGACTAATTACAATCCATCACCACACACATGTGCCTACTCACTCCTTTTGCCCTCCTCCTTTCCCCTTTCCCTCTGGGAACCACCAATCCAATTTCTGTCTCTATGTGATTGTTTGTTGTTATTTTTATCTTCTACTTATGTGTGAGATCTTACGGTGTTTGACTTTCTCCCTCTGACTTATTTCTCTTAGCATAATACCCTCAATGTCCATACATGTTGTCACAAATGGCTGGATTTCATCATTTCTTATGGCTGAGTAGTATTCCACTGTGTATATATACCACATCTTCTTTGTCCATTTGTCCCTTCATGGGCACTTAGGTTGCTTCCAAGTCTTGGCTATTGTAAATAATGCTGCAGTGAACATAGGGTTGCATGTATCTTTAAGCATTTGTGTTTTCATGTTCTTTGGATAAATACCCAGCAGTGGAATAGCTGGATTGTATGGTAGTTCTAGTCTTAATTTTTTGAGGAATCTCCATACTGTTTTCCATAGTGGCTGCACCAGTTTGCACTCCCACCAGCAGTGTATGAGAGTTCCCTTCTCTCCACATCTTCTCCAACACTTGTTTCCTGTCTTGTTAATTATAGCCATTCTGACAGGAGTAAGGTGATATCTCATTGTAGGTTTGGTTTGCATTTCCCTGATAGTTAATGATGTTGAACGTCTTTCATGTGTCTGTGGGCCATCTGTATATCTTCTTTGGAGAAATGTCTGTTCAATCTTTTGCCCATTTTGTAATTGAGTTGTTTTTTTGTTGTTGTTGAGATGTATGAGTTCTTTATATATTTTAGATATTAACCCCTTATCAGATATATGGTTTGCAAATATCTTCTCCCAATTCTTAGGTTACCTTTTCATTTTGTTGATGGTTTCCTTTGCTGTGCAGAAGCTTTTTAGTTTGAGGTGGTCCCATTTGTTTATTTTTTCTATTGTTTCCCTTGCCTGGTCAGACATGGTACTTCAAAATATGCTGCTAAAACCAATGTAGAAGAGTGTACTGCCTAGGTTTTCTTCTAGAAGTTTCAAGGTTTCAGGTCTTACATTCAAGTCTTTAATCCATTTTGAGTTAATTTTTGTGTATGGTGTAAGATAATAGTCTACTTTCATTCTTTTGCATGTGGCTGTCCAGTTTTCCCAACATCATTTGTTGGAGAGACTTTCCTTTCTCCATTGTATGTTCTTGGCTCCCTTGTTGAAAATTAGCTGTCTATAGCTGTGCGAGTTCATTTCTGGACTCTTGATTCTGTTCCATAGATCTGTGTGTCTGTCTTTGTGCCAGTACCATGCTGTTTTGGTTACTATAGCTTTGTAGTATATTTTGAAATCAGGGAATGTGATACCTCCAGCCTTGTTCCTTTTTCTCAGGATTCCTTTAGTTATTTGGGGTTTTTTTGTTGTTCCATACAAATTTTAGGATTCTTTGTTCTATTTCTGTGAAAAACGTGGTTGGAACTTTGATAGGGATTGCATTGAATCTGTAGATTGCTTTAGGAAGTATAGGTATTTTAACTATGCTAATTCTTCCAATCCAAGAGCACAGAATATCTTTCTATTTCTTTGTGTCTTCTTCAATTTCTATCAACAATGTTTTATAGTTTTCAGCATACAGTTCTTTCACCTCTTTGGTTAAGTTTATTCCTAAGTATGTCTTAAGACAGAGGAGGAGAAGAATGAAATATGAGGTAATATCTAAGATAAGATAGAAAGGGAGGCCACCAAACTTGAAGAATACAAGAGGAGAGAGATCTCTTTCAGTGAGTTAGAGCTAAAAAAAGGCAAGGATAGAAATGGATGCCAGGAAATTTATTTGGAGATGGAGAGAGGGACAGAAAGTTCCAAGTATTACAAAAGTCATGATTCTTTTTTAAATAGAATTCTAATTTGTATTATTAAAATAATACACATTCACAGTAAGAATTCTGTAAAATACTAAGCATTTTTAGAGAATATTAATACAGCATTCTTATGGACATAAATAAAACCATCATTTCCCATTCTCTCCTCATGTTAGTAGACCCATGTTAGTACATTCCACCATCCTTCATGCACTGAGAAGATCACGAATGTTAACTATGCCTTAGGTATCATCTCAGTCATTTCTTTCTTCTTTTAATTCTAAGCTGTTTACTCTAACTCCCCAATGTTTTTCAAATAGTAATCATCTGATTTTTTCCATTTTCCAAACACTTCCCCCAAATATATTATTTCTTTCACTAGACTTACGTTACGTGAAAGTGAGAGCCCCATTCCGTTCATCTTTATTATTCCACAACACAAATCCAGAGCGTTAAACATTGTAGATCAGCAGAGTCCAACAGAACATTCTGTGATAATGGAAATACTTCTCTACACTAATACAGTAGCTACTTGCTACTGTTGCTATCAAGCATTTAAAATGTGAAACTAAAGAACAGGATTCTTAATTTTAATTAAAATTAATATGTGGATAGTAGCTATGCTATTGAACAGTGCAGTTGTAGACAATTAGTAGAGTGGTTAAGTGAATTATCTTTTAGTAGGCTCTTGTTTGATTATTTTTTATTCTTTCTTTTTCTTTTCTTTTTAAATTTGTTTCCCAAGGCTCATAGTAGATTAGAGGGAGCAAATTGAAGGAGAGATGACAAAGTAATACAAAAAAGTTAAATCAGACAAAGGAACTCAAAAAAGCCCTAGTCTTAATTAGTATGTGGTCAAACAAATCTCATCTCTCAACTGGTGTTCACAGCAATGATCCTGAATCATCTAAAGAATAGGTGAGTGCCAGGAACCTTGTATAAGCTCAAATAATTTTTTGAAACAATTCCAGGAGATATACCATTATTCCTATATCTCAATTAAAAAAAACAGATTCAGAAATTTAAGCAATTTTCTAAAAAAAGCTGTTAAATGGTAAAAGTAGAATTCTAACCCGAGTCAGCACCAAAGCCCACCATCTTTGCTCTCAATATGATGCTTAATACCTAAGTTATATTCATCACACTCTGCGCTCTAAAAATACATACACACAAAAACATTTCTCAATAATATGGTTAAAAATGGAAACAAGTTTATGATATATAATTGTGGTATATAATATATAAAGGGATAAATTTACATATATAATATGTAAAGGGACAAATTGTGATATGAGAAGGGATTGTGATATATAAAGGGATAACCTTCAGCTAATTAAAAAATATTTTTTCTCTGAATGGCTCATGATAGACAAGATACCACCATATTCATTTTAGTAAGTCAGTACAGATGTAGTAAAATATTCCAAACCTAAAAATTCTTATATGGAATATGTTAAATTCCTCTTTAATATACCATTTTCTCAAATTTGCCACCTTTTAAAAGAAAAAACAAAATCAGTGGATTGCAGAAATAATAAATTCATTTCCATAACCTCTAAAGAATAAAATTATAAAACTTATTCTTACCTTTTTGTTTGTTGTAAATGTACAGTATATTCCTGTTGTCCTTCACAACAAACTTCTCAACAATTTCTCCAATTGTTTAGGTCCCAAATGATATATTAAAATGTGTATGTTTTATATTTTCAAAGCATTTTTAGTATTTAAGAAATACATCAAAACTCTAGTTTCAACGTCTCCTAAGACTCAAAGAAATGTGATGTCTTTAGGACGTGGTGCCCATGACCAAAAGGATACAGTTACTGCCCCAACATCTATAAATAAGCTATGGTTTCTTAAAAGGCCCATGAAATGAAACTTTATTTGTTATTAGTTATCTAATTTCTTAATTAAAGGTTATCTCTGTTAGGAATGGAACCTATTTAATGATTTAAGTATTTTTCAAATATTATGATAATGTATTTTTATTCTAGAATCCTTATTTGCCTTCAGTAGCCTCTCTCATTCTTTCTACTTTCATTCCGTATTCTCCTTCTGAATTATAATCATGTATTCTCTTCTGGATGAAATACCCATTTTCCTCTGAAATGTGGCTGGCAAACAAAAGCATGTAAGACTATACACAAGAAGGAAGCTGGATTTCTTTCATCTGTGACTTTTCTTCTAAAGTTATCCTTGCCTTTACTAAAATCTGGGTTGTTGTGGCTGTGATTGTCTCATCTAAACATAGACCCCAATTTAGATAATCACAGGATAAAACCCACAGTGACGTACTGTTTCAAAGAAAATACTGACACCCCCTCATACAGACGAGTGTGGCAGGCACACACTGCATTTAAGCTCTGACCAGGCGTGTCAGGATGAAACTCTGTTATTTCAGTTGTCAGTGTAAACACAACCAGAGAGAAGCAAATCAGGAGGAATACAACAAAAACTTCTGCTTTTTGTGTTTCCCCAAGCAAAGATGCCTTATTAGGGAAATAAATCCTTTTACTAAATGCATCAATATAATCAAGAATGCATGACATGTCTTTTATCTAAGAGAATAATTTTGCAGAATTTAGCATTCTTTATCCCAACCTAACAGATTTGATTCAATTCACGTTTATTGAACGTTTTCTTCAGATAAAATGTTTGTGTAAATGATTATAATAAAGTGTGCTATATACCAGGCCTCATTCTTGCTTCAGTGACAAGCAACAAAAGAAAGCAGCAAAAGAATCTAAAACACTATGGGCTTGAAACAATCTTTTTCAGATAGAAAACCCCTAGATGATTGCCCACACTTCCTCATGACTGCACGCTGCCAAACCACATGCTAATTAGGAGTAAACAAGTAATGAAAATAGAGTGTACGTAGGTTTCATCATTGCACTTATATGCAGAATATTCATAATAAATTTACACTAAAGGACTGGAAAGTTGGGCGTTGGGTGTAATTCCAAATGAGACACTGATTGGTCAGGCAAAAACTAACCTTTACCTTTCTACGAAATAGCTTTTCTGGCTCAGTAGTTACTGAGCCCCTAGGTGATCCTGTGCTGAGTCATTCACAATCACTCCATGCTCATAATGGCCTGGAGAATCCACAAATGTCAATTCAAAGAAACTCAACTGATGGTATTCAGCTCAGCACCATGGACTATAGGTGTTCTGAAATACACAGGCACAGGGGATGGCGTGGATGCCCTGTCCAGACCCCTGTCTGTTGGTACACCCACCTCCCAGCTGCTTTGAGAACTGCCTGTTAGTGGCTCACAGCTGCCACTTCCTTGGAAAACTGCCCTCCAACAAAGAGTGACTGGCAGAGGGGTACAAAATACTGCCCCCTTGCTTCAAGGATAGACTAACGACGGTGCGGTTTGTCCGCCTGAGAGTCCCCCAGCGATCACAGTGAAGGAAGACGCCACCTGAGACCCGGTCCCTGCTCAGCCTTTTTCCTTTCCCCTTTCCTGCTTTTCTCCCTCCTGTGGACCTGAGATCACTTTCCAAAAAAAAAATCACATTCACTAAATCCCCATCTTATGTTCCACTCCCAAGGAACTCTCACCTAAGACAGAGGTATCATTAAATTTTACACTGGCTATATATATTTTAAAAATGGCAAATTGAAGAGATGGTATGAATGGAGAATGGGAAAAGAAAATTTTATCAGCAAGATTTTTGAATGAAGCTGCAACATTGAGCATAACCCACAATTACAGTTCACCACTTATTTCTATGAGTTCCAGAATCCATTTCTTTTTCTTTAAAATGGAAATTATATCTCACAATCCAATGTATGGTTACAATGCTATATTTATATAGGAGAGTTTAAAAAAATGTTATTTTCCCTGCCCTCTCTAACTCTGAATTTTCTAAAAGAAAAAAAAAGACTTTCTAAAAAGTTCTAACAATTGTCGAGTTATTTTTTCCTTTCCTTTTTTTTTTTTTTTTTACTTCCCAGCACTGAAATCTAGGAAGAATTCATGTTTTTTAAATGTAAATAAATTTCAAAAATATTGCCAGCATTTTAAATCAATATTTTTCTCAAAACACTTTTTTCATTGGGACATTCCATGATTTTTGGGGGTTAGATTCAACATTACACAGGCAGGGACGTTTGTATCCTTAGTGTCCTTCCCAGCAGCTGGCACACAGTCAGCATATAATAAATATCTGTTGGTTCACTGGAGAGTCCTATCTAAGCATCAGGACCATATAGAAGCGGCAGCATTCACGATGGTTAAGGCTGTGGGCTCTGGAGTCTGACACAAGCTTAGGTCTTACCTCCATCTCTTGGTAGCTATGCAAATTTGTTGCTTTCTTTCTTGAAGTCTCATTCTTCTAATCTTTAAAAATTGATGTAATAGTATTCATCCTATGATATTCATCCCAATTCTGTGAGAATCTAATGAGATGATGTGTTTAGCATGGTAAGGGCTAGATAAATATTAACTAGTTAGTAGAAATAGTGGTGTTATAGTCTGAAATTTAGACTCCATACGTAAATTGATTGACAACGGTTTCTAATAATGACTAATTAACTAATATGGTCAGTTAAATAATACATTTGAAACAACATATGTATTATTGTGGCTTTTATCATTATCATAATAGTTATGGGCTGATTATTAGAAGACAGTTTTCAGAGTTATAAAGAAAGGGGAAATTTTTATATGAATATGAACTCCCCAAAACAATCCATGGTAAATTGATGGTCAGTAAAAGGATAGCCCAGAGCCAGCATTAGTACCTTCTCGTCTGATTATCAAAGAGACATGAGAAGATTCGATAATAAGAAAACAACTGCTTCCTAAGCAAAGGACTTGATCAAACAACAGATTATAAACTTGACCAATATAAAAAAAAATATCTGTCAGTTGTAGCCATCATTCTCTGTACAGCTATGTAACCATGCTAGCAACATATTTCTGTCAATGGAAGATATACCTCACATCCTTCACACAAATGAGAAATTGTAATTATTACAAGGCATCATTTTTTTAATGACAATTCCTTAAATATATCTAAAGAGAACTTACACCAGAGAGATGAGTGTAGCACTTGGATATAAAAAACTGACCATTCATGTTTTAAAGTATAAGGCATACAGCTGAGATGGAAACATAGCAATAGGTACAGCAAAAAAGATAAAAACTGTCGTGAACTGATGAAATGGAGGAATTGGGAAAAATAAAAACAAAACAAGACAAACAAAAACCACACACAAAACACCAGTACCTGAAAAGCTATGCCAGATGGCTGAAAATAGAAGCTGTTATTGCCATTGCAAAATAATCAGGTATAATTTTAGGCGTTATTCATAAACTTTCTTGGCCATTTTTAAGTGGACATTACACATCAACCCCTTTGGATTTTTCTGTTTCTGTCTTCTATAGACCTAACCCAAAAGCTACATTCATTCTCATCTGCTTAACTACCTATATAAAGATCTTCATTTAGACATATTTTAATGTCATACCTTATTAAAGTTAAAATTTTAAGAAGTGAAGAAGTGTTCTGTATCTTATGTAAAATCATTATTAAATATCTTTTTAATGATACTCAGTATTCTTCATAAAATAATTTCCTTTTGGATATTATTACCCACAAAACATCTTACTCTCCTGATGAATTAATATGTTCTCTTTTATTAAAGAATATACTATATAACCCATAATATCAAAAAACTACTATGATGAAAGGAAAAAAGTATTGACTTTATAATGAGATGGACTCATGTTCCTATTTATATAGCAATGTAGCAGTGTGACCTCTCTGAATCTCAGTTCCCTCAAAATTCAACTGGGGAAACTCCATTAGGTTTCATGGTCTGTGAATAATCCTCCATGGCTTATGGAACCTTTTGGGCTTGAGGTTCCAAAAAGTACAGAGAAAAGATTAATACAAAATGAAAGAAAAGCTGTTGGATTCCCAAAATTCTAAGGCAGAAAATAGCCTGATAAAAATACTCGGCTGCAAACACCTTTTAAACTATAAGGTGTGTATAGTTGAGGTCGAAATATAGCAATGGCAGAAAAAAAAGATACTACAGTGGACAATTACTCAGCAAAAAATGAAAGAATGAAATAACAATACACACAACATCGGTGAATCTCTAAAGCATTAAGTCGAATGAAAGAAGCCATTCATAAGGGAATATACCCCCTATGAATCCACTTTATGAATTCTAGAAAAGGCAAACCTATTATGATCAACAGAAAAATCAGTATTTGCCAGGGTTCAGGAGTTGGAGTAAGTGGATTGAAGGCAAAGGGACTCAAGGGAACTTTCTGGAGTGATAGAAATGTCTTATATCATGACTGTGATGGTGGTTATATGGCTGTATACATTTGTCATAACTCACGAAATTGTAATCCTTAAAACTGGTGAGTTTTGTTGTATATAAATCATACTTCAATGATTGAAAAACTCAAATTAACAGCAAAAAATTTAGTGTAATTATCTGGACGGTAACACAGTCACTAGCTTGAATTCTGATTTTCTTTTTAGAGAAAGGGAAAGGAATGAATTGTAGCTAGAATGCTCATCATTGCCCCTCAGAATCTGGATAGGCCCATTGTAGTATCTTCCTCACCTGTGTATTATCCATTTAGTGTCTCCTCTTTTGAAAGTAAGGTTTCAGCAGATGAATGTATGACAGAGGGAGTGAAACCAGTCATAAAGTTATTGTAATAGCCCAAATGGGATATGATGAGGGTCTTATACAGGACAGCAGTAGTTGGAATGGAAAGACATGTTTTGATTAAAAAATATATTAATGAGGTAAAATCTGCAGAAATTTTAGTTTTCTTGGGTGGAAGTGTGGCATGGTAAGAATTTTGAGATATATCCCAAATTTCTGCCTTCATTCCCTTGGTATATAGTGACAACATTCACCAAGTTAGAGGGAGAAAAAAGAATGTGCTAACGTGAAGAGTAAGATAAGTTTGAATTTAGTCCGTCTTTGAGAAATTAAGGGGTATCTACTTGGAATTTTCCAGTAACAACTTGCATGTACCAGGCTTAATCTCACAGCAAAGGTCAAGGATAAGGACAGAAATTTCAGATTACGTGAGTAAAGTTTCAACCTTAAGAATTATGTAGTCAATCAAAAAAAATATGTAGAGTGAAAAGAACAAGGTACTGAAGATGGATCTCTGGGTAAGGCTAGTGTATAGGAAGCAAAAAGGAGAAAGTGGGCTCCATAAATGACAGAGAAAATGGAAATGATTGGTGAGGGAGGAATAGACCAGGAAAGGTTGATATCCAGGGAGTAGAGATTTTAAGAGTGTATTAGGAAGGTTAACTCCTATAACAAACACACATTCCCTAATCCCAGTGTCTTAACTATCTCCATGTCACAGTCAATTTGGGGGGTGGGTGCACATGGGAGGAGCATGGTGGTCTGTAAAAGGTCATTCAAGGATCAAGCCTTCTTCCATCTTATGGTGCTATGTTCCTTTAGAAGATGGCCCAGAAGCAAGACCATGAAAACTTTCATACCTGTTTTAACAACCTTTCTTGGGAAGTGATGCAGATATCTCCCACCCCATTTATTGGGGTGAGCTAGTCAAAGTAGCCTCATCGAAGCAAGGGAGCTGGGAAATACAGTCTAGCCCTGTGCCAGATAACGGTGAGCACTAAAAATTTCTGCCTAAAGGCAGAGTCCAACAATATCAGTGTAGCAGACATATCCAGTAAGGTGAAGACTTGGAAAAGAAATTATGGGGGAGAGAGAGAGGCATCATTTATGAAGCATTACATGAAGACATGGGTGGAAGTGAGATCAAGTTTAAAAATGGAGAAAGCTCCACTTAGACAAGTTTACCAAAGTAATAAAAACATCATTTTTAAGAATATTTTTACATCACTCCTGGGTGATGGCTGATGAGAGGAATAGGTTTTCCATTTTTTATCTTTCTGGTTTCTTTTCCCCAGAATATTGGGAAAATTAATCATCCTGCCTCATGATTTGGGAAAATAAACAGCTCTGAGACAGGGCCCAGTGGAAACCACAGACCCATATCCCTGTAGACTTTCGACATTTTTCTCTCAAAAACATGTCCTCTTCTACCAAGTTGTCGGATTTATAAGATTAAGGACAAGACAGTTACACTTAAAATGCAAAAGAAGGAATCCATATTTAAACTGTTGCTATCCTGTCCCACCAGAGGTTATGTCAATTATTTACATAAATTGAAATAAATAGCAGAGTAAATAAGCTATTAGAAACAGACAAATCTCTTTGCAGATATCCTATAGCATTTCAGAATGATGAGAAAATTTACTGGAGCCTTATGAACCACATTAAATTGTTGTTTCATAGGTCGAAATGGTCAAATATCATTCCTATTATATGATGCAAAAGAACTACATGGAGGAAGTTGTTTTGCCCATGAAGCTCTAATAAAACAGAAGGGACCCTAGATGAGAGTGGGTAGGCATGTACGTCTCTCAAAGACTTTTCTGTGCTAGTTTATGCTACGACTAAAGCTAAACCAAGGTTGAATGGACAGCTACACATCAACCTAATGACAAGAGCAAGCACTTAATGGGTGTGCTCTTTATCTCCCTAGAGACTTTGGGTGAGATGGAGTGAGGTTATACTCCTTTCTAGTCCCAGGGAAAGTAATTTTGTACAAATATCAAGTTTATTAGAATTAAAATTTGCTTCTTTTTAAAAATATCCCCTTAGTCAGTCTAAACTAACTTTCACAAAATTAAAATTTTGAGGAAATGGTATTAATACTTACAAAAATGCTTAATAAATTACATATTTTGTCTTCCAGAATCCCTTTTCATGATGTTTTATTTGCCTTCCTATGCAGGCAAGTCTAACATTTACCCTTGGCATATATCCTGCAAAGTCATTCTTTCCTAAATCATGTGGCCCAAATGACGTATTTTAAGACATTTATAATAGTCATATTAAATTTTAAAATGCTCTTTTGAGTCAGAGCGACACTAGCAACCAAATATTACCAGCAGTCAGTGAAATTTAACAGATTGTTGTCACTTGGTCCTGTATTATTCTATTTCTGTTCCCTTCACTTTGTTTAAAAAAGTTAAAAATATATTTCTTTAGAGTAACAGAACCTACATTTCAGGGAAAAATGTATAATCAACTCTTACGTTCCATTCTCTTCCACAGAGCAGGTAACAATGATCTGAACTGGGAAATCAGAATGAAAGGAACAACTTTAGGGGACTTCTAATAGGCGGCTTCCAGAAAATATCCAAGCAATTAAATTGAAGAATTTTTTAAAATGGCCTCTTTTCTGCCATCACAGGGGTAGCTTTACAGTTCTCTAAAGCCTAAAGCCTACCAAGATTTACTCTATTCCAATTTAAATAACGTTCATTCTTTATCTAAGAAAAGCAAGGAGTAGCACAAAATGCTGAGCAAATTTGCACGCAATCTGTTTGCTGCTCTGAAAGAAAAGTAAATATTTGTAGCATTAGGAAGCATGCTACATATTCCTGTACTGAAAGGAGATACTCTGACTGGCATCTTTTTTCTAACTGCATGAACAGCTGGCTCTTGGACGGAAGTTTGGCTGAAATATTTTACCTTCCTGGACACCATGTTTACCATGAATGATTCAAAGAATTTGCACAGTGGGAGAACATCTGTTACCAAGGTGTGTGGAATCATCCAGTGCAATTGCTCTTCCAGTAAGGGAACTGGCACTTTGTTAGGACAGCAGAAAAACACAGTTTTGGAAAATTACATGACATGATATCCTGCATAAGAATAGCTAATAGGCTAGTGAACTAATTGCTGATTTATTGTGGTTGTTGGTTGGAAAGCTAAGAGTTAGTGACTTAAGAGTTTCTGAATATCAGGAATAAAGCAGGAAATACTTTAAGTCAAAATTAGTTGATAACTTTTTGTCTTATTAACATTTATTAATGCTAACACTATAAATTATTTATTCTAGTGAGCTAGAATGAATGCAATTTGGATCTTTATGCTTCTTCAAGTTCCACATATAGATTTAATTAGTTTTGAACTCAAATTGTAGGTACTTCATAAAGAGTTTGTCTTCTTTTTCTGGTATCCTTCTCTTTGTTTTGGCCACATGTTAGTGCTTTTATGTTCTGTAGTTGCTCCCTAGACCTAAAACTGCAGTACTGGGGGTTCAGTTCCTTCCTGTTACACGCCAAAAATTTCTGTATGTGTTCTGATCCCTCAAACATCGCTCTTAGCTTTCCGTTCAACAAGTATATCTGACCAATAAATTCATAGGCCTTAACCAAGTAAGGGATTGGAAGTAGAGAGGTAAATTAACTAGAAGACACAGCTGGAGCTAGAGAATATGAGGTTTATCAAGGTAATAACAGTGAGAAAGGAGGAGGAGGAGGAAAGGGTAAGAGGAAGGAGACTATGGAGAAATTGGACAGGATCCAGTAAAGTGTTTCAAGCAGGGGGATACCACAATCACACCTTCAGGTTAGAAAGATCATTTTGGTAGTTATGTGAAAAATGATTTGGATTGAGGCAAAACTAAAAAGAAGGAAAAGAGAATTTCATCTGTGATTCATGTGAGAAATGATAGGACCTAAAAAAATGGTATTGACAATAATGAAGAGGAATACTAGAAGGATTTAGAGACATTTATGAAATAGTTCATGCCATTAATTTAGAAATAATGACATTATTATAATTGTATATATGGACAAAATTATATGTATGAAAGAAAATTGAATGAGATTGTTATTTCCTTCACCCAAATAATTCCCAAAGGACTAGGAAACTGATTTCTTAAAAGAAAAATTGAGAAAGACTTGCTTAACTTTATTTGTATGGGGTTCCAAATTTGAATATTTTTCTAACTATAAGAAATTCTTAAAGAAAATCTGTTTCCTTACAAGGACATTTAAACTTTTAGTCATATTCCAATTTACTTATTTTCTCTTCAGTTGGGTCAAATATGCTGTTAAACTCATGCACTGATTGCTTAATTTCAGTCATTATATTTTTTTAGTTCTTGAATTTCCATTTGGTTCTTTTTTAATAGAATTAAATGAATACAGCCCCTTAGTTTTATCTTATTATATTTGGTCACTATTTTACAGCATTTACACAGGTCAAATTTTTACTATGATTTGTGTAGCTTCCTTGGGAAACCACTAAGACCTCTGAAACTCAGGGCCGGTGGGAATGCATGGTGAGTAGAGACCCCGAGAAGACTCCCTCACAGGTGAAAAGTATTGGGCAGGTGTAGTTTGGGATCAAAGAGGCTGCAAGTTTGATACTGAAGAGGGTAATCAAAAAGTCCAAGTGTAAATGTAGACCACCTGCCACTAGGAAAAATTGGGGGGCATTTGTGGGCAGAGGTTAAAGAGACTGAAAAGTTGACATTGGCAAGGGCAACTAGAAAGTTCAAATCCCAATATCTTCAGAAATTGCCCCATAGAGTTAAGTACAGCGAGTAAGGAACAGAATCCAGGATTCCAAGGTACTATCCATTTCATAAGTGTATTACAATTGGGGCCATTTATTATATTCTAACTGATACGTCAATACTTCTCTCCTTGACCATACCAGTTGCCTTTTAACTAACTGGTCTAGTGTCCTGCTACAGCTTATTGTCCATAAAGAGGAAGATCCTTTAGAATACCTGTGAGATCATGTCACATCCTGGCTCAAAACCATTCAGTAATTTCCCATCACAATTGTAATCAAATCTGAACTCTTCGTCATAGCCAACAAGGATCCTGCACAGTATGACCCTCACCAGCTCCCACCATTCTGCATCTCATTCAGTCTGCGGTAGCCGCGTTGGCCTTCTGTCTTTTCCATGAGCATTTACTTCTGTTTTAGAGCCTTGGTCTTGTTGGTCGCTGGGCCTGGAAAGCTTTTCTCCCAGGTGGAGCTGTGGTTTGATCCCTTGGGAGAGGCCTGCCCTGACCATCTTATTTAAAATAACTTCCATTCCTATCACTCTCTAAGCTTCAGCCTTATTTTATTTGTCCTCATACCACTTACCTCCACCAGAACTTTTATATCTATTTCTCTCCGTTTCCCCCACTAAGTTCCATATGAGCAGGAAATTTGTTGGATCTATTGCTGTCTCCCAGGGGCATCAAAGATTGCCTGGAAAATAAGAAGTGCTCAATATATGTTTGTTGATTTGGTAAATGAATGAGAAAATGAGAGATACATGAATTTGATCCAACTCAAGGAAGGAGAGCTGGAGGACCCTCGCCAGAGACTCCTGACCTTTGTAACAGGGAAGTTCAGAGAACTGGAGGGAAGTAAGAGTGAAAGCCAGCCCAGCAGTGTCACTGAGCCATGGAATTGTGACTTCATTCCAAAGCCTAGATAGGTGTTGAGGCCCAGCCTCTAGACGCTCTTCCTTTACTTGTCCTAGTTTCTAAGGTCTAGGAGCAGGCTTGGGCTTCCAGGCTGTCAGGGTGAGGGGGAAATATCAACAAATTGAGCTGTCAATCAGGAAATGCTGATGTCAGAAGCAGATGAGTGAGGAGAAGCCTAACAGTTGTGAAAGAAGCAGATTCCTACGGATTTTCTCAGTTTTATCCCTTCTCATCAGCATTCAAGAAGTTTTCAGAACTTCATTAATGACAAAGAAGCCCTTCCAATAAATAGTCCCCTCATTCCTGGGAAAAAGAGCACATCCAAGGGAGAAGAGACTATTGTCTTCTGGAAACGGTCGAGCAACAACATGGTGAATTGGTGAAACCACAGGCTGGGGCTGCGTAGTGGATCCAATTAGCTGGAGAGAAGCCTCGTCTCTTCATTCACATTAATAGGGGAGATGGTTGAAAAATTTTGTCACTACTGAAAACATACACATTATTAATGTTTCAGCCTAAATTTACCTCCAGCTTTTAGGGTTTCTTTTTTTTTTCTTCTAGTCTCAAGAGATGAGAATAATTACCTCTTATATAAGGGTATGATTTCTATCTTTAAGAAATAACACCAGTTGTGCAACTATTGGAAATGATCCAAGTTAGGAGACACTGTCATATGCAAAACCAGTTTTACAAAAAAAGGTTAGAAACCTGATTGCAAATCATATCTGATGGCAAGCTGCATCCTAAAACTGGTCGCGCCTGGCTCACTGGAGTGCAGGTCCATTAATGAAGGCAGTGAAGCTTGGGAGTTTCTTCCCTCTCTTCACAATCATGATTTATGATCTGACTCTGTCCAAAATGTTGACAATAAAAATGTATTTTACTCAGTGCTCTAGATATTATTTCTACAGAGCTAAAGATACAAGAAATGTGGTGTCCCATGGTAACAAGAAAGTTGCCCACCATAAATAACAGAAAATTAGAACACAAATACAGGCAGCTTTTTAAAAAAAGAGGGACGGACGGTGGGAAAGAAAATAGGTTTAATATCATAAGCCAAATAAATAAATACTGTGGACTCTGCTGCCTTTCTACGAACATTTTTCAAAGTGTAAAATTACTGGGAATTTCTCATAGTTTAGAAACACAGGTGCAGAAGACAGAGGTGGGGAAACAGTGGGAAAAGTGGAACTAGAACAAGCAGGGGGCTGATGGAAGACGGTGCAGCCCAGAGACCCTGCTTTATTGTCCTGCAACTTCCTCAACGTTATCTCAGAAACCTTTTCAAAGACCAGTTTTTGGTTTTGCTTCACTTCTCTATTTTTGGTCGCTTCTCTATATTTTCCTTATCTACTTTTATTATATAATTTTTTGTTATTGTTTATATCATCTCCTTCTTTCTTATTTCTATACTCTGTTGAACTTTTTCCAGCTTCTTATATTGAATTCTTGGTTTACTTACTTATAGAATTCTTGGTTTCTTGTTTATAGAAAAACATTTAAAACTGTAAAGTTCCCTCTGAGTACTACCTGAGCTTTGTCTCTCAAATTTTGGAAAGTAGTGGCTTAGGTATTATAAATAAGTTAAATTGAACAATTTTCTAATAATTCAAGCTTTTAATTGGACAGATTCCCAGCATCCCACTTACTTTTTTTGTCTATTTCATCTATCACTTTCGGAGAAGTGTGTGTTGATAGCTTCAGTCTTAGTTGCTGGTTTATACGTATAGCTTGGCAACTGTGTTAGTTGCTTTATATAATTGAGTGCAAACATCTTCACATTGATTATATATCCTCGCCCATTTTTTTCTCTCTTTAGCATTGTATAACACCTTTTTGGGGGGGAAATTAATATAGAATAGTAAATAAAAGCACAAACTTTAAAGCTAGACAATGTGAGTTCACATCCTGGTTCTATAACCATCTTTCAATTAGCATATTTTTATGAGTAATTTGTTTTTTCTGCCCATAGTTATTTCAACTTAATTTTTTGCATATCAAGTTATGTGATCTTGGCTACTTGTTTAACTGAGTTTCTGTTTTCTTTATCTGTAATATGGAATATCAATGTTGTAAAAATTAAATGAGATATCATAGATACAAGGTCCATCATGGTAGTTATTAAATATCACTATCTCTACTCTCCTTATCCATTCACCTGAAACAGCATGACCCATTGTGACTTATAATTCATTTTCCAAACTCATTTTGAAGGAAATGCCTCTCCGCCAGGATAACTGACTAGTCTTTGCTTTGAAATCTATACCCTGAACATGCTTTAGTAATAATTCTGTGACTATATTTATGTATTATTTCTTCCTTATACATATTTTTTTAATCTCTAAAGCCTAACGAAATGCTTGCCAAATTCTTTTGGGGCATACATTGTTTTTTTTAGAATTAATGAAAAAATGATATGATTGATCTAGAATAATGTTATCCAAGAACTTTCTGCAATAATGGAAATGTTCTATGTCTATGCTGCCCAATAATGGAAATGTTCTATGTCTATGCTGCCGGATATTCCACTAATCACTTGAAATGTGATTAGTGAAGAATTAAATTTTAAAATTAAATTTTATTTTTAATTAATTTTAATTTAAGTCCCCACATGTGGCTAGAGGCTGCTGTTATTAGACAGCTCAGGTCTTCAAAGTGTATGTTGTAAATTGTAGGTTAGTAAACTCTCCAATAGCACCTCATCTCACTCAGAGTAAAAGCCAAAGTACTTACAATAACCTACAAGGACCTACGCAATAGGGTTCCCCCATTCACAACTCCTCTCTGACCTCCTCCTCCCACTTCCTCCACTGCAGCCATATTGACCTCTTTGCTGGCACACTCTCACCGCCAGATCTTTCAATGGCTGTTCCTTTGCTCAAAAAGGCTTCCCTCAGACACCTCTATGGTTCCCTCCTTCAATTCCTTCAGGTCTTTATTCAAGTGACAGCTTCTGAGTAAAGCCTGTGGCCACCTTATCAAAAATTTCTATGTTCTCCTCCATACACTATCACTCTTCTCTGTCAATTTTTTTCTCCATAGCACGTCTCACTCTCGGACATACACGGCTTATTTGTTTATTTCCTATGACCACCTACTGGAATTATGCTCAAGAGAGCAGAGATCACTTTTCTGTTTTATTCATTACTATATCCCCAGCTGCTAGAATAATGCTTTACATGGTGAGTGTTCAACTAATATTTGTTGAATGAACGGGTGTAATGACAAGATTAAGAATTTTTAAAGTCAGACAGAGAATTGTACCTTGAGACTGCTTGTTCCTTGAGTCTGCCCAAAATTTGCTGTCCAAATTCAATGAGTTAACCTTGCATGAATTTCGGAGTTCCAAAACCACAAGAAGCTCTACAAGATGGTGCGAACCAATTGAAATGACAGTGAGGCCTGTTTATATCTCCCTAACCTATTACACTTAAAGAATTTGCTTCTACTAAAATTTTTCTATAGCCTTCGGGGAATGTAGAAGGGGAATTGAAATGAATTTGGTTTTGTAGATAGTTCTCATAAGTGAACAACATTTTAAGGTCTATGTTCTTTTGGATTTTACTGTTACTGCCTGCATGCCTTTAAATGAGGTACAATTGTATCGTTGTAGGTACATTCTGAGTTCCATGACACACTGTGTTCATTTTTCACGGTGTAAAGTCTTTTTCTACAGCTGAGGTGGTATTTCTTGTTCCTTTTCATCCCCACCCTTCCTCCTGAAACTTGCTCCAAATTCCGGCTCATCAAGCATGCAACAGACATTAAGAACAGTAAGAAACATCCACTTCCCCTACCATTATTCTTATCCAAATGTTTAGGAAAACTCAAATATCCAGCTGGTTCAGGAGCTGTGTTATTCACAATTTTGGCTGATTGAGGCCTGAGCAAGTGTGGCTTCTGTTATTGTCTGGAATGCTAACATCCAGCTTGGCTCATTAAAACAGAACACCTAGGTTAGAGACCATATAGACCCCTTGAAGTTTATGCATGGAAGAAAAAAAACCCAGCCATGTTGAATATTATTCAAATCTTATATTCAACCAAAGTAAGTAGAGAACATAAATATGAAAAGAGATCTGAGAGTGATAATGTACCTCATCCATTACCTATGGTTTAAGAATATATTTTGCAAAGTAATTCTTTTCAATCCCAAAATGGACCTGTGGAAAAGTTAAGAAGGGACTAAATCCTAAGGACATGCCTATTTAAAACAGAAACAGAAACCTCACTGAGTGCTTCCTCCATCTTGAAGTTATTACATTATTATCAGGAGTGCAGTGGCCGTAGTTATAAGAGGATGGAGTGGGCAGAGCTTCTCTGAAGTCTTTATGTGCTGAATGCAGTGCAGTCCTGTGGACAGAGAGGGTCTCAGGCACCAGGACTCTGAGTTCCTGTCCCAGCTCTGCCGCCGTGAACTGCTCTGATTTAGGTAAATTTGTTTACATGCTCCTAGTTCTCAGTCTTAAAATGCTCTTGAAAATAAGGAATTCAAAATTTCTCAACTTTTGAATGCTGAATACATTTACATAGCATTAAAAAATCCCCAATACTCCAACAGGATATTAATTGAAATATCAGAATTTGCTGAGTAATAAAGTATATGAAGAGAAAAAGGGACTAGTAATGCTGTTGATAGTATTTTTATCACAACGGCAACCGTACATTTGCATTACATATGTATGTGTGTACTGACGATACACCATCCCCAAATACACCACTTTGGCATCTTGATTATTTTGAGCAAATGCAGGGAGAAGCTTTCTCTGAACTCCTCTCATTGGCCTACAGACAGATCCTCAAAAAGGAACTCAACTGTCATAGATCCTTTCCTGGGAGTTTCATCCACAGGGAAGATGGACTCATCACACGAGAGGAGACCAGAAGTCCATACCACATCCAGACAGACTTGGCCACAAACTATCAGACCTCCCATCTATTCTTCTAAGGGCCCATTCATCTTTCCTAAAAAATCATTTACTCTCTCCTAAGAGGCCTACACCACACCTCCCCTTCCCCTAGCAAGGTAGTATTGAAGCCTGAGTTATAAGCCACCTCACGGAGTTACTCATTTTCCCCTGGGTATTATTGTGTTACTATGTATGGGTGTGAAGGCTGGATAGTGAAGAAGGCTGACAGGAAAAAATTGATTCATTTGAAATATGGATTCAATCAAAGAAGAGCTCTACAGATACCCTGGGATGCCAGAAAGATAATAAGCCTGAACTATTGCTGGAGCTAAAAATTATAAAACTGAGGCTGTCCTACTGTGAGCATATCATGAGAAGGCAGGATTCTCTGGAAAAGTCGATGATGCTGGGAAAAGTAGAAGGCAGCAGGAAAAGAGGAAGACCAAATATGAGATGGATTGACTCCCTAAAGGAACCCATAGGCATGAGTCCACAGAAGCTGAGTAGGGCTGTTGAGGACAGGACATTGTGGAGGTCACTCATTCAGGGTCACAGGAGTCAGAGACGACTTGACCGCATGTAACAACAAATTACCCATGTATACATGAGGTATGCATGTTAGTAAACTTCTGTTTTTCTCTTGCTTATCTTTTATTACAGGGGTCTAAGTGAAGAACTCATAAAGGGAGAGGAAAAATTATTTTTTCTCCCCTACGGTATACACACCCACACACCGTATATGTATGTATTTCCAGGAACGTGTGACGTTTTCTTTAGGCTACTCTTCAACACCTACATCTCTCCATAAACCTGTCAGGCACCTTTTCAATACCTGTTCTCTCTTAGAAGGTATGTGGCCCTAAATTACAGACACCTGTGCTCAGTGAACTCTAAAATCACTTCTGATCTACTAGGTCTGTGAGTCATTGACAAGGAATAAACCCTAGCTGCACACTTTCTCCAGACTCTTTGCAAAGTGAGGGGGCACATATTAATTTCTATTTCTGCTATATCAAATTACCACAAACGTAGTGGCCTAAATAATACAAATTTATTACCAGTTCTGGAGGCCAGAAGTCCAACATGGGTCTTACTGGGCTAGAATCAAGGTGTCTGCAGGACTAGGTTCCTTTCTTAAGGCTCTAGGGGAGAATCCATTTCTTTACCTTTTCCAGCTTCTAGAGGCCTACACACCTTGGCTCATGACCCTCTTTCTCCATCTTCAAAGCCAGCAATGTTGGGCTGAGTCCTTCTCACGCTGCCATCTCTTTGGTTCTCTCTACTCTGCCTCCCCCTTCCACTTTTAAGGGTGCTTGTGATTAGATTGAGTCACCTGGGTAATCCAGGATATCTTCATCTTGAGGTCAGTTGATTAGGAATCTTATTTCCATCTTTAAGCTTAATTCCCCTTTGCCATATAGTCTAACACATTCACAGGTTCTGGAAGGTAGGACATGGACATCTTTGGGAGTAGTTATTTTACCTACCACAGGGCAGGCAAAACTCATCTTAGAGTCCTCACAGGAAAGCCAACGTCCTGTCTTGTTTCCGACGTATGTATCTTCTACAGCTGGATTTGATTGCTTGTAATTTTAAGACTATTTAATTGCTGGTGGTTATGGTAAGTCAGTGGAACAGGACAGGGTCGGGGAGGGGGAGCTTGTCCAAAGAGGAAGAAAAAATACAGAAATTACTAGGAGAGGGAGTGAGAGAAGTAGAGAAAACAAACATAAGCGGGAAACGCCATTTACCTGGAGAAGGAAAAGAACGAGCAGAGAAATCTCTATTGAAAAAGCTCAACCAAAACAGAAAGTAAATACAATATCTCTGTTCTCAATTTTTCCTGTAAAGCAAATTCAGTTAGTGACCCAGGACTGGATTTATCGGGTTCCAATGAATTCTTAACAATGAAAAATAATTTCAACTTTTTTTTCTTTTTTACATATTCTTCCTTTACTACTTCCATAAGAAATGGTTGTATGTTAACATTTTATAATATATATGGGAAGAGAAATTTCAGCTGGGCTGAGCTGTTCACAGGGTTCTCCTATTACCCTGACTAAATTGCTTACTATGGTGGCTTCTCCCAATGGCTGGTTTCTTGAGGGCAGGGGCTATGTTTTATCAACCACTATAAACCAGCAGCTGACATAGTTCCTGACACACTGTAAACACATCAAAATATGAATAAATAAAATCAATAAAGTAAGCAGTTAGCTTCCTCAAATTTTCTAGCCTCTGATCTAAGCTTCCAAACACATCAAACTAAACAGCACAACTCCACTCAGAACGGAAAAAAAGGAGGGGGTAGGGATGAAGACAATGTAAGCACGATACCTCCCATTTTCCACTGGATGTAAGATGCTTCTTTATTTTAACTCACAATTTACTACAGGAAAACTAGAAGTTTTCTTTTTTCTTTCCAAATATTTCAGCTTGGAAATGTGATTTTTAGCTATCTATTTTAATAAAATCACACTACAGTTTATAATAAGGGGATTTTACGTGTCAATGGCAAATAGACATGTTTCTCAGAACCCTGCTCCCTCCTATTTCGACGTAATGATAACATTTGGAGGAACTGTCTTTTGTCCAGGTCTAATGCTCTTTGCATCCTATATCCCACCTGATGTAGTCTCCTTGGCAAGACTAGCCCAAAGCAGAGTAAGGAGAGAGAAAGAATAAGGCTCCTCGAGTTCTACCCTCCGATTGATTTCATCTCCTTGCTCTCAGTCTCCCTGGGCCTCCTGCCATCCCAGAGGGCACCGCGCCCTGGTCGCTGCTGCCTCCCCTGGTAGAGCATCCCCTTCCCGCCTTCCCACACAAACACACACAGGTGTACACACATGCACACACACTTCAGGGGTGAGACTCAGGGTAATCTTGATGCCTAACTCTTTGCCAGAGTTAATTTACACCTTTTTTAACCAAAGCACACATGCAGATGGTTAAAAATCAAGTAATTTAGAAGAACTTATCATGAAAATCACTAGTCTCTCTTTGAATTCCTCTTTTCTAAAAAAAGTTCCTCTTTTTAGAAGCAGACTTTTAAATTTTTCTGGCTTTTGGCTACATGTACTGTGATTTCTTTTTATTTTTCAAATTATTTCCACACATTATTAATTTATTTCATGCTTTAATCTCTAAAAATTTCTTATACTACTTCTCACTGCTTTCCTTCCTCTTCCCCATGTAGTTCTATCACATTTCTAGTTCCTTTATAATTTAAATTATATACATCGTAAAAGTGGATGGCTTGGGGCCGGCCTGGTGGCGTAGCAGTTAAGTTTGCTCACTCCGCTTCCATGGCCCTGGGTTCGCAGGTTCGGATCCCAGGGGCAGACAGACACACTGTTTGTCGGGCCATACTGTGGCGTGTCCCACATAAAGTAGAGGAAGATGGGCACGGATGTTACCCCAGGGCCAGTCTTCCTCAGCAAAGGAAAACAAAAGTGGATGGGTCAATATACTCTACAGCTATGATGATGGTGATGATGATGATGCAATCATGAAAAACCACATTTTGAAGATGAGTTAATGGCATGGGAAAAGAGTCACCACTTTAAGTGAAAACTAAAAAATACATATTTTTTAATATAGTATGATTCAAATTCTATACAATATATAGATTCTACATAATAAAATTATAGAAACAAAATATACAATAGCGTTAATAATGTTTATCTCAGAGTAACAGGATTATAGATAATTTTTATTCTTTCCATTTTTCTAAAATCTCTATAATATATACATATTACTTTTATAATAAAAAATATTCAGAGGGAAAAATATCTCCTCATTAAGTAGAAGGAATGAATATCTATTAGTGGAATCTTAGGCCAGTGGTACAGCTAATTTCAGGTCATGCCCCTCCAATTGTATGAACTTTGGAATGCTTATCCCACCCAAGCCCTCCTTTTCTACTTAAAATATGCAAACTGGTGGCAGTCCAGAGATCCACATCATTATAAAAATGCAGGACATCATCAGAACTTTTTTTAATGAGAATTCAACAATTTTAATTAAGTGCAGAATACATATGTATGAATGCATTGTCTTTTCTAATAGAAAACACAGCTGCTTGCTATGGATTTGAAATCCCATTTAAAAATTTTTAATCCTATGCTAATGATGTAAAGAGAAAAGTGGCAGGCAATAACATTCACTCTAATATTAAATGCTGTCAATGCCAGCGGAGTCCTCACTATTTCAGTATGAATTTAAAACATTTTCTCTTACAGGAGCATATTTTCTTGTTGTAGCATCTCCTGTCTTTAAAAGTATACCAAATTACTTTGAATGAAGAACTCTCTGTATATTGCTGAATTTAAGAAATTCTGCCTTCTCAATACTCGAGATTATATAATCTAAGGAACACAGTTTGGAATATTTTGCACAAAGTAGACAGAGAGTGTGACTGGCCGAGTTACGTTTCCTCCAGCCCCCCAGGAATTTACAGCTGACCCGGCCACACCCTGTTCTGCCCACAAGTCCCTCCTTGTCCATCTGAGCACAGACAACTTAAACAGGATTTCTTAGATCTGCTTCCGTCGGCCCACATCTTTCCATTTAACTCCTGGCAGTCTGGCCAACTGCCCCAAGGTCAGCCTGGTTCTTTCCTGCTCACACACCGCCTGATACTAAAACACTCCGCCTGTGTCTGCCTGAGACCCTAAGTGTGTGACTACGTCCGCCTGCCTAGGAGTTGACATCTGCTTCTCGGAATGAGGAATTCGTGACTTGCTCCTAATTTTGCCAGCGTGTTCCCCCTGCTTTTCTGCTCCCCTTGCTTATCAGCCAGAGAAGACAGGAGGGACTGCCAGCTCTTTGTTTCACTGCCCTGTCTGCTTTAGGTCACTGTGAAAGCCAGAGACACTCTCCTCCCTAGGCCCTAATTAGAGGTCTCTCCTCTCAGGGTCTCTGCTACCTCTCTCCCTCATTTCTCCACTGAAGTCAGGCGCACTTCCCGTTATGGAATAGTCTACTATTACAACACAAATTAGCATCTCCGCTGCCTGGCTTCCAATCAAGTTTTGGCTCCTTTTTAGCTTTACGGCTTTGATCAAGGCGCTTTTCTGTGCCTCAGTTTCCTTGTGTGTAAAACAAATAACAATAGTACTAAGTCGTGGTCATAGTAAGGATTACATCAGATCGTATATATAAAAACAATGCCTTGTACACAGTAAACTCGATATAAATGTAGCTATTATTCTTACTATAGAAGGCAGACAAAAATTTCACACACACACACAAAGATATGCTTTTTAAAATCCTGGTCCAATTCAGACGGGAAATGGGAAGCTTTATTTAGTGGGAAAACAAGCTTTAGGAAGAGAGAACTGCTCCTTAGTGAACTGTCTCTAAGCCACAGCAGATCTTAGTGACTAGCAACTTGTTACTAAATAACAGCAATTACATGAAGATGCATTTCCTGGCTCATTCTGAGTCAAAAGGAACTTGAGACTTAGGACTCTTAGACCAGCTTAGTGCTAGACGCCCTTGCCTGTGGAATCAAGTCAGTATCCAGGAGAAGAGAGAGATGCCTTAGGAGATCCAAGTCCAGGACGGACTCAGAACGAAAACTATGTTCAGCAATTTGATCATTTGGCAGACAGCCTCTATCTGGAGGACTTCAAGTCAGCCCACAGGCAAGTGTCTGGCTCAAACAAGGCTCATTTCAAAAGTAATAACCAAATGAAGTGTTTTAGATGAAGACCTGATGATTCATGAGACTTCACTCATCCCTCTGACTCAATTCTGATTAAGCGTCCTGGAAGACGATGATACAGATCCTGGAAATGGCTGGCCTCTTGACTGTGTTCCAGTAGCGGTACTCTAATTTCATGCCTACAGCAAACCTTTCTCCAAATTACACCCACACTCTAATCAGCTGCAGAGGTCTTTTGTGTCTATTTATAAAGGGTACCCTTTAATTCACCCTTATAATTTAGCTGATAGCATTTGTTGGCAGTTTTAACAGCTATGCAATGCAAAACCACCTCTATTAAGTGTACGGTCTCCTTTCTAAGTATAGAGTACACTACATAGCCATGAAATGGTAACTAATACAGCTGCCACCAAATTCTGATGTGAGGGTATAACATTCCTCACTTTTTGACAATTGCAAAAGTTTTAGAAGTACCACAGAAAGAGTCTGGATTGTGTTGGTCTGTGCCTGCTCCCAAAACAAAAAGCATACAGAAATTTGCAGCCTTAAAGGTATATTTAGAGATGCCTCATTGACCAGTCCAACTTTTCATTAAGGGGGTGCATGAGGTTCATCAGAGATGCTCTAGAGCAACTCTCCTGTGCACACTGGTGACCTGGAAATATTGTTAACATGCAGATTTGGGGTAAGGAGGACTGGGAAGGGCCTGAGATTCTGCCTTCTAACAAGCTCCCTGGTCATGCCAGAGCACGCTACACTTTAAGTAGTAACAGGATTGGTGGCAGGGATGGGAAGATTTGGAGAGAATTGTGGGTCTAATTGATACGTGTGTGAAGATTGTGTCGTTGAATCTCTTTGGTGGTTATGAAGTCCTCATCTATTGAAATCAATAAACCTGATCCTTATATTGTCAGTCTTTACTGCCTTCTCATTATTTTTACCATCATCATCATCATCTTCGTCGTCGCAAATAGAGAAATAATAACCATAAATAGATTCATAAAAATAGATCCATGAATAAGCAGAGGGTTTGAAGTTGCACAGATGACATAAATGGGCATATTTTTGGAGCTCATGATTATATTAAGAACCAAAACACTACTCCTCACTCAGATTTAAAATAAAGGAAATCAGCTGTTGGTCTTTGAGAAAGTCAATCTTTCATTCCTGAGTTTCTCATTAATAAAGTAAAAGAACTTAATAAATGATCTAGAAGCTTCTTTCTAGGTATAAAAAGAAAAAGAAATTATGATTCAATAAAATTGATTTTTTAAATTCATGTGTGATTCACATTTGAAACTAATACATATTTTAATGCATGCAAAATAGTTCCTTTTGCCCTTCAAAAAAAATTGCAACAAATAACGACAGAAATATCTTCTTACTGCCCTCACTGATATGTTATTCAATCACAGTAACAACATTATGAAGCGAGCAATCTCAAGTATTTAAAGAGAAAAAATGCTTGGAATCAAAAACAAATCACTGGTCTACAAATAGATCTGTTGATTTGTTTTGAGTGATTGTTTAAAATTTTTCATATGGAAGCTCTATTTTCAGAATAAATTTATTGCATGTCAATGACATCATATAACTGAAATGATCTGCGACTTCTTTATAATTCAAGAACATTTTCGTAAAAGTTTCCCTAACTGTTTTAGCAAAAGTAATTCAGTATATTCATGGGAAAACATCAATTTAGGGAGCATAACCTCCCCAAATTCATAGCACCTACCAAACAAATATCCTTTTCAGACTCCCTATGTATAAAATTACATTCTAATGGGTTTTTTTGATTTGCTAAGAAGGCCTCTGGCCTGGGGGATACTATTTGACAAACAAAAGATAAATTGATCAACATAAAGATTTTATGTAATCAACTTTCAATTATTTCATGCTGATTGTTTCATTTATATATTTTCAAGATCCTATCTTCACTCATTTTGCCTGAGTTAATGACTTATTTCTTTCCAAGGTGGGAAAGACAGGAAGAAAAAAGGGTGAAACTACACCTAAATATTAACAGCTCTTTTGTCTTTATACTGGATGAGAGCATGTCAGGAATGTTAAACATGACAATTAAGAATTATAATATTTACTTGCACAAATTTTGCTTATTCTTATTTTTCCCTAGTCATATTTTCACTTTGGCAAAGGAGAATATTTTTTATAATAATAATAATGGAGAAAGACTATAATAATAAAGACTATGATAGCAGTTATAGGCCATTTTAATCTCTGAAATATCAATATTTTACAGAAGAAAAAAAAAATCTCCGAGTGGCTTTGTAACTTGCCCATGGTCACACAGCTAATAAGTGACAAACCTGGGATAAAAAACCTGATTGAAAAATCTGACTCTAAAACCCATAATTTTTCAGTGTTTCATATGCATCCCTCAAATTTTCTGCCCAAATAGTTGGATGGCTTCTTAGAGCATATAATAAAATGGCAAAGGCCCCACTTAGTAGAAACTAAGAGATAGAGAATGCTTAAGCCTTAGATCTATTCTGTGAGAGAAAATTACAAAGCAATCCTCTTCCCCATTTATTTAGTTGTTTGTTTTATTTTTAAAGAGAGAAAATGTATACTTTAGAAGGTAAGAGAAAGGAAGACTGTGAAATTCAATAGATTTTCTTAAAAAAAAAAACTACCTGATATTTCCAAGACACTCACTATCCAGGAGATTAAGTTCAGGTGCATCTGAAAAGACAGGGAGTGAAGCAAGCAAGGTGCCCCACACACAGGCACTGTTGCATTCCAGGGCCTAGCAAGGCACCTAGGACATAATAGAGGCTCAAGAATGATTGTTGATGACAGAAATGCCCATGCTGTGCACACGCCAAAATAGGGCTTCTCCTATCTCCATATCAAGGAAATCTCCTGAGTCACCAAATATAATGTATTTGTGTCAACTATTTCATCATCAATACAATTCAGGAATGTCCACCTCACTGTCTCTTTGATTTCAACAGGATGACTTCAGTTCCTGCTTTTCTCCTCCTTATTGTCCAGAAGCTCCTTTCTTCTTCACCATAAATGTGCTTCATTGTGTTTATCAACACCTAGAGGGCTGGTGAGGTATAATCTTGACCGCTCAAGCACTAAAGTGTAGTAAGTGCAGAGGGTCTGGTATTCCTTTTGCTATAATAACTTCATTCTGAGCCTTCCTTATACTACACATATGCTACATGTGATTTGGTCTACCAAGCTATTCTATCAATAAGCTAGCAATGTCTACATTGGCCACTTTATGTTACTCTGTTCTCCACACTTAATCCATAGTTAAATTCTGTAGTGTCTTAGTGTCACAATAAAAAGTCATAGCTCAAACTAATTAAATTAGAACTTTTCATAAATTAAGGCTTCATAAATAACTTACGTGATGCTTTCTTGAGGGCTGAAACAAAAAAATATAAAGATAAAATTGTCAGAGGCAAAATGAACAATAAATACACTGAGTTTGTATAATATAATTCCATGACATGTATATTTCTAACAAATTGTATTCGTTTGAAATTTTCCACCCAAAGTGGTGCCCATTGATCAATAGCGGTGTGCAGAAGACACTCTTTAGTTCATCCTTTAACAATTTGCCTTAGGATCTGGTTTCTAGGAACACAGTGGATTTCAGTAGAGGGAACCCTCGAGGCTTCTCCACATTAAAATAGCTCTAGTTGCTTGATATATTTTTACCATCTCAGAATCCTCTTTGTAGTTTTGATGGAGAAATTTTTCGGCAAATCTCACATCAGTCACACATAAACACACACAGACACACACACGTTGGAGCTATAGTGATACACCTTTCCAAAAATTGATACTTATTTCCCTAAGACAGTGAGAGCATCACCAGATAAACCCACCTAAGAGTCAATAGTTTTGCTCTTACCTACCATGATATGTTTATAGGAAACTATTAACTGACCATCGTTTTAGCATCAGAATTGACAAATAACAAAACTGAAAGAACACAATATTGGGAAAATTAGTTTAATATGCCTCTCCAAGGATGGCAAAAGCCATACTCATCTAGTTGAATTGAAATCAAATGTAAAAGAATATATGAAAATACGGACAATTCAGAGACTATCATCTCCATTAGGCTACAACCTACATTTTATATAGATCACATATTTATGTACAGATTAACTAGCCTCATTGATGTAAATACCTGTTGCAATGAATGATGCAGCCCAACTGAGCCAAAGATTCATTGAAGCGGGGGTTTCCATACCACCTTTACTACATACTGAGCCAGGAGAATGAAATGTACTATTTTCACTTTCTAATCATAAATATGTTATTTTTTCTTTCAGAATGCTCACAAAAAATCTACTGATGGAGCTGAATTGCAGTTGAAAATTATGACTACATCCATCTCTGATTCATTTCTCACTCTCATGATATATTTGGAAATTGTTCCTTTAGGATTTCCAGAACCTTGTCAACCACTCTGCTCTTCAAACTTGCCATTTCCACAAAGTAGTTCTTAGTGGAGTTTTGAAGTGTTGTATTTTCTCACCACTGTGTTCCTTAAAGAGAGCTGAAACTGACATTTTGAAAGCAACATGAAATACACATGTTGTATTTTAAAATTTGACAAAGCACTTCATTTTTTTACTCATAATTAATTGTGTTAGGTTTTAAATGCATAATCATTTGTGCACCTGTAATAAATTTTTCTTGCAAGTGAAAACTCTCTACTCATTTCAAGATGAGGTAGAGGGGTCAGTTGTGACAATGATAACTCAAAACTTTGTCTTTCTAACCAAAAAACAGAGTTTAAGAGTCAAGAGAGCAATTCAACTGCAGTAGCCAGCATTCTCTGATATTTGGCTACAGATACTTTCAGATGAAGAATCTCCCAGATTTTCTTCACAGGAAATGCTAAATAATCGTAAGAGAAGTTTGATATTCTGGGAAGAATGCTTGTCATTCTTAACTCCTTCCGTTCTTTCACCCTCATATGCATCCAGTCACCAAATCTTTAAATACCTTGTGAATCCATTTGCTTCTCTCCATCTCTACTACCACCACCTTAATCCAAGCCACCAACACATCTGAACTGAAATACTGTAACAAATGGTCTCCTTGCATGACATCAGGTCTACTTCCAAACCATTCTCCACACCACAGCACAGCAAGCCCTTTGAAATGCATATCAGATAAAATTCCAGCAACTCCCTATTGGCCTCAGTGTAAAATCCAAGCACCCAGTAATGAGGCCTAGGTCTAAAGTCTTATCGCCACTCACTACCACATACTTACTCTCAAAAAGTAAAATTCAGCTTATAAGCCTGCATCCATCACAATGTCTAGTCTCCTTGTCTTTTCTTATGCTATTGCTCATGTCTAGAATGCATTGTCAGCATGTGCGCATGCACACACACACGCACACTTCTTCAGGACACAGTGTAGATGTCACCAATACCAGGAATCTGTCTTTGATTTCGTCTCCCATTCAGTTTTGGTTGCACATTAGAATCACCAGGGAATTTTTGTAAAGACCTCACTGCCCAGGCCACATCCTGGATCAATTAAGTCAGGGTAGGATCCACGTATTAGTATTTTTTAAAGCTACCCAGGTGATTCCAACACATAGCCAAATTTGAGAACCACTGCAACAAGGGTTTTAGTTAACTGTTTTTTCCTAACAATCTATCTCCTGAATTCATCCCTCACACACCACTGCCACATTAATCAGAACCTCCATTTGGTCTCACTCAAGCCATATTTTTCCACCTTGGCTGTAGAGCACCATGAGGGGCATTGTCATGTGCTTTGTTTAAATCCCAAGGCTCAATAATTTGGTCATTATCTTATTAATCTGCTAAATTCTTTCAAAATAACACCTGCTAATCCTATTTATTTATTTATTTTTTGGTGAGGAAGACTGGCCCTGAGCTAATCCTAAATTATATAAGATTTTTCTACATTCAGCAAAACATTCATACAAATTAAATATTTTTTGCAATGCAAACTATGTGGATATCTTCTAAATGTTAAATGTAGACATACTATAGCCTATCCCAGCCATTAAATAGGAATGAGCCCTTAAAGTCAAGTTGTTTTGTGTGTTAAATATGTTCTTTCATGCATACGTAAATGTGTGCTAATAAATTTTCTACTACTTATCATAGCATCCAAATTCCCCAGAAAAATGACATTTACCATGAAAGGTCCCAAACAATATCCACATCATTTTTTAAGTGATTCAGTTCACTTACATACTCAGTATTTCCAAAATAGTTAGATTTTTTTTCTCTTATTGATTTTTCTTTTTAGATAATGATGAATATACCACACAATAGCAAGGCATTTTTCCAAATCCTCCTGTGCATAGGGAGATGGCTATACAACAAGTCAGGACCCCTAAATGTTAGCCTCATCTGTGACCTTAGGCAATGCTTTGAGTCTCCTAGGCCTCAGTTTCTTAAACACTATTTAAAATGAAAATAAGGCTACAGGCTAGAATTCCTAAGAATGTTGTAAGAAGTCAATGGGAAAGATATGTTTGCTTTCTGCAGGAGACAGATGCACAGTCAAGGGGTAAGTGAAGAGAACTTAATAAAAGGTCTATTTACGATGGTGCATGCAGCAAAAAGAAACCGATAGGGGATGGTAAAGCACCCAAGGACTAACTAAAATAAGGAGTTAACTACCCCTTGTCCTGAGGCACGGGGGAGGGAGATTTTTCTAGAACCAGATGAGAACTCTACCTGTGGAAGAGGAACTCCAGTTGCAGACATGGGCAGAGGAGCACAGCCATCACCAAAGCACGACTTGACAGGGAGGAAGCAGGGAATTAAGACCCCAATCTCTCTCTCCTCCCCTTCTCTGATTACCTGCTGACAAATTCCACTGAACAACCCCAACCCAAATTCAGAAGGGAGTCTCAGTTGATGTACTCCATAGAGGTCACGACCAGGGGCATTGAGCAGGATGGAGAAAAGTGAATGATCTGGAGGAGCAATTGGAGAATAATGGGCACAAAGTGAAAGCTATTTTAACCTAACATGTGTGTTCAGTAAATTGTTTTTAAAATATTGAATGAAAACACAATATGACAGTGAAGCTATCATTCTGTATGGTACTGTAATAGTAGATACATGTCATGATACATTTGTCAAACTCCATAGATTATACAACAAAAACAGTGAATCTTAATGTAAACTATAGACTTCAGTTAATAATCATGTATCAATATTGGCTTACCACTTGTAACAAATGTACCACACTAATGCAAGATGTGAAAAATAGGAGAAACTGGTGGGGGTGGGTAAGAGGTATAGGGGAACTCTCTGTACTTTTTGCCCAATTTTTTTGTAAACCTAAGACTGCTCCCCCCCAAAATTAATAAAGTCAATTGATTTTTTTAAATGCCTGTTCCATGACCAACATCTATTGAAAATGTCCACTCATGCCCCAAATTCCACCATGCTGCTGCACCCATGAAAATGAGATAACAATATATAACCACCCTACGACATTGAGTTACAAGAGGTTGATTTTCAAGATTGGAGAAGCAGAAATACATCTGGGAAACTTCCAACTGCAAAGAGTTAATGGTGCTTCCTTTTTCTAAAATCTCCTTTTGCCTACTCCTTGTTTTGCTCATTCAGAAAGACAAAATTCTCCTTTACTTCTCAGTGAAAGCTCTTAATAATGTATTCCATAAGATCACTGCTCTTGAAATGATTAATTTGTACTTAAAGCTAAGGCAACTTTGCTTTCATAATATTTTAAATTTGAAAGTTCTTTGCCCTTCAAAGAGATTGAGACATAATTTGGAAATGTTTTCAAGGTGTAATAATAACCATAGATATCTCTTGCTGATCATTCTTCACTGAGGTGAAAGAGGAAATAAAATATGTTTAGGGTCAAAAAAAAAACCCATACTCACTGAAATATGTATTCAACTTCATATCTTACATCAGACGTTTTTGTCTATTTTATCTCAATATGATTTACCATATTCTTATAGTAGGTGCTCTGAAATGCACATAACATACCAAAATAATGAATTGCTACACATTATACAACGAATATAAAGGTTTTGGTGGTTTATATTTTTTGATGTATGACACATAGGACCATAGGTATTTGTGAAATCCTGTTAGTTTTCTCCTATTAAAAGAGAATTTAGGGGCTGCCTGGTGGCACAGCGGTTTAGTCCACGCTTGGCAGCCCAGGGTTTGCAGGTTCGGATCCCGGGCGCCCGCCGATGCACTGCCTGTCAGCCATGCCGTGGCGGCGTCCCATATAAAGTAGAGAAAGATGGGCACAGATGTTAGCCCAGGGCCAGTCTTCCTCAGCAAAAAGAGGAGGATTGGCGATGGATGTTAGCTCAGGGCTGGTCTTCCTCACACAAAAAAAGAGAGAATTTAGATTTTAAGTACAAAATTATAGTTGCTATTTAACATTAGATTAGATAAGACATCAAACAGCAAACTACATTAAAAAATTAAAAAACACTAGAACTTAATGTCCAAAAGTAGATCCTAGATAAGCGACAATAGAATTTAGAGATGATTCTGATGCCGCTAGCTATAGGAACAAGTGTGGTTGTAAAGAGAGTGTAGCCAGCCGTCTCTTCTCTAAGAGCTTGGGGTACCTGTACCTTCCCCTCCTTCTACTCTCTTCACAGTAGTCCCCTGGCTTAAGCTCCAACACCCTGCGTCACTGCCTCAGAGGAGGCCTCAAATAAATTGTGTTCTCCAATAGGCCCGGGTTACAGGCACTAGAGGGCACAGAATCCCCATTCTTCAAGGTGCTGTGGTCTATAGTGACAGCTGAGCTTCTGGGGTGCCTCTCAGAGTTTCAGCGTAAATGAGGGCAGTTCATACATTTTATGACTTTGATGATAAGACTAAGGTATTAGTCAGAGGGCAGTGTTTCAAATGTGTTTCCATGACTCCTTTTTGTTCACTCATGTGCATAAATGCAAACATTGTAAGGATATCAGTGCCTCTTTCTGGTCTTATCTGCATGGTTTGTGTGCACACTGTGGCCCTGGGAAGGCCGAGGAGCGGCCTATCGCACCGAGATACAGAGGGCTTTCTGGTCTGCAGCTGCGACTGTTGTTTGCAGAGCCTGATGCCTTTCACAAGCTTTCTTCTCATCCATATCTATCCAGTGGCTTTTCTTAAAAAACCCTGCCCCAAACACTGAGCTGATTTCTCTAGCCCTGTGACTTCCCGGAAACCCATAGCAGACTAAATCTTCTCCAGGGTTTTCACAGAGAAAAGCAGTGACTCTACTGTTGAAAAAATATATAGATGGACCCTCTTCCCTTCTTGATATAACTAATAATTTTAAAAAATATTTCAAAAACTCAATCCAGGACTCACCCCTTTGACCAAAGGGAGGCTGTAACTACAGTTGAGCCTTCTAAGAATTACTTACGGAGTCCGGTGTTATCTAAGGAAGTACATTTTTTGGCCAGGGATTTATATTTTGTCAAATTAAGATGAACAACAACATCTTAGTAGGTAATGGGTTCAGCACTACTTCACAATTTGTTCTTGGCAAGATCACCGAGTTCTGGGGCTCTGTCACACCCTGGGAAAACATTTAAGGGAAAGAATGCAGGATGCAGCAGGAAAACAGATCACTGCTTCCTCAAGCGAAAAGAGGAATGTCTCTTCCCCTGTAGCCAATGTTTCTATTTGCTCCTGTACATCTTGAGAAATCATGAACAAGGACTTCCAGTGGCAATTTTAAAAGTATATCAATAACTTTATTTTCCCCTGGTAAAGGAAGAGGAAAAGAAGAAGAAAAAATTAATTTATACATAAAAATGTATACATAAGAAAGTAAGGGAAAAATGTGCATACCTCCTGTATAATCCCTCTTTGATATCTTATAACTAAATTATAAGGGTAAGCACCAGTAACAATACACATTATATTAAATAGTAGGGTAAGGGGAGAGGGAAAAAATAAATTAAAATATACAGACATGCGCGCACATGCGCGTGCGCACACACAGAGGTTATCCTCAAAATCTCCATGAGGTTTTTTAAGTTTTAATAACTTCAGAAGTATAAATGCTAGAAACAAAAAAACCTCATTTCAAGGCTTAAGTTTCTTTTACACTTATTTAGTTTTGTGAATGCTGGGTAACATATTTTTAATTTTAACTTTCTGTTTCAGTTAGCGTTTGCCATCATCTACGTATGTCAACAAAGCAAAGATGAAAATACACAGATCAACAAGTCAGGAGGCTACAGTCGGGTTTTACAACTTCCTTTTTGCAGGATCCAGTTCTTGTTCCTGGTTTCTCAGTCAGCATTTCTGGGCTGGTTGGTGTTCTTTACCTGGTTAGGTGATCCAAATGTTATTTCTAGTTTTCGCTAGTGGGAATGGCAGCAGCAGCAACAGCAGTAATAGAAGGAATTCCCCCGGAATATACAACAGCCACCTCGTTTCTTCTCGATAATCAGGATCAATCAACCAGACATTGAATTCCTGCTTTGCCTTTTAGGTCAGTGGTCTGAGGAGCTCAAAATGGTTCAGTAGAATTCTCAACTTCCAATTGAATAGAACCATTTCCGTGAGAACTAAACTCATTACTCCAGCAGAGATCAAAGTTCCGGGAATGGGAAACAAAATTTTTAGTGACTGTATCACTGAGTTAAGAGGGAAAGGGGGGACCCCTACTCTGATACCCTTAGAGCCATGTGTCCTGGCTTCTGTAGAAACAGAATCATGTATTAGTTTCAGTTGCCGTCAGAATATACACTACGTCTTGTCAGATGGCACCTCAGACTTGCAGGTTTTTATTTGTATATTTGGGCTCTGTAGTCCTCCCAGGAGGTAATGGACTGTTTCTTCGGTGGACCACTGCACCACTCCATCAGGACAGCAGCTTCTGGATGATGTGGTACATGGGAAGACCAGTGAGTCTCATGGATATGAGTCACTGCTTTCACTCTAAAATGAGCTCTTTGGTCAGAAGCCATATTACGTGGGATACCAATATATAGAATAAGGTATTCAATAAATATGCAGGTGGTGATGCTGGCAGAAGCAATATGGGGGGAGGAAATACAATTGATAGCCAAAGTAAGTATATTTTCCAAAGAGAAAGATTTCTCCCCTTCCAGGATGGCAGGGGTCCAATATAATCATTCCGCCACTGAGAAGCTCACTAGTCCCACTAGGAATGATGCTCTATGAGGGGCTCAGATTTGGTCTGTGCTGTTGGTTGGTTAACCATTCAGCTGTGGTATTTGCCATATGAGCTTTGTGGGAAGAAAATCTTGTGTTGTTTAGACTCCATTCTTATTCTAGCGATTTTGTTCATGAGTCCAATGACCAAGCACTGGAATGACTAAGAAAAGAGGCAAACATTTCCACAGAATGGGCTGCATTCAAACATTATTGAGGGCCTTCTCTGGAATGCTTTCATAAGCATTCACACACACTTTGCCTAGACTTCTGTACCGCCAAGCTCCTATCTTATTCCATGCAAGTCTATAATTATTCACCTCATCCATTAGTCTTTGTTCATGAACTGGTAACATCTGTACCTCTGGCCATTGCCCTTGGCAAAAGCTAAAAATACAGTGCACTTATGAAAGTCCTGTCCACTGAGAGGGCTTTCTTCCTCACTGTCTTTCCATGACATTCCTAAATGGGCTATAATAAAGTTGCAGTTTTCTTCAAACTGATGGCAGCCTATCGTCCAGAACTATCTCTAAACCAAGCCAGAAATTTTTCCTGCTTCAGACAACTGGTGTTTGGAACTATTGCCCATGAGTCCATACGTTAGAGCAGAAGGAAAAGTGACAATGAAGCAGGAGTAGATGCTTGGAAGCCTGAGTCACCTGCTCATGGAGCTTACTTGTGTTTTCACAACCTCTTAAAACGTGATTTCACGCATATCACTTCTACTTGATAACAGAGTGATGCTGGGCATGCTCATCTTTGTGGCTGGGATCAGATAACATCCAGTTTGTGATGGAAAACTCAGGTAGCATGGTCAATTTATATCCTAGAACGAGTCATTCTATCACTCTCAGGGCTGAAAAGCAAGCCAGGGACTATTTCTTAAAAGGAGAACAGTAAATTGTGAAGGGTAGTATCTTTTTAAAAAACCCTAGGGATATATGCTATTGCATATCTATCAGGGCTTGTCAGATCAAGCCTGTCTTCCATAGATATCTTGAGCATTCATTGAATTTGCTGTTTCACAAAATCCAAGTAGCAAAGCAGCATGTACTTCAGTCCAAATCAATGATAGCACTTTCTCTTCTTTTGGGCTCCATTCAAAATTGGCAGGTTTAGGTGTTACTTGGTAAGTAGATCAGAGCATCCTGAAATGTGGTATATATTGCTTCTAGAATCAAGAGTCCCATCAAGAACTATGACCCTTTCTTATGATGGTAGTATAAGGAACAATAACATTTTTTTCATTCTGGATGAGTTATCTTGATATGCCCAATACAGCCTTTTAGGCCCCTAGAAAATACACCAAATTTCCTGAATTTCCATGAGAATTTTCTCTACCTTCTGGTACATGTGTCTTAATGAGGCAATTGGCATGATGTCATCAATATAGTGGACAAATGTACTATCCTATGTGATGGTTCCCTGTAGAACCTATTATGACAGAAAGGAAGAGTTGATGTAGCCCTGAGATAAGATTTTGAAGACATACAGCTAAATAGTTGTATCCTGGATACTAGGGGCTGAGTTGATTTCCTACGATAACGATACTACATCTGGAAGAGCAACTGAAATTAGAGTCACTACCAACAAGATCCATATGTCTTCTGCACAAAACAAATAGGTGACTTAAATGAGAATGTGATTTAAAAAAACTCACCCTGCATCTTTCAAGTATTTGATGGTGGTAATAATCTCTGCAATTACCCATGATTTGGCATTAATTTCCATTTACTGTTTTGATAGAGAGGAGCATTTCTTCCACTTCTCCTTTTCCCATCCTACTATAGTGGTCATCTTCTATGGATCAGAATGCCACTGCAGGGACTCTGTCGGTAGCTGACTATGTCTATTCCACCATGCATTCAGGAACTGGAATAATAATCACAGGGTGTCAGAAGGACATTGGCCAAAGCTCCATTCATGACATGATCACAATAAGACCAGACTCTGACTGTGGCATTTTGAAGTCTCACATATTAGTGTCATTTCAGGACCAAGGTCCAAAATTCGTTTAGAAATCTGGGCCATTCCCATTACTTTGTGCATGGTCACCCTGGTAAATGGCTTCAGGTCACTTTATGAAGGACTGAAAGGAATAGTTACAGTATACTTTTGTGGCAACTTTGTTGGAAGCTTCCTCAATGGAAGCTACCTTTTCTATATTCAAAAGGCTCTGGATCTGTGAACTGGATCAAACCAGGGATTTGAGTGAGTTGTAACTCTTGACTGTAGTGACCCATTTCAGGTCTCTGAACACTAAACCAAGAGTTTTTATCAAACATTCAGATCAAGTATATAATATAAGAATCAAGTAACATTTTAATAGGCTGCTCAACTAACAAGACCTGGACTCTCACAGTCAAGCTACGCTGCCCCGCCTTCTACCCTTTACAGTAATTGCACCTCCTTATCTCTGGCAGTTTAATGCTACCACCTGGCTTCTGCCATTTTGAGATGCCTTCACCCTTTAAAACCAGGGAGTTCATTTCAGTGGCACCACCTCTCAGTCTTCCCAGCCTGCAAAGAACAGCTACCACCATGCTTTCCAAAGACGCTGGTGTTGCCTTTGTCAGCATCACTCAAAGCTTTAGTGAGGGAATATTCTCTAAACTCCCCTCAAGGGTACAGGAAGGGCCTATATGTGAGAGTTTCCCATGGTTAATGTTCTCCAACCTTCTTATTTCCTTAAGCTTTTAGATTCACTGCTCTACATTATACTAAGGAAGTCCTGGCCTTACACTTATTTACTTTAGGTGATTGAGATGTTCATATTTAAGTTAACAGACTGAGTAAACTGTTGGAGTCACTCCCAGCTGCTTGCAGTAACACAGTCACTCCAGAATTTCTGGTAAGGGCACCCATTCAGTAATCTAGCCGTCTATATGTTTGTTTGTTAACTGTTATTGTTTTTGTTTGCTTTGCCCTACTGTAAAACCCTTAGAATCATTTTTACTGACATTTCTTCCTGGCTTCTGTGATATAAATTTGGAAAATACTGCTTTGGTTTCAGTGTGTGTGCCATCTCCTCCTGGATCAGACTTTGTAATTGTCCCCAACATCCTGAGCTCAGCCCCTAATTAGGGGTCTGAAAGCCATGAGAGGTGGTGAGGATGGGTCTTGAACAGAATTCGCATTGCCTTACAAGGGAATGATTCATTGAGGTGATTTAGAATCATCAAGCAAAGCTAGGCTAATGTCCTCAGCCAGGGGAAGATAGGCTGCTGTTGATGGAAGGTAAGGATCAGTGGAAGTAGGCAGTTTAAACTCCTCAGATTCATTGGAATCCATTGGAAAGATCTTATTCCAATTCCTAGAGTTCTACTCCTTCCTAACCAATACCCCAAATTTTACCTAAGAGCAATGCATTGCTGAAAATTCTGTGTACCTTGTAAATCTGCAACTCACAAGATCAAATCTTATTTTTGGTTCTGTATTTAGTATCTCTGTATCTATAAGTGACTAAAAAATATATTTTTAAGAGCAGTCGTGAAAGGATTTTGCTTCTCTGATAGTGCCGTGAACTTGCCTTCATTAGGACTTTATTTCCTATTGTTTTCTTTGGACTACCAGTATCCTATTTTCCACTGAGTATGAAGTCGCGTGGCCTTCCAATGACTGATCCCATACTCCTACCTGGATCCATGTTCTTACATCGTATATTGTGTCAGCTAGGGGTTGGTCAGAAAAACAGAAAACACACTTAAGTATTACAAGCAGGAAGGGATTTAATAGGGAGAATTAGAAACTTACAAAACAATTTGAAAATCTGGGTTGGGGGAGGTAGCAAAGACCTGCCAGATTCAAGAAATCGTGAAATGAAGAATTCCAAGAAACTACTGCTTATTTCCTCAGCTGCCTTCAGCATCAAAGTGGGTAAATCAACAGGAAAACACTTAGAAAATGCTGTAAAAATCTCCAGTTGTTTTTTTATAATCCTACAAACCTATTTACTGCTGTTCATTCAATAATGGTGCTTCCCAGGAGATGATTCTCCAAGGGTCTCTCGCATTTCTGTACATCTTGCAAATAAAGGCACGGACTGACTTTATTCCAGACTATCTTTTCAAGGATGTTTATGTAGCATAGAGCCTTGGAGGACAGAGATAATGTCTCCCTCCAAGGCAAAGCCAGATAGGATTACCACTCATCGTAAAAGATTCAGGTGCCCTAAACTCAGAGTTCCTCGCCTGTGACCAACCCTGCTGTGTGTGCAGGCATCACTCTGCCCTCTCTGCATTGCCCTGTGGGGTTGGTGTCCTGCAGAACCAATGCAAAGCAGATTCTCTGGCTTCTACTGTTGCTCTGAATAATAAAGTCCTTCGTCTCTGACTCAGGAGTTTCATGTCTTCTACCAGCTTCCACGAAAAGGGGCAGACTAATTTGTTAACTTGAAAGTAGGGTAAAATTTCAGACCCTTCCAGTTCTTGACACTAAATTTCATATCTTATAGGAGGACCTTTGTTTTCTGCAATACAGAAAAATGGCACAGAAACAATCAAAGGTAAATAAATGTTGACTGTCCAACCTCTCAAAAAAAAAAAAAAACCACAACAGCTTTTATTTAATATTAATGTAAAAAATAATTTAGATTGGCTTTTAGTTCATTTATTATACCTCATTAACTTCATCTTTTATGTTTATAAAATCCTTACTTATACAGTCTCATTCATTATGCATCATTTATGTATTCATTGAAAAATGAATTCTTACTCTTTGCTAGGCTTTGAGTTTAAAATTATGAGCAAAAACATACATCACCTCTATTTCACTGGGATTTTCTTTCATTGTTTTTTCCTAACTCCTTAAATTAAAATGTTTCATATATTTTAAAATTAACTATGGCTTTAGTTACATTTCATATTTTTTATCTGAAGTATTCTTATTTTCACAAATTTCTTATTTGTCTTCCACTTCCATTTGATTCCTTCTTCTAAGCAACAGTTTTCAGAAAACTGTTTTTGTGATTCTTCCCTTTAATTCTTAAATGTGAAAGGTATTTGCATAAAGTGCTTTTCATGCCAAATGTAGAAGACTTGAGAGCAGGTTCTCTGAAGTAACTGAAAACCTTTGTGTGTGAGTAAAAAAGAATTGGTGCAAAGCAGAGTAGACATCAAAATACATGACGGTTGGGGTCAACCTGGTGGAGTAGTGGTTAAGTTCGTGCGCTCTACTTTGGCGTCCTGGGGTTAAAGGGTTCAGATCACGGGCACAGACCTACACACTGCTCATCAAGCCATGATGTGGCAGTGTACCACATACAAAACAGAGGAAGGCTGGCACAGATGTTAGCTCAGGACCAATCTTCCTCAAGCAACAACAGGAAGATTGGCAAAAGACATTAACTCAGGGCAAATCTTCCTCACCAAAGAAAAAAACATGATGGCTGAAAACAGATGCTTTTTAGACGTTTTTCCTTGCCCTAGATTTGTAAAATATCTTGTTTCCTTTCTCCCAACATTCTTTGGAATTTAAGTTGGTACAAAGTTTCTAATGGGCAATTTAGTAGCATAAACAACAAAAGGCTAAATATTTTCATATCATTTGATCAAGAAATTCTACTTCTAATTCTATATCATAAGGACATAATTTCATAATTGCATATGTTGGCAAAGATATATATTCAGGAGAGTGGTCATTATAGAGTTATTTTATCAGTGAAAAGTTAGGAACAATCCTAATGCCCATTAATAGATACTTAAGTTAAAACTGATAAATTCACATATTGAAATTCCATGTATCATTGAGAATAAAGACTTAAATATTTATTAACAAGGAATGGTATAGTGCTCATTATAGAGGATTGAGTGATGTGAAAGCAGATTTTATTCCAATTTCCAATTAAAATATGTATATATTTTGTCATTATGTATACATAGGAAGTATAAAGATTTCACACCAAAATGGCATCATTTTTTTTCCAGAGTGTTTTGATTATAGGTGATTTTTCTTCATTTGGTTTATTTTCTTTTTTTCTAACAGATATATATTATTTGTGCAATATAAGCAACATTAACAACAAAAGATCCTCTCTCTTTTGCCGTGTTTTCAACGTGTAAGAAGTTTCCAGCTGTACAGATGGAGACAGAGGTGAATAAAAGAGAAAGAGTATATGGACTAGAAATGTGGATGAAACCTGCAGAGGCCTCACTAGATGTAGATTTTGTTTAAAAAAAAAAAAAAGAAAAGGAACTTTGTCCAAGTAACCCACAAGATCACAAGAAAGATTTTCCGTGACATGCCATCTATATTAAGTAACTAAAATCCCTAGAGGGTGCTAAAGCAATCATATTAAAGAATGCTTTACTTTTAACTTAATTAGCGCTAGATTTTAATGATGGGGGGAAGTAGGTTTATGGCAATCCTCAGTACCAAGCTTCCGGGAAGAGATTTGCACAATTTGGGAAATAGAATCTGAGTCTTCTCTGCTTTCATTTATGTGAGTTGATAAAAGAATAATCTGAAGAGGGCTCCATTGCTAAATGGATGCTGCTAACCTAGGATATACAGCGTAAAAATGGCATGGGTGTTGCCTTTCCTCAAGGATAGATTTCCTGTTTTCAGAAAATTGGGGCATTATTCTAAAGTCCCCATTGTAAATAAGAGTGCCTCATTGTCTGGGATTTTTACCTCTGCAACTTTCATCTTCCTAAAGCATCATTTCCTTGAATCATAGTCTTGATTCCTGCTAGGTGAAATTTTGCTGGCATCAGTCCATATATCAGAGACATTGTAAACTTTCACATGAATCCAACATTCTCTACATACTTTCTTAATTGAATCACTGTCATTCTCTGCATAGACTTCGAATCCTGGCAAACTTCCTTTGAATTTCTTTGTCATTACATGTCCCTCTGCCACCCATCGGTAAACTGGCCTCTGTGTTGTAGTTAAATTAATCACAGAACTCTATCGCCAAGATCTCCCTCAACATCATTACCATCTCACTATCTTTTTTTGGCTTAAGACTATTCTTGGCTGCCTCAAAAAAAAATACTTAATCTCATTACATCCTGTTTCTCCTTCACAGAGAGAATAGTTGAATTAATTTTAAAATATAATTTCAGAAATTTAAAAAAAATTACATGGTACATCTTATTTCCAGCTGAAATCAATCAGTAGCCAAAGTTATCAACCAAAGACAAGACAGTAGAATATCTAACCGCAATTATATTTCCTAAAGTCAGAAACTTTTTTCTGAAATAGGAACAAGAGGTTCCCACACTCTCTCCCACTTCACTTTTCAACAATAAAATGATTTCTTCTAAAGAGTCCTGTGGAATCTCTGTCCTTAGCCTTTCGATACGGATGGTTCCCTTTGTCAAAGAAAAACCAGAGTCTGAGACTAGTTAAAGTAGTAAAAACAGATTTTACTTAGGAGCTACTGCAATAGGAGAAGAAAGACCTCAGCACAGAACTGGGCTCAATTCTGAATACAACAAGGAATAATGGGAATTTACATCCAAGAAGTAGGTTCAGGGATCAATGGATGGAAAATTACTAAGAGGAAACAAGAAGAGTGGAGGGATTCTGGCTAACCTGACCTAACAGGATTCTTGCTGAAGGCAAGTCACAGTGAGCAGACATCATCTGGAGATGGTAGAGGATGAGGAATTTGGTCAGATATCAAGTGTGATCAGGTATCAAGGGTGGGAGATTTGGGGTTAAAACGACTTACCAGGATTCTTGCTAAAATTGGGCTCTTGGAGGGCATGCCCAAGGAATGGACCTAGTCAGGCTCAGAAGAACCTGACTAAAGTTTGGTGAAGGAGAGAATCTTTGTCAGTCTCTCCTCTTGTTCAGGGAAAGAAGAGACATTCTTCTTCCACATTCTTCTTTCCTTCGAGCAATATAAGTTCATTTCTCTTTTGGTTGCCTTTTGTTCATTAAGGACCAACTGAAGCATTGGTTGGAACTTGGTAGTAGAGGATATTTGCTGGATGGTGCTAACAGGCAGTCAATGAAGGGAGTTTCTGTGAAAATGAACGAAAAACAAAGATTAATAGTTGGAAACCCAGGGTCAGTGCTGGTGGCCTAGTGGTTAAATTTGGTGCACTCCACCTTGGTGGCCCAGGTTTGGTTCCCAGGCACACACCTACACCACTTGTCTGTCAGTGGACGTGCTGTGGCAGTGACCCACATACAAAGAAAAAAGAGGAAGACCGGAAATAGATGTTAGCTCAAGGTGAATCTTCCTCAGCAAAAAAAAAAAAAAAAAAAAAAAGTTGGAAACCCAGTTTCTGAGTCCAGAGTGCAGCCAGTGAGAAGATTTCTAGAAGCTGGGCTCAAGGATGGCAGTGGCAATCCAATGGATTTCCTGGTTTGCTGTTTGAATGTCTTTGGTGATGGCATTGGGTGTTCCAGTGAACTTTCTGAGTTACCCATATGGCAGCAGGCATGAAGGTTGCCTGTTTATGATCAATTGTGGGGATTACTTTGAAGTTTATTTCAAGTCCTCCAGCTTCAGCTTTCAGGACTTCAGGAAAAAGGCAGTTTTTGTTGTCGATGATGCCAAGTCATGACGATGAGAGAAGAATTAGAAATGTTAGTGTGGAAAGTTGTAGCCAGATATCAGAGGAAACTAGAAGAATTAAGAAATCACAAAGGTGCGCTAAAACAAAATTTAAAACAAAATCCACTAAAACAAAATTTCTTTCTATAGTCACCCCCATTTTTATTCTTGTTTACAAAATAAATCTAATCTCATTAGACTTGTCCTGATTATTTACATAAGGGCAGCAAGAAGGATGACTGGCCATATAGGTCTTTTTTGAGTTTGCTTTGCTATAACTTTTCATAAGGAATCTCAGATTAGACTTTTAAAAGACTCTCAAGGCTAGGAAGTCAAACCAAGAACTCTTGACTTACCTGAGAAGAACATGCCAAAATAGCCAACAGCTATTCACTGGAAAGCTTGGCAAGCAAGTAAATTTGAGAACAAAATCTTAAATTAGGAGGGTTTATGTCCTCCCCCATTTCTGGGAGAGAGCAAGGGACCTGCAGTAAGAGAAACTGAAGATGGGACTGGAGCAGTCTAGCCTCGTGAACTCTCAAAACTGACGGTTAGAGTTTCCTTCCTGACTAGGGCTCTATACAAAGAGAAGCTGCTTGAAATAGGAATAAAATTTGATCAGGCTGGAGATAAAAAAGGTGAAGGAAGGAGACAGTCTAAAAGCTTGAGTGGAAACACTGAGCATGTGTGTAGGTTTTTTGAACTTCACAGCATGACTGGGTGGATGAACCACACTTGTTAACGTCTGTAGTCCTTTCCTTTTGAGCTGGTCAAATTTCCCAGAATGTTCTTTCCCTGCCTGGTAGGTAAAGGTCTGGCTATAAGAGTGCTGGGAGTTCAGTGGAGAAAGAAGGCTGGGGGTTTTAGCCCAGCCTACAACATGGATCTGGTCACTGTGTCCCCTACTTGCTGTGTGATATCAACATCATAATTTGCGCCAGATGACCCCCATTCCGACGACCCTCAGTCTTAACTTTTCTGGGAAACAAATTTCTTGTCTTCTGTCCACTGGGTTAGTGGGGAAGAGGAAATAAAGATCTAACTGCTTTGCAAACAGTTTCCACCAATTTTCCTCATCTCAGCTTCTCTCCCTTCGCTCCTAGCTCCAGAGGTACACAGTTTTGCCTGTTCCCGACTCTTGATGGGCATCTGCTTTAAATCAGGAGGCTTCTCAGATCTCTCAGATCTCTGTTGCCTTAGAAGTCCTCTTTCTCAGGTCTGCTCAGTAAGTTACCACAGGTCCATCTGTTTCCCAGCTTGCAAAATGTGTTGCTGTTGGCTTTGTAAATGTCATGAATTGCCAAGACTATAAATCTCAGTTCCTTTATCCAATTACACTGCTTAAGATCTGCATATTCCCCTGAGATCCTCTATTGGTCATTTGAGAATATATTCCTAGGAGTATATCCCTAAGCTACCCAATTTGTATGCAGCACACCATGGACTGCCACAAAAGGGTTGTAAGTGTGCCACAAGATACAGACCACTTTAGTTCTCAATGTGGCTAAGTAGGGCCTGGAAGAGACCCAGGCCTTTCTTCCTGAGTTCTTCCTTCAGACAATGGCCCAGGCAGAGCAAGCCTGAAAGTGTGCCCAAGGTCCCTGCAAGCAGTGAACACGTGAAACATCCAGCACTTATTGGTCTCCAATAAGGAAGGAAATCTTCTACCACCTGGACGTCTATATCGGCGGCCACTGAAGATGTGAGCTCCATTGAGCTGCTGCATGTTATGCACCCAGGGGCCCAAAGGGCATGATATGCAGACCAAGGTCAGGGGTAGGGTCGAAAACTGTCCTCACACACATCTGGGGGTTCTGTTCATTTTGAAATCCAGGTGCATTTTTAGAAGCATTGAAGCTAGTGGCCAGGCAACATATGTTGCCCTAGAAATATATGTGTATTCTGCAAATGAGAGATTCATCAATATTTTGAAATTCTCCTTATTATTATTATTATTTTATTGAGATCACATGGGTTTATAACATTGTGAAATTCTTGATTTGAAAAAGTTTGAAGATTTGAAATCTTTGACAGTTGTCACAAGAATTTTTATCATTAGATTATTAATGAAAGAAAGAATATCTGTAAGATCCTTTAAATATAATTTCAATAATTCCAAATTTTTAAAAAGTTTTAAAGTGTAAGTGATTTTTCATACACCTGTATGAATGAAGATTTTCCTTTGTGATGACTATCAAGAATTTGAAAAGATCATCTTTAAAAGGTCTAAATAAGGAGCTGTGTGTAGCCCTTTCAAGCATAAACTCTAATTTTTGAACTATTTTTTTAACAGACATAAACTCAAGTTTTTCATTAAAAATTTTCAGTGGATGTTATTCTCAAGTTTTGTATACATTCAATGACTAAATTTCCCCTCAAACTTTGTACTTTTTTTCCTTTCATATAAAAACTGTACTGAATTTTTCACCAAGCTCCATATGGAAGAGTTTGGCTCCCTTCAATTTATCTTTGTCTTTGACTGGATCTCCTGCAAACAGATTCTGAGACAGAGAATTCAGGGAGAAGATTTATTGGAAAATGCCTTCAGGAGATACACCTGTAAGGAAGTACGGGCTGAGGCAAGATTGGACAAGGAAGAAGCTGACCCACATCGCAGTTATACCTGAGGCCTCAGCTGATTCCACTGGGAGTCCTGGGGCTGTGATGACCTTTCAGAGTTGCCTCAAATGGATGCAAGGGGCTAGATCTTTATATTTCCACATCAGCCATCAATTATCCGGCTAGGAGGGAGTGTAACCTTGGCTGAAAGCTTGTGACAAGTTGGAAGCTCATTTCCCCATCAGCTCGGAGGTGGGTAAGTCCACACAGCTCAGAGGTAGGTAAGTCAGCAGGAAGCAAAGCACTAGAGAATTTGCTGTACCGAGTGCTCAGGGAGCACTGCTGAGTTATCACAGAAACTGACTCTATTTCTTTAACTTCCTTAGGCTTCTACTGAGCAGCATTCATTTGGATGATTTACATTGGGCCATCTTTTTCTGGAATACTCATACCTCCTGAGTTTTCATCAGCAAGGTGGATGATGGCACTATATATCTTTCATAGCACTTATTACTGTCTAATAGTATAAATTATATGTTGTCACATATTTGTTGATACCACTATAATGTGACAATCTGAGCTGATGTTGACAGCTTCATCTGTTATTGCATCACCAGCACCTGGAACTGTGACTGGCATATCAGGTCCTTAATAAATATTCACTAAATGAGTGATAAATGAATGAATGAATGAAAGCACCACCTCTCTTTTTTCTTTTTATACTTTATATTCTGCTTCTCCGTATCTTATTCTACTATGAAATGTATTTGGATGGCAATGTCACAAAGCCAATCCTGGTAACTCCCTTGGACATCAAAGGAGTTCACAGATTCTTGAAAGATAACCCGATGAGTTGTCCTGCCAAAGAATTTACTGTTTACATTCTAAGGAACGTCATTTCCTTATTTTCAACCTATAATTGCCTTAAATTTTTTACAGTGCTTTTTTTGTTTTATAATTCTTCCATAAGAATAGGATGGTCATTTCCATAGAAAGTGAAGTTCCCCACGTTCATACATTTTTCAACTGTGTAATTGCGACCTTCTCTTGGGTATATTTAGAACTGAGGGACATGGACTCAATAATATTTTCCATCTCTTATCTCTTTCAGGATGTATCTTACTCTGATCATTCCCTAACTCTCTTAGAAGAATTATAAATTTCCTTTCTGGGTGTTGATAAGTTATCTGAAAATGCTGTAGTACAATTTATATCTTCTGAGTGGACTTTCTGCTGTTAATCTGCTCAGAAATTATTTCATCTACTTCTGCTGTATCGCTGGAGATAAATGGTCAGAGCAGGATTTTGTTTTTCTGATTTTTAATCAGACCATCAGAGTTAACTCCTTTCTTTGGTTTTAAAATATGTCTCAATTTTTCCATTTTTCTCTCCTAATAATCTGATTAGTTATTAACGGGGGAACTCTGTTTCTTTTACAGTCCATAATACATACTGAGCCATTGCGAATTTTATGGGACTTGCGACACATTTTTCAGACAAGTTTTAAATAATATAGCTCTTAGACATTCCCAATACAGAAAACACATTTCTTCAGATTGACTGGAGATATTTCTGTTTGCAAATGAACTACTTTATTTTCTCTAATTCTTAATGTTCTTGGTTGTATGTCCAAATCACTTCCCTGCAATTTTCATTGTCTCACTTCCACATAGTTGAAGATCTTTTATATATACTCTTTTTTATTGCTGTTATTTTCAAGGTCTTTGTTTCAAACAAATGTAATCAGTCACATTTCCAGTTTCAAACAGTTTAACTGAATCCAACTTCCAGATAGTCAAGCACCATTGACAAGAGGTACTTTATGGGACTCAATGTTTTTAGGTTGATCTTTCTATAAATATTTTAATAAAATCCTTAGAAAGAATCAACAAGGTTTGTCTCTGTCCTGATTCTGTTTAGAACTTCCCTTTTCTTGTCTTTGAGCTTTTCTGTTTGTTTTTATGTCCCATGGCAGTAGTTTGCTTACTTCCTGGTATTATAGAGAGTTTCCGTTCTCTTAAAAATTGCTCATTAATTGCAATACATGGTAATTATTAACATTTATTACCACTATGTTTCAAATGTTTCCAGTTTGTAAATCATCCCATTATTTCCTTTGATCTTTTTTATATTCTTTACAAAATATTTTTATGATCTATTTTATGAATGAGAAAACTAAGATCTGATTGGGTCAACAATTGTCCATCATCAAACCACCAGTATGTAGGGGAATTAAGTCTCAAATCTTAGCTTATCTGTGATATTTCACTGCCTTATATGTATGACATTCTTTAAAATGTCGACTTCTTTCCTCCATCAAAGCCCCAAATATTTCCATAACTCCATCAGTCTTATAATTCCTATAACTCTGTCTAAATCTATGAATTAGAGTATGGAGTGAGGTAATTGATGGAGATGTAAGTCTTTGTCATAACTTTGTTCAGTGCAAATCTCTGTGATGTGAGTGAGATTGGGGGTAGAAAGTGATTTGGGAGGGAATCTTCTGGGGGCAGAATGCTTTTTGAGAAATGTTCTCACATTGCTTTCCCAGAATGCAAGCAAACTTCCCAAGGTACATAAATTGCTTGCTTTTGGGGCTAAGAATACTGCAGTTGACTAGTGTAAGTTAAGTCACCAGTTAACTATCTCATGTCCTCTCTAAGATATTAATTCTTACTGCCACTGCCCCTGCTTTTTAAAAATCCTGTATTCAATGAATATTCTCCAAGCTGCATGTATTCAGAGCAACTTTCCTCACGTCTTTTTGAACTCTTGACCAATATTAACTCTTATTCATTTAAGCTGCCCAGTACAAACAAAATTCTATAAACTCTGATCTCAATATCCAATATTTCTGGTAAAATAATGACTTCTTCCAAGTTTGAGATTAACATTAAAAATAAGACAGAACAAATAAATCACACTAAATGAAACAGAAAAGAAAAAGCAGTGGAAATTTTGATTGGGAGTAAGGACTTTATTACGTTTATCTGGAAAAATTAAATGAGAATTGTGAATCATGTTAAGAAGTGAATTATGCTATTAGATATTAAAATTTATTTTAAAGTTATAATAGTTAACACAGTGGTGGTGACTTAAGAATCTAAGAACAGATAACAGCATAGGTCTAGAACTAATGTTAGAATCTCCATATAAGATTTAAAATATCACAAATCCATAGGAAAAGGATGTGCTATGTTTAACATTATATTGGGAAAATTAACTATTTTGAAAAAAAAGGCTAATTATCGGTTGGCATTACATCCAAAATATATTGAAATTTGACAGAAAGTTTAAAGGTAACAACTGAAACTATAAAACACATACAAATATTTAAGATATGGAAGATGAGCACTTTCTAAGAATAAAATCATTATAATACATATGAAGATGATGATGGATCTGCCTAGTAATCTTTAATATATATCAACATATCAATATTTTCTATACTATTAAAAACTTTACTTCCTTTTATACATAAGTAATTAATGTAAATCAGTAAGAAAAGTGACAAAATTTATGAATAAAAATTTTACAGAAGTCATAATTAACTAATAATCATATAAAAATCCAACTCATGAATCAGAGAAATGCAAATAAAAGAATAGCAGTGTGCCATATAGTCTATAAGTTGGCAGCAAGAAAAGTATAGTACTGACTTTCACCACTTCAACCACATTTGGCATCACAAAGTGGCAAGGAAGATGGCAAAAAAATGAGGTTAAATGTATTTGCCAGAGAACAGTGAATGCAAGAGAGAGTAAATACTTCTGGTCCATGTAATTGGTGGATCTACATCTCCACTATTTCTTAGGGTAAAACAAGGGCAATTTCAAGGCAGTTGAGGCTCGCTTAGGACAGAGAGGCCCTGCATTCAAAACATCAGATATCAAGCTTTGGCGTATAGGTGGTGTCTTAGTCTGTTCAGGCTGCTGTAAGAGAATACCATAGACCAACTGGCTTATAAACAATCAAAATGTGTTTCTCACAGTTCTGGAGGCTGAGGAGTCCAAGATCAAGGTGGCAGTGGATTCCATGTCTGGTGAGGTCCTGCTTCCTGGTTCACAGAAGGCAGTCTTTTCTCTGAGCCCTCACAACGAGGAAGGGGTGAGGGAGCTCTCTGGGGCCTCTTCTTTAAAGGGCATTAATTCCATTTACGAAGACTCCACCCTCATGACCTAATCACCTCCCAAAGGCCCCACTTCCAAATATCATCCCATTGGGGATTAGATTTCAGCATAGGAATTGGGGGGGGCACAGACATTCAGTCTATGGCAGGTGGTAACTATTTACAGATACTATGTATATTATAAGCATATTTGCAATATATATTTATATTTAATAGTATGTATAGATCTAAAAGCAATGACTGCTCTTTTAAGATTTACTGATGTTTGTAAGTGCTAATATTTCATCAATCTATGCAAGGTTTAAAAATTTATAGTTTTGGTCAGAACTCAGACTTACTAAATATCTTTATATATAAAAACTCATCCTTAAATTTAAATTAAATTCATGCATGGTTGTCCTTTATAATTGTAATATAAACATGATCCCAGCTCATGAATTTAATTTTTCATCCTTAGCTTCTTTTCACATTTTCGTTGAGCCTCAGAAATACAAAACGAACACTGGGTGTATATTTTTAAATAGATTATTTTTCCAGGTTATATTTCTACCAGAATCTTTTGTTCCAAGTCACTGAATGCATTTCATAAGAATGAGTCACTTCAAAATAAGATTTCTTGGATGATAAGCATAATGTGCATGTGTTCGGAAAAAAAAGAGAGATTTTTCAAAAAAACAGATGAGTAAGTTAGCATAGCCAAAGGGCAGCAGCATCTGATGTGGTGACAGGCTTTGCATGCTTCATGTATTAATGCGGTTTCCATAGCAGCCACCACATCACATGATGATTCAAAATAATTTGTAATTGCCAAGAACTCTTAAAGGGAAACACACCCAACTCTGATATAATTTTAAAAATCAACTAAATGTTCCTGAATCTAGATCCTTGACTTAAGCCCAACAAGAAAACTTTATGGAAGCCACGAACTCCAAATCTCTATTTCCTTGTCCGTAAAATGGGGATAAAAATGTATGCCCTGCCTGCCTCCCACGGTCAGTGAATGATAGATAGGAACGTGCTTTGGAAAGTGAAATATGCTGTGCAAATGCGGGGCACAGTTAATTTGCAGAATCATAGATTATTATAACCGGAAGAAATGTAAGAAGAGGTCACCTGGTCCCAGCCCCTAGCTTCACAAATGTAGTGAAAAGTTGAAACTTGTCCACAGGGTCACACTGGGTGAGTGGCTAGGTCACCACCAGTGCTCAGTCATTTGTCTCCCCATCCAGTGCTCTTGGCCTTTACCTTTCTCTGTCCCCGTGATCAGCTACTGCTCTATGAGATCCCTGCCTCCCTGGTCCTCCACACTGTTTACTCTGACAGAAAGCAATCACTCCAGTCTTCAGAGGACGTGGTCTGCAGAGATCTGGCCGTACGGAATCTCAAATTTACCTTGTTCACAGCTGAGGGTCTTACTATTAATCCCACATTGAGTCCTAAGCATACTCTTCTAAGCTCTTTCAGCCATTGCAGTGTTTGAGAATGATCTCTGATATAATGGGGATTTTTAACAGAAATCGCAATTCTAAAATTGTCTAGGCATTATGTAAATCAAAAAGGGGCAAGAATCTGTCTCCTCGAAGAGTTATTATCTGAGTACTCTTAACTGAAATGACGGTGCAGTAATAGCCAGTTTTAACTGTGTATGGTATATTTTAGTTTGGGGGGAAATTTCGTGTACAGATCTAATTTAATCCTCAAGTAAAGCTCTCTTTGAAGGAGGTTACCCCCACTTTAATGATGAAAAAAACTGATTTTCAGAGATATTAGTTAACCTTTCCATTGTGGCAATAATATTGGAGCCAGGATTTGAACTTAGGTTTTTCGTTTTGCTTTGTTTTTAATTAGCTGCTTTTTCCATTACTCAATGGTGTCTACACAGTCAGTAAGTGTTTTTGATGAGTCTTGTCCATGGCTCAGTGTTATGTGCCTGCGTGGCCCAGAATGGAAGAAACCCGACACAGGGTCCAAACCCTTACACAGGCTCCTGAGATTTCCTAATGCGTTTGAACTTGGCTTCTCCGTCGTTTTCTTCTGACTTTAGCTGCTAACTTCAGGTGCCGTCTTCCTCTTGCCTTCTCAACTTGACTCGTGGTCTGTCAACTCCTGGCTGTAACACTGCTGACTGATGATGACCATCATGATTTGATCCCACTGCCCTCATAAACGGACCTCACCCAGCCTGTCCAGTCCTGGGAGACAAAAGCCACTAAGTCCCTGCCACCAACAGTTTACTCTTGCTCAAGCACTAGCTAATCATAGTCAACAAAGTCACAAGAGGTATCAGGGACACTCTGGAGTTTCTCTTATCTTTTTCTAGGGCCACCAGGACTTGCTGAGGGAGAGACACTCGTCAGGTCTCTTTATCCAGGGTTCTGTACTCAGATGACTGAATGGTGGATAAGTTCAGAATTGTGTCTGGATCCCCGGGACCAAGTGCCTCACTGACTTTGAAGGGTCCTGGGGGAGGATTTAGAGGGAAACCAAAACCCAAAAGGACAGAGCTAAATAGAGAAGCTAGTTGATTTACATGCTCACATCTATAATTTAAAAGACCACCATTTGTTTACTTGTCCACTTTTGTTCTCACCCTTAGTATGTAACCTCCAGAAAGGAGTAACCTTATTTGCTGTTCACTCTTGTGTACCTTCTATCTAGCACAGTGGCTAGCACTTGGGAGATGTTCAGTGATTTATATTCTGAATGAATAAACAAATGAAGATATCCTTTGCAAGAGAGTACATGATAGATAATTGAGAGCAGACTTCCTTCTTTAGAAATATAACTTCAGTTAATTATGCTCAGTTCAGCTTATTGATGTGATGTTCCCATTCTTCTCTTATCCCTGCCTGTAATTAGTTCTATGTGTTTGTTGAAAAAAAAAAAAGGAGAGTTGGGGCTGCTGACTTAGGGGAGGGAGCCTGTTTTAGATAGGGTACAAGAGAACTGATAACACCAGATCTGTCAATTTATTGGCTTTTCCAGTGCAGAAAATTAGCAAATGAGTCTATTTGCACAGTAATAGTTTGAATTTAGGAAGAACATTTGAAAACCAATAAATGCCTAATGCCCTCGGCTGTAATATGGCTTTGCACAAGAAATATTAACAAATATTTTTTAAAAATATGTAATTGAAAGAAATTAGTTCAATGTTTTTATTCTTTAGGTAAACTGATTGAACTAAAATTTATCTGGGTACATCAAAGTTTAAAAATCTAATAAAGTGTCAAATGAAGTTGAGCAGCATCAAGGGACCTCTGAAGACATTCTCCTGCCTTCTGCTAGGAGTGTTGCTAAGTCAGACTTTGAGAGGCCTCTCCTCTTCTGTCAGATCTTTGCATAGGAGGTGCTGCAGGCTTTCTGAGTTATCAGTTTCAATATCTAACGACTGTCTAGAAGATGATAGATAGATAGATAGATAGCTAACTAGCTGTAGACAGATATTAATTCATTCCCACCGCAAAATGAGAATAGTTTTCCTCATTTTATACTTAAAAGTGAGCCGGTCACCATTGTATGCTACTGTTCACATGCTAGTGTTTACGCATGGTACAAGTCAATAAATAATTAATGATTTATCCTCACAAGTATTTTAATTCCTTGCAATTTGTGCAATTTCTAGTAATAGATAATACTCTGGCATTTACATAATATAGTACAGATACTGGCATCCCTAAACTATAATATATTCTAATGACGTTGTTTACTTTATAAATCACTCATTATATGTCTGTATCCACGAACTACCACCACTGCCCCTCTCAATCTTACCATACTCCTTCCTTCACCACCACTACCAACCCTTATTTATTAGGAAGATCTTATACTAATATTCCTTTTATAAAAACTACTTAAATTTTCAACCTAGACATCATCAACCCCAACCCCACCATTTTACACATTAGGAATCTAATCCCAGAAAACATAAGGTCACCCAGCTGGTTGGTGGTAAAGTCCCTGACAATCAGTTATCAGTGCATCTTCTTTCTACTCTAATTTTTATATTAATTATATTAATAAGAAAATATTAGTTTTAAATGCATTCATTTTTACTGTTATCTTTTCCCTTTTCTACAAAGAATACATCAAGAATACCATGTTGAACTAAGTTCACAAATAAACTGTACCCTATCTAGTTATCCTGGTGCCATCTTCTCAACCAAGATTACAATCATTGAGAGAAATCACATCAACTCTGTCAATCAATAAGACACGAATAGTTATTCAAAAAGCTTGGCGTGCCTGGGAAAATCACTCAAACATTGATAATAAGTCCAAGAATGCTTTGGCAAAGAATTCAGGACTTAAATTTGCAGCCATTCACAGTCCATGGCAAAGAACCAATCATCTGATATTCAAATTCCTTGGGCTTTAAATGGTCCTCATTAATGCTGCCGCCTGGACTCCATTCTTCATGCTACAAACTACTCTTTAGGCAACAACAGATCCTGAGGGGGGGAGACCTTTCAGTTTAATTCCAAACTCCACGAGTCTTCAATAAATGTTCATGAATGACTAATCCGCCGAGCTTGAAGAGTGGCGGTCAAGACTGTGAGACGTGGAATCCAACTACCTGAATCCTGTCTCCTTCTTCCTGTCTTTGAAACCTGGACAAGTTACCTATTCTCTGATCCTCAGTTTTCTTGTCTTTAAAATGGACTTAATAATACCTCAGAGGATTATTGTGAGCATTAAATGGGCTATTTCAGGCAAAGTGCTTAGAAATTACCTGACACAGAGGGAGCACTCATCAAATGTTAGCTGTTATGATTAACTCTGAAATTTCCTTTCCATAGATATGAAACAAATGGCAAATTCTGTTCTTTTTCAGAAAAAAAGAGTTCATCATTTTCAGGAAACAAATGACAATTTTTAGAAGCACAGCCTGGGTCTGAGTTCTAGCCACTGTCCAGTTGTGTGACCTTGGCCAAGTAAGTTAACCTTCCTGTTTCTGTTTCCTCATATTTAAAATAAGTATCATGGTACTTGCTACTTCATGGCATGTTATGAGATTTAGCTGAGTCACTGTATATAAAGAACTGAATCACTAAATGGCCTGTAGTTGTAAACATTTGCTATTCTGGATCTTCTGTATAAAGAAGGATACAGTTAGAACTACTCCAATTCATAAACTCACTTGAATATGAAATAAAAAGGTTTGCCAGCCATTTTCATTATTCTTTGAATCAAAATATTTTATATTCTCACAGTACCCAATAGTTATTACTCTCTTTGACAGAAAATGGTGTGAGATGAGAATGCCTATAAATCACATTTTTTTTTCAACGTCTTCTGTTGAATTACTGTTTTGGCCTTTCCAGAATTGTGTTAGATTAGTTGAATCACACTCCCCGACTCCCCACCACCCAATTCCACCCAAGTTCTCTGTGGGTTTGTGAGTTTGTAAGTAGAAGAGAATTAATTAAATTACAGAAGAATACAGATGTCAAAATTTTTATTGTGCAAGCAACAGTTCTGCTGGGTGGAATATATCAGTCACCTTAGTTAAGAAATCCTTACAAAAAAGGTTCCAATCCTCCAGCCCACTAAACAGAACAGGGAGATATTGCTGTAACGCAGATTAGAATGGGATTGAGAAATGACACACAGCACCCCTAGAAGTCTAGTTTTCACCCTTCCCTGAACATTTTCTGCCAGAACACCTTGATTTTTGTTTTGTAGGCTGTATCAGATATGATTTGTGTGTGTACACCAAACAAACAATTATTCAAATATATTAAAGAAAAGTTTAAAAGAGAAACATAGCCCCAATACACATTTTTCTCTTTTTGTCTTCCCATTTGCTTATGGATACTTTGTTACAGTATTAATATTATCATGGTTTTAACTCTTAAAATATCATATTTCCACATGATATAGTTTGACAAATACCAGGAAAGCTGATCCCTGCCTTTGTGTAAAGTAAGGTCCTTTCTAGTTATTTCATGAATTTTCTGATATAAATATTCCTGAGAGGAAGAGAGCTATTCTTTTAAATATGTTGAGTCTCTAACACCTTAGAAATTATTCATACACTTTCCTCTAGGAATGACAGAAAATCTGGGGCCTCATGCTTACACTGTATTACAGGTAGGCAGGAGATAAAAAAAAATCGAAAGGAAGCAAAGACCAGTAATCGGGCAATAGAAATTACAAATATTTCCCACTTACACTGCTGCCCAGGCTATGCCCTACCCAAAATATTTCCCTGATAGTCCAAAGAAATAGGAACGTTATTTTCTCCTCTAAAGGGGAGACAAAATACTCTCATGGTTTGGAGTAACTAACCGTAAATTATACACAATCTCTACCCATTCTAATCCACTGGCTATGCATTCATCTGTCACATGTGACCTAAACACATCATCAGGGCCGTCTTTTTTCCTAACATCTCTTTTTTTTACAGCAGTGTAGCAAAAGAATCATTACTTCCATGACCAGTTAAGAAACCATCTATATATAGTATTTCCACCAGCTATTCTCCCACGAAGAGAGAATCTGCTACGAAATAGTAATGCGTTAGCTCTGTTTGGGAACACTGTGTTGCTTGTGGACAGTCCTGAATTAGTGCTAATGAGAATGAGGTCATGAGTTTAATTCTCCTGAGGATTCTCTTTGTTCCGCAGTTGTCCTAATCTTGCTTGGATTGTTAGCCTGCAAAAAGAACATAGTTGTCAGCCTTGCAAAAAGGCTCCTATATGCCTCTGCCTGGGTGGAGAGTTGCTAGACCTAGTCTTTCAAGGGTGTCAGGATGGATGGGATTCAGATCATCTTCGTAGGATCCCCAAAGACACACACATGCCTTGACAAAGAGTAACCTGTGGCCCTAAGAGATGAGATCTGCCCAGCCCTGGGACCAAGGAAAGTTTCCCAAAAGGAACTACATCTCAGCTGCCATCTAAAAGAGACACTCTAGGTCAGTTTTTCACTGGAACTGGAGTTTAACCACCTTCAGGAGCCCACAGGTCTGCTGTTTCCTCTTCTTGACAGGGAGGTCACAGGAGAATTTGTGCAGGCTCTGCAGAGAATCAGCCTCTGCTTGCTTCTCAGAGTCAAAGGGAGGGACCACAGCATTTTGATCCTCTCCAAGACTTTTCAAGGCTCATTTTTCTCTTCCTCTATCTTGGTATCAGTTTCAGAAGTTTATGGAGTATATAGATGGTCCTCTTCTCCCTGTAAGGTGAGACATAAGAACTCTTTCCAGCAGGAAGGGGAGATCAGAGACTCCACTGGGAGGAGAGAACCAATGTAGAGACACTCTGAGGATAACCAGGTAGTGACTTCCCCCTGCAGATGGCCTTTCACCTCCAACAGCCTGGAATATTTGATTCCTCTTCCAGGAGTCAGTACAGTGCAGGAGGCACAAGAAACCCCTTCCTTTCTCGCTGTAGGACTCTAAGTCTACATGGAGCCCAGTTTGACTGTATGATAGTATGAAACTCCCCTCTTCCCCACCGGAAGATGGGAAGACACAAGAGCCACTTACGTTTCACTGGATGGAGAATTTAAAATTGACATGAAAAGTAAAAATATAAATGAGCTCATATACTAACAGTAATGACTAATATCAAAGAGTTATTGTTGATAGCCAGCCATATTCTGTGGGAATAACTCTGGAGAAATAACTATACCAAGATTGTATATCCATTCCTTTCTAAGTAAAGAGAGTGGTGAATAAAATTGAGGGAAGCCTCAAAAAAATGCAAAACCATAACAACGGATTGTCATGTAATTGTCATTGGATATTTCATACAGTGTCATCAGATACTGCCAAATATTCCTATGTAGGTGTGTGTATTCACACATGCGCTCATGAATGGAATGAAACACAGGCATGCTCTGATCAACCCCTTGGGACAATCTGTGCTAGAGCCTTGCCTAAGATGCTGAGTTAAGTCACCTGGTACATCACTTGCCCCCTAATTCATATGTTTCCAGGGTGGTCTCTGGGGCACTGTTGCTCAGGTACTGTTTATTGTGGTCATCTCCTCTTCCAGACTTAGAGCCTGTGATGTGTTAACCTGGAATATGTGCCCATAGACTCCGAATTACCCATTGTTAAACTCTGGTTATTATAGTTAAAATAGTTTGAAGAAGCAGAACTGTTATATCTCCTAACCCTCACTGTCCAAATTCACTTCCATCTCAGGTGAAAGGGCGAGTGGCTATGTGATGAAAGAGAAGATCATGCCATGAAAGGTTTAAAATACCCACCCAATCGATCCATCTCTACCATTCCAAATCATACCAAGTGTTGTACAGCAAAAGATCCCAAACCCAGGACATGTGAACAAAATTGCTCAAAAATAAATTAAAAATTTAACTAAGTGGTTCAAAAAGAGTAACCTTGAGTAGAGGGTGTGGTGGGTAGAAGTGCAACAGGCACTAATCGAAATTTTTATTCCTTCAGGAAAAAGTTAAATTGATAAATAAGAAATTAAGAGTTAAAATAATAAAAAGATAAATAGATTTTTAAAAAACCATCTTATATCACATTACCTTAAATTTTCAGAGCTGAAAATGACAATTCCAACCCCTCCAGATAATTTAAGTAGGCCAAATCCGAAAGAAGTGAAATAATTAGTCCAAGGTAACACTGCAGGGACAGGGAAATCTTGAACTCATCTCTCTGGTGTCCTAGCCCAGTGCCCTTTCCATTGCTCTCTACTGACAACAAAGAACAGCACTTGATTACGACTTTTGGAAAGAATCTTGTGAAGTCTATGGTGTAGTAAACCCACAAAGTATTACCATATTAGTCTGCCTTGGAGCCTGGATCCCACCACCAACAAGTGTGTGCTTTCCGAGGGCTCCAAAAAGTCCCTCCAGAAGACAGTACACTTCTGAAGATGATATTATCACCAGACAATAACAAAGAAAACATAAGTAGCTTTTCCTCACCAGAATTTTGCAACAGCTGCGACTAAGTGACTAATCTAAATGTGCATAAAACCCCCCAGCAGGAAATGGTTATACATAAGTTGCTAGTGAATGTTCCTTGACGAGGGAAGTATGGAAAATTAAAAAGAGAAGTAGGGTAGGTATTTAAGAGACATAGTTTGATGGAAATGTTGTATTTACGTTTTTGAGGAATCCTGTTTTCATATTTCTGTTTAACATGATTGATAATAGAAAAGGAACATTATCATGCCTAGTGAATACAGAATACAGTGAAATTGGATTGGTATCGGTTATGTATGTAATTTGCTCTACCTCATGGCATGGGGGTGGGGCTAGGGCTGTGCTACTAGAGCTCGGTTCTATTATTAAGCAGGACAATTTTCAAATAACTGAAGACAATGATTTTTATTTCTCATTAAATAATTCAACATGAGAGTTATCCTTAAAACATATATTTTTAAGTATATGTTTTATATTTTTTAGAATAGATTTACAGTACATTTACACTACAGATTTCCTACCTTTTTCTCTGGCCCCACTTTCATTAAACAAAAATACTACCCACTTTACTCCTGTAGGAGGTCATTTCATAGACCAGGAAATGTAAAATTCTAGGTATGCTGGGATCAATTGCATTCCAGCAGCTATTTACTTGAATTTACCTGGAGAATTTGAGCCTTAATTTTTGGAGATATAAGGGTCAGATCAAAGGGATGCCAAGTTTCAACAATAAATTCAGAGCTGGAAATGAGAGACAAAACCAAGAATGGGTGCTTAGCAGAGTTTGGGATGAAGTAAAAGGGGAAAAGCAAGATGAGCAGATCAGGTATAATTGACTCAACTGGGGGATAATCTGTCTGACAGCCATTTTTGATGACTAGTGACTCACTATACAGCAATAGCTAAGATTGACTTAATGGTCCACCACGCCCTTCTCCAATCTCTCACTAGTAGGTGCAGTGTTTCCAAGACTGCCTATCGGCAACTTCTGAAAACTTACCACATCTTCCAGTGTGTTCCAGAGATAGAAAAGTTGCTCTCACAACCTGTGTCTGAGTACTGTCTTTGCTTTATGAATAGTTTGGGCTAGTTATTTTAGCACTCTGTATCTCTGCCTTAATCCGCAAAGTGGAGCTAATAATACCTATTCTTCACAGTTGTTTGGAAGATTAATAAGATAATATACACACCACTAATACAAGGCTTGGCATAGAGTAAGTGCTCAATACACAGCAGGTACTACTACCAACTTTTACTATTATACTTTATTCCGGAACTAAGCTTGTCATGATTCTAGCTCATTCTATATTATAAATGCTGACTTCTTCTCTGGGATTGCTGGTGGAAGTGGCAAGGCCATGGGCATAAAGCAGTGATTATGCCCCCCTGGGAATAACAGAAATCATCAGAAATATGAATTCATGGATGTTCACAATCTCTATGATTTGGGATGGGCAGAGAATGTGGTTTCCAAGTTATCCAGTTATCCTGAAAGAGGATAACTTTCCTTCAAAGTTACACCAAACCTTCAAACTTGACTACATTGCCATCTTATTTTGTGTTTTCTACATTCTCTACCAAGAAACTACAGTACTTGACATGTAGTTAAATATTCAGGAAATATTTGCTAAAGGGGTAGACATTCTCAAAGAAAGGAAGTTTTACTTATTTACAGGCAAAACTGCACCACTACAGTGAGCTGCTCTCTACTGTGCCTCTTCTGACGGTGCATTGGTCTTGGTGACCTCGCTGACTTAAAATTATCCTTATCCTATCTTGTCCTTACTATGTTGGATGATGAAGTACAGCTTGGTGTTTAAGAGCCATGTAGGTCTGGTCCAAAACATAGCACCACCACTTCTCAGTGGTCTCTAAACAACAAAATCAGTATTGCGAGCATGCATACTTCCCAGACCTAATATATGCACTCAGTGTATCTTCACTATTATGGAAAACAAGCACAGCTGCAGAGTAGAGATGCACATTTTATTAGCCTACTATACCTTCCACTTGGGGAATTCTCTCACTGGTTGGTAAGGCATACTTTCAAATGTTTCTCAACAATCGTTTGAGATTTTATATAATCCACCATGTCCTTTGACCATGATCACATTTATATTATTTGTAGTAATTTGTCTGATAATGCCAAATATGAAAGTATCTTGGAAAAGTTTCATATTGTCATGATCAGAACTTCATTTAATGTGGTCACTTACTATAAATATCATAATTTCTTTCCTAAGCCTTTGATCAAAAGCTATAAAGTCTTATGAGGTCTGACTTACTTCACTTCTCAGTTCCTGTTTAAAGGAATATATTTAAGAAATCATGACATTTCATTTTTTTATTGTTGACCAAATAGTGTACTGACCAAAGTGATTTATTTGTTATATTTTCCCTGTGATGCTTGAATATCACTAAAGTTTGACTGTTTCATCACCACCACATTAAGAAAATTGGCAAGGCTATCGAGTTTTCATGTAATTTGTAGTCATGGTTACAGCTATGGGATGCCCCACCTCTCTATAAATAAAAGCTTGATTTGTCTCCAGCTTATCTTAAGAGTTGCATAATGTACTAGTAAGATCGTGTCCCAAACACCAGTATATGGCTATAGAAAGATCAAAAGATTCTAGACCAACATTAATTTTCTAGTCAAATTTATTTCAAAGGTAAATAAATAGAAAATGTGACCAACATCCTAACAAGAAAAAAAAAAGATACACTTGTTTCTAGCCAGATGCAGAAAGACAAATACTGTGTGATCTTACTTATATGTGGAATATAAAAAGGTTGAACTCATAATAAGAGAAAGTAGAATGGTGGTTACCAGTGGTTGGAGTGGTGGGGAAAATGGGGAGATGTTGATCAAAGGGTACAAGCTTTCAGTTTTAAGGTGAATAAGTTCTGGAGACTTAATGTATAGCATGGTGACTATAGTTAATAATAATGTATACTTGATATTTGCTAACATCTGTTGCCAATCCTCCTCTTTTTTGCTGAGGAAGATTGGCCCTGGGCTAACATCCATGCCCATCTTCCTCTACTTTATATGGGATGCCGCCACAGCATGGCTTGACAAGCAGTGCTTTGGTCAACGCCTGGGATCTAAACCTGTGAATCCCAGGCCACCGAAGCAGAGTGTGTGAACTTAACTGCTACACCACCAGGCCGGCCCTACACTTTAAATAAATCCAATTTTTATTTGTCAATTATACCTTGATAAATCTGGAAAAAAGATATATTTATTTCTGCTGAGAGTATCGTATTTTGTTTCATAATACTCAAATAATGAAGAATAAACAAAATAAATCTATAATATAAATTTTGTATTGACAAAGACCATTTATATACATTTTTACAAAACAACAACAACATCTTATAAGTCAGTGATTAGGGTGTCCTATATGTAAAAATACTGGTTGTAAGGGGCTGACCTGGTGGCATAGTAGTAAAGTTCATGTGCTCTGCTTCAGCGGCCCAGGGTTCTCAGGTTCAGATCCCAGGCGTGGACCTACACACTGCTCATCAAGCCATGCTGTGGCGGTGGCCCACATACAAAATAGAGGAGGATTCGCACAGATGTTAGCTTAGGAACAATCTTCCTCAAGCAAAAAAAGGGGGGGAAGATTGAAGACAGATGTTAGCTCAGGGTCAATATTCCCCCACCAAAAAAAATAAATAAATAGTTGTTTTAAGACAGTGAACGAAATCATTGGTCTATCGCATTTAGATACTCATTGTGATAAGCACCTCTGAGACGTGTCAACATCTCAGTAATAAACTCTCCAACATCAGCACCTACAAGCTTGACAGGACATATCTGTTGGGCACCTTAGGAGGAGCCCAGCTTCCATTCACTTCAGGTGGTGCCTAGTTTCCCTTTTTCTCCAAGGCAAGAATTTAATTGGTTGTGTCTCGTAAGATCCTGGAGTGAAATGATAGGGAAGGGACAGAGGAAAGGGGACACACAGTCCTGAAAACTGTTTCAGAAAGTTCCTTCAACAAATCAAGAAAGGAAGGAAGACTTGCCCTTGCCACAGGTGAAAAGGGCTCTGCTCTTCTCCTTCATGTAGGCAAGAGCAAGGGGAGAAAAACTGTATTTGTTTTTGTTTTTTGACTTCTTGATTGTTCATATAAACCGAAGGGCACAAACCCATGGGCCCCTATGCCAATCTTTCAGTAAGCCCTTTCTTTGCTTTGACATAAATATAGTAGTTGATATGCATGAAACAGGAAAAGAATTATAATTTGCTCCCGAAGGGGATCCACTTGGATCTTTATGGATGAACCTGACCAGAAGCAGTGAGGCCCCAGGAAAAGCTCCTGAAACCCAAACTCACTCAAGACTGACGTGTGACCGAAAACAAATTTAATCATCCAAACTTATAAATCCATCATTTTAAGCACAGTTCCTCATATGATTCAGTTGCTCATAGCCAGTGAGAGGTCCAAATTTCTCCTCAAGATTTGGCTTTCCCTACTGCCTCAGTTAGATGTGCATCTCTCCTGTAATATCTGTGACTTAAGTGCTCGACTTTATTTACCATATAAACCAGTTCAACGAATCCTGTTACAAAGTACCCCCCCTTTTAATTAAATGTCTAACTAATAGTGGTTTGAACATTGTTTCAATTGAAAGCTTGGTAGTTGTCTCCCTAACTTTTATTAGTAGAAAGTCATGGGTCGGATGTTACAATTTAATTTTATGACTGAATATCTTTATATAGGCTTATTAATTTAATAGTTGACATACATTTAATGAACATCTATTATGTCTAAGAAATTACGTCTGTAAATTATTTCATCTCACTACCAGTAAGAACATTAAAAATTCATATTATTCTAATATTAATCTTGATAAAGCTAATTCACACATTGGGACTCACAAAATGGAGGCCACCCCAGTGACCCCACATTTAGCCCCATGTCACAATTCTAAACAGAAGTCAGCCTACACTTACGGGAAACACCTGTCAAGGAATCCTAACATACACCAATCACAATCCTCCAATCAGCTTAGCTGGCTCACCTTACCCTCAAAATAGGACCTGTCGGCCTTATAAGGAAATCCCCTACCTCCTGGCCAATCCCGCCCTGTTTCCACGTTACCACTTCCAACACTCAATAGAACTCGCTCCTGCCCAAATCCCTGGGAAGAGGGCTCCACTGCTTGTGAGGGACTGGACTCCCCTAGTCCATGGACTGTTCTCCCTGGAACAAAGGTCAGCAAACTCATTACTAAGTTGTTTTAATGCTGTCATTTGACAATCCCAAGCATCATAACTAATAAAATAAATGTATTTCCAAATAAATAATTTCCAAATCAATTTTTATTACTGATTGCTCAAGTTTCTACACCTATTCCTCTTGATTTTTCCCTGTGGCTGAGCTGCTAGTATTAGAGCCTTTTTTCCATTCCTTTGTTTTGCTTCTGTGTATATTCCATGATAGCAATTTTAATTATAAAATTTTAAACTAAGAAAATATAGAATCTCAAAACCTGAAAAACTTTTGCTTTCAAACATTTCAAAAAATTGATAATCTAAATTTTTAATATTCTTTTAATGAGTATTTTATTGTATTTTTAAAGTAATACATGCTCATGGTAAAAGAAAAACTAAAGTGATGGATACAGAGAAAAGTAAAAGGCCTCATCTCCACAAGTCCTTTGTCCTGAAGAATGTCCATTGTTGACCATTCCATATGCTCCCTTCAAGAACATGTCTGAATTTGCGGGCTCACGTGTAGAGGTAATTTTAGGGGAGGTTAACGTTCTTGACACTCTCAGGCTCCCTGGCTGGGTCTGAAAGTTGAACTGACAAAAACGGATTAACGGGAGAAAGCACACAAATTTATTTAATACAAGTTTTATATAACACGAGAGCCTTCATTAAGAAATGAAGACCCAAAAAACCCGTTAGACCTGAGTGTTTTATACTAGGTTTGATGAAGTGTGCACAGGGGTGGAGGAATCTGATAGGCTGGGGAGTATGAGGTAAGTGCAGTAAACGGGAAGACTCAGCAAGGCCTGTTAGTCAGGATTCTTCTCAGCGTCCCTCTGTCTTCAGAGATAAGGGTGCTCCCTTCCTCTGGGCACAGGGTGGGCCCACAGGGTGGACACCTCTCAAGGAAGAAGGGTGATGGAAGGGAGTTCAGAATGACCTTCTTGCTTCTGCCATTTTCTCAAAGCCCTTGAGCGTAAGGTATTCAATATGCCATGGTGTCATACTGGAGCCCCATTAGCATGTATGCATATGTGTGTATCCATCATGGTCACCTATCCTTATTAGCACATACACGACTATTTCATTAACTGACTTCTACAAAAATCAATTTGACTTCCCCAGTCCCCCACAAGTGAACATTTATGTTGGTTTCACTGTTTTGCCATCACCAAAACTACTGCAGTAAACAGCCTAGTAGCTTTGAATACTTGTGCAAATTCCTAGCAGTGGATTTTCTGGGCCAAATTTTATATGCATTTATAAATTTGATAGAGATTACTAAATTAGTATCTAAAAAGGTTGAAACAGTTTACGTTTCTACCATGACTGTGCGAGTGCCTGTTTACCCACACTCTCACCAACACTGGGTATAATCAAACTGAGTTTTGCAACTCTCATGGATTTAAAAAAGAAAGGATTCTGCACTGTTTTGTCATTCTTTTTTTCCTTATGTGCCACTGTATTTCTTCAGCAAAGGTTAAAAAACTACAATCAAAGGTCAAATGCTAGACACGTAAATTAGAAAGGCCCTGACACTTTCCTTTATGACTCCTTAAGAGAGAGGAAAAGTGAAGGGAGGGAGCAGAAACACCCAGTTGCATTTGGCTAGGCCTAGGTCAGAAAATATTCAAGGCACATAGAATGTGGGAACAAGCTCTAAAAAATAAGCTTGTTTTTTGTTCCACAAATGTACTGTAATATGCACTAGTCAAAATAAAGTCTGTTGCAGAGCTTTGAAGTTTTCAGCAGGAATAATTATCTCTGCTTATTTCATTTTCTACTTTTGGAAAAGCTTTTGATGCATGCAGAGTGTGCGTCTGAGTCTCACAGATATGGTCTAAATTACTCATATGCTGAGCCCTTTTGTCTGGCCACTGCTAGGTCAATTGCCCAATATAGGAAAGAACAGAGTGACATGAGTTTTCAAAGAGTTTGAAATTGAATTGAGCTTACTGTCTAGTTTAGCCTTTGAAGACATTATTTAATGCAGTGACGCTCTGCTCAAAGTATGAGGGATATTATTTATTACGTTTTACTCTGTGTCCTAACCAAAGAAAATAAACTACAAAAATGCTCTAACAAACATTAGGCTCAACTAATCAAAGCAATTTACTTAGTCTCATTATTTTTTAAAAAATGAAAGGATGCAACACAAAAAATATTTGTACCTATGGAACAAGAGAAAAACAACAATAAAAGAAACACAAAAGTTCTTCATTGAGACACAATTATTGCTGTGTGTAGAAGTCTATCAAAGAATGCTTGAGTTATAAGAAAACTTCCAGATTCTGATTTGAGTTTTGTTCAAATTTTTTCAGTGTAATTGATACATAAATAATTAATTCTATTATTTTGGCTGCATAACTATTACATTAAGTTATTTACCAAGTGACTACAAATTTCCTCATTTTTACATTCTGACTTTTTAATATATGTATTATTCTGATTTTGAAAACACAAAATTATTGAAATAGTGTGGGTGAAATTCAAGTTGTTTCCACACTCTGGTAACAGTAGAAGCAGAAACAGAGAAATCTTTTCAAGAACTTAGTACAATTTAACAAAATTTGTAGTTAGTTTGGTCAAATTGTTGGTTAATTAAAGCAAAATTTGGTTGGTTTGGTTTGAAGATCCTTTTAATAAATATAACTGACCAGTTCATCCAAGATGAAAAATCAATTAAAATGATAAGTTCTACAGTCTTCTTTCTATAACCAGTCGGGTCATAGAGTTAGTTGGTTCTTCATTTTATATAATAAAAGTTTAACCGTTGTTTCATTATTGTCTCTTCCTTCCTGCGTTTGTTCTTGTTGTCTCATGTTTAGATTCTCACTACTTTTCTAAGTTAGCTCCTTGATTCTCAATCTTATCTTTCAAATTGTATTCTGCATACTAGTGCAACATGAGTATCCTTTTTTTAAGAGGCTTTATTTTTTAGAGCAGTTTTAGGTTCACAACAAAATCGGGAAGACGGTGTAGAGATTTCTCATATACTCCCTGTCCCACACATGCATAATCTCCCTCATTATCAACATCACTCACTAGAATGGTACATTTGTGAGGCTGGCCCAGTGGCGAAGCAGTTAAGTTCACACGCTCTGCTTCGGCGGCCCAGGGTTCGTAGGTTCCGATCCCGGGCGCTGACAGATGCACTGCTTGTCAAGCCATGCTGTGGCAGCATCCCACATAAAGTAGAGGAAGATGGGCATGGATGTTAGCCCAGGGCCAAGCTTCCTCAGCAAAAAAGAGGAGGATTGGCAATGGAGGTTAGCTCAGGGCTGGCCTTCCTCACAAAAAATAAATAAATAAATAAAAAATAAAATGTACATTTGTTAACGAAGGCTGAACCTGCACTGACACATCATCATCACCCAAAGTCCACCAGGGTTCACTTTTGGTGCTGTACATTCTATGAGTTTGAACGAATGTGTAATGACGTATATGCATCATTATAATGTCAGATAGAGTATTTCCATTGCCCTAAAATCCTCTGTGCTCTGCCTAGTCATCCTTCCCCACCCCTGTCAACCACTGACTTTCTCATTGTGGCCATAGTTTGCCTTTTACAAAATGTCATATGGTTGGAATCATACAGTGCGTAGCCTTTACAAATTGGCTTCTTTCACTTATTAATATGCATTTAAGTTTCCTAAATGTATTTTCACGGCTGAATAGCTCATTTCTTTTTAGCACTGAATAATATTCCACTGTCTGGATGTGAGACTGTTTATCCATTCACCTACTGAAGGACTCTTGGTTACTTCCAAGTCTTGGCAGTTATGAATAAAACTGCTCTGAACATCTGTGTGCAGGTTTTTGTGTGGTTGTAAGTTTTCAACTCCTCTGCGTGAAAACCAAGATTCATTGTGATTGTTGAATCTTACGGTAGGAGTATGTTTAGTTTTGTAAGACACTGCCAAAATATCTTCCAAAGTAGCTGTGCCATTTTGCATTCCCACCAGCAATGTATGAGAGTTCTTGTTGCTCCACACCCTTGCCAGCATTTGGTGTTGTCAGTGTTTCAGATTTTGGCCATTCTAGTAGGTGTATAGAGGCATCTCATTATTTCAATTTGCATTTTCCTGATGACATAAGTTGTGGAGCATCTCTTCATGTGCTTATTTGCCATCTCTATTTATTCTTTGGTGAGATATCTGTTAAGGTCTTGGCCCATTTTTTAATCATATTGTTTTCTTATTGTTGAGTTTTCTTTATAAATTAGGAATAACAGTCTTTTATCCGATGTGTCTTTTGCAAATATTTTCTCGCAGTCTGTGGCTGGTCTTCTAATTCTCTTGACTTTGTCTTTCACAGAGCAGAAGTTTTTAATTTTAATAAGTTCAGCTCATCAATGATTTCTTTCATGGATTACACCTTTGGTATTTTATCTAAAATGTCATTGCCATACCCAAGGTCATCCAGGTTTTCTCCCTTGTTACATTGTAGGAGTTTTATTGTTTTGTGTTTTATATTTAGTCTTTATCAAGTTAAGAAAGTTCCCCTCCACTCCTAGTTTGTTGAGAGTTTTAATCATGAATGGATGTTGAATTTTATCAAATGTTTTGTCTGCAGGTATTGATATGATCATGTGATTGTTCTTTTCTAGTTTGTTGATGTGATGGATTATTAATTGATTTTAGAATGTTGAATTAGCCTTGAATACCTGGGATAAATCCCATTTAGTTATGTTATATAATTCTTTTTATACTTTTTTGGATTTGATTTGCTAATATTTTGTTGAGGATTTTTGCACCTATGTTCATGAGAGATATTGGTCTGTAGGTTTCTTTACTTGTAATGTCTTTGTCTGGTTTTTGTATTAGAGTAGTGCTTGCCTCATAGAATAAGTTAGGAAGTATTCCCTCTGCTTCTGTCCTCTGAAAGATATCATTAGGAGTTGGTATAATTTCTCCCTTAAATATTTGGTAGAATTCACCAATGAACCCATCTGGGCCTGGTGCTTTCTGTCTTGGAAGATTAATAATTATTGATTCAATTTATTTAATAGATAGGGGCCATTCACATAATCTATTTCTTCTTGTGTGAGTTTTGGCAGATTGCATATTTCAAGGAACTGGTGCATTTTATTTAGGTTATTAAATTTATGGGCATAGAGTTGTTCACAGTATTCCCTTACTATCCTTTTAATTTCTATGAGATCTGTAGTGATGTCCTCTCTTTCATTTCTGATATTAGTAATTTGTGTCCTCTTTCTTTTTTCCTTAGTTAACCTGGCTAGATGCTTATCCATTTTACTGACCTTTTCAAAGAACTAGATTTTGGTTTCATTGATTTCTCTATTGACTTTGTGTTTTCAATTTCACTGATTTCTGCTCTAATTCTTATTATTTCTTTTTTTCTGCTTACTTTGAATTTAATTTGCTCTTCTTTTTCTAGTTTCCTAAGGTGGAAACTTAGATTGTTGAATTTGGATCTTTCTTCTTTGCTAATATATGTATTCAATGCTTGAATTTCCCTCTAAACACTAATTTTTCTGCATCCCACAAATTTTGATAAGTTGTTTTTTCATTTTCATTTAGTTCAAAATATTTTAAAATTTCTCTTGAAATTTGTTTTTTGACCCACATGTTGTTTACAAGTGTGTTGTTTAATCTCCACATATTTGAGGATTTTCTAGTTACCTTTCTGTTATTGATTTTAGTTTAATTCCATTGTGATCTGATAGCAGACATGTATGATTTCTATTCTTTTAAATTTATTAAGGTGTGTTTTATGGCCCAGAATGTGGTCTATCTTGGTGAACATTCCCTGTGAATTTGAGAAGAATGTGTATTCTGCTGTTGCTGGATGCAGTAGTCTACAGATATCCATTATATCCAGTTGACTGATGGTGTGATTGAGTTGACTAGGTCCTTACTGATTTTCTGCCTGCTGGATCTGTCCATTTCTGACACCCAGGTGTTGAAGTCTCTAGCTATGATAGTGGGTTCATCTATTTCTCCTTGCAGTTCTTTTAGTTTTTGCCTCACAAAGTATGATGCTCTGTTAGGTGCAGACAAGTTAAAAATTGTAATGTCTTCTTGGAGAATTTAACCCTTTATCATTATGTAAGGCCTGATAACTTTTCTTACTTTGAAGTCTGTTCTGTCTGAAATTGTCATAGCTAATGCTGCTTTATTTTCGTTAATGTTAGCATGGAATATTTTTCTACATCCATTTACCTTTAATCTATATGTGTCTGTATTTAAAGTGGGTTTCTTGTAGACAACATACGGTTGGGTCTTGTTTTTTGATCCACTCTGATAATCTCTGTCTCTCAATTGGTGCATTTAGGCCACTGACATTCAAAGTGATTATTGACGTATTTGGATTAATAACCACAATATTCGTTACTGTTTTCTATTTGTTGCCCTGTTCTTTGTTCCTATTTTTGTTTTCTACTCTTTTTCTGCCTTCTGTTCTTGCATGTTTTCCACGTTATCCATTAGAGCTTTAGCATATGAATCATAATTGTTTTAAATTCCCAGTCTAATAATTCTGACATCCCTGCCATGTCTGGTTCTGATACTTGCTCTGTCTCTTCCAATTATGTTTTTGCCTTTTGGTATGCCTTGTAATTTTTTCTTGATAGCCAGGCATGGTGTACTAGGTGAAAAGCCTTTAGCAGATGAACAGGCCTTTAGTAATGTGGTGGTGAGGTGTAGGGAAAGGGGAAGCATTCTATAGTCTTACGATTAGGCCTCAGTCTTTAGGGAGCTTGTGCCTCTGGAATGTGAACTTAGCAAGTATTTCTCAGTTTTTTTTTCTCTCCCACCTGTCCCTTAGGTGAGACAAGAAGGCTAGAGTGGGTTGGAGTTGGGTATTTTTCTTCCTCAGGTTAGTTCCGCTCTGATAATACCTCAGCAGGTTAGGCTCTTGTTAACTAGTTTCTCCCGCGGGCAGGCCTTGTTGAGAAGAACAGAGTGCTCTGGTGTATTTAAAAATAATACTTTTCCCCTCCCCCGAAGGAGCAGGAGATTTTTCTCAGATGTTTATTGTGGGAATCTCCTCTCTTCTATGTTTAACCTCTGAATTTGAGATCTGAAATGAGTAACCAAAATTCAACTTTCCTGATAGTCATTGTTCAAACAGTATCTTGCATTTCACCTCTTCCTATGGCCTTCCAGTGACCCCTGACCACTCCGACCCTAAGTGACCTCTAGGTGTTCTGATGGATCAATCCACTGTACTCATTAGCACTTTTCCTGTGCTTTCTTGCATTAGTTATCTTTTCATGTGTACATTTTAGCCCTTCAATTCTACTACAAATAACCAAAGGAAAGGTAAAATGTCTATTCATTGTTGGTATTCCTCAGGGCAAAATTTAGCGCCCTATAATAAAGTAAGCAAGTTAATGAGGAATTATTTCGTTATTACCTAAGTACCATATAGTAGGTGAATATTAAACTAGGAAGATTTTTCTCTGGATTTCTGCTTATAATTTACCTTAGGTGATATCTAGGTAAGACTGTTCTAATCTATTAGGCGTCCTTTCAGCCCATTCAAATAAGATATTAGTGTCTATTTCCAACAGGCAGGGAATGGAGTAACATGGTTTCTACCCTCAAAAATCTTGCAGATCAAAGGGGGAGACTGATATTTTAAAAATAATTACAATAAAGAACAAAGAATATTATAGTAGATGGAGTACAGCATTAAGCGGGAGCAGATAACTGGGAAACAATATCAAGTGTAAGGTGAGAAAATATCTCCTTGACGACATGATGTTTAACCTGAAACACAACAGTGAGTATTTTCAGTATTTAGATTTGGATCTGATGTGCCATAATACCAAATGCAACACAGTTCATGTGGCTACAGAAATCCAAGAGACACAAGCGTGTCCATAGGCAATGTTGATTATGCTGAGATTAAAAAAAATAAAAGGAAATGTCAGTAAGGGATATATGGGAGGTTAAGTTGGAAGTATTTTAGATTAAGAAGGAGGAAAAGAAGGAGGCGGGGGAGGAGAAAAGAAGAGGAGGAAAAGAAAGACAAAGAGAAACAGGAGGATGAGAGGGGCAAAAGGAGGAGGAAGAAAGGGAGAAGGAAGAGCTGGAGAAGGGTAAGAGAAGGAGACACTTCTAAAATAGTCTTGATCCAAAGAAGATATACAGATGGCTGACAGGCATGTGAAAAGATGTTCAACATCACCAATTATTAGAGAAATGCAAGTCAAAACCACAATGAGATATCACCTCACACCCATCAGAATGACTATATTTAACAAGACAAGAAATAACAAGCGTTGGAGAGGATGTGGAGAAAAAGGAACTCTCATGCACTGCCAGTGGGAGTGCAAACTGGTGCAGCCACTATGGAAAACAGTATGGAGATCCCTCAAAAAATTAAGAATAAGGGGCTGGCATGGTGGGGTAGTGGTTAAGTTCACGCACTCCGCTTTGGCAGCCTCAGGTTCGCAGTTTTGAATCCTGGGCATGGACCTATGCACCACTCATCAAGCCGTGCTGTGGTGGTGTCCCACATATAAAATAGAGGAAGATGGGCACAGATGTTAGCTCAGAGCCAATCTTCCTCAGCAAAAGGAGGAAGATTGGCAACAGACGTCAGCTCAGGGCTAGTCTTCCTCACCAAAAAAAAAAAAAATTAAGAATAAAACTACCATATGGCCCAGTTATTCCACTTCTGGGTATTTATCCCAAAACATGGAACCACTAATGCAAAAAGGTACGTGCACCTCAGTGTTCATTGAAGCATTATTCACAATAGCAAAGACTTGGAAACAACCTAACTGCCCATCAAATGGATGAATGGATAAAGAAGATGTGATATATACACACAAGGGAATAAAAAAAGATGAAATCTTGCTATTTGTGACAACATGGATGGACCTTGAGGGTATTATGCTAACCTAAATAAGTCAGACAGAGAAAGTTAAATACCATATGATTTTACTTATAAGTGGAAGATAAAAACAACAACAAATGAACACATAAATACAGAGATTAGATTGGTGGTTACCAGAGGGAAGCAGGGAGGGAAGAGAGTGAGGGGTGACAGGACAGTTGTGTATGGTGATGGATAGTAATTAGTCTTTAGGTGGTGAACATGATGTAGTCTACACAGAAACTGAAATATAATGATGTACATCTGAAATTTACATAATGTCATTAACCAATGTTACCTCAATTTAAAAAAAAACAAGTACAAAGTAAATAGCAATGAGATATCTATCAGGTTACTTGTTACCTGTTAGGTTAGCAAAGTAAAAGAGAATGATAATATGAAAAAAAAATAAAAATAACGTAGAATAGTCTTGATACAAATCAACCTGAAGACAGAGTCCAAGCATGAGATCCTCTGATCTCTTCCAGGTCTTTGATTGATTGTCTAGATGTGTTTATTCATAAGAATACATTTTCTGTAGGATTAAGCATACCTTTTTTAAAAGCTTTATTAAGGTATAATTGATATATAATAACTTGGACTTTTGTAAGTATACAATTTGATGAGTTTTGACCTGTATATTTATCCATGAATCCATCAACACAATTAAGTTAATTACCCCAAAAGTCTTAGTGTCCCTTGGTAATCCTTCACCCCACTTCTCCCTACATCCCTCACCCTTGTCCCCAGGCAACCAATGATCTACTTTCTATAGATTCATTGGCATTTTCCAGAATCATACAGTACACACTATTGTGTGTTTTTCACTTGCTATAATTATTCTGAGATTATTCCAAGTTTTTGCAGGTGTCATTAGTTCATTTCCTTTTATTGCTGAATAATATCCAGTTGTGTGGATATACTATGATTCATTCATGCATTCACCTGTTGATGGATGTTTGGATTGTTTCCAGTTTGGGACTATTAACAAAAATAAAGCTGCTCTGAACATTCTTGTACAAGTATTTGTATAAACATAAGCTTCCATTTCTCTTGGGTTAAATATTAGGAATGGAATGACTGGATCATATAGTAGGTATATGTTTAATATTCTAAAGAAACTGACAAAGTGTTTTGCAAAGTGTTTGTACTATTTTACATTCCCATCAGCAGTGTATGTGAGTTCCACTTCCTCCATACCCTCCCCACATTTGATCAATCTTTTAAATATGCTGATAGACGTCTAGTGGTATCTCATGGTTTTAATCTGCATTTCTACAAAGGCTAATGATATTGAGCATATTTTCATGTGCTTATTTACCTTCTTTGGTGAAGCATCTTTTCAAATCTTTTGACTATTTTTACTGAGTTGTTTGTTTTCTCATTACTGAGTTTTGAGAGCTCTATATACATTCTGGATATAAGTTGTTTTTCAGATATCTGATTCTTAATGAGGTACATTTAAACAAATATTTGCCTGCCTCAAATGGAAATAGGAATATTTAGGATATTTTAGATTTATTTAAAATAATATAAAACACAGGAAAACAACAATAAATTCAGAAATGCTTATTAGAAATAATAAATAAATATAAATATATGCATACATACACATATATGTGTGTGTGTGTATATAAACAAACCAAAAGGAAGGTCAATGAGTCAGTAAGTTATATCTACCATTGAAATAACAAATATACGAGGCAAGAACTGAGAAGTCACTGCAGTGAAAGCTGCCATGTCCCCTCGCCTTGACCTGGCCTTTCTGTCCTCTTATTCCTGTGACAGACCATGGATAGTTGCCTACAGTTCACATCATTAGCTATTAATGACTTGGTTGAAATTTCCTGGTTGCTCAATCCACACAGCCTTCTATAGATCCATTTTAAGCTCCTGTTAAAGACTGTGCAGGAAAGAGATCTACTATTTATGGAACAACCTTGAACATATTTTCTGGCAGGCATCTTCAGAGGCAAGAATTGCATCAGCTGTGGTTCCACAATTTCAGTGCTTAATCTCACTAACTAGTCTGGATGATAACTCCTCAACGGGTAATTGATAAGCATGCCCCAGTGAAGGCTAATCTAATCATTTAGTGGGAAAACAGGAAAAAAGAACTGAGATAGTAGTTTGTTTCCTCCCTAAAGGACAAAACAATATTTAACAGATATCAATAACATGGTCACCAAAAGGCAATGTATTAATTCAGGTTGTTTTACAATCGTTTCCTTCCTAAGATAAAAATAAAAGGGTCAAGAAAAGTTCTTATTAGGAAAGAAATTGAAATTGGCACTATGCTGTACACCACCCTAATAAGGTCTGTAAAATTGCATGTCTGTATAATGAAGTTTAAAATTTCATAAATTTATCTGAGAAAAATATGGACAAAGAGATCTAACATTGACTAGTTAGTCCAGGATTCCCAGTATTAATATTAAGAGGTCCCAGATCTGAATTCCATGATTTTATGACTCTAGTTTACATTCCACTTTGCATGTTTATGCAAAATAATGGGCATGTGTCAAAGAAACAAATGGAAGGGACGTAGACAATTTTACAGTGCTGTTCACTCCTTCAGTATAACAGTTGCTACTGGGGTTTGGGGTGTATAGTTCTCTCTGGCATTTCACTAGCCAAGATTCTGTTTTGTAGTCCTCTCTTTTTAGTTTTGACAATGTAAACCAAAAAAAAATTAATCTAACTCCTGAAGTATCTCTATTTCCCTTTAATTCAAATCTTGATTTCAAACCTTTTATAATGTCACTGTAATATTATCATCTGACCAAGTAGATAAGTAAACAAACCAAATTCACCCTCCCCCAAAATACATCAAATGCACTCTTCTAAAAAATAATGTCCATGAAAACCTGAGACTGCATTCTTGGAGCCTTCTCAGTGATAGAAATACATCACGACTACAATAGCACATTCAGTCACTTCCCAAAACGTTTTTACTCTTCAGGAAAGGATAATACTTAATTTCAGAGAAACATACTTAACCCATTTTTTGTTTTGTTTTGTTTTTGTTATTGTTTGAATTAAAAAATTGTGTCTCTGCTTTGACATCAGAAGTACCAAATGTAAAAGCTGGAAGCAATCTTAGAGTTGGTTGATCTAGCTATTGAATCATGAAAGCCAGAATATGGAGTTCAAATAAGAAATTAAGACCTATAGAAGTTAGAGAATATTGTTCAACATTACAAAATCATATTTCTTTTCTTAGAAAAACTAAAATAAGTGTGAATCAATTTTGAAAAGTAGTAATTTAGACTTTAGGCCCACGATCTGGCCCCCATCTTCATAAATGAGAGCTCTTTGTACTAAATATCTTTGATTACTTTAATAATTAAGCCTTTCTGTGATGTGACCCAAGAATAGCTGATCTTATACTGAAAGTTACTTTATAGGAATCAGTGTGTTCTAGAAAGAGGGCAGTGTGCTGCTCCTTTTCAGTAAAAGTGCTCTTTTTTACCTAGCAGTTATCTCTTTGAAGTTAAACATTGCTATGCGTACCTATTTGTGGTGCGTATATCCACACATTTACAGTCTTACCCTGAGATAAAAGTTTTACAAGCGTGTCTTGTTAAGGGAAGAAGAACAAGTTTGCTCTTTATAATAACACTCTGAAAATAGTCCATAAATATTTGTTGAAAGAACAACTCATTAAGAAACAAATTCCAGTGACAAGATGAAAATCTAAATTAACCTTTATTTGTGCCAGTATCAAACAAGCACATAAACTTGAGATGAGTTTGAATGTACGTTGAAGGCCTGGTCTTGAGTAATGCAGAGTGACTTGAAAGAGTGAATAAGTATGATCAAACATAAGTAAGGTCAGCTTTGAAACAGGAGATTGTAGGAACAGTTTCCTGACACCTGGGACACTAGGTTTCTGGCACAGCGGTTGGGGAAGTTAGCCCCTTGAGTGGTCAAGCCTTGGAATACAATGGTACCCCCAAACTTCTACATCTTCCTTATACCACCCATCCCCTGCCCTGTCTGCTCCAGGAAAATATTCATGTACCAGTTTTGTTGTGTCTAATTTTGTTGTTCTCATGACTATATATACATAAAAATTGATAACTTACTATATTAAAAGTTGTCCGAAATTCACCCTTAATTTAAGCTTTGGCTATAAGTTATAACTATTTCTTTCTACTTTTTGGGTAAGAAAAAACATTCATTTATGACAAGGCTAATCACTTGTACCCCAAACCATTCCTTCATTTCTTGAGGAAGCTGTTTTCCCTGTGCCTGAACATGAACTTGGAGCTTCCTGAGCTCTGCCTGCAGAATTACACTGTATCCGGCTTTCCTTTCTCCAACACTACTCTTCAGAGTCAGATTTCCAGAGCTACCTATACTCAGACAGCTTTCTCATATCATTATATGCTTCATCTCAGGTGTGCGCTCATAATTTCTATAAAAGCATGCAATTATTTTTCTGAAAAATCTTCCTTTCCAGCCTCATTAGTCTCCTTAATTGACCTGAGTCTCATGTGCATTTGTAATTGTTATCACTAGACTGATAGAAATGTAAATGTTTACTTACTGTATCTAGAAAAATGTTTGTTTACTTACTGTATCTAAAAAAATGTTTGCACATTACTTTGAACCAGCCAGAGTTTACTCCAAAAGCTCACAAGCTTTGAGGGAAGGCTATTTTTTTAAACTATATTGCACCTCTTTGAAGGTCAAACTCTGTAACCTAATACAGCAGTTCTTTAACTGTAGTCTGGGGCCACTTGCCCTTTCAGGGTATCCGCAAGATCAAAACCATGCATAGGTCAAAGAACCATTCAAGTTCTAGATAGACCAATGGATTTTATGTTACAAAGTAAGAAATGCTTATTGAAATGATTTTAGGTTCCACACTGCATCAGTCTTTTAAGAAACTACATACCACTTGTTGAGTTTTCTTTAAACAGATTTATTCACAGATATAATTCACATACCATACAATTCAAACATTGAAGGTGTACAATTCAATGGCTTTTAGTACATTCACAGATATGTGAAACCACCTTTACAGTGAATTTTAGAACATTTTCATCACCACAAAAAGAAATCTCACATCCTTCAGCTTTCATCCCCCTACTGCCCCACCCACCCCCAGCCCTAAGCAACCACTAGTGTACTTTCTGTCTCTATGGATTTGCCTATTGTGAATATTTCATATAAATGGAACCATGCAATATGTGACCTTTTGTATCTGGCTTTTTTCACATAGTGTGATGTTTTCAAGATTCATCCATGTTGTAGCAGGCATCAGTAATTCATTCCTTTCATGGCCAAATAATATCCCATTGTGTGGATATACCACATTTTGTTTATCCAGTCATACACTGATGGCCATTTGGGTGGTTTCTACCTTTTAGCTATTATGAATAATATTGCTATAAACATTCATATACAAGTTTTTGTGTGGACAAATTTTTTTATTTCTCTTGAGTGTATGACTAGGAGTGGAATTGCTGGATCATGTGGTAACTCTATGTATAATTATTTGAGGAAAACCAGACTGCTTTCCAAAGTGGCTGCATCATTTTAGATTCCCACAAGCAGTATGTGAGGGTTCTAATTTGTCCACAAGCTCTCAACACTTGTTGTCACGTGTCTTTTTATTATAGCTATCCTAGCAGATGTGAAGTAGTATCTTATTGTGAAGTTGATTTGCATTTCCCGGATGACTGATGATGTCAAGAATCTTTTCATGTGTTTATTGGCCATTTCTATGTCTTCTTTGGAGATAAGTTTATTCAAATCCTTTGCCCATTTTTAAATTGTGTTAGTTTTCCTTTTATTATTTAGTTGTAAGAGTTTTTTGTATATTCTAAATACAAGTCCTTTGTCAGGTATGTGTTTTGCAAAAATGTCTCCCATTCTGTGAGTTGTCTTTTCACTTTCTTGACAGTGTCCTTTGAAGCACAAAGGTTTTTAATTTTGATAAAGTCTGATTTTTCCAGTTTTACTTGTGCTTTTGATGTCATATATAAGAATCCATGGCAAACCCAAAGTCATGAAGATTTACCCTTATTTTTTCGTCTAAGAATTTTATAGTTTAGCTCTTACATTTAGGTCTTTGATGCATTTTGAGTGAATTTTTTGTATATGGTATGAGCTAAGGGTTCAATTTCATTCTTTTGCATGTGGCCATCCATTTGTCTCAGCATCACTTTTTGAAAAGGCCATTCTTTCTTTCACCGACTGAATTGGCACTCTTGTTGAAAATCAGTTGACCACAGACACATGGGTTTATTTCTGGACTTTCAATTCTATTCCTTTGATTTATATGCCTGCCTTATGCCAGTACCACACTGTCTTTATTACTGTTGCTTTGTAGTAAGTTTTGAACTCAAGACGTATAAGTCGTCCAACTTTGTTTTTTAAGATTATTTTAGCTACTTTGGGTCCCTTGCAATTTCATATAAGTTTTAGAATCAGCTTGTCAATTTTAACAAAGAAGCCGACTTTGATTCTTACAGGAATGGAGTTGAATCCATAGATCAATTTGGGGAATATTGCCTTCTTACTACTATTAAGACTTCCCATCCACTCCTTGAGTTTTAATGTAGTTCCAAAAAAGAACATCCACAATTATCTGAAAAGGCTATTAAGAGACTCCTCCCTTTTCTAACTATTTACCTTGTGAGGCTAGATTTTCTGCATTACATCAGACAAAATAACATAGTCAATGCAGAAACATATATGAGAATCCAGCTGTCTTCTATTAAGCCAGACATTAGAGAGATTTGCAAAAATGTAAAACTTATTAACTTTTTTCTTTTGGGAAATATAATAATTTTTCATAATAATGTTACTTATGTAACATTAAATGGGTTTCTTGTTATTTTCTAGTGTATTTATAAATATTTTTAAAATTTTCTAGCTGAGATACCAATATGATAAATATCAATAGATATATAACCCACATAACAAAAACTCTTTGGAGTCCTCTATCTTTCATGTTGAGGATTTCCTCAAGTATCTGGTGATCTTTGGCTGTTTGTATTTAAGAAAAGGGGCCAAAAAAGTTGATGACAAGCGCTTTATGAGAATGTAGATTGATAGGCTTCATTGAAAGGTCGTTGGGACAAAAATGTTTGTGAACTGCTGGTCTAATACCTTAGGCCCTTCACTGTTGGGTCTAGCCTACTTTTCTGTTCATATCCTTTAACACTGACCATCACACAATATAGTCTTCACATCAATCATAAAAAATGACTTGAAGTTTGTCCAATGTATAAAGCTCTTCCAAACCTCTGAGCTTTCTCATCTGCTGATGCTTCTACCTGGAAGGAATGCCCCATTGCTTCCCCTCATCTTCTTGATATATCAAAACTCCTTCAATATTTGACTCAAGCTCCAACTTTTCCAGATCTGCCCTCTTTCCTTGTGACCACTCTGCTCTAGTCTGCTCCATTGAATTTTTGCTTTTTTCTCTCCAGATATTGCAAACTCCCTGGAGTAAGAAACTCCATTGTATTTATTTGCATATATGTCGTTGGCACATAATAGGTGATCAATGTTTTCCAATAAATATATAATCCTATAATACCACAGAAAATTGTCATACCTGTTAGAAACTAGCCCCATGCTCTATGTCTTGTTGAATGTTTTCTTTCCTAAAAATAAACAATTAGAAGTATAATTGTTTAGAATAAATTTTTCCAGAAAAAAAAGTACTACATGAAAACATTGTTAGGGGATTTTTCAATTCATGAAATGTAATCCTTTGATGTTCTGTTGCCTTTGTGGGTTTCAGACCCATTATCATTCACATATAGACGCTAACAGCTTAAATAAAGGTAGGCTAGCTTAACTAAAACAAATTATTTCTCTGCAAAAATAAAGTTATAAATAGTACCTTAATTAACTTAATGATACTGAATTATTGGCTTAGTATATGGTGATGTAGTGGACTTGTAGCAACCTCTCCTTTAACAAAACACATAGGAATATTTCATTATACTGATATTTCAGGGAAATTATATCTCATTATAGTCATAAAACTTCCTTTTTACGTAAAATTTTTCAATACCCCAACATCCAGTTGCAATGAAACTGTAAATGAGCTGTATAGCTATACTGTACTTTGCGAACAAGCTCAGTGAAATCAAACAAATACCAAAGTACTATTATACTATGAATTGTGATTGTACAGACTCAGATGTCTTGGATTTGAATTTATGATTGCAAAATCACAATAGGCAGTAATGTATATTACACTGTAATTAGCCTATGACATGGGCATTACATCTCTCTTTGGCATAATAATGAGATTTGATGTATTTCCTCCTTTATAGATTCCTGAGAAGTCGTTAGGTAGGGTACAATTTGCATTTTGATGGTAAGGAAATAGCTTCAGAAAATAGGCTCTGGAAAGTCAAAGTCTTCTAAAGGTCTCAGTATGTTATGGGGAGATAAGGAGAATAAAGCATTCTGATGTGGTTAAAAATTAATATTGTGTTTCCAGAAAATTGTAGAAAATGCACAAATGATTACGAGCCCTAGGAAAGTGAAGATAAACATTAATGAAATAAAATTCAGAAGAGCTCTCATATTAAATGGGGGAAAGAGAATGAGTAGAAGACCAAACTAGCAAAAATAAAAAAAAAAAAAATGAGGAAAAAAAGAGAAATCTCTAAGTAAAATAAATAACATGAGGTAATACATTGAATAAATCACCTACATAAATTTCATACTAAAATGTTAAAAGAATGAATTATCCTCCTAAAATACATAAATTGTCATTTTCAATTATCAAATAACACACTTAAACAAGTGATATACAAAGGTTGAAAATATTGGAATGGGCCAAAAGATACTCTGCACCTTCAAACAAAAAGAAAGCAAGAGTGGTAATGTTAATGTCAGGCAAAGCAGAATATTAAGTTAAAAGAAAAAATAAGAGTAAATTATAATATATAATAAAAAAATCTAGTTTGAGGTAACTTTCATAAACATATTCACCAAACCACATATCAGCTAAATATGAATTATTCAAAATTTATCTAAGAAGTAGAAGAGCTAAAATCCACAGAGGAGATCAAAAAGATGATTAAAGATGTACCATTAAAAAAAAGCTGGACCAAAGGGGGTCAAAAGACACAAACTTCCAGTTATAAAATAAATAAATCATGGGGATGTAATGTACATTGTAGTGACTATAGTTAGTAACAATGTATTGCATATTTGAAAGTTGCTAATGGAATAGATCTTAAAAGTCCTAAGCTTAAAAAATTTTTTTGTAACTCTGTATGGTGATGGACGTTAACTAAAATTATTGTGGTGACCATTTTAGAATATGTACAAATATCGAATCATTATGTTGTACATCTGAAACTAATATAATGTTTATGTCAATTACACCTCAATTAAAAAAAGTAATTAAAGGAAAAACAGCTGGGCCAGCTGGATTCACAGCTAAGTCCAACATAACTTCAAACAAAAATATAGTTGCAATATCATTTAAATTAACCAGACCATTTAATGAATAGAAAGATTCCCAATTTAACTTTATTATAATGTCCTGATAAAGATAAAAGCAGTACAAACAGAAAAGTCTATGGACTAATTTCGCTATTTACTATAGGTGCAAATATTCTAAATTAAATTTTAGCAAATTTAAGGGAAAATCAATTCACAGTAATGAAAAGTATGACAATTTATTTCATCTAGGTTGCCACTGGTACATCTTGATTTGGGAGACATTAAAATGTGAAAATAATATGCATGGCATCCTAGAATCAATGAAGTATGATATAAAATGCTTAGAAATAAAGCTTTGAAAACACACAACCTTTAAATTTAAAAAAACTATAAAACATTACTGAATACCCAGACACATCCTTAGATCTATTACATCAGCTCATATTTTTAAAGTTCCCCAATAGATTCCAGCATACAGCTAAGATGGAGAACTCTTGCCTCTAAAGGTAGAAATGAGGGGAGTGGGGGGAATTAGTTAGCTTCATCTTTATATATTTTTATACTGAAATGTGCCACTTATTAGAACAAGCATTATTTTACTGAATTTGAAAGCAAAAGTTTCTTTTTACTTTTAATATTGTATGAAAAGAACCAAACTGGGGGTATTAGTGACATTGGATCAGTGATCGGACAATTTAATGTAGCAGAACAGGGAAAGAGCAAGAAGGCAAATGAAGAAATGAAGGTTTGGAAAGGAAAATGGGCTTCTGCACCTGAGTTCTCGCCCATAGGAAGGGCTTCGTCCCTCTATATGGTCCTTAACCCGCATGTTAATGAGGAACAGAGTCTCTCCAACTTTACATTCATCAAAATGGAAAATATGAGAATGGAGTGGCCCAGAGTTTAGGCCCTAACTCTCCACTGATTAGGATAAAATATGAATTATAAGATCCCTTTTCAAAAGAGTATACAAGAGGAAGTTATGTTAAAAACTTGGAGGAAACGAATTCCAGAGGAATAAAGGAGAGAGAAGAGAGCAACTTAAAGAAGGTGGGACAGGAAAGGAAAATGTGCTATGTTTTAGTCTTTAATGTTTGGTAGCTTTTAGACTGTCAGCTAGATAAAGAAACAATTCTTAAAAGCCATCCTGGCGTTACACGTAGCAGAGTGGAGAATAGAGAGCAGTCTACATGAGATTATTTCAGAGTTCTAGGAGAGCCCCTTTAAAACATTTCCTTCATAAACATCATAATATCTGAAAGGTCTTTAATACAAAAAAAAAGCACTCAATTTCACAATTAATTAGGCAAATATTATCATGCACACGCCCCTTGGAAAGATTAAATATTGAATAAAATTCATACAAATTGTAGCAAAGTAATAGATTCTTTGCTAATTATGGGGATTATAGGCGAAGAGATGATGTTTCGTGGCAGGAGGGGGTTTCCGTGGTGAAGGATGGACAGGCATCACAGGAGAGCATAAAGCCAAAGGACAGACCTTGTGATGTTGTCCAGGGCAGCCCTACACAAAATCCTCCCATTCTACAGCAGGCGAGGGCTACCAAGAAGTCAGTCAACGGTCTCTTTCTCTTCGAATTTCTTAGACTTGATTGGAGTGTTTGAAAATAATAGAACACGTAAAGGCCAGTAATGGAAAATAAAGGTTTGAGGGTCTCACTACGTACCCTTGGGTCTTTTCTCTGACTCACAGGACACACACCTGGGCATCTTGTCATGGAACAGACCCAACTACCTCAGTAGGGGTCTGGAAAGCACACAGGACATGGGAAAGGGAGGACAGTTGTGTTCCCTATTGCCAGTAATTTTGCATCAAGAGCTTCACTAGAGGCAGCCACAGGTGACACGTTTTATCACTGGCTTTCAGGAGGGACACCGCTGGGAAAGGAGCATAATGTGTGCTCTTTGCCTAGTGATAGCAATACGAGGGGACTTGCTGGCTGAGATATAGGAGGTATGCTTTTAAAGCAGTATTTCTCAATCTTTATTATTATTATTACCTTTTAGACATTTTTTCCCTAACCACTTCCCATGAAATCTTATATATTTGTTGACGTACTGTAGGCATATCTGTAATTTACACAAAAAAGAGTAAGACATTTCTTCCTCCCTCAGGAACTAATTTTGGCCCCGTTGAGGGAGATAATGCTCCCATTGAGAACGTTTGTTTTAAAGTAATATCATTGAATGTTATTATTGCATGATGCAGCTTACATTCCCTTTATCCTAATTTGTGAAATTAGAATAGGCCATTAAAATTTGTTTTCATCCTTAAGAAAAAGACTCAACACCATATTTATGAAACTACTGTGGAGAAATCGTTTAGAATAAGCAATTAAGGAGAATGAGTCAATTGGAGTTTTTCTGGCAGGAAGTCAATTGCTGGGATGCTCTCACATCCTTTCCACTTCTAGAATTTGAAAGGAAATGTCTTATGCCTTTAGAAATAATCTACATATAATTAATAATTCATTTGTACTGCAAATACTCCATACTCTTATCATGTATCTTACTTAGAATAAAGAGTTGCAATTTCACAGAATCATAGTAAACCAAAGAGGCAATTCTAACTCAAGTCTGGGATCATGTGACCTTTGCAGGTTTGGCCAAATTTACTTGTGTTCTCCATCGTTGTATTTGTTCTATTACACATTTTGAAAATAATATCAAGAAAAATACTTCATACAACTTCTCGCATGGGCACGTGCACTCACACACTTGGAGAAATATTCCCTCCTCTCTTAGTAAGTCATTTTATTCTTCTTTGAAATAATAACTTTTGCTTTCAGTACCATCTGATGGACTATGCCCTTTAAAAGGTAGAGGAAAAAGACTTTATCCATGGTTCTGCTTGGGAAGGAGAGAAATAGGAGGCCTGCATCCTCCCTCCAGCGCTGCTCACCCCGTTCATTTAGAATGTCTCCCACCTGCCCAAGCTGAGTGTGCACAGCTTTACGCCCTTGTGGAGTATTCCCTCAGGCTTTTCTGAAGACACTAGGAATAAGCTGGGTATGCAGCACACATACCAATGGGGAAAAAAAAAAAATGCTCAAGTTCCATATCTGAAACTTTAAAGGGAAGAAATCTGAAATGCAAAAGAATGATTTCATTAATTTTTCAAACTGCTATCTACTGATAGAATCAAAGCAGGTCCCCAACTATGTGTAGTAGCACTATGGATTCAGGCAAACATGGCTGCCATTCCAGCCCCAGTGCTGGCTAGGTGTGTGAGCTTGGAAAAGTTTGCTAATTTTCCTAGGCTTCAATGCTAATTCTATACAACTGGGTTAATAATAGCATCAACTTCAAAGGATGGCTGTGAGGATTACAGAGCAGAAGTGCCCGGGAAAGTGGCCTCACACTGCAAACAGTCAGAAAGTGGTGGCTATTGGTAACGATAATACTATCCTATTTCTCCTGGTTATTCTTTGTTTACCCCCAACAGCACCTAGCTCAATGCCTCATACATAAGTACACAGTAAACACGTGTTAATGAATTAGTGAATATAATTATGATACAGCTATATACAACTCCTTAGAATGTGTATACCCAAATTAAGTATTTTCTTCCTCAAATTTTCTTTAAAGACGGTCATGACCGTCACTGTATCTGGAAATACAGAGATTAGATTTCATAACTTTTCCTTTGACTGCAGATTGACTGTTGTATATGGTCTTGATAATCTCAAGGGCTAACAGGGATTATCAAGATGAACGTTGTCTAGAGCTCAGATGTCAAGTCATGTGTTCAACTATTAAAAATTAAAATCTTGGAATGGGAATGGAGAAAATTAGCAAATATAAATTTCTATTATGACATTCTCAAACTTTAATTTCTATGAATCTCATAATCCAGGGAATTGATAAATTAATTGGATAGTTTTGTATCTCCCTGAAAATAGGCTACAGGATCTAAAATGACACTTCTCAAACAAGAGCGAACAGATGAGTTACTAGGGGGCCTTGTTGACATGTGGATCCTAATTTAGCTTGTCTGGTGTGGGCCTGAGATTTTGCAAGCCTGTATGCAGTCTGATGCTGCTGTCTGCAAACCACAGTTTGAAAAACAAAGATCTAAGATCTTAAGATATTCCATGTTACTTGAGGTGAGGAATAAATAAAATTGTTTTGAGCCACTAAAAGGAGATATATTATCATGCAAAAAATTGCAATTTTATCATCCATATGATAAAATTGTTCCACAGGGCAAATTTTAAGCTCTTTCCAAATCTATCATTAACTATAAAAATAAACGATGCTGTACAAATGGAGAGTGTAACAAATAAGTAGAGACAAGTGACAACCAGCTGACTGGCAGACTTTTTTTAGCTTTCATTAACAAGCCCAGCAAAACCCAAAAAGTTGTACTTGAAAGAGATTACTCAAATGTCAGTTTTTAGCAAAAACCAGGGAGGGGGTGAATATTTAAAATCATGATTCATATTAGAAGGCAAATGAAAAAGTGGGAAATTATTCACAATGTACATGATGGACAATAGATTAGTCTTCTTAATATATAAAGAGGTCTTTCATATAAAGAGGTCCAGTTTAAAAACAGACAAATGATTTGAACTGGCCACCCAGAGAAGAATAAGTTTACATATATTTAAAAAATATAATCATACTAGTAATCAAGGAATTGAAAATTTAAAATACGATGCTATTTTTCAACTGTTAAATTGTGAGGCTAAAAATTTTCATTCCCAATGTCATCAAAGATACAGTGACGTGGATACTCTTATGCAATGTACTTTGGTACTTTTTTAAAGCCATTCAGTAATCTGTTTCAAAGACTTTAAAATATTCGTATGCGAGATGTCCACTCAGGAGCATAAAAGATTTGCCTCTCAAAAATAGAGGCTTTCTCTCCTTTGTCCTGCCTAGATGTAAAGAGAATAATTCCTAGCCTTGGTATTTGACGTATTTTCTTCTACATTCATGCTCTATTTGATTTTACTGAAAGCAAAATAACATTCCCAAATACTTGTCTCTTGAAGAGGGTCATAGGATCAGATAATTCTCATGCGCTGCCTCGTCTTCTCTCAGTCCAACTAGACTAAAGTTCTAGACAATGATAAAAAAAAAAAGTATAAAATTAGTGGTAGAGGAGGGAGAAAATAAATATCACTTATACCCTTTGGACTCATGGCAGCAGTGGAGACAGTGCATTGTTCCATTAACCTTTGCCTGTTAAGTCATTGTGTGTATCCTAGAAAATTTTTGAAAAATAAATGTAATAAGGGGTGGTCAGCCAAGACAATCATTCATATATATAGTTAGAGTGAGTGACAGTGAGAGTTATTAAATATTATACATTTTAAAAACAAGGTAATGACAGGCAAGGAATATTCACACAGATTACTAAATAGAAGAAAGTTTCCAGAAATAGATTTAAAATTATGTCAATTTGCTATATGATGAAGTCATTTCATATAATTGAGAAAAGGATAGATTTTTCAATAAATGATATTAAGATAACTAAAGAGGATCCCTCCCTCCTGCCTCTATTATTTTTAAAATATGAAAAAGATCAAAGATGTAAATGTAGGCTATACAATGACAAAAATACTAGAAAAAAATATGAAATAATTTAAGTGAGACTAGAAAAAAGATTGATCAACTCAACTCCACAAAAATAAAACAACCACAGGGCACAAACATTATAAATACTGTCAGGATAAAAGACAAAACTGTAAAACAAAAATTGTAACACAGATGCTTATAGGAATAATGAACTTTAAAAGAGGTTCGAAAATTAACAGAAAAAAAATCAATGACGCAATAAAAATAAGCAAGGATATTAACCAATTATTCACCTAAAAGAAAATATAAATATCTTTTAAATATGAATGAATGTTCATCCTCATCAATAAATTATAGAGATCGCTACAATAGTGGCTCTATACAAACTACGAAACCATTTCTAAGATATATTGTTAAATTTTAAAAAACGAGGTTAAAAACCAAGTTTTCACAATCTATAGATGAAAGTGGGTATGTGTGTATAGTACCTATGTGTGTATATGCTTGTATATGCATAGATTATCTAGAGAGATATATAAATCATCTATAATCGTATTGCCTCTAGGTGGGCAGAGAAATGGGTACTGAGGAGAGATGGTTATTTTTCATTATAAACTCTTTCATATTATCTGGATTTTGTACCCTATGCATTTATTAATTATTTTAAAAATTAATTACATAAATGCCACTTATTTTCATCATTACTGTGACTTTAGATATTCATTTACATCATGTTTTTAAAATACTTCTTAGAATTCCATCATATAAATACACAATAATTTATTAAAGATTTCACATGCTTGTATATACTATTTTTCTTCCACATGTATGTTCTAGCCAAGCTGGTCTGCTCCCTATGTCTCTGCATTTTCCTTCCTCTGATCTTTTCCTTTCCATTAACCCCACATGCCTTCCCTGGGCTCTTCTCAACGGCTTTAAGTCCAATACATCTTTCATAGCCCATTTTTCTTTTCAGCTCTGGCCCTGAATTTTTTCTTTTATTTATTTCCTATATATTTATTGCCTCTCTGTGCCTATTTTGCTTCATCAATAAAATAGGAATACCGATATCAAACTCAGATAGTATTTGTGAACGTTAAATGAAGTTAATGTCGGGAAGCATGTTGTATAAGTGATTGAACACTACAAAAATTTAAGTAATGCCATTCATATTTTGTTATGTTTTATTATGATTATTTATTGTGTTATTATTTGTTGTGTTAGTGTCACTGCTATATTAGTTATCATTCCGTTTACCTCATTTCTCAGTGCTTTAAAGAAGGATTCACTGTTCATCTACGTATCTTTCACCAGCACATGGAGCTGGCACCTTGCACATGGGAGACCCTCGATGATGTTGATAGGGCAATAAGTGCTGTCACATGATTGATTCTAACATTTGGATTTGGAATTATGAACTGTTCTATAAAGAATTTTTGAATTAAGAGATCAGAGTATAAATGACAGTCCATAACTTACATACGTGCTGCATTAAGAGAAATGCTGAAACAAAGGGCACCCGTCCCTTGCCCCAGCATACCCAATCCACCGCCAACTCACATAAATACATGTCTTGAAGGAGGCTGTTGAAGCTACTGTAAAACACAACTCAGATCACAACTTCTCTAAGAGACCTATAAACCTCTCAGACACAGTAATCTCATTCTCTCTGACTAATTTCTACGCCATCTATTTCATCTGTAGACTTTGCTTCATCTATTCTCCTGCATACGATTATTCATGTACATGGCTTTTACCTCTATCATATGATGACTCTGTGGGGGTAGTGACCATGATTTTTCATCTTCATATTCCCACCCCTACCACAGTGCCTGGCACATGGTATGCCTGTAAGTGTTTATTAAATTGGAATTAATTAAATTAATTTGAAGAAATTAATCATTTATATTGCTTTACAGTTGCAAAAATGAGAAGACTTGGAAGGCAAATTTAATCAGGGGAAAAAAAATATATATGTACATATATATGTCTTATGTAATTTTTATTATAATAATATTTGAGGTAAACTTAGTAATAATGAGAATACACAAAGATGATATATTGCCATCAAGTATAGAACTGAAAAAGAATTGCATGGTATCTACTAAATATAGTTGAGTCAATATCTGTCTGTGGTGCCATCAGTTACTACCTACTGGCTAGTGTTCAACCGTGATCAGCAAATTAGTAGATTGTATTCCTGATGATATTTCTATCTTCTGCCTAATGGTGTATTTACTTCGCTGACACTGACTGTCCTGATTAGAATCAATTAGCGCCTCAGAACATTGTTTATTGAGCATGGCAAATGTTTGCCTAACTCCTTTGCTTTCTTGTCTTTAAAAAAATAGAAGAAATGATGCACTAAGAAGGCCTAATAAGAAAAGAAAATTAAATTGTTCTGTTCAGACCAGGAGCATCCCCAGCCCTAGCATCTTGATTTTCAGATCACGGGGGGAACCTTAATATATACAAAACTTCTTAAAAAAGGCATAAGATGCAAATAAAATAGTAGTGTGTTCATGTATATAATTTGTTAAAATTTACTTATTAATAAAATCGATATTTATATATATAATTTATATCTTTATATATAAATATATGTTCTGGATTGTAGATGTGGATAAATTAGTGAATAATTTTTGTGTGTGTGTGAGGAAGATTAGCCCTGCTCTAACATCCATTGCCAGTCCTCCTCTTTTTGCTGAGGAAGACTGGCCCTGGGCTAACATCGTGCTCATCTTCCTCTACTTTATATGGGACACTGACACAGCATGGCTTGAGAAGCAGTGCGTTGGTCCACACCCAGGATCTGAACCTGTGAACTCTGGGTCACCGAAGAGGAGCTCATGAACTTAACTGCTATGCCACTGGACTGGCCCCATGGATAATTTCTAACTAAGAATAAAAGCATAGTTAGGGGGTATAGATTATTCTGACAGGCACATTAATTTTGGCTCACATCAGAAGTTGGTCCTCAATTGTCAGTTCATAATCAATTAAGCACTGTATTGTATGCATTAAGGCAGGATGTTGGCAAACCAGGCCATAAAGGTAGTTTGATGTGCTGGTTTTTCTCCATTTAACACATCCTCTAGGCTCTGCTCTAAAAATTTCAGTGGATTGCATCTCCTGCCCTCACCTACTCTCTGGCTTATGATTGGATCTGGCCCCCCCCCCAAAAAAAGGCATTGGCAAGAGATGAGAGGAAGGAAGGAGATAGAGTCCAGAGCATTTATTTATTCCTTCAATCCCTTCCATTCTGGGACACTGTTTGATTATGCCTGCACTTTTTCTTTTGTCTAACTTCTGTCAGGAAGCTTTATTTCTATCAAGTTCTGACAACACTATGGGACTTCCAGTTTCAAGGTGGTGGACCGGACATACAAACCAACATTTCTGGCTCCTGTTAAAAATTGACATTGTAGGAGGCCAGCCTGGTGGTGTAGTGGTTAAGTTCACACGCTCCACTTCAGCAGCCCACTTCATTTGTGGGTTCAGATCCTGGATGCAGACCAACACACTGCTTATCAAGCCATGTTGTGGCGGCGTCCCACATATAAAGTAGAGGAAGATGAGTACAGATGTTAGCCTGGGGCCAATCATCCTCAGCAAAAAGAAGAGGATTGGCAACAGATGTTAGCTTAGGCTAACATAATAATCTTATAACATAATCTTCCTCACACAAAATAACATAATCTTCCTCACACAAAAAAGAACAAAAAAACAAACAAACAAAAATTGACATTGTAGTTTATCAGTTTAAAACAGACATTATAGAAAGTTTTTAAAATATAAATAAAAATTAATTGATACATAGTTATATTGAGAGGGGGAGATGGCGTAAAAAGTCCTTAAACCAGTAAAGCAATGAACAAAGTCTGCCATTACTGGTAGACCTAAACTAATGATGTCACCAAGAAGATGACTGCACAGGAAGGCCATGGTGTCAGCAGGTGGTCATCACTGAGGACACAGGGTCAACACATGACCAAGAATCATCAGTCATCTGGGAAAGGTCAGAAAAGGAGGCAACAAATTCATGAATCAAAGAATTTATACCCATTAACATAGAGATTATATAGAAATATATAAAGGAGTTGGAATAAGTATAGTTACTAATTACAAAGAGATAAAAAGAGAAATACATCCATGACACAAAAGCTAATAGTTATAAAACAAAAGTTTACAGTTGTGGGAAAAGTACTTAGAGATCATAGAAATTTCAATTTATTTGAAATTAATGAAAAAAGAGACTCATGGATAGGTTAAATAACAAACTGAAACTAGATAAAGAACAAAATAGTTTTTATATATAAAAACATATATATTTCCCCTAGCAGCAATTGCTCAATATTTGCTAATTTAATAGAGACTTTATAGAATAATTTCATAATAACAATTTCATAGAGACTTTATAGAATATAACTACCAAGAATAACAAGTTGATTCTAGAAAGTACCAAAGTTCAGAAATATGAAGAATAAAACCAGAAGTTTAAAATTTTCTTTAAATGGAATTCCAGAATAAAGTAATAAAGAAAATAAAGGAAAGCCAATATTTGAAGAAATGATGGGAAATAATTTCTCAGAATTATAGAAATATGGTTCCACATATTTACTTCACGCAAAACAAAATCAAAGCAAGTAAATAAGCAAGAAATGGATAAAACTTGACACCTGAACACATTGTTGAGCAGCTTCCATATGTTAGGGATAAAAAGAAACTTCTAAAGCCATCTGAGAGGAAAACAACACAAAGTGTAAAAATCAGTTTTCATCAGATATTTTATCTGTTTCATTAGATGCACGACATCAACAGAGCAATACTTTCAAATTACTGAGGGAGAGTTCTGCTTCTGTAATTTCTCACTAACTTGTTTCAGACCAACCTTCCCACCAAGTAAATCTAAAAAATATGGACAAAATTAAAAATGGGAAAAAAAATCCATATCTGTTTGAAAAAAATGTGCTGTAAAGAGTTAACTAATCAGCAGGCTGGGGAGTTCAAACCTTTCACATTCCAAAAAAGGACTAGCCCTCAACTGGCTCCTGAGAGATACCCTCTAAGTCCTTAGACTATCCTGTCTGATAAGTGTCTGCATGAGGCCTTGGGGCAGCCAGATCAATTATGCTCACAGTGTGATTTATGGTGGGGAACTCGGGCCATCCTCATATCAGGTTGACCTCTGGTGTTGCTGGAAACTGAGTAACCAAGGTCAGCCACATGGGACAGTCAGCCATGCCTACTTGACTGACCCCAACAAAGAAACCTCAACACCAAGGCTCAGGGTAGAGTCCCTGTTTGGCAATGCTTCCTATGTCTCATCACACGTGTTGCTGGGAAATAAGTGCTGTTCGATGATTCCAAGGGAGAGAACAACTAGAAACTTGATCCTAATCTTTCCTGGACCTTTGTTGAGTTTAATTCATATCCTTTCAGTGTGCCTACCCATAACCATGAGTAAATTAGCTTTGCTGAGTTCTGTGAGTCCTTCCAGCAAATCATCAAATGTGGAGCACTGGAGGCATCAGAGAGTTTCAAGGCAGTAAAAACAAACAGACCAGAAAATTCTGAAGGAGATCACGCATAAGCGGGAGTTTGATGTATTGCGGAGGTTGTATGACAAATTAGCAGTTAGAATGACCAATTAATTGATGTTGGTTCTGGCTCTCCACATGGACAAATATATATACAAAATCTATTCCTTACCTCAAATACAAACATAACTTCCACATGGGGAAAAGACCCCAAAATAAAAACAGAAACATAATTTTTTCATTAAGAAAACAGTCTCTATGATATTGAGTTAGAGAATCCTTTTAATTAAAAAAAATTTTAAGTAAAATTGGTAAAAGAAAAGATCACCAAATGTTTGACTATGTCAAAAGTACTAATACACGTTTGACAAAAGACAGCATAAACAAAGTTAACAAGGAGGAGAAAAACTGGAAGAAAAATTTATAGGGAAAAATCCCTATAAATTATAAAATATAAAATAGTATGCAGCATAAAAAAATCCACAAATCAACAAGGAAAGTGCAAACAACTAAATAGAAAACTAGAAAAAGACAAACAGTCCTTCAAAAAATGAAAATCAATTTGCTTGTAAATATACAAAAAAATTATCCAACCTCACTAATAATTAAGATAATGGAATTTGAAAGAACAGTAAGATATTTTTATTCATTGAATGAGGAAAAGAATTAAAATTGATTTAAATATTGGTTAAGTTTTGGAAAACATAAAATCTAATATATTGCTGATATTTACATGGGGGCACCCAGTTTTCAGGGTAATTTGAGTGTCTATTAAAACATGAAAGATGCGTACTCTGTAATCTATATTCTGTCTCTAGGTACCTCCCTTAGAGATGTACCCACATATGTCAAAGTGAACACTGATAGGTTGCTCTTCCTTAATTTACCTTGTTTACTGGCCTGTAAGGTTAGAATGTCCCCAGGCTCAGTGCCTGCTGCTACTCTCTTCTCTAACTTCATTCACTTTCTTAATTATCTCAGATGTCTCATGGCTTTAAGTGGCATCTATAGGCTGATGACTCCAAGATATATATCTCCAGATCAGATCACTCTCCTAAACTACAGACTCTTATTTCCAGTGGCCTTGCACCAACTACAGTATTATTAGACAAAAATCTTCTGTGCCTCCTTGAATTCCCTTGACCGCCTCTTTCTTTACAGAGATGCTTCTCCCCTTATGGACCACACTGCTGCTGCAGCCCTTGTTGAGCTTTCTGAGCTGGCTGGAGGTCAAGTTGATGTCCTACGCCTTCACACCCCTCATACTCCATAAACCAAGCCCCAGCTACTTTTGAACCTCAATTAAAAAAATGAGGTGTGGGATCTGTCTTCCTAATTGGCCACTATGTAGCTGACTGTTAATATCCAGAAAAGCAGGGCAGTTGTATCCAGTTGACTAATGGAAAACAGGAGATGGGAGGAAATTGAGTAGATATTTATATGCTGTCTCTTCTCTCTTCTGGACTATTCTGAGGTATAATTTCTTCCTGGAAACCTCCCTTAAAGATCCAGAATTCTCAACAAACATGCCTGTTTTGCAATCTGCTGTGTCTCTTTGTGACTCTGAATTATGTGGTGGCCCCTTCAGTAAGATATCATTCACTTTGCTTTCCAACTTTCTTTGCCTCACTTCCTCTTTCTTTCTCATGACCCTGGTCTTGCACTTCCCAAATAAAGTCAGCAATTTAATCCTTGTCTCAGGTTCTGATTTCCCAACCTGTTCCTCTTTCAGCCTCCCCCATCTCAGTTAATGATGACTTTCAGTTGCTTAGCCCAAATTCCTTAAAGTCATCCTTAACTCTTCCCTCTTCTTACTGTCTCATCCAATCAATCGGCAAATCCTTTTGGCCCCACTTTAAAAATATACCCAGAATCCCACACTATTTACCACCTGCACTTCTATCACCCTGGTCCAAGGGACCATTATCTATTGCCTGGATTACTTCAATACACTCCTAAGCTCTCCTGCCTTTTCCATCCTACAATCCATTTCCCAAACAGCAGCTAGAATAACACTCTCATATAAGCCCATGCCACTCAAAGCCTTTCAGTGTCTCTCCATTTCATTTAGGGTAAACACCAAAATCCTTACAATGGCCTTCAGGGCCCTATTTGTTTACCCCTCTCCCCACCACCTCCTACTTTTTTCTCCTTTACATGCTCCATTCCAACCACCGTGGCCTTCTTGCTATTCTTGGAACACACAGGCATCCTACTGCCTTAATGCATTTGTTTTCTCTATGTAGAACCATCTACTCCAAAATATTTCCTTGGCTAATTCCCTTTTACCTACAATTCTTTGCTCAAATATCATATTCTCAATTTAATACTAAAACTTAACCTGCCAACTTACTCTAGCACTTTTGACCTGCTTATATTACTCTGTTCTTTCTTTATTTCATAACTCTTATTCTCTTCTACTTTTTTCTGTTGTTGCTTATTACTTACTGTCTGTCCACCATGCTATAACACAAACTAGATTACAGCAAGGACTTTTGTCTGTTTTGTTCACTGATATATAGTAGCACTGAGAACAATGCCTGGCACATAGGAGGTACTCAGTAAAATACAGTTTGAATGAATAAATGCTTACTAAAACATCCTTCATGGGACCAGCCCAGTGGCATAGTGTTTAAGTTCGTGCACTCCACTTTGGCAGCCCAGGGTTCATGGGTTCAGATCACAGGCACAGACCTATGCACCACTCATCAAGCCATGCTCTGGCTGCATTCCATATACAAAATGGAGGAAGGTTGGCATGGATGTTAGCTCAGGACAATCTTCCTCACCAAAAAAACCCAGAACAAAACAAAATGAAAAACATCCTTCATAATAGCAAAATTTACAAACAATATCCATAAATAGAATGAACAGATAAAATGTGGCATATTTATGAAACAAAATATTAAAAAGCACTTAAAATGAATGAACCACACTTATATATCTCGATGTTGAAAGATTTCAAAAACAAAACATTGAAAAAAACAAGTTGAAAAATAATGTGTAGTGTCCAAGTCCATTTATGTAAAACCATTCATAGTAGACAAACCAATTTGATATATTTAATGAATGAATACACACATAGCCTGGTACATATAAAATTTCTTTCACATACCAAACATTGAGAGACCAAACTCAAAATGGTATAAAGAAAAGGCACTGAAGTTAATGATCAAATGAGAAAGGAACTTTATCCGTAAAGCCCTTGGTTTTATTTTTGAAGAAAATGCTCATGTGTTATGGACCACATAATGCAATTGCAAATTAAAACATCTGGAGAATGGAAAGACACCTCTGGCTTGTGTGTGGAAAACAGAATTGAGTGCAAAAGGACAAAAGTTGAAGTGACTTCATGAGTTTCTCTCTTTTCTGCAGTCCAGGAAATGATGACTTGGGGCCACTACATTCAGAGTGGGAGGAGACAGAGAAATCCCTGCCCTTAGCAAAGTGACAGAACCTGTGTGTGAGCCAAATCTGACCTGTGGTCAGTCACACATTTGTGGATCCTTCTCCAACGTCTCCTGCCTGCACTCATCACTCCCTCCCCCAAATTCCTCATCTTGCTCTAGATTTCTTCTTCTCATGTAACTCCATAGTATCTAGCGTCATGTTGAACAAACATTAAAAACCCTGGAAGATAAATGTCTCTTAAAAAGAAAGAGAGACAGTGAGGATGGAAGTTGGCATGTGTGAAAGAGAAAGAAGGAAAGAAGAGAAGAAAAAAATAAAGAAATTAATTTAGGCCAAGAAATCACCTATTCTACTCTCTATACAGTTATGAAGAGTTATTACTTTAATTTTTTCCTTAAGTAACAAAATCCCAATAATTTATGCGTTAGAAAATGCACGCTCTTCTGGTGAAGGAACTCAAACAAATATTAAAATTTGATTTATCAAAGTAAAGGCAATTAGCTTCTTGGTAGCTATGGAAACATTAATTGTGCATCTTAAATATCCTTCTAACCTCTCTTTCCTCCCATTTGGAATTTGCCCAATATATAACTGACAGTTTGCTCTTCATAAATATTGCTATCTTTGGGCTACTTCCCTATACCAGGACTTAAATTGGTCTCCAAGTGTTTTCAGCATCAAACCCATACTCTTATTCCTAGATTTATGATCTACTCTTTAGTCTAATCATCACTTAATGATAATCTAACCTTACTCCCAACGAATTTTATTTCTCATCGCTACCCTAAACAATGTCCATTTTTGTCAGAGAGTGTTAACTTTACCCCTGTTCTGTTCCTGTCTACAGGCTTAGGATAATGCTGCTTTATCTCCCTAGAATGCTTTTTTCCTTCCCACCACATAAATCTGTTAACATTATAAGAATTTTCCCTTCTTAGTGACTGCAGGCCCTTGGAACTGTGGGATAAACAAAGAGAAGGCAGAAATAGATCTGGCATGCAGAATTTCAGTAATTTAGTTGATCTCGTAATGACTGTCACCATCAAGATGACAAAATGGTACAATGCAGTTGGTGCTATGGCCCAACTGTAGCTCAAATACACTCTGATAGGGCATATAAGATTAATTTTTTTCCATTGCCATCAGAAGTGAGCCCTCTGTAATTGCCTCTGTAACGTCTCATCTGGGAGAAGTAGATTTAGCATTAGTCATTCAAAGCATTTATCCATAGACAATTTCTATATGCCAAGTAATCCACAAGGCACTGGGGAGTTTTTGGTGATCAAGATACACCCCATCCGGTCCTTTTAGAGCTTATATTTTAGTAGAGAGAGAGAATTAATAAATAAATAATTTTTAAGGTGCTCAGTGTTATCAAATAAACAGGATGATATGACTATAAATTGGACAAGGGAGAGACAACTACAGATTGAGTCAAGAAGGCAGGTTTTTTGATGTTGTGCAATGTGATCTAAGGCTTGATAAAAAGAGACAGCATTTTAGGAGCCTGGGAAAGAGTATTCCAGGTAGTGGCATCACTAGAAGAGAAATCCTGAGGTTGGAAGGACATTGGTGTATCTGGGTAATAAGACAGGGTTCAGCGTGGTTGCAGCACAGTGATGAAGGGAGAAAATGCACAAATTGGTGTTGGAAAGGAGGGACAAATCATCCAGGACCTTGTGAACCAAGCTATGGAATTTGAATTTTATCATAAGTAAAATGGGAGGCCACTGGAGGATTTTAGCAAGGGAGTGACATACAATTTTCTGTCAAGATTGCTCTGTTTCCTCAACGGAGAAAGAATAAGACAGCATACCAGTTCCAGTTTTGCTCCTACTTCAGAGATAGGTTCTGGAAAAACATTATGAGTTTTGGAATAAAGTGGCTTTTAGTATCTGCTACATCACTAAAAAGTTTCTGGGTAGACCTTTGTTCTCTTGACATCTTAGCATTAAAGGTATTGCCTGCAGAGTATCCTACATCCAGTAGATCAAATGACTAACAAACACTTGAAAGTTCTTTATACAAGCAGATAGAGAGAAGGAAAAATCTTCTAAAATAAGAGGAAGTTCCGGTTATGACTGAGTGAACCAGCTTATCGGATAAGGAAGTAACAGGGCTGAAACAATGCCTAACTACAAAGGAACTAGCCAGGGCAATTTTGTCTTTAAGTGGAGAACACAGCATGGTTTCCGCAATTCTGATTTACTCCCTTTCAACTATATAGATCTTCTTTGTTCTTCAAGGTCAAAGTTAGGTCTCACTTCCTATATGAAGGTTTATCTTGTATTTGCAAACCCTACCCAGAGGTAATATTGTATTATTCTTAAAATGTGTGTGATATTTTATTTTTATCTCACCACAAAATTAAAATTTCTTTTAGAATTAGGACTAGAAGATTGATAGGCAATTAGGGTAGAATTTGGTAAATGTTTGATTGACCCAGTTGATATGAGCTGGTTGGACATATCTTCTTAAACTGTTTGACTCACATTTGACAAAATACGAGACTATTTCACTTTTGTGTCAGTTACATATGTGTTGAAGCTCTACTGCTGAGAACTACAGCTATCGCAATACCCAGGAAGAAAAATTGAGGATTTTGACAATTTATTTTTGGACAATATCTGCCCTTATAATGTGCTGCTTCCAAAAGCAGATAGTATTCAATAAAAGTGAGCAAGGTTGCTTTCAATTTGGTCAAACATGTTCAGAAAAATCACATAATCCTAGCAGGCAATAAATAGGAAATTCTGAATGGCTGTATTTGGCAAGATATTGAGCACAAGGAAGGAGAAAGCTCTGATTATAAAAATATATCAGAGATATGGAAGTCCTAATGTGAAGAGGAACCAGGGCAAATTAAGAGGGGCTGAGAAATGTGTGCTCTACCATCAGTGGTCATTCAACTCAGCTGAATGGGATATAGGTAGACCCAGTGACCACCCCAGTGGAGCTCATAGTAGAAATTTGACAGTGTTTTTTGTTGTTTTTGCCCAGCATCCAAGTTTCTGCTTCTTATTTAGCACCTTATCGTCCTGTTGTCCAAGTCCCTGTTTTGTGTAGTCTTGGTGGAAGGTAGTGCCAGCCCCATAGATACGAAAGGGAATGATGTTCCTCACTCCATACTGACATAGCCAGGAGATAGCACATAATTTGGGACTGGCCAGTTTGATTTTGGGGCACCTGAGTGTGAATTTTGGTAATCTCATTCACTAGTTAGAGTTTACGTTCTCTGAAGTGGCAGTCTGGACCAGCCTCTTATTGCTGCATGAACCTCGTCACGCTGCCATTAACTAGCCTTCTAGAGCTCCCTTACTTTTCACCCATTTCCCAAATCAAATCCTCCAGGCAGTCATGAATTCTGTGAGCCTCCAAAGTCCTTCCAATAAAATCTCTTTTTTGCTTAGGAGAGCCAGAGTTTGGTTCTAATGCTTGAAAGCAAGAAATGTGATTATTTCTGACCCATTCAATCTTTTTTCCTCAGTGTCCAAATTCCCTCCAAGCCAACCCTGTCCAATCCTGTTTTCCCCTTCAGTGGAAGTCTCTTCCATGTTCCCAGTGTGCACTGCTCCCCCAACCACAGCCCCAAGCACCAAGATGCCTTATGCTTCCTTTTCTTCCAACTCAGAACCTACATTTAGGATACAAAAATTATCAAGAGAAGATTGAAGTCAAACCCAGAGCAGCTATTCTTAAACTTAGTAGCCTTGGAATCTAATATGATGTGTGTGAAAGTGTGTTTTCAGAGACCACACTCATTCAAAAGTAAAGCATGGGAGAAGCCCAGGAATTTGCATTTCTTACAAGGTAAACAGAGTCAAGGAACATACAGTTCTATCTGGTGAACGTACCTGTGTCCATTTGGCTTTGAAGGAAAAGAGCCACATTTGGATGGTTCATGTTTTTTATATTTCATTCATATTTACCTCACCAACTGATTTGTTGAGCAATATGTGATTTCCTTGGACTTCAACGCACAGCTTGCTCTGATTTGTCTGTGCCTTGTGAATTTCTTGTTACCATTTAAAGCTTATTTATTTACTTTGCTGAAGTGTCTAGCTTCTTATAATCAACTTTAGAGCATTTTGCAAAGGTCAGTCTAGTCACTGCTGTACTGAGACAATTTAAATTCTATTCCTCAAAGGAACCTTCCTCTGAGCCTGGGAATGGTAAACATTTGTCATTAGCAGCCACTTGCCGAGGAGTCCTGTTATAAGCTAAAAAATAAACATTAACTACCTCAGCATCTCGAGAACACATAGATGTGTGTTTTCCTTTACTCATCAAAAATACTGACTACTGAGAATGAAACATTTTCACAACAAATTGAAATTAAATTAAATTTTTCTCTTTTGAAAAAAATCACATATTTACTATTCTGAATAGAATTTCTGTGTAGAAGATGAAGAACTCAAAACATTTTTTCTAAGATTCATATCGTTTTCATAATGGTTATAAAATATAATCCTAGTTGGAGGTTGAATATACAATTTTAATCCCAAGTCTAACTTTTTTTAAATCTTATAACTTATAGTTTCGATTTTTTCATCTATTAAATGGATATAATTCTACCTGGCCTGATTATATGACTACAAGACAGAATTAAGCTTTGTAAACTCTAAAAGCATGCCACAAACAGAAAACACTTGTAAATACTACACAAATATTGCCACAGAATATGTCATTCAATTTAAATAGTGTTAAGAAATAACAGCAACAATAATAGTTTATATGGTTTTATGGTCTGGCACTATTCTAAGCAGTGTGTGTGTGTGTGTGTGTGTGTGTGTGTGTGTGTGTGTGTGTGTGTGTAAAGAGAGAGTGAGAGACTCATTTAATACTCAAAAACACCCTATTAAATTGATATTATTATCCCCGTTTTTCGCATGGGAAAGCTGAGGCACAGAGAAGTTAAATAACCTGTCAGAGCTCCCATAGATGTTCACAGGGATTTTGCATAAATGCAGCAAGAACAGAAGATTTTTTAAATGAACATACCAAGATCCACAAATATTTTGGAATTGACCCTCACCTCTTGATAGTGCCATGACATAAATATACATTTTTCTCCTCATGAAGCTCAACAAAATAAATGCATTTTATTTAACTAAAAGGAGTTTGTACTAGTCTCACTTCCCTTCCAAATCCTGTGACTCTGAGATGATTGCCTGCCTTTACACAGAGAGCAAAAATAGCCAACTGGAATGTCATGTAATTGCTGGAATTTTAGTTGGCTGAGAAAGAGGAGCATAAAATAGTATTATAGTCAGAGCCAACCTAGATTTAAAGTCAGTGACTATTTAAGTTTGCAGTTTACGAGGTTCCTCTGCAACGTGTGCTCCTTCCTCGGAATCCTTCACCAGAGAACCACAGTCCTACATCTTTTCTTACCTAATCTAAAATTCCCACCACTAATATCACTTCTATGTTGTATCACTTTTCGTCAAATTTGTTCTGGTAAAAGACATAGCAGTCCTTATGCTCATGTGTAGCGCTATGAATTATTAATATTAACTATGTAATTGCAACACCAATGATTTTGTGCCAAATTAGATACCATTGCTCACTAGATTATGACATATACTTAGCAAAGTTTTAAGAAAAAGAGTTAAAAGTATAAAATTTGATTTACCGGGTTTTTTTGCTTCTTAAGATTAGAAAAAGCCTGCCACTGTTGGATTCATTCCAAGAATACTCAACTTCAGTGGGGGATCTTTTGAGTTCCAAGAGCGGGTGTAAGCTGTCTGGAATGAGAAGAGAAGAGAGTCCTGTTGTGTCTCTCTTTACTGGAAGCCCGTCTACAGGGATTGCTTTACATATTTCGTAAGTTTACGCTTGCAGGAGCATGAAGAATCTGGTCCCAAGATCCTGAGATCCAACAGGCCAGTACAAAAGGTTAACAGAACAGGAGATGAAGGAAGCTGGGCAGTTACATGAGGGTCTACAAGCTAGAGATGTTAGCCTCAGCTGGGCGCCAAGATGAAGACCTCTGGGCCTTGATTCAGTGCGGGGAGGTCAATGTGAAGGAAGAGGGCCAGCTTCTGGAAAAAGAGCCACATTGGAATGGGATGTGTTAGGAAAGCCAAATAATTGCCACTTTGGGGTAACTATATATGAAGCATTTATTTTGTGCCAGATTCTTTGCTAAGGATCTCATTCTCCCAAGCTGTCTTTCAATGTGGAAGCATTTTAGATGGAATAGCCCTCCTAATCTCCTTCTACCCATTGGATAATTATGATTCATGTGATTAATGAGTTTGTGAGGAGGAAATAATCATTCTCAGTCCAAAAGACATGGGGTCTCTGTCTTGCAGGTCTGTCTACTTTGGGAGAGAGCTGCTATCTGCTGTCTTCTCAACCATGTGGTAAGTGGTCTGCCCCTACAAAGGGGGCCTAAGGTCATTTGACTCTGTTAATGACTAAAAGCGTGAATTTATTTCCTGACTGAAGAATTAAAAAGCCCATAGTGGCCACACGTCAAGGTCACACCATCCAATTCAGCCTTTATCAGTAGTAACACTAGTATTTAATTTTCCACTTGTCCTTTGTATCTTATTTCCTAACTGAAAGATCAAATTTGAGAGACGAAAGGGATGTGATTTATTGACTCCCTAAAACCCCAATACATATGTCAATTCCTTTAACTCTTGCGACATTATTAATATGGTTTAAGTTTTCCTTGCTGCTATAACAAATTACTACAAATGCAGAGCCTTTAAACAACACAAATTTATCACCCCAGAGTTTCTGTAGGTCAGAAGCACGGCCCCGTGTGGCTGAGTTTTCTGCCCAGCTCTCAGTGGGCTGAAATTAAAACATTGGCTGGGGCTACAGTTCTCAGCTGGGACTCCAGGTCCCCTGCAAAGATAACTGATCATTGCCAGAATTCACTCCTTCTCTTGCTTTCCACGTGGCCCCTCCATCTTCAAGCCAGCAAGAGCACATCAAACCCTTCTCTTGCTCCAAATCTCTCCCTTGCTCTTCTGCATTTCTCTTTTGTTTTTAAGGCTTCATGTGAGGACCGTGGATCAACGTAGATAATTCAGGATAGTCTCCCAATCTTAAACTCATTATATTAGTAACGTTAATTACACCTACAAAGTCACTTTTACCATGTAAAGTAACGTTTTCATGGGTGTAACCAGGGAGCAAACATCGTGGAGGCTAAATTTCTGCTCACCACAGTTGGATATCAACATTCCCATTTTAGAAATAAGAAAGATGAGATTTAAAAAGGATAAAGAACTTGCATAAGTCACACAGATGGTAAATGACAAAGCTAGAAAGGCCAGGTGTGCTTGACTTGCGGCTCAGGGCTTCCCTTGACCCTGAAGTTCCTCCGTTCCTGCCCACTCTTTACCTTGGCCACACGATGCAGTTTATTTCTAATCAAATACAGCTTTGGGGGAAATCTTTCTATTTAACAGGGAAGAGAAAGACATGCTCATTGTACTCTACAACCCCCCTCCTTCCTTCATCTTGATTTTTCTAACTCCCGTCTCACAAAGTTTCCCCCTTCCCACAAATGAGAAATGGTTACGGAGAGAATAATAAAAAGTAGATAAAAAAAACAAGCAGGTACAAGATGCAGAGGTACAACAGAAAAGAGAGAGAGAAAGAAGAGAAGAAAAAGTTGAGAAAAGGAAAGGGAGGAACAGGCAGAAATGACACTGAATTACTCAGAAATAAATATACTCACGGTAATCTAGGATAATGGTTTATACCCTGAGAGATTAGTGAAAGATTTTACCCACTATTCTGTTTGTATTCCTAAGCAAAGCCTGCGCATTGCTGACTAGGCCCCAAATAAAACATACAATCTAACATTAAACAGCTCAAGAACGTCTTTAAATGCTTTAATATGGAAACTACTTGAGGCCAGAATTTCAGCTTGAGGGTACTTCATCCCGCTTTGCTTCTTATCCTTGTCCTACTGAACAACTGTCCTCAGTGCAAATCCCTCTGTCGCTCTCTCTACACTGCATTTTTGTCGCAACTTTGTTCTGTCCTTCTTCCTCCCCTCCCCAACCCCTACAGTTTACTTCTCTTGTTACATCTTTTCCATTTTGTCTCCTGAAACCCCTATTTCGCTAGAAATGTACCCTCAACCATTTTTTTTTTTTTTTTTAGACAGAATGTTCCCTTCACAGGCAGATCTCCCAAAAGGTCAGTTCCTTTTAGCACTTACTATGTAGAAGACACTGTTCCGGCATTTGGGATACAAAAATATAAAAGGCTGTGGTCATTGTCTTGTAGATTTTACAGGCTGGCCACTAAGTAGGACAGTAAATAAATAGATGATGCCAATGTTTTATGGTTAAAGGCAATATCAGATGACACCATGATTTTCTTGCCTTCCATTCCTATTTCAGACCATCGTTCTTCTACTCTCCAACAACACCTCTTTCTTTAAGATGCACGCCATGTCAATATATTATGTCCACCCTCAATTCTACCCAGATGTAATTCTAAACGTCCTCAATCCACTCATTTTTCTTCTCCCTTCAGGATATTTTCCAAGTTTTTATCTTCTTCATGAGACCCTTCACTCCACTGCTGTCCACCTCATTCTTCCAGGTACTTAAACTTCCTCTACCCCATGTAAAAATAACTTTAATTTAATTTGTACTCTTCCTTCTTTGCTTTCCTCTCATCTTAATGGAAGAAGTGTCTCTCCCCTCCAGTTCAAGGCTAATTCTTCCTCCCATTCTTCAGATTCTATTGTTTTGTGTTCATCAGAAACTGTGATTCATCGTCGATCTCTGGTTTCCTCTTTGGACAACATTCGAACACTGACAAGTCCCACCCATCTTAAACAAAAAGCTGGCCCTTGATTCTGTGTTACTCCTTGGTTAATCTCTTCTCTCTCTTCCATATTTTGCCATACACCTTTTTAAAGAAATAGTAGCCACTATTATCATTACTACCTCAACTTAAATTTAATCTAAAACCCAAGAAAATATAGCTAATAATACTTCACTGAAACACTGCAACAGGTGTGACTTCACACCTAGAGACACACACTTGGAAAAAAAGTAACATTTCTTATTTTCTTTCAATCAGATTAAATATAATTCCAAGTCTCCATCCAGACAAGATGTTGGGACACACTATCTTTGCTTTCCAAGGGCCCTCTACTTCCCAGGTTCAGAGTGAATTGGGGAAGTTTATGGGGTGGAAACAAGGGCTCCACTTGTGTAATCATCTGTTCACTGCCAGTCACTGCCTCGTCCCCCACAACTGCCCTGCTTGCCCTTTTGTAGCAGTTTCATTAACTACTTGCTATGATACTCTTTACCGAGTCTGAGCCTTCACAATCCTGTCTTCTATGCAGGGGCTGCCCTTTCCTCCCTTCCTTCCTTGCATCTCTCCTGTTTATTCTTCAGAACTGAGCTCAATTTTTTGCTCCTTCATCCCCTGGACACTCCTTGACCCCTCAGAATGATTTAGACGCCCTCATATCATTGCCATGCGTTCTGTCCAAACTTTGTATAATTATTACTAGAATCTGTGATTAGAACAGAGAATATATGAGGCTCCCAAGGAACTTATAATCTAGAGAAGAATGTAAGGAAAAAGTAGGGGATTGTAATACTATATGTAAAGTTTAGTAGGAATAATTATAGAACTTAGGAAATTTTTTAAATTGTTAACATTTATTCAATATTTTGTGTGTCTCATATATTCTAAACATTTTGTGTTGTGTTATTTCACTTAATTCTCACCACAAAGCTATGAACAAGAAAACTTGTACCCATTTTACAGGGGAGGAAACTGAAGCATAGAGAGATTTAGCTACTTGTCCAGGATTCACAGTTAATACACAGTGAAAACTTTCACCTAAGGGAGTCTGACTTCAGACCATACTCTATTAAGCAATATACTCTATTATTTCTCTGTGTTTGATGGCATTTCCTTAACAGTGAGTATCAATTAAGATCTCAGAGCTGAGAAGAGATTATCTAGTCAAAAGCCAGGGGCAAATAGAAACGATAGAATTTGAGGAGTGGTGAGAAAGAGCCTGCAAAGGTAAGGAGTGGTCAGATAATAAAGAGACTGGTAAATTCCATAAGAAGTTTGGATTTCAGCATGATAGCAATGGGCAGCCAATTAGGAGGCTGTTGCTATGCCCCAGAGATGGGGTAAATGAGGTAGAGAAAAGCAGATGGATTTGAGGTAAAAGCAACTACCATTAGTGACATTGAATATTAAGCGTGGGAAAGAGAGTGAGCAAAGGAGTCTCCCAATTTCTGGTTAAAGTAATTGGTGGAAAGTGATGTCTTTCACTGAGATAGGAAACCTGAGAGGAGAAGCCCATCCTTAAGAAGAGAACAGGGGCTGGCCTGGTGGCATAGCGATTAAGTTTGTGCGTTCTGCTTCAGCTGCCCAGTGTACACCTGATCGGATCCTGGGCATGGACCTACTCACCACTCATCAAGCCATCCTGAGGTGGCATCCCATACAGAAGAGCTACAATTCTAAAACTAAGATACACAACTATGTACTGGGGCTTTGGGGAGAAAAAAGAAAAAAGAGAAAAATTGGCAATAGATGTTAGCACAGGGCCAATCTTCCTCAAAGGAAAAAACAAAAGAGAACATAGTTTCCATTTTTGACGTGTTGAGCTTGGATGTGGCCATTCCAAATGCCCAAAAAACAATATTCCTATTTAGGATAAAATCACTATAAAGATATGAGCAATATACAGGAACCATCATTGCATGGACCGGAATTGATTCTGCACAATTGTGTTACACCCACTGGGGATGAGAAGGATCTTGCACGGAAACCTGAGGAAAACTGACATCTAAGAGAGAGACAGAGAAAGAGAAGCTGCAGTCGAGACTGAGCGGTGGCCAGATAGGGAAACCAAGAGATTCTAGTGTCAAGGGAATAATCTCAAGGAAGCCAGAGAAAGAGTGTTTCAAGAAGAGAGTGATGACCTCAGAGTCTAATGCTGGGATAAAGGCAAGTAAGATAAAATCCAGAAAGTGTTCACTGGTTTGGACAAGACAGGCATAGTTTTCACAGAACCGTGGACAGAAGTAAAGTTCTCCACCGAGATCTGTTCTCATGTCCAAACATGCATCCCCCAGCTGCTCCAAGTATCTGTGGTCATTAGTTCCCAGCTGTGCCCTCAGAGGGAACTGCACTCAGCCACAGAGAACTGCCTTACCCAGAATTACACCCTCCCATCAGCGTGGCCCATGACCAAATCCTTCCTGAGGTGAGAACACAAAGACCTCTTGTCTCAATTTAGGGTAGTTCTGAAGGGCCATCTCAGTTCCATGGCTCTCACAGTTTTGGATGAAGTCAATAAATTTTCTGCTCACAACTCCTCATATCAGAGTGCACTTCAGGAAATCCAATCTAAGACAGCTGGTACAGGAAGTGGTCCTACAAAGTGGATTCTAAATTGGATTTTGGAGATAGATCTCTCACTAGCCAGCTGGCAATGAGGACACCATCACTGGTACTAGTTGGAGTATGGATAGCCCCTGGCAAGCTGTGATAGTGCAATTGTTAAAACTTTCACTGATGGTGAACTGGGACGGGATACCAGTGGAAAAGCGTGTGCTGACTGATGGAATGTCTCTGGCATGAGTGGCTATTGCTGACCATAATTGAAAAGAGATAAAGATGGTCTCAAAGTGATAAATCACCAATTAAAGACAAAACGTGAGGGTCAGAGAGGCTCCTTGGCATTCTTATGAAAATCCTAATCTCCTGCAGCCAGAGGGCAGAGAGACGAGAGGACCAGGTTCACAATTTATTTGTAAGAGTCAGAGAACTTCAAAAATGTTGAATTCTCAACTCTGAAAGTTCTATACCACGTGGAACCCCCATTAGGAAAAGAGTGAGACTCAGATGGGGTAGATGCTGTTGAGCATCTTGAACTCCCAGAGTCTTACAAAACCACTGAGCCTGAAGAAGTGGCCCATTCCCTCTTATTAAGAGATAGTGGCTGTTTCCTTTGCTTAAAGATCACACAGAGGCCTCAGATGAGGCAGGTGCCTCACTACACAATGTTTGTCCTCTTTAGCTTCTACTCCTACTTCCCCTGTAGGCTACCATCCTAAGGGTCAAATCCAAGCACAGCTCAATGAATATGTGCTGGGCCTGCTAAGGGAGGAGAGGAAATACACACTAGTGGAGCAGCAAGATGGGAATAATGTGTTGGCAAAGGGCAGGACAGTGTGTACTAGACTGGACCCTGAGGACACTAGATCAAGGGGGACCTGACATAAAGTTGGATGGAGAAAGTTTATTGATATCGTGCAATCTCATATGATACAAGATTTAAATTCTAACAAGTACCCTGAGACATGATGTTACCATGTTGCTAAGATGGCTTTTGGGAGCTTGAAGTGAAGTAGAAATGCCAAAACTGTTAGGGGAGATGGTGGAGAAAGAGATTCAATGGGTATAAGGGGATCCTTCATGGCCAAGTGACAGTGCTGAACTGTCTGAGTAAGGAGGATGAAATTTATCACAGTGAGTGGTAAGATCAGAATGGGAGCCAAGGGGTCCCAACCCGTGGAAAGCTATGCAAATGGTTAATAAAACACCATGTTCCTAGAGGCAGCATCTAGGGTATTGCATAATTTATACAATAAAAATAGATAAATCAAGGATTGGTGATCAGAAAGATGAGGGCTGTTGCCTCAATAGAAATTCAATTTTCAAACCTGAGCCAGTTTTCCAACCTAGAAAACACTGACTGAAGGAGAAGCCACATCCCAATGGGGAAAGAACCTACAAAACTGCAATTCTATTCAGTAATGATTCCTTTAGAACTTCCCTAAAGGGGTCTATAACCATTTACTTGGGTAACTATGCATTGTGGAATGAGGATCATCAAGGTTTTTAAAGGTAATAACCTTTAAAACAGGGTACGAACAGGATACGTACTGATTTTGAAACCTGGGGACACAAAGCACTAACATTCTCCTTCTCCCAGTTAGAGCGAGCGCCTCTAGGAGGAGAGGTAACAAATGAAGTCCCAGCCAGTTCTGGTAACAGTTGGTCCACTGGGTCCATGGACCCACCTGGTGGTTATTTCCCTGGTCTCTGCATTTATATTTTCAATGGATATACTTGGTGTTGAGCAGAATCCTCACATTGCTTCCTTCACCTCTGAGTTAAGAACTGTCCGGATAGGCTACTCTGGAGTGCCTTCATCCCTTCTCTCCAGCCATGATGGTAAATAAAAAACAATGCCTCATCTCTGGAGGAGTGCAACCCTCAGAGGTTTAAAGAAGGCAGGAGTGGTTGTCCCATTGTACGGCCATTTAATTTGCAAAATTTAGTAGATTGTGGTGGTTGCTAGTGAGCAGTCACAAATTTAACCAAATAGTAGTCTCAATTGCAGCTGCTGTGCCTGATATGGTATTTGCTAGGGAAGATTAACACAGCCTCTGGAACATGTTATGCAGCCATTAACCTGGCAAATGCCTTATTTCCCATTCATATGAGAAGGTAGTATCAGGAGCAGTTTGTATTCATGTGTGATGGACAACAGTACACATTTATGGTCTTGCCCCAGGGCAATGTTAACTATCCTGCTGTCTGTCATAGTATAATCTGGAGGAATCTAAACTGTCTGGATATTTCAAGAGACATTATTTTAATCTGATGAGATGCACAAGCAGTAAACAGTATGTCAGAAGTTTAATGAACACATGCACACTACGGGGTGGGAGATAAACCCTACAATGTTTTAGCAAACTGTCATATCAGAGCAGTTTTTAGGAATCCAATAATCTTGAGTGTGTCAAGACATCCTCTCCAAAATAAAGGACAACTTCTTGCATCTTGCATCTCTCAGAACTTAAAAAAAAAAAATCACAACATTTGGTAGATCTTTTAGAGCTCTGCAATTGGAAATATTATTTGAACCCAGTTACCAGGTGATGCGGAAAATTGCCATCTTTGAGTGGAGACAAGAACAGGAAAGAGGTTTTCAGGAAAGCACTAGTCTAGGCTATGGTGCAAGCAGCCCTGTCACTTGGGCTGCACCATCTGGTGCAATATTCCTAGTGAGAATGGACACTGTGTGTATTTTACAAGCCCACTAGGAGAGAGCATCTAATCCTGGACCATCAAGGGACTATGTGGCCAGAGTTTGCCTCATGAGCTGTAATCACCAGGTCCTAAGCAGTGGGGGAAGGCCCAGCAGCAATCCATTGTAAGACGGAAGTAATACGTCTGGAAATGAGCATGAGCAGAGCCAGAAAGCACCAATAAACTGCATGAGCATGTGGCCCAGATCCCCAGTCATCTGTCAGTGTTGTCTGGCACTTCTCCCTCAGCTCACTCCTACTGCCTCACAGAAAGCCCTTAATGGCAGCAACAAAGAAATGAGAAGGATTAATGGATGGGTTAGCTGGGATGGAAGATGCAAGCTAAAAATGGGTGTTTTTGCATTGCAAGTAACTCAGATCAGGCCCTGAAAGACATTGGTGAGGAGAAATCCTCCCCATGGACAGAGGTCCCATTGGTGGACCTGGTCAGCCATTTTGTATGAAAAGAGAAGTGGCCTGAGATAAGTGCGACAACCCTGAGATTGATGCCTTCTTTCATATTGCACCCTAAGTTCCTCACTCTCCTCTACTGGTCCCAGCCCTGCACAAGACTAAGGGTCATATTACCATACAACCCAGATCCAATCAGCCTGATAGAGATGGATTGGCCTCAGGAGGAGGAGGCAAGACAGCCGCTAACCGATGCGGGCAGGGAGGAGTATGTCTGGCCCTCGGGTAATCCACCGGGCTGTCTGTGGGCACTGCCGGGCCCAGTTTCAATGGTGTATAGAAAAGTACGGCAGCCACAGCCTGGGAATGGCACAGTAACCAGGGGCTCCAACCCCTCAGGGATGACAGTGCAGGTTACCCAATCAGGCCAAACTGCCTAGACCAGCAGAGGTGTGAGCTGAGGGAAAGGGGACTCTGGAATGGGTAGCAGAGGAGGGAGATTGTGAGGATCAGTTACTGCTCTGAGATCAGGTGCAGCAACAAGGACTATAGTTCATTCCACCCACTCTTCTCTCATAATTTCCCCCAGAAAACCAGACCAACCAATGGGGAGAAATTACTTAAGAAGCGAGTGGTTGGGAGCCCCTCAAAGCACAGATACAGCGGATGCTATGGTGCTCTACCCAGATCCCCTCTGTAGGGCCAATTACTCCATTGCTCAGCCGGGAATTGCCATCTGCCACAGGCGGTTGCCCTCAACTGCAGGGCACTGCCACGCACAAGGCAGCCCAGGCCAATGACTGTCTGATGGGGGGATTTAAAGGTCTGGCCCCCCTGTTTCAACTGGAACAATTCTAGTGCTCCCCACAGGATCAATGGAGGCCTCAGTAGGAACTACCCTCTAGGCCACCTTCTCCCTCTGCTTAATCCCGCCTTCCTCACTTCCTTACTACTGCATGTCCCAAAACCCTGTTTTCCAGAATTCTCTGGTGGCAGAATCTGTTTCCAGAGACCCGCTGTAAGACATGGGTCAGAAGGCAGCTGCTGTAATTGGAGGGAAGAAGCAAGACAGTGATAGCAGTTAGATTTCAATTGAGAGGAAAGAAATATGGTGGCACCTCGAAGAGGCAGGTGGGGTTGAGAGAGCTTTTTTTTGTTGTTATTGGCAGCTTGTCTGTCTAGGACAGGAAAGACTTAAGTATGCTTAACTGTTGATGGAACAGAGGGGGAGAGGTGGGACATACAGAGAAAGATGAGGAACGTGAGTAGAATTAGGTCATGCTGGTGAAAGGAAGGATAGGAATCAAAGGCTCAAGGGGCAAGTTCAGCCTCCACCTGACTTTCCTGCACGGTATCATGTATGAATCCCACTTAACGTTGTGCGAATGGTCAATCCCTTGTTTCAACACTATTCTTGACTAGTTCATTCTTTTCCCACTTAACATAAATTGCTCCTTTTATCGCAAACACCTCAGATATTCATGAGCCTGTTTTTAGACTCTTCTAGTTCATAACCTCTTTATCTATTCCTCAATATTAAATTGGTAAAATTACTATAGTTTCACATAACATTGGACAAGTGGTAGGACAAAACCTCCCTCCTCATGGTCCCCCTTTCTTAAAATTTCAAAATTATTTCATATATGTCACGTGTTTTACTTTATTTTGTAGGTTTATTTCCAGGATGTTTTATCTTTATATTGCTATTCAGAATTTTTCCATTATATTTTCAAGTTTTTGTTTGTTGAGATGACAGGGCTATAGATTTTATTGTATTGGTCTGTTACTGATCCGCTTATGGAATTTTTATGAGTTTTTGCATTTGCTCATTTTCTTTAGGGTTTTTTCAGATAATTTTTCTCTTTTCAATAATTTATATCTAATTTATTTCTGGTTACCCTTATTAGCTAGACCTTACTATCCTGTCCTCTGAGATGGAGATCTGAGTGCAGGAGTATGGGGTGGAGGGAGCTCCTGGAGTGAACTTTGTGGACGGAGAGAGGGGAACGAGATGGGCAGATAGAGAAGCGGGATGTGATGCCATCAGAATCGAGTCCTGAGAACCCGCGTGGACTCTAAAGCTTAGAGGATCCTTCAGAGCTTTGGCAGGGGACCCTAGCTGTTCAGTCCCTGGTTGCTGGCTGTATCTGGAGAAGGCAGGGCCTCAGGTAGGGTGACTCATGTCCAATGATGCAATTCCTGAGGAGAGCTGAGGGCTGAGGGCTGTTGACCAGGTGGCACTCCCAGCAACCTTCCAGCAGCAGGGCAGTGAGTGTGCCGTCCTGAAGGGGTGTCTGGGTACCATGCTACAGCATTCGCTACACTCTTCACATGAAAGATGGGGACGTTTTTGTGTTTACGTGTCCTCCCATCTCTACTTTCCCATTTTGGGGATACATTGCAGAAATTTTGTTTTGGTCTTTTATGGAGAAATTATTATTTTTCTTGTGCAGCTTTTATTTCAAGAATTGCAAATTTTATGTTCTTTTCTGTATCATGTTCCACATTATTTTGGCATTAATTCTATGTTTCAATGGATTATGTATTCACAACTGATCTTTTACACAATGACTTCTGATTAACGAATTTACGCATGTATGCATGGATGTACTTAGGAGTACATGAATTATATATTTCTTGGGTACTCATTCATTGGAGAATGTCTTTCTGATGCCCCAACTTAAATTAATATCATATTTTTGTGACATAAATTTTTCCCTCACAACTCAGCAGATATCATTTCCTTGATTTCCTGAATAAAACGCTGCTGAGAAGATATCCAAGGCCAAGGAGTCATGAAAATGTTCAAGTAATCAACTTTCCTAAATCCAATATTTTAATATTTAAATAATAAATCTTTTATGTTTATAAAACAAAAGGCTCACTATAATATTTGAGTGGAACTAAAGTGTGTAAAGTAAAATATATAATCCGTCCTTCTCCTTTTCCTGCCTCACGCTCACTTTCCCAGTTTAATGTCTCTCTCCACATTAATTTTTCAGTTTTATGAGATGTGATTATAAGCACACATATCATGCTGCACTTTTGTTAGTTCATCCAGTAATCTATCAAACGCCCTCTTTCCTTCCAATATACATTTTTTAAATAAAGAGGCTTTAAATTTGAATTTAAATTAAATTGTATTTAATTTATTCTGTTTATTATCTTTGTGATTTCTTCTCAGCATTTCTAGATGTTTAAATGGAGCCTAAAATGTGTTTAGATATTGCAGCAAGGTGGGGCATTTAATTTACTGAGAGCAAAAAATATTACTTTTTTGTTTCCCCAAAATATAACTAAACTAAGGATTCAAGAGAAAATTGAAAAGAACACAGTGTTTGAAAGTCTGATTCTGTGCTAAGGTGATTATCTGACTGTCTCGAGCTACCCAAATCAGTGACAGCTTCCATGTCCCCGTTTAGTGTTGTTTTGTAAAACTCAATCTTTTATACCAGGGATATTCTCTGTTTCAATGCCTGATTTTAAAATGGTGTCTGTCCAAATGCAGATGTGGCAGAAGTCAGTCAAGCTGACTACAACCTTAACAACTTGCTTCTTTCCGTTCACTGAACTCTAATCTTGAGCACAATGCTTCTTGCCTCCCCTGCTGCTTTCCCCTATGGTTATACCTTTCACATTCATTTATTTCTCTGTCCCTAAAGTTTTTTTTCTTATTTTCATTTTTATCATTGCATATTAGTGCATTCATTTGCCTGGTGAATGTGAGACTTACCTCTGTATATTTAGAACAGATTTCAGTCCTCTTTCCTCTCTTGTATTTTCATTTGAAGTATGCCTTATTCTGTGCAAGCCTCTTTTGTCCCAACATGGATTTGTGGCTCTACTTGTGATCTCTTTGTTTTTGCTTCCAAAGCCTACTCTTTCTATTGATTACTAGCACGTATAGGGATAGTTTTCAGACATCCACGTGGGAGTCTACATTTGGGTGCGTCGCCAAAAGAGCAACGACTTCCGTCATTGCTCACATTACCTTGCGGCCTGGCTGAGCCTCTTGACTGCATCTGTGGTGTGAGTCACACTGAGCAGTCTGGTCTCATCCTGATCACCTCGACCTTCAATGTTTTTTTCTCTCTTTTAGGTGTCTTATTTTTTTTTCTTTTCCTAGACCTTCAGATTCTACTAACCCCTTCATATTTTGAATATGATCAAGGATTAACTGACTTCCACAGTTTGAGACACACTACTGCTAAAAGTTACCTGCACATTTGTGCTACCATTTGTTTGGCAGTTGAACCCAATTTCCTCTTCCAGCTTCCCACCCCACCATCCCTCCACCCTCCCCACCCCACGCAGCACCCACCCATTGTAACAGCGAGAAGCCTGGGAACCACATTTGCCAGAATCTCTACCAGGAGGTTCCAGTTGAGGTTCCTCTAAGCAGAAGCACCTGCATGGGGTTGGGAGGAAAGAAAAGCAGCAGAGGCCATTTTATCGTTCTTCGGGCAACAGTAGGCAGATGTGTGGGTTCCGGCAGAGAGATCACAGCAGCCTCTGGCATCTTCCTGTGAATCCTCTGCCTCGGTTTGCACCGCATAATCCAGGCCAGTGGTTTTCAAAGCATCATCAGCGTCACCTGGGAACTTGTGACAATGCAGATTCTTGGACCGACTCCAGACCTACGCATCCAGGAGCTCTGGAGGTGAGTGTTTTACTGAGCCCCCTAGTTGACTCTCCACACCAAAGCTGAGAACCACTGAAGGCTGTTTTAATGCAACAGATCAGGGCCAAGTTTTCAAACTGGGTTGGGAATCAGAATTACCAGGAGTGATTCTGAAAACTACAGACCTCTGGGTCCCGCCACCTGCCACCCCATAAATTAGACTCTCCAGGAAAAGGGCCTGTGACTCTGTATTGTTACAAGTATCCCCAGGTGATTCTGATTGTTAGTCCAGTGTGGGAAGTTGGTTGAGTATTGCTCTGTGGTCTCTCCAGTTTCTTGCTGAGACAACATTCTCTTTCCCTTATAGTTGCAAAGGAAGAGAAAAACAATTATATTTTAATGAAAAGGCTGTGACTTCTTTGCAAAAGTGTGCACACAGCATAAAATCCCTTTTTAAAACTTTTCCATTCTACAGTTCTGTATTTCTCAGTACTAACCAAGGATGACTTTCATCACAGTCACTGTTGAAATGGCCAATACCTGGACTCCATTCACACTTGCTGAACTGGATCTCTGGGTTTGGGGCATGTTTAACAAATACATCAACACACAAAAATTTGAGAGCCACCAAGCAGTTTTTCCCTGGTCTATTCTATACCACAGCAGAAGGTATCACCAGATGTGATATCACCATCTATACTACAAGGGGAAATGATCAAGGGACACCTACAAAGAGGACTGGAACTCACCCTGGGCCTCAGTTTCTTCCTGGGTAAGTGAGGGTGTGGAAATTATCTCTAATTTCCCTTCCTGTTCTGAAGTGCTATGACTAGATTGTGCATTTATCAGCCTATACACACAGCCACTTCCAGGAACTAGAAACAATGTTATATGGTTTTCCTTGGGCCTCCTGCTTGACCATGTTGTTTATTGCATTGACTAGGGACAAATATTTCAATTTTATCACCCTTGTTGGTGCAAAACAAAGGGGAAAGAGAGAGAGAAGCACTTTAAATATTTTGTTCATACTTTGACCCATGTCTTACAAATTTGTTATTTCTTTTTCTTACTCAACATATTCAAAATGATAATCATTTTCTTGGACAATTTTATAAGATGACTGAATTAGATTTTACTTCCAAATGATAATATTAAGTACTTAAAGAAAACATCAAAAAGTCAATAACATCCCAAAACATCCCATTTTACCTAAATCTCTAATTTTAGTCATAAATTTTCGTTATTGTAGAAATACAATCTATATTAATATTCCATTAATGGCTAACATCTCCACATGTTTAACCATTGAGGCTTTTTATTGTTTTCAGTTAAAACGTGTCTCCTTAGCCTATGAATAAGTCATGATAAACAATCTAGACACCTAAAGGGAAACTACACCCATGTGGAGAAGCATCTGGCACCATGTCTTGCATTGGTATTCAGTAAATGTTTCTTGAATGGTGATTAGGTACTCCACAAATCATTTCTGACACAGATAATGATTTTTAAAAACACTTTTTGCATGAGTTGAATAGTGAAGAGTAAATCTTTTTATGAGCTTATAGAGGCTTCAGTTTTCTTTGTCTATAATTTTAATGTATCTTAAAATAATTTCCCATTGCCCTGAAATGCTGAAATTGCTCTGGATAAATTAAAAGTTCTTAAGAATTTGCAGAAACCACATTATTTCTCTTGTCATGGAATTTTGGTGCATGCGAGGACCATCTTATTGAAGAAGGATGTATCAGGAAAAAATTGGGTAAAGATAAAAATCTAGTACCCATCCAAAATCGATTAAAAGTTCTCATGTTGTTTCATGACTTAATCTGGAATGATAAATAAATAACAGATGTTCGTTTGTTGGCTTTTCCTGTCAGTTTTTAAGATGCTCCCAAAAGCTAATTGAATAGTCACCTTATGTCTGGACTATTCCAGTCTGGTGAAGTGTTATGAGTTAATGACAAGGAAAGGGCAAATCCACGGCTAATGGTGATGGTCCAGTGAAGACAAGGCTACTCGCCTTCAGGGCTCAGTTCAGGATCCATCTGTTTAGTCAGATTTTTTTTCCTAATTGAGAAGTCAGCCAGTTCCATAATTTTAAAATTGCATAATTTCATTTTATTTTGATGGTTTTACTTTTATATTCATAGTTCCGGTGATGTTTGACATTGGTCCATTTTTAGAAATAAAAGTCGGTAGTGATTATGTTTTTGGCCTTTGAGTAGATTTCATTTTGTTACTGCTAAAAATAATACTGGTGCAATGAAATGTACAGTTTGTGCAAAACATGCCAAACTTATTTTAAAACATGTTTTTTTGGTAAATTATTCAACATAAAAAATCCTTGCTATCTATAAGAATTTATGCACGAATTGGCATAAGAAATGTTAATGTGCTTAGCAGAAAGAGTCATATTAAGACCTTTGACATTGTGGGACTGAAATTTATTTTTTAAAGAATGAATGTTATTTTATATTTAAAAAAAGAACATTAAATTCCTGACCTAAGTTATATTTGATATGATTAAACCATACACAGTTAAAGAAAAAGTAGATTTTAGTTTTAGCAAGAACCTTGAAATGATTTGTGTGCATCTGAGAAATACAACAGGCTTGACTACAAAATCAAATTTTCCTTGGTAATATTTTGCTGAAAGAAAAAGGGTCTTTTGTAAACTAACCAAGGTTCCTAGAGAATTGAAAGAACAGTGATACCACCTAAAGAATAACCAATTAGCATTATCAGAGTAAGATGTGCTTGATTCTGACTCCGAGTTATGAGGCAGACAGACAGCCCCAAGAACTGGGTTTTGTCCTAAGTTTTAGACTCATTTCAGACAGAAACATAGATCAGGCATATCACTCTAATAATTATGGTAGACAAGCTTTTTCTAAATCATGAAGAGTAGTGGACCATCAGATTATTGTATATTCTCTCATCGTGTATGTCTCATTCTAAAAACATGGTTTTCCTCCATTGTTTGAATCAGAATTAAATTTTTAAAAAGAAGAAGAATCAGCATAGAAAGTATTTTGAGGAAATTCTTCAAAGCTCTGTATTTACTTCTCACATCTATAATAAAAGAAAAGCATACTGTGGTTTCTTAATCTTTGTTTCTATTTTGGTGTTTTTGCAGTACACAAGTTGTAAAACAAAAAAGACTTCACATATCTAAATTAATAAAAGAATAAAATAAGAAAAGTTAGTTCCTCCAGCTAAAAAATAAACCATTTCTTAAAATTCTCATTTCCAAAATGTTTGCCTTAGACTAGTGGTTCTCAAAGTCTGGTCTCTGGACCAGCAGCAGCAGCACCTTAGTACTTGCCATAAATCCAAATTCTCAGCTCCTACCCAGACCTATTGAATCAGAAACTGTAAGAGTGGAGCCCATCAATCTGAGTTTTGACAGGCTCCCATGAATTCTGACGCCTACTAAAGTTTGAGAACAACTGCCTTAGACTGTGGAACATAAATTAATAAAGCTGAAATAGATAGGTCTGAATATCTGGGTAGACTCATTGGTTCTCATTGCATCTCAGTCCTGCCTACTGATCCCACTTAGGTATGTTTTCAAGACCTCAACCCAGATCAATTGAATCAGAATCTCTGCCTTAGTGTCAGCATGTTAAAAAGTTTTCCGGTGGTTCCAATAAGCAGCAGGATCTGGAGACACTGTTGTGAGTTTCGTGCGCTTGTTCTATAGATCAATCACTTGCTGCATCTTCAGCACAGACTAACGTGTGGTTATTCCTGTTGCTCTTTTCTGTTGACCCTGATTCCCTGCTTTTCCTTATGACCCCATTAGCTGAAGCTGCAGAGAGACAAAGACTCCCTTGGATTCTGAGGGATAAGACCAATGACAAATATTTCATAATTCGCCACAAGCAAATGTTGGAAATTTCTAGAAAAGGGAAGTTCTTACCAATACTGAAATTTCTGTAAGCAAAGTTGGTGGAGACTTGTAGCTATTGTAATTTACAGTACAATTTGAAGTGTAATCTCAGACTTCTTATATTGAGAAAGAAGTGAGGAGAGATCATTCCAGAGAAAGGGAACTATCGACACTGGTACCTTGGCATATTCATAAGGCTTTGAGAAGACCAGACTGACAAGACAAGGTGAAATGTTGAAGGGGCTTGTGAGAAATAAGGCTGGCTAGTTATAAGAAGGCTGGGTTAGGGTGCAGCTTGTCAGGGAAGTTTAAATTGGGTTTGGTATGAAGTAGGAGGTAAGAGGAGGGTTTTTACATCACCAAATACATGAATTTAGCATCACATGTTTAACTTGCTTGCAATATACATACAATTACACTTATTTTCCAGTTAGCTGTTTGAGGTTTCAAGTTACCTTACGTAGCATAGGATCATCTACTTCCCTTTTGAAGATGTCCCCCTACACTCCTGCCCCAATCCCACACGGAATTGTCCAGGAAACAAGGGGCTTACTCAATACAAAGGAGATTAGTTCTGCTTCCAAACACCAGACAGGAAGAGAGGACGGTAAAGTCAGATTAGTCCACATCCCCACGGGCACCTCACACAGTCAGATGATGTTTCTCCCCTCTTGGAGGGGTGTCCTTGCTAGTCCAGATAACCGGCACAGATGGAGTGGTGACCTTCTTTCAGCTTCAGGGATACAGATCTGAGATTAATATTTATTTCCTCAGAGACTGTTTCCTAAAACAGGACACCACACCAGAGTGGCTGGGTCTGAACTCGTGCTGACTCACAGGGCAGCAAGAGCACAGAGATGTTTTTGGAGGGTAAACTCAAAATTCCACAAGCTCTGCCTCCTGGCAGCTGATCGTGAAGTAAACTTTACTGCTTTGCTGCAAGTTGGCTACAAGTTTAACAATACCCAGTGATCTTGAGGATGTGAATAAACTGCAAGTTTTATAAAATGCTGGTGTGAGTTCAAGTTGCAACACCCACCTTGAACAACAATTTCACATTCAGCAAAGTACAGGATGTGAACATGCCCGTCCTCCATAAGCCCCCTCCCTACTGTGTGCTCGAGATGAGATGTTCATGGCAGTAGTGGAAAAGGGGGAAATGATCGAAATGTCCAGCAAAGGAGAATGACCACAGAAATTATGATATGGTCATACGATGGATTAAAATTCAACAGTGAAAATAAATGAACAAGGGCTACACATGTCAACATGGATAAATCTCACAGACTATGTTGAACAACAATAAAAGCAAATCTTAGACAAACACGTGAAGTTTGAGGCCATATATCATTCTAAAGATATGAAAAACTAACCATTATATAGTTAAAAGATATGGACATGTGTCATAAATTAATAAAGAAACATAGGGAATGATAAACACAACTTCAGGATCCTGGTTAACTCTGGAGGGGATGGAGAGAGCTGTGATGAGAGACAGGTATACGGGGGGCTCCAAAGAACTTTATGTATTGTAGAGAACACAAGTGTTTGTTTTATTCTTCTTTAAACCACACGTATACATTATATGTTTTGTGCTCACCCATCTACATTAAAACACATATATAATTTCATAATTAAAAATTTTCTAAAGCATCATCTAAGTAGGCCCTATAGTTCTGTAAGGGCAAGCCCAGTCAGTAAGTCTTCGTGGCTCTCTCTTGACTCCCTGGCTTGCAAAACTCTGGGGAGATGAAGAACCATTTGCATAAGAATCTCAGGGGCTTTCTGAGAGGAAAGACCAGAATGCCAACTCCTCCCTCGCTGTTCTCTGCAAACTACCAGACACGGTGCACGTGTCATTAGACACCAGGACAGCTTCCTCACTCGGGAGCCTTCCTGGGGTGAGAGCAGCCACGTCTTCTTCCACAGATTTTACCCCCAAGTCTCTCCTCCGGAGGCGACCGTGGCTCCACAGTGTAGCCTCTTGTGTACCCAACTTCTCTACATTGTTGAGCACGTCTACTCTTCCAACCTCTTTTCTCCTCTCTTCCTTCACCTACTCCTCTATTTTTTTTTTTTTTTTTTTGCCTTCATTCTCTACTTGCCGAATTCTTAAAGCTCAAAGTAGGGAAGAGATGGGGTGGGAAGAAGAGAAAAAGAGAAGTACTTCCCAAAACTGTTCTCAACATACTCATTGTGTCCATGTGGGTGTTTGAGGGGGGGCAGAGCCTCCTTTATCAAATAAGTATAGCAAATGTTGTAAACAATGTTTTGTCTTGCAGCAGGACTTATCAATCTTTAGACTCTAAGAGGAGGTTATAGTATGCTGTTTATTTCCAAATTTGTTTGATAAAATAATTTCCCTGTTTTCCAAATGCCAACTTGGATAATACTATGTTCAGTGGAAAAATTATGGGAAATACTAAGTTTGAAATATGACCAAGAATGTTCTCATAGTAAAAGGAGAAAGAGTTAAATATTATACTTTTTCTACATTAAATATTGGTAATAAAATATTTTAATTGAATTCTCATACTTTCTACAATGGATTCTTTGTTGATACAGATTTAACAAATTCTCTATGGTAAATATTGCAGTTCAGTGAATGCTCTCTCACCATAACCACCATTTAAAAAATTTTACATTGTGCTTTGTCCCCCAATACTGAATGAGTCCCTGCTCTGTATTAGATACCATCTTAGTGCTAGGGACACAGTAGTGAGCAATGTAGACATAATACTGCCTTCATAGAGCTTATATGTAAGAAAAATCATTAGAAATTAATCATCTCTATTAAATGCACTTAATATATTAGTAAAAGAAGGAGCAAAGTTTTGAGACAACTTTAATGTTTTAGTCCCAAATATTTTTTCCAAATTATTACAACTCTATTCAAGTAAGAGCCTGAATTGATTACCTGGGTATTCGTTATGTGAGTTCCCCATAGTAAAAAACATTGCATAAAGAAGTCATCATAAGATGAACATTCATTTAGAGCTTTTGATTCAGTAGCCCCTGCTCAGACACCCCTCTTCTGTTAGGGGGAGTACATTGTGTCACCACGACAGAAACACCTTTGCCCACCCAGGCTTTTAATTCTTGTGTTTGCATGTTGTGACTTGATGTTCTATGCAAATATGATTTAAATCAACTATGAAGTAAAATTATCAATGTCATTGAGAATATAAGATTTACTGCAATTGATGAACATAATATTGGAAAAATACTATAATCAAATCCCATAAAGAAATGAAGATCTGACAAAATAATAACAAATAAAAATATTTATAGGAATAACAAAATAATTATTCAGGGGTGAATTATTTAGAGAAATGCTTGAGAAATTTGCTCGGCTCTCATATATATTTTCAGAAATACCTCTTTAAGATCATTCCATAAAAGTCAAATATAAAGGCAGTCATACTCTATCACAATTGTTGGAAAAACATTACACCAAAAGAGTCAACTTGCTTTACTCTTTGTTCAACAGATTCAACAAGAGCACAACTGAAACTGTAATCTAAATTTTGTTAAACATATATATTTTTAGAATTTTAAATTTCATTTTTCGGGAAAACATCCAGTCAACCTTGTTTATCATTATTTCTTGTGGATTTTTCTTCCTATTTTAAAGGGATTCATTTTAAAAGCTTTTTTCATTGTCAGTTGTTCTCAGATAATGAAGATTTCCTACACTGGTATTCTCCTAGTTTAAATGTATATCTAAAAGTCATATTGAAGTTTGGAGCCCTATTTTCTTAGTAAATGAGTTCCTGATTCTGGTTTTGGAAATTGTAGTTAGCTGACTTAGCCTTGTGCCTGAGATTGTTAAAATATTGGACCTTTCATCTTTAATAGGATGGTACTTGGCTCCAAGCACCATGCTCTTGACACCAGAGCAATGAAAACGAATCTCTGTGGTAGGCGGCATAATGGCTCCCCAAGGATGTCTACGTTCTAATCCTGGAACCAGTGAATACGTTACTTTACGTGGTAAAAGGAACTCTTTGCAGATGTGATTACATTAAGGATCTCAAAATGAGGGAGAATATCCTGGATTATCCAGGTGGGCTCAGTGTACTCACAAGGGTCCTTATAAGAGGGGGAGGAGGGTTAGGACATTTAGGGAAAATGTAAGGATGGAAGCTGAGGTCAGAGAGAAACAGTTAGGCTGCAGGTTTTGAGGATGGAGGAAGGGGCCAGGAAGCAGCCTCCAGAAGCTGGAAAAGGCAAGGAAACAGATCCTCCCCAGAGCCCCCGGGCGACGTGCAGTCCTGTGGACCCATTTTGGACTTCTGACCTCCAGAACTGTAAGAGGATATATCGGTATTGCTTTAAGCCAGTAATTTGGTGGTAGTTTGCTACAGCAGCAAGAGGAAACCAAGATAATCTCATCTGGAATTTTCTGTTTTCTGCTCTGCTGAAAACTCAAGAAAAACTTAGCCTTCCCCACCCACTTCCCTTTCAGAAGGAGCTTAGCAAGGAACAGAGAAATGGCTTTCCTTTTCTAGCTGTTTTTTCTAATGGTGCCTTTTATGGGTCAATTCTATATATATATTGAGATATATATTTATATCACATTTTCTTTATCCATTCATTCATCAGTGGACACTTAGTTGCTTCCATGTCTTGTAATGTATTGTAAATGACGCTGCTGTGAACATGGGAGTGCAGATGTCTCTTCCACGTAGTGTTTTCATTTCCTTCGGATATATTCCTAGAAGTAGAATTGCTGGATTATGTGGTAGTTCAATTTTTAATTTTTTGAGGAACTTCCATACTCTTTTCCACAGTGGCTGTACCAATTGACAGTCCCACCAACCATGCACAAGAGTTCTTTTCTCCACATCCTGGCCAGAATTTATCTCTTGTCTTTTTGATAATGGCTTTTCCTACTAACTACTGAAGTGATTTCTCAGTGTGGTTTTGATTTGCATTTCCCTTATGATTAGTGATGCTGAGCACCTTTTCATGTAACTCTTGGTCATTCGTGGATTTTCTTTGGAAAAATGTCTGCTCAGGTCCTTTGCCCGTTTTTTAATTGGATTTTTTTTGCTATTGAGTTGTATGAGTTCTTTATATTTTGGATTTTAACCCCTTGTCAGTTATATGGATTGCAAATATTTTTTCCCGTTCCATAGGTTGTCTTTTCATTTTGTTGATTATTTCTTTTGCTGTGCAGAAGTTTTTCAGTTTATTGTTGTCCCACTTGTTTATTTTGTATTTTGTTGCTTGAATTTTAGGTATCATGTCCAAAAAATTATTGTACGGCCGATGTCAAGGAGTTTACTGCCTATGTTTTCTTCTAGGAGTTTTATGGTTTCCAGTTTTATATTTAAGTCTTTAATCCATTTTGGGTTCAGTTTTGTGAGTGGTGTAAGACAGGCAGTTTAGTTTCATTCTTTTACATATGAATATCCAATTTTCCCAGCATTATTTATTAAAAAGACTATCTTTTCTCTATGAAGTATTCTTGTCTCCCTTATCAAATATTAGTTGACTGTATATGCATGGGCTTATTTCTGGGCTCTCTGTTCTCTTCCATTGATCTATGTGTCTGTTTTTATGCCAGTACCATACTGTTTTGATTACTGTAGCTTTATAATATAGCTTGAAATCAGGAAGTGTGATGCCTCTTTGTTCTTCTTTCTCAGTGTGCTTTGGCCATTCAGGGTCTTTTGTGGTCCCATACAAATTTTAGGATTGTTTTATCTACTTTTGTAAAAAATGCCACTTGAATCTTGATAGGGATTACATTGAATCTATAGATGGGAATGGACATTTTAATAATATTAATTCTTCTGATCTGTGAGCATGGTATATCTTTCCATTTCTTTGTGTCTTTGATTTCTTTCATCAATGTCTTATAATTTTCAGTGTAGAGATCTTTCACCTCCTTGGTAAAATTTATTCCTAAATATTTTATTGTTTTTGATGCTATCATAAGTGGGATCACTCGTCATTAGTGCCTAGAAATGCTTCTGATTTTAGTACATTAATTTTGTATTCTGTAACTTTACCAAATTTGTTGATTAGATCTATCAGTTTCTTGGTGTGGTCTTTAAGATTTCTATATATAAAATTATATCATGTGCAAATAGAGACAATTGTACTTCTTCCTTTACAGTTCTGATGCTTTTTTTTTTTTTTTCTTGCCTAATTGCTCTAGCTAAAACTTCCAGTACTATGTTGAATAGGAGTGGTCATAGTGGGCAACTTTGTCTTGTTCCTGATCTTAGAGGAAAAGCTTTCAGCCTTTCGCCGTTGAGTATGATGTTAGCTGTGGGCTTTTCATATATGGCTTTATTATGTTGAGGCATATTCCTTCTATATCTAATTTGTTAAAAGTTTTTATCATGAATGGATGTTGAATTTTTCAAGTGCTTTTTCTGCATCTACTGAGATGATCCTATGATTTTTTTCTTTCATTCTATTAGTGTGCTGTATCACATTTATTGATTTGCACATGCTGAACCACCCTTGCATCCCAGGGATAAATCCCACTTGATCTTGGTGAATGATCCTTTTAATGTGCTGCTGAATTCAGTTTGCAAGTATTTTATTGAGAATTTTGCATCTATATTCATTAGGGATATTGGCTTATAGTTTTCTTTTCTTATAGTGTCAATTTTTGGCTTTGGTAACAGGGTAATGCTGACCTTGTAAAATGAGTTTGGGAGTATTAACTCCTCTTCAACTTTTTGGAAAAGTTTGAGAAGGTTGGTGTTAATTCTTCTTTAAGTGTTTGGTAAAATTCACCAGTGAAACCATCTGGTCCTTGGCTTTTTTGATTGGGAGATTTTAGGTTACTGATTCAATCTTCTTACTAGTTATTTGCTCAGATTTTCTATTTCTTCCTGATTCAGTGCTAGTAGAGGGTATGTTTCTAGGAATTTTTACATTTCTTCTAGGTTGTCCAGTTTTTTGGCATATACTTGTTCACAGAAGCCTCTTATGATCCTTCGTACTTCTGTAGTGTCATTATAATGTTCCCTTCTTCATTTATAATTTTGCTGATTTGGGTCCTCTCTCTTCTTTCCTTGATTAGTTCAGCTAAAGGTTTGTCAGTTTTGTTTATCTTTTCAAAGAACCAACTCTTCATTTTGTTAACATTTTTTATTGTTTTCCTGTTCTCTATTTCATTTATTTCTGCTCTAATCTTTATTATTTCCTTCATTCAGCTAACTTTGGGCTCAGTTTGTTTTTCTTTTTCTAGTTCCTTGAGGCCTAGATTTACGTTGAGATCTTTCTTATTTCTAAATGTAGGCATTTATTGCTATGAAATTCCCTCTTAGAATTGCTTTCACAGCATCACTTAAGTTTTGGTATGATGTATTTTCATTTTCATTTGTCTCAATTTTTATTTCCCCTTTAATTATCTCTTTGGTCCATTGGTTGTTCAGGAGAATGTTGTTTAATTTCCTTGTATTTGTGAGTTTTCCAGTATTCCTCCTCTTATTGATTTCTAGTTTCATACTATTGTAATCAGAGAAGATACTTGGTATAATTTCAATCTTGTTGAATTTGCTAAGAATTATGTTGTGGTCTATCATATGGTCTAGCCTAGAAAATATTCCATGTGCACATGAGAAGAATGCATTTTCTGCTGTTTTCAGACAGAATATTTTGCTTAGGTCTATTAGGTCCATTTGGTCTATAGAGCTGTTCAGATCCTCTGTCTGGATGATCTATCCATTGTTGAGAGTGGGATATTAAAGTCCCCAACTATTATTGTACTGCTGTTTATTTCCCTTAGCTCTGTTAGTTTTTGCTTGATATATTTAGGTGCTTTGATATTGGGTGCATAAATATTTATAATTGTTATCTTCTTGATAGATTGACTCCTATATTATTATATGATGACCTTCGTTGTCTCTTTTTACAATTTTTAGATTAAAGTTTATTTTGCCTGATATAAGTATAGCAACCCCTGCATTTTTTTTTTTTTTTTGGTTACCATTTGCTTGAAATATCTTTTCCATCCTTTCACTCTCAGTCTATGTGTGTTTTTAAGGCTAAAGTGAGTATCTTGCAGGCAACATATCAATGGATCTTGTTTTTTAGCTATTCAGATATTCCATGTCTTTTGATTGGAGAATTTAATCCATTTACATTTAAAGTAATTACTGATAGGTAAGGACTTACTATTGCCATTTTGTTAATTGCTTTCTGACTGCTTTGTAGATCCATTATTCCTTGTTTCTTATCCCTCTGTTTTTTTGTGTGTTTTCATGGCTTTTGGTATCAGTATGCTTTGACCACTTTATCATGTTCCTTTGTGTAATTACTACAGGTTTTTCCCTTGGGGTTACCATGAATCTTACATAAAATATCTTAGAATTTAACACCCTATTTTAAATTGATAACAATTTAACTTTACATTGTTATATCTCCCCTCCCTGACATTTTCAATTATTTATGTTACAGTTTACATACATTTTTATATTGTGTATCCAAAAACAAATTACTGGAGCTATGGTTATTTTTACTACATTTGTTTTTTAACTTTTAAACTAGAGTTGTAAGTGAATTAAGCACCACCATTGCCATATTACAGAATATAACTTCGAGTATATATTTACTATTACCATTGAGTTTACACTACCTTCTTATATTTTTATGTTAATTAGTGTCCTTTTACTTCTTCTCAAAGAACTCCCTGTAGCATTTCTTGTAAGGCAGGTCCAGTGGCGATGAACTCCCTCAGCTTTTGTTTGTTCACAAAAGTCTTTATCTCTCCTTCATTTATGAAGGAAAGCTTTGCCGGGCATAGAATTCTGCTTGATAGTTTTTTTCTTTCAATATTTTGAATGTATTATCCTATTCTCTCCTGGCCTAAAGTTTCTGCCAAGAAATCTGCCTATAGTCTTACAGGGGTTTTCTTATATATAATTTCTCTCTTTTCTCTTGCTGCTTTCAAAATTCTTTCTTTGACTTTGATGTTTGACAACTTAATTATATTGTGTCTAGGTATAACCCTATTCAGGTTCAACCTATTTGGGGTCCTTTGGGCCTCTTGAACCTGGATGTCCATTTCTCTTCCCAGGTTTGGAAAGTTTTCAGCCATTATTGCTTTAAATATACTTTCTGTCTTTCTCTTTTCCTTCAGGAATTCCCACAGTGCAGATATTGTTTCTTTTAATTGTGTCCAAAGATCCTGTAGGCTTTCTTTGCTCTTTTTCATTCTTTTTTCTTTTTGCTCTTCTGGGCAAATTTCAAATGTCCTATCTTCAAGGTCACTGATTCTTTCTTCTGCATGGTCAAGTCTGATTTTGAAGCTCTTTCTTCAGTTTTTCAGTTCAGTCATTGTATTTTCAGCTCTAGGATTTATGTTCAATTTTTTTTTTGATGGTTTCTATATCTTTGTTGAACTTCTCATTGTGTTCCTAATTTTGTTTAGTTTTCTATCTGTGTGTTCTTGTAGCTCACTAAACTTCTTTAAGAGGATTATTGTAAATTCTTTGTCTGACAGATCGTAGATCTCCATTTCCTTAGGGTTAGTTATTGGAACTTTATTACTTTCCTTTGGTGGTGTCATGTTTAGCTGATTTTTCATGATTCTTTATTCCTTACATTGGTATCAACACATTTGAGTAAGCAATCTCCTCTTCCAGACTTTACAGATTCACTTTGGCAGAGACAGTTCTTCATCAGTCAGTTCAGTTTGGGCTTCTGAACGTGTCTGCTGGTAATGTTTTTGAGCAGGTGGAGCTTGATCTCAGAGTCTATTTTTGGGCGAAGCCACTGCCCAAGCTCTGAGGTTGGGGGTGGTGGTGTGCCACTGAGAACAGTTGGATAGGACTGCTGGCATGTTTCCCTGCCCACATAAGGCTATTGGAAGGGCTCTGCAGTGGCTTGCATTCTCCACAGTTGACTTGCTAGACCCTTAGGACTGGATACTATACTCAGTAGTAGACAGGCTATGGACTAGCTTCCCTGCCATGGCAGGGCAGTAGAACAGGCCCCCAGGGCCTGCATGGCTCATTGTTTGGGGGCCTGAATTAGGCAAGACTATACACTGAATTCTCTAGTCAGACAGGGTTACTGGTTTTGCTCTGTAGACGGGGAAAGCCCCAGGCTGTGCTCACTGTTCAAGTGCCTCTGTAAACAGGGATGTTGGATAGGCTACACAGCTTCCTGTGTGTTCTAATTAGGTTCCCTGGTCCCCCGGCTAAAGGCTGTATTCAGCAATAGGGAGGCTATGAATTAGTTTCCCTGCTGGGCAAAGTGGAAGAACCAGCTCCAAGGCCTGAAAGGCTCTTTGTTTGTGGTCTTGACTCAAGCAGATCCGTGCCCCAAGTTCCCTGGCTGAACAGGACCACTGGCTTTGCTCTGCAGACAATCAGCTCTGCCTGCTGGACTCTCTACTCGAGCAATGCCGAGCTATGCAGCTTTCCAGGTGTTTCAGCCAGGCTTTCTAGGGAGCTACACTTAGCAGTATGCTGGGCTATGACTCAGCTTCCTTGCCTGGGTGGGTGGGGGACAGACCAGGCTTCAGGGCCAGCAAGGTCTTCATTTGAGGACCTGAATGAGGCAGACCTGCACCCTGCCAAATTCCCTGGTCAGACTGCACCACTGTGTTGGCTGTGCAGATGCTGGTTGGGACTACCACTTGGGCACTGCAGGTAGGAAGTCTGTCAAGATCCAAGTGCTGGTTGTTGCAAGCCCCACCTCCTTCTCCAGTACAATCAGATTCCCAATGGTCAAGGCCCAAAGATTCCCCCGTAACCCCATGGGGCAAAACCTGAGTGGGAGCTCCCAAGAAGAGACCCACAATGGTGGTGGAGCTGGATGTCCACCTCAGGCTCTCTTTCCCACTGGAGGAAACATAGGCTCAGGGGAGGCTTCTCCATGTGATACTGGCTCAACACAAAGCATAAGGGAAGCCATCTTATAGAAGAAAGCCATGTTGGAACTATGAATGACCCTGACACACCAGCTCCTTTAAATCTTTGCTTTAGTTTACCTAAATAAGTAAGGGTCTGTCTCTGGGGGATTTGCAGTCCCCTCCCAGCTGCCATAAGATGATAACTTTGTTCTTTTGAGTTCTCTAGGAAGGTGATGGCCTCTGGATGGAGATTCTATGCTGATATCCATGACAACTGAAAGATCTGATGTGGCAACTCCCAGTCTGCAACACCAGAGGGTTCAACCTTACTTAACTCCCTCTCCTATAACCCACTGGATGATATAACTGTGTCAAGATTCTGTGCTCCCCTTAAGAGGGTTTCTTCAGACATTAGTCAGCCATCTTTCCCCTTGCTAGCAAGGCTGTAATAAAAAATGCTTTCTCCCCTACCTCCTTGCCTCTTGACTATTGGCATGTCTTGCAGTGGGCAGACAAACCCCCTTTGGGTGGGAACACATGTGCTGCACTGGCCTGGGGAAGAGGCGGTGCAGTTGACGTGTAGCCCCTCCTCTTATCCTTCTCATGTGGTCTGTCTTGGTCTCTGTGGTGCAGCGGGGGTGCTTCAGCCTCACACCCATGTTCTAGGATTTTCTCAGTGATGTCTTGTCCATGAAGAGTTGTTAGTTGTTCTTGTGAGGGGGAGCAAAGTCAGGAATGACCTATGTTGTCATCTTGGTGATGTCTCCCATGCATTTTTAAGTTGCTTTTTGATTAGAGGTTAACCATAGTGTCTATAAGTGGAGCTGGCAGCTGTGTTTTCCTTAATAGGTCAAATGCTTCCCAACGATCCTTGACAATAACTAAACAGAAAGGGCATTTTTTGGCCAAAGTTTCAAGGAAAAGAGAGATAACATTAAATTAGAAAATATGGAACATTTATATGGCTTATTAGATGAACTCTTTTGCCAAATTTGAGACAAGTCATGTTGAGAAAGAGCCCTGGGCTGGGACCGCCAGCCAAGTGTGTGAAGTCTTCTGCTGCTTAGTAAACAGAATAACCATTGATCTTGATTTGCCACACATTTATGCCAAGAAAAACCACAGGCCTAAAAGATAAAGTTGGATTCTAAGGAATCAGGTAGCAGGATTGATGCTGCTTCTTTTCCGTAGAAAAGTACTGCTTCCAATGTGAACCATGATGTGTTTAAGTAGAGGTAAATGCATTCTACCGATTTAGTGATAGGAGAAACAGGTGGAATTACCAGAATGAAGACAGGACTTGTATTAGTATGACCATGATGATTTGATAAAAACATTTTTTTGATTCTTTCAAACATTAGATTATTTAATATAAAAATATGGATATAAATTTACTTGAATCCTAATGCCTTTATTGGATACATAATCATTTAATCAAATGATAATTGATATAAAACCTAGTCTTTTTCTTCTTCATAACTGTTAGAGTGACTTACATCAGCTTTAATCATTTAGACTCTTCCAAACTTAAAAAAAATAACTAGACATATTTCTAAAATGTGTCAATAATTTCAACTAATTACAAATGAAATTATTCCCATAGTCCAATATAGTTAACTTTTATTTGGTGCACATTGGCCAAGCAGAAAATCATATTCTCATGGAGTTACTTATGTATGTATACTCTAGTGAGAAGTATAGCTGAAATATGCACATATGTATAAAACCTTTCTCAGATTGACACTACTGAACTAATGAACTCAAATCCTGAGGGAAGTTTGAGAATCTAGAAAGCTTCAATTATACAGATAAACAGAGGTGATTTTATTGATCCTTAAAGAACAGGTGTGATTTTATTTCTGTCTTCTGTCTTTATCAAAAACAAATTATACATCTAAAGCCTACAAGAATATTTGATATCTTTATCCTGATTTAAGTCCTACAGAATATGAAATTCCTGTCCTCCTCCACAGCTCCAGGGAGCTTCTCTTTCCGAAGAGTTTGGAGGCTTTTTTAATGCATGACTGTGCTCAGCCCAGTCCTGTGGGAGGTGAGGAGGAAGAAAGATATTTGGCTGGGGGAATTGAAATATATTAAAAAACAAAACAACACAATAACAACATTAAAAAAAAACCCCTAATCTTATGATTTGGCTAAAGAACACTAAAGAGATGGGTTTGTAAACCAGGGCTTAGTAATTTTCCAGTCCCCGGAAGGGTCCATTCCTACTCCACGTATTAGAACTAAAAATAAAGATACAGCTAATTTAAAAACTCATTTTTAGAGTGTGGATTTTAAAATGTGTATTGCTCTCTTTTATCGCAGCTGACATATTTGAAGTGAGAATGAGGTATCCCCTCCCCCACAGGAGAGGCCCTATTACATCACACCAAACCCTAGCCTTTTGGAACTGAGGCACTGTTTGAATCTTCACTTTTTATCCATGGTATCTGCTTCTCTATAACTCGGGAACTTTTCCATGGAATGCAAATAGAGTTGTTATGGAAGAAAAAAAAGTATTTCCCTTTCCAAATAGAAATCTAATTCAAGATGCTTGAGTATTTTATATATTCCAGTAGCCACATTAACAATGTAAGAAACAGATGGAATTTTAAAGATATATTTAATTGAACCCAATATATCCAAAATATTGTTTTAACATGTATATTCTTTCTTCGTGTACGTCGTTGACTCCCTGTGTGCCTTCTACACTCGCAGCGCCTCTCCGTCTGGACCGGCTGCATTTCAAGTGCTCCACAGTCACGTGTGGGCAGTGGCCGCTGAGGGAGCCCTGCTCCAGTGTTTGTAAAACAGTGATTAACACGCTCAGGCTTCTTCACAGCAGGACTTTTCACAGGCGTTGATATGCTAATATGCACCATTCACGCTTATTAACATCTGCTCAGGCAACACCATTTGGGACATGCTGCACTACACCATGTGGTACTCGTAGGAAAAACCTCTTTATGCCACTGGGTTTTGAAGACATGGCTGAAAAATAACTCACAGCCCTGGATTTTACTGCTGTCCTGCCACCTACTAGGTAGTCAACGTTACACCAGACACTTAAACTTTTTAAATTTGTCTCCTTACCTGAAAAATAGAACCTTTACCAATGACATTCAGACTGCTCTGATGGCTAAATGAGAGCACTAGCAAAGCACCATAAGTGCCTGGAACTCTGTAGGCGCTCAGCCATGTATTATGTCTGCATCTCCTATATGTATTTATGATATTAGAAGGAATGGACTATCTGTAATATACTTGGAACAAGTTATGGTATTGAATGAATACTTGTACAAGTTATGGTATTGAATGAATCCTATGACATTAGTAAACTTTGTTAAGGGACTCAATTTAGGAATATGTTGCTTTAAATCTGCTCCCAGAAGCCTTAGGTGCAGGAGATCAGAGGCAGGGTCCCAGAGAGAAGACAGGGCACTTTATTATGGCTCCAAGCTTCCCCTCCACCTTCAGCCAGAAAAACTCTTTAATTATTAAACTTTAGATGACATTCCTTTTGAAGAAAAAGATACACAGTTAAAATTAATTGGTAATCTACCATAATAGGAAATTTAACAATGGAGTAAAAGTATGCCCAAGCCTGCTCAAAAGTTTGATTTATTAGAGGTTAATTGCCTTATGAAGTAGGTTGCTAGGAGAAATGGTCACATATTGACAGGTATTTATGTCTGTCAAAAGGGAAACATGTTACACTCCAGAGGGGTGATGCAAAACAAGTCCTGCGCAAAACAGTTTGCTGCTGCTCGGATGGCCCACATTCCACAAGCTACAGAATTGACAATGCACTACTATTTATTTTTTTTGCTTGAATAAGTACTTTTTTTTTCATAGACAAATAGAATTTTAAAGCTGGAAGGACCTCAGACATCTATTTCTTCTTCAATTTATTTTTTTATTGAGAAATAATTTACATATATTAGTTTCAGGTGTACAACATAATGATTCGATATTTGTATATATTATGAAATAATCACCACAATGTCTAGTTAACGTCTATCACCATACATAGTTACAGAATTCTTTTTTCTTGTAATGAGAACATTTAAGATTTGCTCTCTCAGCAACTTTCAAATATACAATACAGTATTACATTACCTATAATATAATGCATTACATCCCCATGACTTATTTATTTCATAACTGGAAGTTAGTACCTTGTGACCACCTTCCTCCATTTCGCCCACCCCCCACTCCCACCTCTGGCAACCACCAATCTGTCCTCTGTATCTATGAACTTGAGGGATTTTGTTGTTATGTTAGCATAATGCCCTCAAAGTCCATCCATGTTGTTGTGAATGGCAAGATTTTCTTCTTTTATATGGCTAATATTCCATTGTGTGTGTATGCGTGTGTATATAATACATACACCTTACATATATATATTATATATATGTGTATAACATATATGCGATGTGATATATATATCATATTTTCTTTATTCATTCATCCATTGATGGACACTCAGGTTGCTTCTGTGTCTTGGCTGTTGTAAATAATGCTGCTATGATAATGGGGGTGCAGATATTTCTTTCACATAGTGTTTTTGTTTCCTTCAGGTATATTCCCAGAAGTGGAATTACTAGATCATATAGATCAATTTTTAATTTTTTGAGGGACCTCCATACTGTTTTCCATAGTGGCTGCACTAATTTAGATTCCCACCAACAATGCACAAGAGTTCCCTTTTCTCCACATCCTTGCCAACACTTGTCATTTCTTGTCTTCTTGATAATAGCCATTCTAACATGTGTGAGGTGATAGCTCATTGTGGTTTTGATTTGCATTTCCCTGATGATTAGTGATGCTGAGCAACTTTTCATAGACCTGTTAGCCATCTATATGTCTTTGGCAAAATGTCTATTCAGATCCTCTGCCCATTTTTAAATCAGATTGTGTGCTTTTTTGCTATTGAGTTGTCTGAGTTCTTTATATATTTTTGAAACACATTTTGGATATTAACCCCTTATCAGATATATGGTTTGCAAATATTTTTCCCCAACTGTATGTTGTCTTTTCATTTTGTTGATGTTTCCTTTTCTGTGCAGCAATTTTTTAGTTAGTAGTCTTGTTCATCTATTTTTGCCTTTGCTTTTGGTGTCAAATCCAAAGACCCACCACCAAGACCAACCTCAAGTTGCTTATTGCCTATGTTTTCTTATAGGAGTTTTATGGGTTCAGTCTTATGTTCAAATCTTGAACCCATTTTGAGTTAATTTTTGTGTATGGTGTAAGATAGTAGTCTAGTTTTATTCTTTTGCATGTGGCTGTCCAGTTTCCCAACACCATTTATTGAAGAGACTGTCCTTTCCCCATTGTTTATTCTTGGCTCATTTTTTGTAAATTAATTAACCATATATGCATGGGTTTATTTCTGGGCTCTCTATTCTGTTCCATTCATCTATGTGTCTGTTTTTATGTGAATACCATACTGTTTTGATTACTATGGCTTTGTAATATAGTTTGAAATCAGGGACTGGGCTGCCTCTAGCTTTGTTCTTCTCTCTCAAGGTTGCTTTGGCTATTCAGGGTCTTTTGTGCATCCATACAAATTTTAGGATTGTTGTTCTATTTCTGTGAGAAATGCCATTGACATTTTAATAGGGATTGCATTGAATCTATAGATTGCTTTGGGTGTATGGATATTTTAACAATATTATTTCATCCAATCCATGTACACAGAATATTTTTCCATTTATTTGTTTCTTCTTCAGTTTCTGTCATCAATGTCTTACAGTTTTCATCGTACAGGTCTTTCACCTCCCTGGTTAAATTTATTCCTAGGTATTTTCTTTTTTTTGATGCAATTGTAAATAAGATTGTTTTCTTAATTTCTTTTTCTCATAGTTTGTTATTAGCATATAGGAATGCACCAGGTTTTTCCATATTGATTTTGTATCCTGCAACTTTACTGAGTTTGCTTATGAGTTCTAACAGGTAGCAGATTTAAAGTATGAAATATACACAGTCCTGTGGACCGCAAGCCTAAGTCTCACTGGCCACCTGAGCCAGGTGATCTAGAGTTGTCCCCTGGGCAGCAGCCACCCAAACTGGGGCACCATATGTGTGTACAAGCCCCTCTCCAGGAGACACCAGCAACCTGGAGCAAGGCAGAGGGAGAAGGCACAGATGGTGTCCACAGCCTCCCTCCCTGGAGAGCATCTCTTTAGGCTGTGGATGTGGCGAAATCAGAAGCCTGCCCCTTAGGTCAAAACTCCAGGACAGGCAAGTGGCCTCTTTCACAGAGATGGAGGGTGTCAGCCTACTGTCTGTGCTGTGCCCTGGGTGCTATAACCAGCCAAGAACTGTCTCTCGGCTACAGTCCCAGGAAACCCATGAATGCAAGTCCCACCGGCCACCAGAGCCAGGCGACCAAGGAGCATCCCCTGGTGGCAGCCATGAAAAGTGGGGCACCAGATGCTTCTAAATTCTCTCCTCTGAGAGATACCGTCCCTCGAGAGTGCAGCAGAGGGAGAAGGCAAGATGGTGCCCACTGGCCTCCATCTGGAAGAGTATTCGAGGAGGCCCCTAGATGCGTGTTAAATTAGAAGCCTGGTCCTTGGCCGAGGCTTTAACAGGAGCAAACACGCCTCTTTCACTGCAGGTCCACTGCTTTTCCCTCAGCTGCCTCTGCTCTGGGCCCTTTCAGAACTGTTTCTCAGTTCTCTATGGTCTTGGGGTCTCATGGGATGCAAGTCCCGTTGGCTTTCAAAGCTAGATGTTTTGGGGGCTCATCTCCCAGGTGTAGGCTTTGAGAGCTGGGGTGCCCCATGTGGGGTCTGAACCCTTTTGCTCCTCAGGGAGAAGCTCCGGTCTTTGAGTGTCGCTTCCTGCGCCCGCAGTGAGGTTGTGTCTGGTCTCTTCTATGTGGTTCGCTGTGGGTTTTTTCTCATTCATCCTGATGTGCAGGAGTCTCTCAGCTAGTTTGGGGGGTTTTTTCAGAGGAAATTGTTCCATATGTAGCTGTAATTTCCATGTGTCCGTGGGAGGAGGTGAGTTCAGAATCTTCCTAGTCGCCGTCTTGATCCCGAGCCCAACTGAATAAAAATTAGAGACAGAGTTGTCTGGAGGTAGATTTGACTTCACTCCTCTTTGATTTTCAAAAGGAAGAAAAAGATCAAAGCTGAAATTACTGTGAAGTTTACACAGAAAATAATTAAAATTCAAGGGTGCATAACAGAAAATTCTTGGTAATATTTAGTCTTCATAGTGGCTTATTTTTAAGACTAGCTTTACACTAAAATTGTACAAACATCTGTCAATTTAGTTAAAATTAACTGTAAAATTCTTGATCTAAATTAATAAAAAAAGAAAACCCTGGTAAGATAGAGAATACATTTGGAGCGTGTTTGTGAAGGAATACAATTACTTTTAAGAATCCCTTCACAGTTGCTGCAGTCAGAAAAGGAATTTCTTTGGCCTTGATTCTTAGATTCTCAAGAGTCCTTCTCCGTGTACCTTCTTTTCGGTGAGGCACTGTGCAGTTCAGGAGGAAAAAGCGTCTTCTTGTACTAAAAGTGGCACTGTAACCGCTGCTAAAATAGTTAAAATTGCACTGGTTGATCTTCTATGCAGTCTTTGCCCAACACTATTGTCTCATTTTTAAACAATTACAATGCATTCTTAATTTCAACAACTATCTCTTGGCAATGGCAGTGTTTCCATTCACCCTGTCGTTATGGAGACCCAGGAAGATGGCCAGTAAATCAAAGAAGCTGGAAATATTTGACCTTCTATATGGTGCTCAAGAAGATTTATCACATAGGCGGACTGTCTCAGTTCAGGCCTCCTCGGCCCTGACCTGTGATTGCAGCAGATTCCTGCCTGTGCATATTTGGGTGTTTCTGGAATTGATAAAATGTGTTTCATAACTTGTAAAGTAACTAAAAAATCCAAGTAAATAATAGAAATCACAACAGACACCAAAGCAAGCAGTTATTGGTTAAGGAAAAATGACTGGGAAACGGGCCAATGGAGTTGTGAAACATAAAACTCTTGACATAAAGGCATTTTAACTAAGATAGGGTTTTGGAAAGCAACTGCAAGAGAAAATTTCCCAAACTAACTTTAAAATGACATAAATCTCCCATATTTTTGGTTACATTAAAATAACAGAGAAATGTCCTGACGTTGATTAAAGAGATGCATTTTTCCTCCTTCCCATTTTCCAATATCACTATCAATGTGAGACACTAAGAAGTTTTAATTATAAAGATAAATTATGGTAGTAATTTTGTTTTTGAGGCATTGCATCCAAAGCTCATATCAACAACAATTGGTGATACACTGATTATTATTATAAAGCACCTCAAAATTAGTCTTTATAATCAAGTAATAGTAAAACTTATTGGGTATCTACCACCTGCCAGGCTCGCTTCTAAGTGCTTAGCATGCATTGTGAACTTATCAAATACAACTACCATTAAGATTAATGGTCTGATTATTTAACCCCTATTTTTTCAGATGATAAAAAGGAGGCAGAGCAAGATTAAATAACTTGCCCAAGGTTACCCAGTTAGTAAAAGATAGGGCCAGGATTTGAAGCCGGACTGGACACCAGAGTCTAGGCTGCCACCACCACCAATTTCTGCTTCTCTCTGAAATAACACGCTAAGCAATGACAATACAAACATCTGTAGTATTGATTATTAACTTCATTTACACAAGCACTATGGGTAGTTCTGCAAACAATAAATAATGTAAAAAGGCCCATAACTGTTCATCCCCTTAAGTAGCTTCAAATCTAATGGGTGTCAAGAATAACATAAATAGCTTTGATATAAGACATAATAGGTACCACATGTATTTTTTTAAGTTTTTGTTTTTTTGAGATATATGACATACATTAGTTTCAGCTGTACATCATGATTCAGTATTTGTATATACTGCAACATGATCACCACAATAGGTCTAGTTAACATCCATTACCACAGTTACAAAAATTTTTTCTTGTGATGAGAACTTTAAAGGTTTACTCTTAGCAACTTTCAAATATGCAGTACATTAACTATAGTCACCATGCTATACATTACATCCCCATGACTTACCTCATATCTTGAAGTTTGTACCTTTTGACCATATTTACCCATTTCGCCCTCGACCCCCAACCTCTGGCAACCACCAACCTCTTCTCTTTATCTATAAGCTTTTTTTCTTTTTTACGTTCCACATACAAGTGAGATCATACAGTATTTGTCTTTCTGTCCGACTTATTTCACTTAACATAATGCCCTCAAGATCCATCCATGTTGCCACAAATGGCAAGATTTTCTTCTTTTTATGGCTGAATAATAGTCTATCGTGTGTGTGTGTGTGTATATATATATACATCTTAGCTATTGTAAATGCTGCTGCAATGAACATGGGGGTGCATATATCTTTTTGAATTTGTGTTTTTTCTTTCTTCGAATAAACACCCAGAAGTGGAATTGCTGGATCATATGGTAGTTCTATTTTTAATTTTTTTGTGGAATCTCCATACTGTTTTCCATAGTGGCTGCAACAATTTATATTCCCACCAACAGGACACAAAGGTTCCCTTTTCTCCAAATCCTTACCAGTACTTATCTCTTGTCTTTTTGATAAGTCATTCTGACAGGTGTGAGGGGATGGCTCATTGTGGTTTTCATTTGCATTTCCCTGATGGTTAGTGACGTTGAGCACCTTTACATAGACCTGCTGGCCATCTGTATATCTTCACTGGAAAAATGTCTATTCAGATCCTCTGTCCATTTTTAAATTGGATTGTGTTTTTTTGCCACTGAGTTGTATGAGTTCTTTATATACTTTGGATATTAACCCCTTATCAGACATAGTTTGCAAATATTTTCTACTATTCCATAGGTTGCCTTTTCAGTTTGTTGATGGTTTCCTTCGCTGTGCAGAAGCTTTTTAGTTTGATGTAGTCCCACTTGTTTTTGTTGTTGTTGCCTTTGCTTTTGGAGTCAAATCTAAAATAATCATCACGAAGACTATTGTCAAGTTGCTCACTGCCTATGTTTTCCTTCTAGGAGTTTTATGGTTTCAAGTTTTATGTTCAAGTCTTTAATCCATTTAATTTTTGTGTATGGTGTAAGATAATGGTTCAGTTTCATTCTTTTGCATGTGCCTGTCCAGTTTCCAAACACCATTTACTGAAGAGACTATCCTTTCCCCATTGCTTATTCTTGGCTCCCTTTTGTAAATTAATTGACCATATATGCATGGGTTTATTGCTGGGCTCTCTACTCTGTTCCATTCATCTATGTGTCTGTTTTATGCCGATTACCATACTGTTTTTATTACTATAGTTTTGTAATATAGTTTGAAATCAGGGAGTGTGATATCTCCAGTTTTGTTCTTATGTATTTTTAGTCTGAAAAAGTATTATGGTGGGGCTGTCCAGTGGCACAGCAGTTTGGTTTGCACTTGGCAGGCCGGGGTTCGTGGGTTTGGATCCCGGGGGCCCGCCAACACACCGCTTGTCAGCCATACTGTGGCGGAGTCCCATATAAAGTAGAGGAAGATGGGCATGGATGTTAGCCCAGGGCCAGTCTTCCTCAGCAAAAAGAGGATTGGCAACGGATGTTAGCTCAGGGCTGGTCTTCCTCACAAAAAATAAAAATAAAAAAGTGTTATGGTTCAGATAAACTGAGAAGGTGAGAGTTTGAATAGTTGAAAGACTGCTTATACATTTTCTGGAAATAAGATAGCATTTTTTGGAGTTCTCTGACAGACATAAAGTCAGAAGTCATAGGTATGAAATCTTGATCTGATCTTGCTCAAGTTAATTAACTTCTCTGAGCCTTTTTTGATCTATCTCACAGTTATTGTTAGCATTTAGTAAGAACATATGCATTTTAGTCAGGACTTTTTCAGTAAGAGATTGAACCTGAATGAATTAGATCAAGCATAAAAGTTTTATAGAAGAGTACTGAAATGAACAAAGGAAATTTTAGAAAGCAGAACAGGTTTAGAAAACTTAGAAATGGAAACTGGGACTATGATTGGTTCAGTTTGGGTCACGTGCCCAGTGAGGGGGACTAGGACTGGTCAGGCCTGAGCCTATGGCCAAGGAGGTGAGAACTGTGATTGGCAGCCCTACCAGAATCACACAGTTCCCAAAGGACTGAAGAAGAGATGCCAGGTGAATCTAAAAATGATACCACAAACAAAAATGCTAATAAATAAAAATCATAACATTAGCAGACACAAATGAACACTTCCATGTTCCAAGCATTGTTTTAAGTATATCTCAGGTAGTACATAGTATCATGTTCGGAGAAAAACCCAGGCTCGGCACAAAGCACTGTCAGGATGGAGAGTGCAAGAAGAGTGGGGACACAGTGAAGTGGGCCCAGATGATGAAGAGCCCTGAATGGGGGGCTAAGTTAGATTTGATTTGATTGACAAGTCAGAGCCAGTGCAGGTCGATGCACAGAAGGTAACACAGCACAGTTCTATATTAGGATAACTAACTTGGATTAGAGAAGGGAGAAATGGGAGATGAGGAATTTAATTAATACGCCATTTCAAGTGGAAGTTAAGCAAAGATCTGAATTCAGTAGGTGGTAGTGGGAATGGAAAGAAAAAATAAAAACACATGTGAGGCAGTGGAAAAGTGGAATTATGAGCAAATGGCAGCTTATTAGAGATGGAGATGGGGACTAAGAAGGGTTCCAAATGGCTAAAAAGTTCTCCACTGAGAATTAAATGAACAATGGTACTGAGTAGCTATGATGGGAAAGTCGGGGGGGTGGCAACTGGTTTAGAGGCAGAATGATGATGAATTTGATTTTGGTCATACTGAGCGGGAGAAGGCAATACATTCTCAGAAAGGGGTATCAAGCAGGCAATTCCAAATGTAGCACCATGGCTCATGAGAAAACTTCGAGCAGGAAAAACACAAGCTTTGGAGTGGGTGAAATTGCAGAAGATGGCATAGACAAAGAAGAAATGAATACACTAAAGACTGACACTTAAATCCTAATGCAAAACGTGTTTAGTCAACAGGTTTGTAAAATTTTAAAAATTTAAATTTATTAGGATTTATTAGTAACACAATTACATAGAATAAAGTTCAGGAATTCATCAATGATGGTCACCAGTATGTGCTTCTTTGTGGCTTTTTAAACTGTATTTCTCATGATTCAAATGTATTCATAATATGGTTGAATTTCATACACAGCTTCACAATATGGATATTACAGGTCTTCCATCAGTAAAATTAATGAAAACATATCTTTCATGAGAGGCACATAAAGAATCTAAACTAACACATTTAAGGAATTTTGATAACTCTGAATTTCTTTACATTACAAAGAAGAAAAATCCACAAAATGAAACAAATACAAATGTAGTTTGTGGTTACCCACGGACACACACACACAAACATACACGTCAACAAATATACTTCAGAATGATGACACAGGACTAAACTCAGAAACTACTTACCCACGAAGTTTACTCAGACTTTGTCAAGATGAGTAAACTAAAAGAGAAGTAAGGTGGGGAATGCTGTTCATTTTGCTGAAACAAGGTCACAGGGGACACATTATGAATAATCAAAAGAAAAATGACTGTATCAAAGTTCGCCATCTAGCCAATATGTAACACTTACTTGAGCATACATACAATCTGACTTTATTAAGTACTATTACTCATTTCCTAAGTGTAATTGCCTGTTTTATTCTCAGAAATAATAGCACAATTTAAAAAGAAATATAAATTCAAGCAAGTGGAGGAAATTTGAATAATCTAAGGGAAAAAAGTAATTTTAATATAGGGTGATAAATTTGAAACTAGTTACATATATGAATTTAAAACTTGTATCATATCAGCAGCAGAATATTCAAAGATCTTTCTTGTTATCTTCCAAACATGGAGCTATCACGTATGCTCGGTACAAGGATTTCCCAAAGGAAATACACAAATGTCTCAAAATTCATTTTGCTGATGTATTTTACCCACACAAATGCTCTCAAATCCACCTCAACTTAGTTATAAATAAAAAAGTAGTTATTTAAAGTGTATAAAAATTAATCTGGCATCGCCTTTAAGGCAATGTATGAATACCATCCAAATATTAAAATTCAAAGTGAAAACAAACCAACTGAATAAAAATTAAGTGTTTATAATAAGTCTAAGATAGTATATCATCAAAAATCTGAAACTTTAGTTTTTTAAACCAAATCTAATATAGAATCAGATCAGCATGCACTCTTGAAAGAAAAGTCAAAATGCATATGTTTAAATAACTGATCCAAAGGAAGATATATTCATCCTCTTTAAGCACAATTCAATAAAACACATTAAATTTAAAGAACAAATCATGTTGCTAAAATAGTCTGTGCAATGTTTGTACAAATAACATTTTTATGATTACAAGTATACATATAACCAAGATAAGGGCTGCAACGTTTCCTAATATTAATTACTGTACTTAAAACTTTACAGGACACAAACATAAATAAAGCTGTTAAAACTGGCAAACATGGTACTAGTCTGTCATTCAGTACAAAGTACTTGCTATTTCTGTCATTTCCAAAGCCATCGCACTAGAATCGTAAGTTGCCACTCTTTAAAAGTAATGTGAAAAAGTAAAGTTCTAAGTCCATGTATACATACGTTTGCATATTTACACTTACGCAGAAATCATCAGTACACTAGAGCCCAGTGTTAACACGGCCCTTAGTTCACACCAGGACCACCTTTCACATTTAAGGAAGGTCCTTCTGTTACTTTCAGTTAAAAAAACAAAATAGAACAACTTTGGTCAGGTCCCAGATGCGTCTGCCATATACTACATTGTGTGTTGCTGCCAGACTCTAGTCTAGAGAGATCCATATATAAGTACTCATTTGGTTTCAAAATGCATTTTATCATCAACTGCAAAACTTAGAAGAGACCACAATCTTTTAGATTATTTTTTATGATGACATCTGTTACGGCATCAAAAACGAACTGCACGTTCTTCGTATCTGTGGCACATGTGAAGTGGGTGTATATTTCCTTTGTGTCCTTTCTTTTATTGAGGTCTTCAAACTGACACTGAATATATGCGGCTGCCTCTTCATACGTGTTTGAGCCTGAATTGGAAAAAGGAAAGAAACACAGTGAAAAGTTAAAATGAGTACACAGCTAAGCAAAATGGACCTTAAAATTCTGAAGTCAGTTTCATACATATAAAATATGTGGACTCCATAACTGTATTTTCCCTTCTAGAATGAGAGAAACTATTTCTTCTAAATGAAAAATACGCACATTAATTTCCTTTTAATGACACTGTTACCCTTAAAAAAAACCCAAACCCAAAACATGCTATTCCATGTTCCCCATGATCTTTGTTCCTGCTTCAATCTCCAAATGCCAGAGCCCCTGTTCTTTTCCCTTATTCTCTACATCCTGACACCGAACCACTCAGCCCCTGCTGGTGGCAGGTTATTTCAGCTGTAGCCTAGGGGCTGATCAAGAAAAATCGGCTGAATGCTGATCAGTATTTTTCATTCCCTTTCCTATACACACATTAATATTTCTCACTCATTTTTCTTTATTCAAAAATTGTACAAGAGTTTACAATGTGGTTTATGGCTATGAAGTTATAAAAAAGCGAGTGACACGCCCTGCTTTCAGGTGGCCGACTAAAGACTTCTGATTACAAACACTGCGGAAATTGTTTGGCAGGATCTAAAAATAATCACACACCTACTCTGTTACCCAGCAACTCAGTTTCTAGGTGTGCCTTGACAGAACTATACGCAGGCATTCCTCGGAGACATCACGAGTTCAGTTCCAGACCACTGCAATAAAGTGAATATCGCAATAAAGCGAATCACACAAACTTTCTGGTTTCCCAGTGTATATAAAAGTTATGTTTATACTTTACTGTAGTCTATTAAGTGTGCAATAGCATTATGTCTAAAAAAAACAATGTACACACCTTAATTAAAAAATACTTTATTGCTAAAAAATGCTAACCATCTCAGCCTTCAGTGAGTCAATCTTTTTGCTGGTAGAGGGTCTTGTAAAAAAAATGCAGTATCTGCAAAGTGCAAAACAGTGAAGTGCAATAAAATGAGGTATGCCTGTACATATGTTCACCAGAAGACATTTAAAGACTGTTAGTAGTAGAACTCCTATTTCAGGAAACAACCCAGGAGTTCATTAATTGTAGACTGGCTAATAAATTCTGGTATATTCATACAATGAGCTGCCACAGAGTAATGAGAAATGAGAACCAAAGTTCTATTGCTACACATAGTAATAACATTGATGAGTTTCATAAACATACTGTTCAACAGATTAAGCCAGACACAGGAAGAGTATATTACTGTATGATTCGACTGATGTTTGGAAAACAATCAAAATTAATCAATGAGGATGAAAGTCACAATAATGGTTACTGTGTGCGTGTGTGTGAGGGGGTTGATCAGTTAAGACTGGGAGGGGCATGATGGGGCTTCTGGGGAGCTGGAAATACTCTTATTTCTTGACCTGAGTGGTGGATATATCAGTATGTTCACTCCTTAAAATTCAATGAGCTTCACATCTGTGCTGTGTATGTGTGTATGTACATATTATATGTACATATAAAACACTGGAATAAAATGTTCATTTGAAAAAATTGTTCAGTCTCTCTTTTGCAGTAATTACACAGAATTATCTGCCTGGCTTTCAAGGTCCTCTGTTACCCAGCCTGCCTCGCAAAGCCATTCTGCGATCCTCTATCCACATCTGAGGCTGCCTCCACGTCAGGAGGACCCGATACACAGGCTGGTAGCCTGTTACTGCCGTGGTTCCCTCTTCTGTCCTTCACCAGGTGTCTCCACATCTTGGCCACTGTGAATAATGCTGCAATGGACATGGGGGTGCAGATACCTTTTCAAGTAGGTATTTTCATTTTCTTCAGATAAATAGCCAGAAGTGGAATCGCTGAATCACATGGTAGTTCTATTTTTAATTTTTTGAGGATCCTCCATACTGTTTTCCATAGTGGCTGCCCCAATTTATATTCCCACCAACCATGCACAAGGGTTCCCTTTTCTCCACATCCTCACCAACACTTATTTCTTGTCTTTTTGATAGTAGCTATTCTGATAGGCGTGAGGTGACATCTCACTGTGGTTTTGATTTGCATTTCCCTGATGGTTAGTGATGTTGAGCATCTTTTTACGGACCTGTTAGCCATCTGTCTGTCTTTGGAAAAATATCTAACCAGATCCTCTGCCCCTTTTTTAAAATCAGACTGTGTGTTTTTTTGCTACTGAGTTGTATGAGTTCTTTATATATTTTAGATATTAACCCCTTATCAGATATATGGTTTGCAAATATTTTCTCCTATTCCATAGGTTGCCTTTTCATTTTGTTGATGGTTTCCTTTGCTGTGCAGAAGCTTTTTAATTTGATATAGTCCCATTTGTTTATTTTTGCTCTTGTTGCCTTTGCTTTTAAGATGTCAAATCCAAAAAATCATCACCAAGACTGATGTCAAGGAGCTTACCACCTGTGTTTCCTTCTAGGAGTTTTATGCTTTCAGTTCTTACATTCAAGTCTTAATCCATCTGAAGTTAATTTTTGTGTATAGGGTAAGATATGGTCCAGTTTCATTCTTTTGCATGTGACTGTCTAGTTTTCCCAGCACCATTTATTGAAGAGACTGTCCTTTCCCTATTGTATATTCTTGGCTCCTTTGTCATAAATTAATTGACGATATAAGCATGGGTTTATTTCTGGGCTCTCTATTCTGTTCCATTCATCTATGTGTCTGTTTTTATGCAAATACCATACTGTTTTGTTTACTAGAGTTTTGTAATATAGTTTGAAATCAGGGAGCATGATGCCTCAAACTTTGTTCTTCTTTCTCAAGATTGCTTTTGCTATTTGGGATCTTTGTGGTTCCATACAAATTTTGGGATTGTTTGTTCTATTTCTGTGAAAAATGCCATTGAAATTTTGATAGGGATTGCACTGAATCTGTAGACTTCTTTAGGTAGTATGGACATTTTAACAATATTCTTCTAGTCCACAGCATGTAATATCTTTCCATTTATTTGTGTTGTCTTCAATTTCTTCCATCAATGTCTTATAGCTTTCAGTGTATAGGTCTTTCACTTCCTTGATTAAATTTGCTCCTAGATATTTTGTTCTTTTTGATGCAATTGGAAATGGGATGATTTTCTTAATTTGTCTTTCTAATAGTTTATTACTAGTGTATAGAAATGCAACAGATTTTTGAACATTGGTTTTGTATCCTGCAACTTTACAGAATTTGTTGATTAAACAGATTTTTGGTGGAGTCTTTAGAATTTTCTATATATAATATCAGTCATCAGTAAATAGTTTTACTTCTTCCTTTCCAACCTGGATGCCTTTTATTTCTTTTTCCTGCCTAACTGCTCTAGCTAGGACTTCCAATGGTATGTTGAATAAAAGTTGTGAAAGTGGGCATCCTTGTCTTGTTCCTGATCTTAGAGGAAAAGCTTTCAGCCTCTCACTTTTGAGTATGATGTTAGCTGTGGGCTTGTCATATATGGCCTTTATTATGTGAAGTACATTCCCTCTATACCCACTTTGTTGAGATTTTTTTCATCATAAATGGATGCTGAATTTTGTCAAATGCTTTTTCTGCATCTATTGAGATGACCACATGATTTTTATTCTCCATTTTGTTATGGTGGTGTATCACATTGACTGATTTGCAGACGTGGAAGCATCTTTGCATCCTTGGAATAAATCCCACTTGATCATGGTGTATGATCCTTTTATTGTATTGTTGAATTCTGTTTGCTAATATTTTGTTGAGAATTTTTGCATTTATGTTCATCAGAGATATTGGCTGTAATTTTCTTGTGATGTCCTCATCTGGTTTTGGTATCAGGGTAATGCAGGCCTTGTAAAAGTAGTCTGGAAGTGTTCCCTCCTCTTCTATTTTTTGGAAGAGTTTGAGAAGGATTGGTGTTAATTCTTCTGTAAATGTTTGGTAGAATTCACCAGTGAAGCCATCTCGTCCTAGACTTTTGTTTGTTGAAAGGCTTTTTTTTTCGTTTTTTGGGTTTTTTTTTGCGAGGAAGATTAGCCCTGAGCTAACATATGTTGCCAATCCTCCTCTTTTTGCTGAGGAAGATTGGCCCTGGGCTAATATCTGTGCCCATCTTCCTCCACTTTATATGTGGTATACCTGCTACAGCATGGCTTGATAAGCGGTACGTAGGTCCACGCCTGGGATCCGAACCTGCAAACCCCTGGCCGCCGAAATGGAGTGTGCAAACTTAACTACTATGTCATTGGGCCGGCCTCAACTAGTAATTGGTTTTTTCAGATTTTCTATTTCTTCATGACTCAGCAGTCTTAGCAGGCTGTATGTTTCTATGAGTTTTTCCATTTTTCTAGGTTGTCAAAATAAGTTTACATTTTAACTCTTAAGTAGCCAGTAGACAACCACATATTTTTTACAAATCAAATTTTAGTTTATTTTATTAAATCATAATAAGGTTGATTCTCTGAAATTCTAAAGCAATACACAGTGTCTTGTTGACTCACAGAAGCTTATGCAACCTCTAAATTAAAAATATGTTTTGGGAAAATAGCTTGCACTGAGTATACAGCTCATTGCTGTGTGTATATATATAATAATGGGTAGCTAGTTAGATTACTGAATCCCAAGAGCTATAAGACACATGAAAGAACTAATGACCACATTCCTCAATATGATTTTAACTCTTAAGAATGGCAAGGAATGGGAGGGGGGAGAATAATGTGATAGAACAGTCCTGAACAAAGGTAAGTATAGATGATAACCTGGTTCACAAATGGAGAATTGGGAGCTGGTGACATAATTCAAAGGAGATAGAGGAGATTTGAGAAAAAAAATAACATGAGTTCAGTTCGAGCTTCAGGTGCTAAAAAACACGTACATGTTCACCAAGCAGTTGGAAATGCAAGCCTGAGTCTCTAGAGAGAAATCAGAGTTGACAACAGAATTTAACATGGTGAGAAAAAATATGACTAGGAAAGGACAGAGTGCTAAAAGATTATAGGACTGCAGATGGAATGTGCTGAAATGTCAACACACAGATAAAAAGAGGAGGAGAAGACAGGAGCAGGCAGAGTAGGAGATAAACCAAGTGAGGGGTCTGGAGGCTACACAGGGTTCTTCTATAGAAACCAACGGCCACAGGAATTAAGAGTTGAGGGTGCAGCAAAGGGCAGCGGGATCAATACTCGGGGCATGGAATGAAGATTGTAAATTACAGTCTTAACACTGGGAATGTGAAAGAATTACATAATACTCTCTTAGTTCAAAGGTTCTGAGATTGGCGATTCTTATTAACTTGACAACATAAGAAAAAATCTTGAACATACTGTATACCTGTCAAAGAAAAAGCTAACAAGTATATTCTTGGTTGCTCTGAAATCCCTACAGGTATGTGATATTTATGGATTCACTTGGGTACTCTGTACAAAATGTACAGAAGTACAAAATGACTACTTCATAGAAAATGACAAAAATGAACTGAAAGACAGATGAAAGTAAGAGCAAAACTGAGCCACCTTGATTCTGGATAATCTTTAATTAGAAATAATTTTATTCCTAACAAGCACTAAAAATGTTTCTGAACCAGGTGACTTAAGATAACAGGACTTTCAAAAAGAAAACAAAAGTTTTAAAATAAGCAACTGTGTGAAATTATTTTTAACTGAGGTATAACTTTCCAGTACACAAAAAGGGCTCTGTAATCATGAGCAGTGTGATTATATTGATGCAAAAACCCTCCCCCTTTGGTTCCGACGAGAATTTGATTACATGCAGTCTGGCTGTTAATGGTCTGGGTGCAGGAGTGTGAGAGACGGGTCTGGATTGGACTCTGTCGTTTCATGAGGTCCCAGTGTTCATCCCTGTACGAGCGGGAAACAAGAGCACTGGTACCACAGGGTTGTTTTAACATCTCCTGTGAATGGCAGTAAATTCACATCGTACAACTTAATACAAAACTGACTGAAATTTTGTATATAATTAAACAAATTCTTGAGACTATTTTTTTTTAAACAGGAAGGATGGAGTGAGGGTAAGTAACTTCTATCAGTTAATAAATAATGCTCAATTACTTAATAAATTAACCCAAGTTCAGAATATTTAGATGTAGAGATCACATAAACCAATGGTAGTCAAACTCTTTTTTTGGAGGACCACAGAGTTCTCTTCATTAAAGTAAAATCTTATTCAGAAACCCAATACATAAAAAGCGAAAGCTAAATTCCTCTGCTTTAGTGAGAGAAGCTGTGTGTTTGCGGGAAGACATGAGCATCTCTGTCCCTGCACCCACTTACAATAGCAGCCCAGGTGCTCCAAGGAACTAAACTATATTATAACCAGTGTTCTAGCCCACCTTCTGATTTTACAGATGGGGTACAGACCCAGCTGAATTAACTGTCCTGTTCAAGATCAGAGAGCTAATCATGGAAAAGCCGGGACTGCATCTCAGATCTCCATCTTCCACAGCACGAAAATTAAAGTACCATTAACACTCTCACTACTAAGCTCAGATTTCTTTTTTTTCTTGGGAGGAAGACTAGCCCTGAGCTAACATCCGCTGCCAATCCTCTTTTTGTTGAGGAAGACTGGCCGTGGGCTGACATCCGTGCCCATCTTCCTCTACTTTATATGGGACGCCGCCACAGCATGGCTGACAAGCAGTGCGTCAATCCACGCCTGGGATCCGAACCTGCAAACCTCGGGCTGCCAGAAGTGGAGGGCACAAACTTAACTGCTATGCCACCTGGCCGGCCCCTAAGTTCAGATTTCTTGTGAAACCTGCCCTGGCTCCCCTGAGGAGTAGGCTACCTCACGGATTCCGTCTTCATCTCTTCCCCTCCCGATTACTCTCCGTGTTCCTTTGTAGGAGCCTGTTGTGCTGCTGTTGTTATTTGTTTATGAGTCCGTCCGTCTCTGAGATCAGACAGTGAGCAGAGACATGTCACATTCAGTGTGCATCACACAATACCTGACACAGATCTATAAACTGGATGGACAAACCAATATTTTACATTTAGGAAGACTTGGCGTCATCACAGAAAATTACCTAACAGCTCTTCCATAAACCAAATATGCTATTTTCACTAATCTCATCCTCACCTCAAGGAACTACCTGTGCTTAAATGCAGTTTGATAAACAACTTCTCTTAAAGGTAAGAGTTACTAAGCCAAGAGATTCAAATCAGCAACTGAAATCTTGCTTTAGGGGAACTTTCACTTAGAAATAGATGACCTGACAAGTTATCCACAGAAAGTAAAATACCTGCATATTCTGGATAGCAGATGGTGAGAGGGCTCTTTTTGATTTTTTCTTCGAAGAGATCCTTCTTGTTTAGAAAAAGTATAATAGACGTGTCTGTAAACCATTTGTTGTTACATATGCTGTCGAACAACTTCATGCTTTCATGCATTCGATTCTGTAACAGAGAAGAATGCAACCAGTCTGTCATCATGGCAAGGATTTCGAGAAATACTACTTTAAAAAAATAACGTGTTAGGGGCCACCCGGCAGCGCAGCGGTTTAGTTCGCGCTTGGCAGCCCGGGGTTCGCGAGTTCGGATCCTGGGCGCCCGCCGACGCACTGCTTGTCAGCCATGCTGTGGCGGCGTCCCATATAAAGCTGAGGAAGATGGGCACGGATGTTAGCTCAGGGCCCGTCTTCCTCAGGAAAAAGGGGAGGATTGGCAACAGATGTTAGCTCAGGGCTGGTCTTCCCCACAAAAAAAAAAAAAAATGTGTTGTAATAAAATAGAGCTGGGTCAGCTGAAAAATACATAACATGCCACAAAAATACATGCCATTTAAGAACAAGCACACTGATTTTAGGCGAGGTGAGTGTCTACATCACTCATCACTGCATTCAGCCAGCACTCGCTGAGCGTCCACTGTGGTCGGGTGCCCAGCACATCCTACCACAGGACCCTGCAGTCCAGGGGAGCCACGTGCGAACACTTGACAGGAGGTCTCATTATTAGAAGTAATCAAAGTTTCCATTAAAAGGCAAGTAGAGGTTTTTAAAGATTAATAAATCAAACTGAACAAGCTGAAACACAATTAGCCCAACACCCTACATATGATGGTGTATTAGGGAAGGAAACCTCCAGTTGCTATTTCCTGCCCGTCCAGGTTCTGTGGTTTCCCAAGGGCACTGATACATTTTCCTAGTGAAAACGACAGAAATGAACGCATGGTGGTGCATTGTGTCTATTGCACTATAACTGCATATACCTGATTTTAAAAATATAAAATTGACATTTCTCTTTTTCTCGCCAGTTGGTACTAAAGTTCATTTAAAATGACAGAGTTTTAAATTTCTCTTTACAAATATTTCCCCCAGATTAATGGTACATTGAAACACATCTGAAAATTACATGGCAGTAGCAAAGTATAACAATGGATCAAAGATGACTGAGTAATCTTTGCAGAAGCAACAAGAAAAATGAGCCTTGGGCTATTATGGAACTAACTTTATTTCCACTCAGTGCGCAGACACCAGAGACAGGAAATGCAAAGTTAAGCACACAGAGTTGAGGTAAGATTAACTCTCAGCCATTCCCTCTTCCTCAGTATCCATTGGTGCTTCTTTAGTATACTTCCCTTTTAGTATAAACACAGAGGAGTTAAGAGAAATGAGCCTGAACTTTCAACTAATTCAGACATTTGCAAGAATTTCTCAAGAATTTTTCTCAGAAAAAATTCTTGGCAACATCTCTAGCTCTTCATATTTCACGCTCAATCTTTAAAAGTGGTTCTACTTGCCATTTCTTCGTCTTCAGCCAGAACCAGGTCATAGTCACTCAGCGCCACACAGAAGATGATGGCAGTCACTCCTTCGAAGCAATGAATCCATTTCTTCCGCTCAGATCTCTGTCCTCCCACATCAAACATTCTGTAGCAGGAAAAATAATGAGTTTGACATCACATTAAATGTTCAAAAGCTCTGAGGAGTTCCAAAATATCAACAAAAAAGCTCCAAACTGCAGGGGGAATGTGGGATGGGAAGAAAGGACTTTACGGGAAAAAAATTTTGATTAAAAGCTGGGGGTATCTCAAAACAAAACAAAAACCCCAAAATATCCTGAAAAAGGTAACACATTCATTAACAGATGAGAACACTTAGAACAGAACATTAAAACAAACACAAATCAATGGACTGTACTATGTAAACACTGCGAAGTCACACGAAGCAATTAGGGGAGGCAGAGATAACAGAGTATATTCAATTTGCCAAAGTTACGGCACGTTAGAGGCAGAGGATGTGGTCCCCACTTTCCACTACAAAATGCCATTTTCTCTCAAAGGCAACAAGCAGGACTTTCATGTAAAGGAGAAACTATTCCAGGTAAGAAAACGCTGAGCCAACAAGTCAGACTCAGACAGGGGCAAACAGGTTGCCTAAATTAAAAAGTAAAACTATGGTATAGACAATAAAAATGAGATGAAGATTGAGATAAACGAGTGCCCTATTGAATAGTCTTAAAATTAAGAGTGAAAAACTCGGGGCCACCCGGTGGCGCAGCGGTTTAGTCCGCGCTTGGCAGCCCGGGGTTCGCAGGTTCGGATCCCGGGCGCCCGCGGACGCACTGCTCGTCAGCCATGCTGTGGCGGCGTCCCATATGAAAAGTAGAGGAAGATGGGCACGGATGTTAGCCCAGGGCCAGTCTTCCTCAGCAAAGAGAGGAGGATTGGCGACGGATGTTAGCTCAGGGCTGGTCTTCCTCAGCAAAAAAAAAAAAAAATTAAGAGTGAAAAACTCAATTTTTTCAGAATATATAATAGTAGACAATCATAGGTTAGTGGACAGGGTAGTAACACAATTATTAAACAGTATAAAGACAATGATCTTTTCCTCTTTTTCTTGTAAGAGTTTAAGTTAAGAAAAAGTTGAATTTCACATAGATCATGTTATGCAACCTAGAAATAACCACTTACATAATGGAAACACTATGCAAACTGGTACATTTTTAAAGTCTCCATTTATCTAGTTGGTGTACTAATTAAAATAGTCCCTATTTAATTCTCAGGCAAAAAGAATTTTCCCTGCAGAGTAGTATTGGCCTATAAACCAAAGCTGAGTACATCAACTAGTATTGTTACTTCTGTCATCATTTATGTGGCCTTCATTCTATTGGTTTAGCTAGTAAATTGTTCATTAAGTTTTGCTATATAACAAAATGATTCTACCACACAATGAAATAGGTAAGATACAAAAAGGAGAGCTAGTGATAAAGATCAAATGAAAAGAAAACAATTACCCATTTGTTAATTTTCCAAGGAATACAATGTTAAAATAATTTTACCAAAAAGGTAATATACTTTAGATAAGTTCTCTGATCAATCTGTCACATATTTCCTTACCACTCAATATAAAATAACCACCAAACCCACCCAGCGCACATTTTCCCTCAGTGCTGGTTAGTTTTGTGAGTGGATTTGGCTAGGCTATCATACACGGTTATTTAATCAGACATGAATCTAGGTGCCACTGTAAAGGTATTTTATAGTTGTGGTTAACATCAATAATTAGTTGACTTTCAATAAAGGAGATTATCTTTGATAATGTGCGCAGACCCCAGTCCTCACCCAGTCAATGGAAAGGCCTTAAGAGCAAAAACTGAGGTTTCCCAGAGGAAAAATAAATTCTGCTTCAAAACTACAAACATCCGTTTCTGTCCAAGCCTGCTGTCCTGCCCTACAGACTTCAGACTCACCAGCCTCCACAGTCATGTAAGCCAGTTCCTTGAAATAAACAGAACCTACTGGTTCTGTTTCTCTGGAGAACCCTGACTGATACAAATTTTAGCACCCAGAAAGGGGTGATGCTGTAACATATACCTAAAAAGGTAGAAGTGGCTTTGGAATTGGGTAATAGGCAGAGCGTGGAAGAATCTTGAGTTACTTGACAGAAAAAGCCCAGATTTCCTTGAAAAGATGGCTGGTTAGAAATATGGACATTAACGGTGATTTTGGTGAGACTTAGATGGAGGAGAAGAGGATGGTTGAAAAACTTCCATGTTAGAGAATCTATATATCAGGAGAGAGGTCAAGATGGCGGTATAGGCGGACTCTGAACTCACCTCCTCCAAAGGACACAACAGATTTACAACTAATCTTGGAAAAATTACCCCTCAGAGAGAACTGAAAACTGAATAAAAGGAACCCCTGCAACAAACGAGAGTCCTAACTGAGGTGGAAGAGGCAGAAATTCCCTTCTGGAGAGGAAAAAACCACTTTCATAAGCTGCAATGCTTCATAGCTGCCCAAGAGCAATCCAAAGGTACAGCCTTCCCTGGAGGAGGGAGGCACCTGAGCTGGGGAGCATTGCGGCTACTGGCATTTTTTGGAACCAGCACAACTGAAATGAGTGTCATAATATCTGGCTTTGCTGGCTACTAACAATGGAGAATATCCCTAAAAAAGCTGGGACACAAAGAAATTAAAGCTGGCTCTTAAAGGGCCCACACACAAATTCACCCATTTCGGAAAGCAACCTAAAATCACCAGAAAGAAAGGCACACAGTCCTTTGGTGAAAAGAGACTCACCTGATAGGCTCTGGGTGCATCTTGGTGAGAGGTGAGACCTCTTGAGGGACTGGGACATTGGTGGCGGCCATTGTTGTAACCTGGTGTAGGCGTGCTGACACAGACACTGGCAGATACTACTGGAGTTCTCCCTGTGGCCTGCTAGCCCAGGGTCTGCCCCACCCTCTAGAGCACCAATTTAATCCAGCTCAGCCAAGGAAAGCAGCCTAACCTAGGGACTGGCCCCACCCAACAACAAGCCCTCGGGCAACCTGTGGGCCTGCCTAAGGGAGCTGCCTGGATTCTCTGCAGTCTGGCAAGTGGGTCCACCTCTGTGGGGCAGGGTGAGCCTGAGGAGCGAGGAGAGGGTAGAGAGTTTGGGGCCCCTGCCTAGGAGCGACTGGGTCCACTTTAGGGGGTTGGGGCATGCACACAGGGCAGGACTGTGTTGACTGTGTGTGTGGCCCCATAGGCAGTGGGGCTTCTCAGCTGCAGAAGACTTGTGCTTCTCAAACAGCCACGTAGGGGATCAACCCCACCCTCCAAAGCCTGAAACAACTGGGTGCTCCTGTGCCTGGCGCCAGCCCCACCCAGCTGCAACCCTCAGAGAGCTGACAAAAGCCTAATAGGCCAGAGGCTTATAACAACTGTAAGCCCCTGAGACTAACAACCAGCCACACTGGGGGCCTACTCATTTAATAGAAACACTGCAAGAGGAATGTGCTATTAGACCTTGCAGCCAACTGTGCTGGGGTTCCCCACACCTGAGAAAGAGACTGAAGGGCCTACAACAACCACACGCAGCTGAGCATTACAACCAGGTGGCCAGGACAGCTCAACCTCCCTGGGCACCTATGGGAAGAGCAACCCTGCTAAAATAGGACACAAGTAGCCCACACAGGGGTCACTCCTGGAACATTTGGAACTGGTGAAGAGAGGGAAACACACTGCTGGGCCTCCTAAGGCATCACTTACGTAAGGCCACCTCTCCAAGATCAGGAAACATAGCTGACCTACCTAATACATAGATACAAGCAAACAGGAAGAAGCAAAATGAGGAGGCAAAGGAAAATACTCCAAGTAAGGGAACAGGACAAAACCCCAGAAAAGGAACTAAAGGAAACAGAAATGAGCAATCTACCTGACAGAGAGTTCAGAGCCATAAATATGTTCACTGATCTTGGGAGAAGAATGGATGAACTTAGTGAGAACGTCAACAAAGGAATGGAAGATATAAAAAAGAATCAATTAGAAATGAAGAATACAATACTGGAAATGAAAAATTCACTAGTGGGACTTAAAAGCACAGTAGAGGATACAGAAGAACGGATCAGTGAACTGGACAAAGGACTAGAGGAAATCTCCCAAGCTGAACAGATAATTAAAAACAGTGAGGACAGTCTAAGGGACAACATTAAGCACACTAACATCCGTGTTATAGGGGATGGAAAGAGAGAGAGGAAGGAAAAGAGAGAGACAAAGGGGCAGAGAATCTATTCGAAGGAATAACAGCTGAAAACTTTCCTAACCTAAGGAAGGAAGCAGAAATCCAGGTACAGGAAGCACTGAGAGCACCAAACAAGATAAACCCAAAGAGGCCCACACCAAGACACATCATAATTAAAATGTCCAGAATTAAAGATAGAGAATATATATACCCCCATGAACACAATGTTGGGAGATACATGAATGTTAAAAATGTTTTTTATAAGCTCTCATAAGAAAATGAGAAACATGTTATTGGACACTGGAGAAAAGGCAATCCTTGTTTTAAAGTGGCAAAAACTTTGCTTAACTGTGTTCTAGTGTTGGGTATAAGGTAGAACTTAAAAGAGATGAAGCTGGATATTTGGCTGAGGATGTTTCCAAACCAACTGTGCAAGGTGTGGCCTTGTTTCTCCCTGCTGCTACAGTAAAAAGCAAGAGGAAAGAGATAAACTGAGGAATGACCTATTAGGCAAAAAGGAACCGACACACCCAGGAAAGAAGGCCATGTGATGAAGGCCAAGGATTGGAGTGATGTGGCTACAGGCCAAGGAACAGCAAGGATGGCGACCACCACTAGAAGTAGAAAGAGGCAAGGGAGGATCCTTCCCTCGAGCTCCAGAAGGAGCACAGTCCTGCTGACATACTGATTCCAAACTCCCACCTCCAGAACTATGAAAGAATCAATTCCTGTTGTTTTATGTCACCTCGTTCATGTAACTTGTTACAGCAGCCCCAGGAGACTAATACATGTCCTAGCTTGCTTTATTTTCCACTATAGCAATTATCACCCCCCTGAATATTAAATATTTATTTAATCCCTCCCCAACAATGTGAAGGCAAAGACTTCATCTATTTTGGTCACTTTGTATGCCCTACACTGGACACACACAAGTGTACTTCATCAATATCTACAGAATATTTTAAAACACTCTCAGGCAACAACAGACTAGCTTTACAATGTTAAAGATCTAGATCTTCCAGTTATGCTGTGGAAATGCTAAATATAAAAGAGCTTTAACTTGACAATCAAGTAATCTGACTACAGAAGTAATCTCTTCAATTTATTTAATTTAGAAACGAACGAGAGCCATTCATGTATTGGTCATACACCAAGAACCTTTCATCCAAGCCAGTGCTTCTCAAACTTGAGTGTGCACCAGAATCACCAGGCGGATGAAGACAACGTTGCCGATCTGGGAACCAGACTTTGAGAATCACTGGTCTAACTCATAAACCAAGGAGCAAAAATGACTAAGAACTGATAATACAAATGATCAGACTGTGCATAGAGCATTATTCATTGGTTCCCACATACATTAGAATTATCTTAGAATTCTGAACTTATATTTTTTTAAAAATTAACCAAAAACAGAACAAAATTATACAGTGTTCTCCTTTACATGAGAAGATGGGACTTTAGACTAGCATCAAATAGGGAGTGAATTTGAATTTTCTTAGGTTGCTTTTTTAGGCGGAGGGGGAAAAGGTGGAAGGGGATACTGGAAATCCTGGAATGTACTAACTTTTCCTCAGACTGTCATCTAATACCACTGTGACCAAGACTGATTGGTACAAAGCTAGCTGACTATACATGGATATCAACTCCATAAATGTGACATTGCATTCCAAAACCCATGACACATTTTATTACTATAGAAAAGGAATAGAAATTTGTCTTATATTATGATGATAATTTGATAATAGAAGGGATACTTTAATTCTATATTTGGCAAAAACATCATAGTAAAACTGCTGATTCTTTAAAGCAAAATAATCCACGCAGACACTTTCCACAAACGCCTAGTCATGGAGGTGATAATATATATTCTTAACTTATATATAATGCTTTATTGCTTCATTTTGAATTTGTTACTTCCAATCATACAATAAAATAAGTGAAATTGAAATTTTACATCAGCAGTTAAAATCAGACAATGAATTACAACACAAAACACACAAAATGATGAACACACTGAAGAGATCCCTGTATAATTATTCTAAGTACATTTCTGCCCTCATTTTTCTGAGACTCATTTAACAAATAAAAAGCAAAGTTGGAACCATATGTCAGCAATGATAGTAATTTAACAGAATCCAAATCCAAAATAAGACAAAGTTTATCTGAAGTTCCTGAGAAACCTATGTTTATTTTTAAGTCAGCAAGTGAAAACAGTAACTAAATACATCCTGTGAAATTCTACCTCGCCCAAGGAGACTAAACAGAGAAAGTGAAACGGACTTCCTGGGAGGATCATGGCGAGGGACAACTTTACTGGATCACTGCTTGCTAGATGTTGAAAGGACAACTTTGAGAAGCCCAGGCTGGAAGTGAAAAGTATGGTCTGAAAGTGCATGTTTAAGGGGAATCTAACCAAGACTAAGTGAATTTACAATTAGATTGCTTTAAGTACCAGATGATTGACTTGACATTTACCACTGCCATTTAACTGGCTCTCACCTCTACAGTAGACCCTTTATAGATGTCAACATTTTATGTTTAAATCTCTGACAATAGGCAAGATTGTAATAATCTCGGTAAGAATCTTAACCAAGTTTGTTCACTTACCTAATAGGGACCTAGGTCTAGAATCCTTAGCTGTGAACCCCAACCCCAAGCATTTTCTCCTTGGACTACATGGTTAGAATAAAGCCATTATCTGAACATAACAATTTAAGTTTGCTATAGAATATGGTCTTTAAAGCAAGGTAAATAAAACCAAAAAATCAGAATCTAAGCTGCACTAGGTTTAAAAACAAAAAACCGTAAAACTTCATTCTAACAGTGAGCTTCCTTATAATTAATATCACTTCATAATTTTAAGATAAACCTGACAATAGTTCTCAGATAAGACATGTCAGATTATTTAAAATAATAATATTTTAATATTCCTGAGTTTGGCCACTTAATATTCTAGAAATAGTAAGCAGACTAAAAGAAGGCAAATGATTTCAATAAGAGACAATGCCAGCAGCAAAAAAAATGTCCACTGACACCTTAAAAAATAGTGAAAACAGAAAAAAATTAAAAGCAGATGCATAACCATACCATGTATTAAAACACAAAGTTGCATGGTCAGATAAACTAATTATGACCCGTGTCTCTGTTTAAGAAAGCAGGGCAGTGTTTATTCCTTTGGAGGGAAGTTGCCATGGAAAACTGAAATTAAATTTTAGTTTTCTGGAGAATTCAATTACATGAACCACTGAATGTGGGATAAATTAGTGACAAATGATAGTAACAAACATATTATATTTAAAATACTTATGCAGGGAATCAGAGGTATAATTGTACATATTTAACTGTGCTTTCCACAATCTGGAATAGTGAGCAGCTTTATGAGGTGAGCTGATGAATATTTCTTTATCTGTGACTGGAAACCTTTTTTTAAGATGCTTTCAGAAATTCTGTTTTATTATCATTACTGTTTCAGGGCATTAGAGTTAACTGAAGCAAAGTCTAGCAGTTTTTCTCATACTTTGAAAATTGTTATTTATTGGAAAAAGAAAAACACAGTTCTGTAAATTTGAATGTGATGTTTAACTGAACTTCCCTGAGCCTGGTTCGTTATAAAATGAGCGGACTGGACAAAATGAACTCCAATATCCCTCTCATTTCTAAAGGCTGCAATTCTCAGCCTCAGTAAGTTAATATTCAGTACACTCCAAATTAAATGAACAGTTTTCATCATGAAATAGTGCAAACAGCAGTTTACATGAATAAAAATTTTCATGAAAAATTTTTAAAAGGTACCCTTCCATTTTAATATTTCCATAAATAAGCATATATTCTATCAGTAACACTCACTTTTTACCTAAAAACAGATGGCAACACTTTCCTAAAATATACAATATTAGAGAAGTATTTTCTATTTAGAAATGAAAGCCGAAGGCTATTTTTATTTAAATCCCTGTGAAAAATATAGGCAAGTAGAGTTTGCATGGCTCTTTTTCTTAAATAAAAATATAAATATTTCTCCTAAGAATGTTTCTTGCCCTCTTTCACCCCAAAATTCTTTTGTCCAATCATCGGAGAAAAGTTTTTTGTAATTTCCAACTCTAAATTTTTAAAATTTTCATTATTACACCTTTTTTCCTAAACAATGTTTTATATCTGAATTTATAAATGATATGTTTTGAAGCTACTCACTTAAAGTGAAGATCTTTGAAAGTAAAATGGGTTTCAACAATCCCTGTAGTTTTCACTCTAGTTCTGAGAACGTCTTGCTGGGTTGGGATATAATTTGGTTGTGCTATTCTGTCCAAGTCGTTCAAATAGCTGAAAAAATAAACAACAAAACAATATGCTAATAGTCAATACAGCCAATAAAGATCATCTAAATAAAGAGAAAAATGTCTTGATGCATGCAATATTCCAAATTACTGGAAGTTTTTACATTTCTGTGTAATGACGTAATATAACCAGTTTAAGTCCCTCTCTCACACAACTCCCACTGAAATGAAAATGTTTATACTTCTCCAGCCACAAAGCTCTTTTAACATTTTTTAAAATGTTGTGTACTTTGTTTCTTAAGGACAGTAATTAGTAATTCTCCTTGTTGGGAAAGAAAACAGAATAATAACTTCTTAAAGAAACACCCAAACTAACTGCACACCACCAGTTTGTTTCTTAAAATTCTTTATTATACTTTTTTGATGTAGACGGTGTTTATGTTCCAGTCATTACTCTTCTGTTGAGGATTTAGAAAGTCTTAGTTTTTGAGAAAGTGGGCAGCAAACTTCTGGCCAAAGGCTGAAATGGATACTGTTCCTTTACAACCAGCCTCAAGCTACACAGGGAAACATGTTCCATATGCTCCTTTACTTTGCATCTTACTGGCTCCCTAAATCAATACTCACATTTTACTGCACACTGCTTGCAGTGACTCATTCAACACTCTCGGCCAACGACGCCAAATACGTTGTGATATGAAAACGCAGTGGTGTCATACCATGCAATTATTTTGAGTAAATTATTTTGTGTCACATTACATAGTAGAGTCAATAATGTTATACAAAGTCCAGGTATGGAGAGATTAATGTGAACCTGAGCGGTTAAAGAAGGATTCATGGAGAGTGAGGGGTGTAAACAAAAATCCGAACAAGGGGATGGATAAAAGGGAATGTCATTCACATCAGGAGACACAGTAAAACAATATGGAGGCAGAAGAGTCACATCTTGTTTCTCAGAAAGTAAGGGCCACTAGCAGGCTATGCATAACCTGAAATGAGAAGTCTGGAATGAATCCTAAGGTCAGCTGAATGTGAGGAGTGTCACTGCAGTGTTTTCTAATACTAGTGGAATGGTCAAGGATAATTTAGAAGATACATCTAGGTTTATTACAGAGGGGTACCAACTACTGCAACTTTAATTGATGTTATCTTCTGAAATCCTTAACCATTTAGAACAGGGTCTTGCAAACAAAAGGAGCTCAATAAATATCTGATTTACGGACATGGAGTTGGAAAGCCATCCAGACACCAAATTAGTAACCAAAAATGTTTCAGTTAAGTATAGGTATGTGGTGTTGATACTGGAACACATACAGAGATGATAGCTTGAGTTATCTATATTGTATTTAGTAAATTTAAAAGAATCTTATTATTGCATTGGTGATAATCCCCCAGTGCTTTATCTGTTTTTAATTCCACGTATGTAATGTTATACCTTATTGTAGGAAAATCTGATTTAATAAACAAACAAAATAGGCCATGGCAAAACTTTACTAATTGTCTCTGAACAGTGAGCTACTCTTATTTAAAATGTGCTCTGATTACTCTCAGATACATTTCTTTGCTTAAAAGTGCTATAGTTCTAATAGTCTCTAAAAAGAATGCACATTTATATTTCAACAAAACATAAGAAAAATAGGCGTTGTGAAAAACTCCAATTGTTTTAAATAATCACAAATTTAAAGTGTAAATTGGTGGTTAGATAGTCTTAATAGGCCACTTGGCAGCACATCCCCATCTCCAGTCAAGAGCTCAGAAATCACGATGCCCTGTAACCACTGTGGAGAAAACGATTTCTATGACTTCATTCTTAAAAAATGGCTCCATTATTGCCACCTTAAGGTCAGGACTACCAGTAATAAAATAATGGGGAGCCAAAGTGACACGTTTTTCTCAACGCACATCCAAGCACTGTGCAAGGAGAGAGGGTCTCGGTCAATAGACTGAGGAGTCCAGGAAGTCCCCCCAGAGGGGGAAACAGATTTCAACATATTGTACCCAAAAAGCACCCCTTAAATACTGAAACAGCCCCCCTTGCTAGGCTCGGCTCAGATCAACTTTCTCACCATAACAGTGATTCTCATTTAAATCTTTCTGCAGGTGCTGGTGGGACCAAAACAAGTATTATGGTCTTATAATTGTGTTCTTGGTCTAAGTAATTTTTTCTAATTTCTCTTCTAGTCTCTGTAAAGACTAGTTTCTGTGGTGTATTAATTCATTCATTATTAATCAAGGGCATACTGAGTGACAGCTATGTGTCAGGCAACGAAGATACAACATTGGGCAAAAACAGACCTCACTGAATTTACAGAGTAGCAGCAAAGATACAAAATAATCAAAGTCTCAATATAAGTATACATCAAATTAACTCAGAATAAATGTAAATCTGTGAGTGCTATGAAAGAAAATACATCACATTATGAGGACATAAAACCATATATGTAATAACATATATGGTTTATATACTTATAAAACATTGAAAATACAGATTAAGAAACAGCATTATAAAAATCAGTATGGGTTATACAATAACATGCATTATTCACTTACACTAAATCATTCATGTAACACACACGGAGCACTCTGATATGGGACAGATGATACACTATATGATGATAATGGGGTATGGGGAGCCATATCCTATTTGTTTTCATTGTGGCAAAGTGTGTGTATTTACTTCAACTTTCTAATACCTGTCATCTTCTGTCTAATCCTCACTTGTGTTCCTACTAGCCAACAGCTTTGTCAAGAGAATGGAACAATCTTGGAAAGTAAAATGAGTGCACAGCACATGTTTTAAGACCAATTATTCCTACTCATATCATATCTGACATTTTTGAATGTTTGCCCAATTACGGAAACAAATACTTCATTTTTGAATTTTATGTAGATCATCAAGCAGAAAGCTCCCTGATTAGGCTTTATCACACTTGCTTTACAAACTTCTGGGCCACCACCTGGAAAGTCACAGCAGATTTTTCTTGCAAAAAACTGTACTTAGATATCTGTAAACAATGTCTAATGCTTGAGGCACATACAGCTGACAATTTTCAAGTGTAGAGCTATTTTACTCAGTGAGAAAATATCTTGGGATCACCATGCACCTCTTCAAAAAGGGTGCATGTCACTCAAGGTGCCCGCGACTGGACAAGCAGCTCTTCTCAGGCACCACGAGTACAATGATAACCTGAATCAGTGACCCTCCCCGCTCGCTAGTCCCAGGAAAACTAGAGAGACACCCAAATTCAGAGCGAACTTTGAAAAGTTCCAGTGACTTTCTTGGAAACAGTCCCAATTCTGCATGTTTCAGTTAGAGTTACATAAGCACGAATCTCGAGTCTCGAGACACTTTTGAACACAAAGGAAATAACAGTAGTGCTATCTACAAACACACACAAGAAAGACTGAGAGAGTTTTCAAACACTGTCATCCAGAATATCCTGAGTCGTATAAGAACGTGTCAGCCAATTCTGCAATAAAAGTGACTTGGAGGTATATCTGACTTGCAAGTAATTATTCATGATAGTTTAGTTCTGAAGTTATGATGACTTACTATGCCGCAGAATCATTAAGCTGGTACTCTCGGGATCTGTTGAAACAGGCTTGTACACCACTGTCTTTCCACAGTCTCTTTATAACTCCAGCAAGCTCTGCAGTCATAAAACCTTCTTCAGCAGCTCCGGCAAGCACAAAGAGTTGGCGGGCATCATCCTGAACATTCGAAGACCATTTTGTCAAAAAGTAAAAAGGGAGACATTACAGATAAAAAAGTACAAAGGGGGACATTATGGGTTACAAAAAGTGTAATAGTGAATTTCCTTTATGTTTTTTTATTGGTATCATAACTTTTATTTCTCTAAAGCACCAGTTTAAAAAATTGGCTTAATCAAAAAGGCAAAAATCTTAAAGCAGGAGTCTATGTTTTGTGGTCTTAGTAAGAGCTATCAAGGTGCTAGGAAGCTAGAAGAATGACGACACTTACGGATCACAAGGGGACATATTAACCTACTATCCACTGACAGTCTATGGCACACTGACGATGACCACTTTTGAGAAAACAGAAGAATGCCTTGCCCGTCCCTTCCAAAACTGTTTCTAATCTAAGAAACAGATTAACACTGTTAGAGATTACTTTAAGATAGAATCTAATTTAATGTTAGCTTTCTGATACACTTTGTAGACGCAAAAATAAGTTCAGACAAGGGAGAAGTTGAGGTGGAATAAGCAGGAACAGTTTCACGGAATAGTCTGAGACTTTTCAGAAGACCTTCAAGTGTAGGCACTTGAATGGGCAGGAGGTGGGGTTGGTGTTTGCTGATCCAGGCACAGGAAACAGAACAGGCACAGCTCTGGAGCAGAAACACTCAGGACGCAGAGACAACAGCATGTGAAAGTTTTTAAATGAAGGAATACTGTACACAAAGTTAAATAAATTTTCCTTAAGTTTTGAGGCTACAAATATGTACAGTTATTCCGATCCACTGGTAATCAACCACACTAGTCAGTGCCGTCCAAAAGAAATACAACGTGAGCCACTGATGTAATTCTAAGTTTTCTAACAGCCACATTTTCAAAAGTAAAAAAAAAAAAAAGGTGAAACTCATTTTAATAATTTTATTTAACCTATATATAAAATATCATTTCAGCATATAATATAAAATTATTAATAAGATGATTCACATTCTTTTTTATTCGTATTAAGTCTTCAAGATCTGGTGTTTATTTATACAGACAGCACATCTCAATTCAGACTAGACACATTTCCGATATACACATGTAGCAGCTATGGTGCTGGGCAGCACGACTCGGGTCTTCAGGTAACAACAGAGCTAACTCCCTTCAGCCTGAGACTTACGACTTCATGCTAACTGGGCGGACAGTCCCTAACTGTTCTCAGGGGGCGTTTTTCCAAAGTATTGTGGTTGTTTATAAAGTGACGGCGCACATGACAATAAGGTGTACAGAAGAGAAGCATTTGGTGACACAGGCTACAGAGGGTACCAGCTGACAATGTAGATTCATTCTGCTGCCAATCTGAGGAACATTTTCTTTTCAGATGGAACCCATTGTGAAAAATAATTAAGTCTCTCAGCATGGGAACATACTATTCAAGCATATGTTCCCCTTTTTAGTAAATCACGAGAGAAATGCATACAAGCAAGTAACACGTGTACAGTATCCTTAATAAACCCCAACATAACTTAACATGGTTCCAAGTCATTCTTAGCACCATTTACCTAATTCCAGTAAACAATCATTCAGTTTTCCAAATAATTATCTATATACGAGAAATTTCTCAATTTGGTCATTTTAATTAATTAAATGACATCAAACATAATTGTCTCCATCACTTTAGAAAAGTACTTTTCACTTAAGTGGGTTATTAAATGAGCTTTTATTATATGTTTTTTCAACTTTAATAAAATTTCTTGACAGAAAAGACTAATGCCCTCCAGTATAGGTCATAAGATCACATTCTCTTCAAACCTTCTAGGAAGAAGCCTGAAGAAAAGACATGAGAAACTTTGGAAGCTGTATTTATAAACTGTACTCTCTCTGTGGCATTCGAAAATATCTCTTCTTCACAAAATGTAAAATTGTTTCTTTTCCCTGAAAAACTAATTGGAATATTCACTTCCATGTCATTAGCAGGGCATTCAGATGTCTGTAGATGAGCTTTAAGGTAATAAATTAAAAAAATTTTTTTTGTATAAAAAAAATCTGAGGCAGAGAGGTTAAGCAACTTATTTAAAGTCCCACAGCTAGTGAGTCACCCAATCACACATATTAGTCAGTCAACAACTAATAAGTAGCCAATGCCTAAGACAGGCTACATTTAAAAATTGCAGAATAACAATGATCTTATCTTGCTATGGAATGACGTCTTTTCAAGATTCATGGAAAATAACATTACTTAAGAACATGTAGAAAGATAAACATGAGTGTAGCAAAAACAAGGTGACATGGGGTAGAAAGAGAATAGGGATTACTGAAGGAAAGACTGGAGCTTAGTCAGAAGGGTGTCAGGCTGTGAAGAGTTCACAGGAGCTCTTCTGTGGTGTTAGAAATAAGGAAACGTTATTTGCCAGGCAATAATCGGTGAGTAGTAAGGGAAAAGTCCCTGGATATAGCCGAGTTAATATGTTTTCAGATTACGAAGAATTAGATGAAAATAAGACAGTTTGGAGCACGTACTGTTATGTAACCTCTGGGAACTCAGAAAGGAGATCTGAAATGCTATGGTGTTGAGAGACACGTAATAGGGCCTTTTCCTTCTGATGGTCAGGGAATACCTGCAAACTGTATCTACTTAGTGTCAGCACATCTCATTTGAAGCTGTCACCCACTTGGTGAGAATTCAGAAGAGTCTGCCCAGGATGGGGAAGGGAAGACTTTGAGGGACCATGACGGCGATTTTCTGACATATTAAGGATCATTAAAGGTAAGAAAGAGTAGACTTTGTGTTTAGAAACAGAACAGAAAAAGAAGAATTCTTAGGCCAAAAGATATCAGATTTCAATTCAATAAGAAGCTCACTTTTTAACCATCAAAGCCATCCAAAAAAAAAAAAAAAAGGGAGGGGGAGCAAGAGATTGAAGTTTTTAAGCAAAGGCTAGGTGATTATTCATTGTGATATAGCAGACAGAATTTATGAATGAGATTAAGAGTTTAAACAGAAAACATCAGAAAGCACTTCTACAATAATATGATAAAAGAGTGTCAAAAAATAGTGACACCTCTGAATTTTCGGCTATAAGGATAATATATTGATGGCATGATTGATATGTGTATGGAAATCTTTTGTTTCAATGGTTTAGCTCAATTAGGGCATTAATAATATTAGCCAACAACACTGAACACCACATGTGAGAAGTGCTCATTTAATCCACCACATTTCTGTGGTACATAATCACTCCTATAAATCTAAGACAGAGATACTGCAAGTCAGCATACCCTTGAGGAAATCCCGAGGAATTTAGTGGACTCACCACGCATGGCTCATGGTGCCAATCCCAGATGTTAAAGAATTGCTTCAAGTAAGAAATACATAAATGTACAACTTTCTTTTCCTCTAAAAACACAAATGTAATCAAAGTAAAAATACCGAGGCAAGGAAATAGGAAATTTTTTTTCCCATAACACTGCTTAAAAGGAGGAAAATGCCTAAAAATAAAACATTCTAAGTTAATTTTAATGAAACTGCAGACAGCAAAAATTCTGACTAAATTGCAGTGAGCATGAGCTTCATTACGTCAAGATGAAAAATTACAATAAATGCGTTACACAAATATACATTTTATGCATATATTTATGAATCATATATTTTTATTTTCAAGTTAACAAAATAAAAAATATTTAAGTGTTCTTTACACAATAGAACTTGTTATCTAAAGAGATATAGAAATATGTGAAAATCAATACATGAATGGAGGAAAATAGAAAACACTGTGTACATTTCAAATGAAGGTTAATATCACTTTGCCACATATATAAATCTGTATTTCTCAGAATCAAAACAATAAAATCCTATAACATCATCTTAGTTTGCAAACATAAGACAGAATACAAACCCCATTCAAACATTCATCTGGAAAAATAACAAGTAGAAATAACTAGGAACATTTTGAAAAAGAATACTGGGGAAGGAGGGCTAAAATTCTCAGATAGTAAAAGCCTACAATATGTAGACTATCTGGTGTTAATGCAGCTCAGTAGGGGAAAAAAATCCCAAATCTGACCCTATTATATGATAACAGTAAATTAGTAGAAAAGGATACGATTATTCAACTAACACTAATAGATAATTAGACAGCCATCTGAAGAGGAAAAAAATAATGTAGATCCTTACTCCACACATACAACAAAATAAGTTTCAGAGGGATGAAAAAGTAAACACAGAAAACACTGTTAAAATTCACTCCCCTAAAAAGACTTTAAAATAGCATGAATATTTGGTAATAAATCTTTCGTTGAGAGAAGATTTTCCAAATTTAAACATAATGGAAAAAATAATAGGAGAAGATTTAAAAATCAAAAACCATAAAATTAAAGGCAATAAACAAAATGTAAGGGAACATTTATATTAGTGGACAAAGCATTAATACACATGTACACACAAACAGGACAGCAGATAAACACCAAGACTCCAACAGGGAAGGGAATAAGGGATAAAACAGGCCAATAACATTGATAAATAAAGACAGTGTTAATAAAGATAAGGAAAACTGTACAATGACACTAAAAATTGAAAATACAAATTAAATTGAAATAAGATTTACTAATAAATTAGCCAATATTTTTAAATGTAAGACTCCTAAATTTTGGCTACCCGGAGCATTAAGAAAAGGTACTCCTGTAAACCGCTGCTAGAAAAGTAAACTGATACAAGCTTCCTCAAAAGTGATCTGGCAAATATGGCAGACAGATATAAACTCACTAATGAAATATATTACAGAATTAGAGGGACAGAAGCGGCCATTACGCAGGAGCATGTTGAGGCTGGGGGAGAAAGGGAGCTTCTTGAACTCAACACAAGGTAAGCTTTTCTGCTCCTTACAACCTAGGTTATTCCAAGTAAGTGCTTCTCAAATTACCTGTGATGAAGGACCAGTCTTGTGTTTTATTTTCTTTCATTTCCAATCTATTTCAGAACTAATACCATTAAAAATTAAACTTTAAATGACATAAAATATAAATCCACGTTTTTAAACTATTAGAGTCAACATGTAAATTACCCTGTCAATTGCTGTAAATCTCTAAATGCCTACCTTAATTTCTGTCTTCCTCTTGTGCATGTGCTTGCGGACTGACGAGGGTCCACGGAACATACTTTGAGCAGCACTGTTTTAAGTGATGTGGTGCCTAAGACATGCTAACAGGCCCCTACATAATACTTTCCTAATTTCACATTATTAGAAACAATAATCTAACTTATCAATATATCATCATCCACAGATTGACCACACTCACTTTGAGAGAGTTTGGAAAGGATATTAGGCACAAAATTTGACTGCCCCGAGACAGCCCTAAAACCAATTTTGTTTCCTTCCATTTTAAATAAGTAATGTATAATCTGCTCTGCAAATCTGGTAACTGCCGAATATGAAGGAAACCACAGCAAATTAGTCACCATCTCTTAAAATTTTACATCGTTTTAGTCAATTCTCAACAAATTAACCTAGATATTAAGATGTAATTCCAATCAAGATACCAACAAGCTTTTTTCGCTTGTTTCCTTTCAACAGGGATGCAGGGAATTAAGTTGATTCTCAAGTTCATCTGGAAGAGACATGCATAATAGCCCTGATATTTTGGTAAAAGAAGAACAATGGGATGGGTGCTCTTCCTCTGCCAAAGACCAATTAATCCTATGAAGCAACAGAAACTAAAACAGTGTGATTGTGACAACAGTAATAATAGCAGTGTAATCATTATAAATAACAACAACAGCAGCAACAAACACTTATTGAGCATCTATTATGACCAAGGCATGAGGTAAACAGTTGATGTTCATTATGTCATTATTCCTCACAACCCTCTAAGGTAGGTGTTACTATTATTTCCATCTTATTATGATGAAACAAACTTACAAAGGTTAATCTAATAAGTGACTGATCTGGGAAAAAAACCAATATATCAATGGGAAGAAAAATGGAGTCCAGAAACACACCCAATTTAATGCTACAGGTAGCTGTTTCAAGTCACTGAGGAATGGAGTATTTAATAAATGGTTGTAAGGCAAGAAATGATCAGATTATGAAATATACTTAGATCCCACCTACCATGAGACACAGACAACATTTCCAGCTGGGTGAAGAGATAAATGTAAAAATTAAAACTATAAACATTCTGGAAAAATAAGAGTAGTTTCAAAAATAATTGTAAATTGAAGAATATCTTTCTAACAAGACCCAAACATAGAAGTCAGAATTGATTTCAAAAAAGTTAGGAGTTCTATAACAAGAAAAACACTATTTCAAAAAGTAAAATAAATTGAGCAAAAATATTTGCAAGACATAAAGAAGGGTTAATATCTCTAACACTGCAAGAGAATTAATGTGAAAACAACAAGTAATTTAACAGAATTGAGTGAAGAATACTAAGAGGAGTTTAGAAAGACAAAAAAATTCTCCACCTCATTAAAACACAGGAAAATAAAAACTAAAAAAGAAAAAAAAGGAAGACATTTTCACTCATGAGATATTAAAAATTAAAATGCTGATAATATCTAAGCTGGTGAGCCTCTGGTAAAGCAGACACTGACGCACAGTTGCTAGAAAAGATTATTCACTACGCTCTTCTGAAAAGCAAATCTGTGATACCTATCAAAATTAAATATCTGGTTATCCTTCGACTCAGGGATAATACTTCCAGGAATTCACACTTTAGAAATAGGAATATATTCAGCCTTTGAAGATACTGTTTCTTATTCAGAGTGCTTTTTTCTTGTTTTTGTCTAGAAAACTCGAATACGTGTTTCGATACCAAGCTCCACTGGCCCTTCCTCGCGTCCAGGCCATGTTTAATCCACCTTTGATTCCTTAGCACAGTTCCAAGAGCCTCCTGGTATTTGAAGCTTATGTAGGGGCGAGGCAACACAAGACACCAGTCAAAACCAGTGTGAGAGCACGCAGGCACCTGTGTGAAGGAGTTAGTAACAACAGCTCACGCGACAGAAGTAACAGTCTGAAGGTAGAAGAAAACAGTTACGAGGGTACAGCTAGGCGGAGTGTAAAAAGAGTGGGTCAAACCAGCACTAGCGCAACGAGGATGCGCACAGCAGGCCCACATGTCGCCTTCAAAGCATCAGAAAACCAGCGTAAAACAAAAGGCCTGTGGTGAGTTCCAGTCACTCCTGAAATTAAGTCCAAGGTACGTGAAAAAAAATAAAATTAAACAAGCAGAAAATGGCAACATTCCTTGAGAGAAAAATATGAAAATAAATTGACTTAATAAAACACTGCCTGCATCTTCCATTACCTCCTAAAATGGAGACTACAAAATCTCTAATAATCACATATAAGATCTGAATGCAGAACACTGTATGCATTAATTTGACAAAAGTTTTAAATTACCATAATTGGAACTGGTATAAAGTACAATTTGTACCAATCTAACGGTGGTTTACCTTTATCTAAGAGTAGCCCCCTTCTGTGTAAGAGCTCAAAAAGCATTTGCTGGATGAATAAACGATAAATGAATAAATTACAGACTGAAAGGATAGTAAGTGGAGGAGGCAAAAAAATGTCTGGATGTGATCAAATCTTGTTTCAGCAAAGGCAATTTAAAAGAATGTTATGAATTATTATTAAAAATGATCTTGAAATCTACTTGGAAATTTTAATTCATTACACTAAGCTTTTTAATCTTTGTTTAAAAGGAAAAGCTTAGTAAATTAATATGACTCAGAAACTTATAAAGAAATTTTAGAGTAACTTCTAAAAAATCAACCAGGTTTATTTTACAGATTTCTCCAGTGTATATTTTCTAATGTTGCTTTCATTCATTTTTTTTCCATCAAGCATGAATTGAGTCTCTATGTTAAAAAAAAATCTAACAGACACTAAGAAGACAAAAATAAAAAGTTACAGTCTCTGTACAAAAAAATCTTCATAGTATTAGTAGGGAGAGAGCACACGCACATATGGAACACACAAAAATACAAAGGAATTACAAAAAGGAGGAGGAGTAGTAGTGATAATAATAATAATACGCCTACTTTGTACGAAAAAAATTAAAAATTAAGCTAAAGATTCAGTTAAAGGTTTCTGGGAAGGTCAAGTTTTACATTAGTTATCAGAAGAAGAATCAGTGAAGAAAAAAACATACACGCATAATAAAACTCGAAACAAACAGATTAAGCAAGCAAACAGGCTGGGTGAAAAGAAGAAAAAGAAGTGTCGTGTGGACTGGACCAGAGCTGCTTCCAATCAAACCGAAAACAAGTAACTGGGCCAAATAAAGGGGCACAGTGCCGGGGTTGCCACTAACTGTGGGATATTCTCTCCATCATGTCTCTCCTGGTTCCAGGTTCTTTAGTGATAACACAAAGGGTGGAACCAGCTTGTCTCCTAAAGTGCTTGTTCCTTTAGCTCTGAAATTCTGATACCTGTTTTCTAATAGTCAAGACTTTCCTATCCCAAAGACAGGCAAACTTTTGTTGTACTATTCTTATCATATGAGATTAGACTGCTTTTTAGTCTGGGCATGAATACAAATAATTGGATCATTTCAGCATTCCAATTATAAAAACTAATCTTGAAGGGTGCCAGTGTGGGCAGTTTAGTAAACTCAGTAGTAACTTCTAAAAATTGTTACAGAGATACAGGGTACCCAATATCACACGTTACATAGAAAATACTGCAATGGGTATTAAGTTGTCCAAACCATCTGATGGATAAGGGAAGTATTCCAGCTATAAAGGGCAGATTATGAGATCTTGCATATTCTTATTTCACTCACTTCTCAAGCTTCTGACCCACTTCTGACTCCTTTTACAAAATGGTCCTGAGACAGTTGACAAATCCATGTTACGTGGTATGGTGTAACCATGCTAGTTATTCTTTCTACTCATCAGGCCTGCTCCAATGAACTGAAGAACTCACCGCCCTCGATGAGTCACCGAAGTCTATCTTCAGCCTCCCCATGGCCCTGATGATGGCAATAATTGACTGGATGGTGTTACTGTAGACCACTGCTCTGTACTGTTTACACTCCTCTTCCGAATAACCAGCTTCGTGGATAATTCTAACAAGACAAAGGAAACAGAGAACACTCACTTCCTCTGATGGAAGGGCACACTTACACACAAAACACAAACTGAATGTCTTAAATCTACTTACTTCATCTGCTTCACTATTGTACTTTTCCCAGATTCACCAGCACCTAAAAAAAGGAAAATAAAATAAGGGATTTCCAACTTCATCACTTATGTGTATCCAACTCCCAACACACACACACACTCCCCCACACATTCTCTCTCTTCCTCTTTCTGCTTCTGACAGTTGGATTTTGTTTTATAACAAAATGATCTTTATTAGTTTCCAAGCATATAGAAAAGTTCTCAAAAATAAGTCCCATCTGTTTATTATCTCTTAATACTTAAATTCAATAAACTCAACTGAAAAAAAATGCTTTCATTGGCATTTGTGTGTGTTCCTTAAAGCATTAAAAAATTCAATCTTCTGTAACTTAAATTGAAGCACTATAAGTAGTTTTATTCACGATTTTGCTCCCCCAAAGAAGTTTTAACTGTTTGGCCAATTATTATAATTTTAACCTTTGGCTCTTGTGAAGTAGATGGCGGTGGTGCCAAGAAGCCACATGAAAAATAATTGAAGAATATATATTAAAATAGCTATGTCTCACACAATACATGTTCAAACATGTTCAACCACCGTTAAACAACTGACACACAGCCAACACAATCTGCTAGCACTGAGGATGCAACAGTGTGCAGGACAGACAAGTCTTCACCTTCCCTGTCACCTCGTCCCAAGCCCATTCTCAGAACTCTCCTCCACTCTCTAACACGCAGGGTTTCCTCACAATCTGAGTCCCAAGCATTATGCCATCGTAACATGAAAACATTACTGATCAAGTAAGTGGCCTTCATAAAATTAGAGCCCTCTTTTCCTTCACACTTATAGTAGCTGCAATCTTTACATGACATTAGATCAATTACTTGTCAGGCTCCTCTTGATTGCTAGATATCAAGAACATCTGAGTGTAGGACACAAAACAAGGAAGATATGCCAGTATCTTCTGGCTTCACGTTATCTTTCGCCAGGGTTACGTATTGTGGAGGTCTTTATTGTTATTTGAGAGGCAGGGCTCAGGATTTTCATTGTCTGGGCCCCGTATTCCTATTTTCCCAGGAGACTCCTACAGTGCTTTATGCTCCAGCATCACTGAACAACTTACAGTTCCAAGAACGCCTACCACTGATCACGCCCAAAGCTTCACCCTGTTTCCCTGCCAAAACGCAATCTGCTCTGCTTCCTCTTGCCACTCTGGTGATCCTCCATCAACCATCAAACTCACTTCCTTCATCGACCTGTCCTGACCCACTCCACATGTGTCTCTCACTCTGCACATGTTTCTACTTGAATTCTCAGGAGCCTGTGCTAGACACGGTCAATCCACCAGAAATGTACTTGGATTTATTTACGCTGTGACGGATACAACTGGATGGCAACCTTCTGGGCTCCATTCCCTTAGCCCCTTTCCCGTCTGGCTACACACAGACACAAGCACACCCAAACCATCAGAGGCATCTGAGAACAGGTCCGAGTTTAATGGCCTATTTGAAAATCTTGGAAGGAAAAGTGCTTAAATTTTACTTGTGATTTGATATTCAAGAAATTTTCCCCAAGAAACCAGCACATTAAGTGGAAAAGCAGGAGCTGAATAAACAACAAGGGCATTCTTCACTTACAGACAGCCTTTGAATCTTTCAGGGCATCTGCCAATAAAAACAATTCCAAGATAAACAACCCACGATTTATTAATCACCAACAGTGTACTGGGCTCTGTGGGAAGCACAATCGTAGGCATCATGGCTCACACATTTCTCTACCTCAAGGGAGGTCCGCCCAAAGAACACGTCCCATGCAGCTGCCAGCCGGCCCATCTGGAAGGGGGCCCTTGGGTTTCTAGAGCACTGCAAGTCGATCAGCAGCTGACAGGCTGTGGTGATGGGAGGTTCCCAGCGCCCACACACAGAGGTGGTGATTTTATAGGCATAGTGAGCTTTGAAGAACAGCCACTCACGGACCCTTCTGTTAGTCAAACAACTCAACAACTCAAGGGCCCAGAGAAAGGCTCACCTGAGACAAGCTAGTGAGGTCTGAGAGCCATAAAAGGGGAAAAATCAGAAACGGTAAAGAATAAGATTACCAGTTGACCTATGTGTGCACAGATGAGAATTTTTAAATCTAAACGAGGAAAAAGCAAATTTTCCTGGTGTTAGGTGTTATCTTTAAATTCTAATTCACTTATCTCTTAAAACAACTGGTGACGTGGGACACTTAGCTTACTCTGCAATGAGCATCTACTCAATGGCTTGTCTTTCAAAAATTCCTGAAATCTGTTTAACATTTAAGAGTAGGGATGGCAGTGTTATTAATTGAATTTCTACCTAATTTCTTTGCTAGTCACAAGTACTCTGTGGAATAGATATCCTGGGATAGAAATGCTGAAAAAATATCTTTCAAAGCTTAGCAATTTGTGTAATGAGTTTTCAGTTCTCACTTCCATGCAGACAGACTCCTAATGGGAAAATTAGAAATGCCGCAAGGTTATGGCTCCAACATTCTGAGTACTGGCATTCTTTCCACATAGTGTACAGGAAAGAGTTAAAGGATGCTCTCTACAGATCTCAGTCAGCATTGTCACGCTTCACAGACTGGCAGGAAGTGATACCATAAAAAAGCTCAGAGGTAGTGGAGGGGCAGGGAAAGGGAGAAAAGGGTAAATTTCCCTAAGAGTATTCAGCTAGGCAGCCATTGCTTTTCATGTAAATTCAGAGGCGGGATTAAAAGGGTGGGAGCACCCTTCTTTCAAGAAGAAACATATAACATGTATCGGTCTGCAAAGATCAAAGCATGTGACCACTGCGGTCAAAAGGCCAGGCTAGTCAAGGTCACTAAGTGGGCTGTAAAGTAACTGTGAACAAGCTGGTCACTGTGAAATGAGTGAGACTTTAGAAGAGTGGGGAGGGAGAACATAACTCCCGAAGAGCCAAGAATGTGTGCAGTGTGGTCATGGCAGGCCAGTAACTGTGAAGGCAAAGGCAAGGTCACCGAGAGGGTCCTCCGGGCCTCTGTTCAAGGAGGAAGTGGCTGATGGAAAACTGCATCTGAGAGAAAATACTGAGCCCAACAGGAGTATGACTCGGAGTTGAGCATCTGATGATAACGCATCACAGACAAAGTGGAGGGCCAAAGGAGCATGGCCACAGTACCAGAGTGAGGGAACCCATCTGCAATTCACATGAACTCACCTCCAGCTGCCTACTAATGGATCTGGATCGGGAAAGGGAAACGCTTCAAGTTAGGACAAGGAGAGGGATGGGGAGGGAGAAAACTCAAAACACACCAAGACCTAAGTAAAGTAACCCTTGACTGGATTCTAAGTCCTTGGATAGAATGATGTAATTTACCATTATAAAAATGATGATCAAATAGTGTCTGCCCCCGGTTTCACTGGGGGGGCAATATAGCAAACCTAAAGTTTTAACTGCTGACAAAGTTGAAAAGGGAAAAAAAACCTCTGATCTCAGAAAATATATATATATTTTTTTCAAGAAGATTCTTTGTCCAATCCTCTGCTTAGTGTCACATTTATAACATTTATTTCCTGGTTTCAGAATTGTAAGCTGCCCAATATCACAGGCTGTTCAGCTATTAAAATGGTGATTCAGTCAAGTTATGTTGAATTCCGAACACCACTACTCTATTTTTAAGAAATCCTAATTTTTACATAGAATTTAACAATTTAAAATTTTTACATTGAATAAAACTACATTACAATTTAGTCCAAATTACAAGTGCATTTAAAGTCACTTCTGTTTATCATAGTGCTACTGAATATGACCAAGATCAAGATCTCTATTTTTAAGATAGAAGCAAATAAAGAGGGTATAAGGGCAAATATAAATTAAAAATAAGAGGCTTAATTATCCCAGTTGAAAGTAAGCGAAAAGATTACCTTCTCTCCTTTTTCTTAGAGCATCTACTTCAGAAAAAATTTAAGTACTTTCTCCTCTCTTTGAAATGTGCATATATATCCTTTTGAAAACTAAATAAGCCCTTTTTTGGTCAGCTTTGTGACCTAGAATGTGTTTCTCAAGGATGTGGGAGCCACTTATTTGAAATGTAAACATCAAGGGAGATAGCACCCCATCTCCCACTTTCTGTGGGAGGGTGGGAGCCTAACTTGGTTGGGTCCCTTGCTCCGAGTTGCAAAACTACCTCCTGTCATAAAGACAGAAGAAGTTTGTTCCTCCTCTGGATAAGGCCAAAAAGCTAACACAGACGGTCTCCCCAGTTAGCAGGTAAAGTCAGGAGCAACTACACGAGCCAAGAGGTGGTGTGGAGCCTTACTTAAGGACTAGATATTGTTCATCTTGAAAATGTGTACGTAAGAACTTGTATCAGCCTGGCTATGTCAGGGGATGAGATTCCTGTCTGTCTTTGCACTCTTATAGTGGACTGCCTGCGAGGCACACCACACTGGTTCAATGCTTATTCAATAACAAAAGGGTTTTCTTTCTGTACTACCTTTGTGAAGATTTCTGGGTTGGAAGAAGATTTTGTTTCTAATTATAATTCCCCAACAGGGGTAATAATCTAAAAATCGTTCTTATTTAGCTACAAGAAGCTCTGAACTTATATTTAAATAAATATATACATATTTATGGAATATATCTGACATTCTGGGATATGAGAATAATTTGATAATGACTGTAAACACCAGAATCTAGGTCCCCCAAATGACCCACTTTCTCCAATGTTAACTCCCCATAAATCCACTCCCCAAACCACTCATGCCTGAGATAGGTATCATACTATTACATGGACCAAGAACGATTGCACACAGAAGACTACTCTAGAATTTCTATTTGGAAAAAGTTGATTTGAGAAAGAATCAATCGCCTGCCCTTGGAATAAAAATTGGTGTGTCTGCAGAAGACTCACCCATGCTTAAACCCTTGAGGGGGAAAAGAAAGGAAAAGAACTTCAACCATTTTAAGATAATATTTTTATAAAGTTTTTAATGCTTGGTTATTTAAAGAAGATTGAATTAAAAGACATTTAGAAAGTAAAAAAAAAGTAAGACAAAAGGAAGGAGAACTGTGGGCAGCCCAGTCAAGAGACCACATAAGTCAGCTAACTAACTGAGAGATCAATGTTTCTACAAGTCAAGCCTACAGACTCACAAAGTGAGGGGGTGGAAGGATGGAGGACTGGAAGCCACAAGCATATTCTTGTGATTCTACAGTTTTTCTGCAATAATTTTTAATTTACTGCTTTTATTTGTGTAAGAAAAAATTTAAGAAATTCTGAGTCACTTGAATGACTCCATGTGACTGAACAGAGCCATACAATTTCAGGGCCTATATTTGAATTTGGGCTTATAGATGCCTAAGATACTCAAGCAAGTGCCAAACATTGACCTTGCTTGGGAACCTGTCCATCCACCACTCTATCTGGTTTGGCTGTCAATCACGTGACCCCTTACCCAAAGAAGGGGTCATGTGTTTCTAGCTGGCCAATCAGAGTTGTGTGATTGGGAGTAAAATTACTTATGCTTATAGGTCTTATACAAACCATCAAACAAAACCTTTTATAAATTAATATATGTAGATATATTTGTATATAATATATATAAAACTTACAAGATAGTCACTTTGGATGCAGTGATTTTTTTCTCTCCAAGAAAGGAATGACATCTAAGTGCCAATCAGAGCTCTTCTCTGGCTTTTTATGTGAAAGCTATCAGAAAAATCCCAGCACTGAAAGGGTAATGCGAAATCTGGTCCACAGAAGCCATTTTCCATTAGCACATCATGGAAGACACCATTAAAGGATAAGCCAACACAGAGGGAAGCAGCACTGAGAGACTGAGAGAAAGTGAGGACGAGAGGAGCCCGACAGCACTCCCTGAACCTTCAGGTGAAGTTACACTTAGGAAGATGATTACAATTTACCATCCAAAGTGGGACACTGCTGAAAGTCAGGGGCACAAGCATAAACCAGGATTGACTTGGGAAAAGCAGGAAATATATCACTCTAGTCATAATGGAAGACAATTTCACCTTGATTTCCAAGCTCTGAGAATCTGCTTTCTGTCACATGGACCCAAAAGAGTTTGGACTAACTCTGTGCCAAATAGTATTACTTTAATTATCCTTGGCTAATGAGGGAAAAACAAAGGAGGTTAATGATGCATGTGCACCAAGTGAAGGTCAAATGATAATTACTGCATGCTTTTCAAAAGAAAGTTACAGAAGTTTAGATAGAGAAAAGATGTGAGAAAAGTAGTCATTATACAGCTCACTGCAGAAGAGGTATGCCAAATCCAAAAGAACTACATTGCAAGTACAATTTATTGTGGCTAATATAGCATTATTTGTCTTACTAAGTTACATTAATTTTACTTTTAAAATTTTTATACTAATTTATAAAATTGTTTTTATAGTTCATGTAAGACCTATAAGCATAAGGAATTTTGCTCCCAATGACAGTTATACACATTTATGAAAATAATTTAGAACCACACAGGGGGCGAATGTCTTCCTTTATCAGGGAACCATACATTGCTGTGTCTAAAACTCAAGTCTAATTGCACTCATGTTTTTGCTCAGCTGTTCACAATTAAGGATCAGTAAATAATTAACATATACAAACTTTCTCAAATTGTCCTATGTTGACCTACAATTCCCCAGGGGTTTCTCTGGCATTTCTGAACATATGTGGGCAGAGGCACCAACTGCCTTTGTTCTCAACCATCTTTTCAAAGATGTTTATATGGAGAAGTCTTGGAAGATAGAGATAACGCCTCCGTTTGGAGCAGAAAGCAGGTCTGTTTACTGTCCAGTATAAAACAGATAATGTATCCTCAGGGACAAAGGCTTACTGCACATCATGAAAAAAAAATTGGGGATCCCTAAGTTCAGAGTTCTCCTACTGCAACATATGTTTGTGCAGCCATCACCTGGCTCTTCTCATGTTGCTGTTAGGGAACTGGGGCTTGGTAAACTGCCATAAATGCTGATTCTCTGGCAACTGCAACTGTTGTAATAATAAAGTCCTTTTTGTTTCTGAACCAGGAATCTCATATCTTCTGTCAGTATTCATAAAACCGCAGTAGGCCAACTTGTTAGCATGTAAGTAGGATAAAGCCTCAGACACTGAATAATTCTTGACATGCTGTTCTGCATAATTTTTAATTAATTCCCAAATTTCTGGCAACTACGGACACTTTGAGCTATTGCCTCTACACCTGTAATACCTATCTTTTAAAGGTTCTAATCTTTTTTTCTTCTCCTAAGTGGCAGCTCAAACAGGTTTGTCCAATAAATCCAAAACTGAGCAGTGGTTCTCAAAGTATGATCTAAGGACCAATAGCATCTGCATCACTTAAGGAATGTACATTCTCTGGCTCCACCTAGAACTTTCTGAATCAGAAACTCTGGGAGTGGGGCCCAGCAATCTGTGTTCTAACAATCCCTCCAAGTGATTCTGATGCAAGCTAGAGACTGAGAATCAGTGAGGGAGAAGGTCACGTTTTTATTCTTGATTAGTGATCAGAATAATTACAGTCATTAAGTTGCTGACTAGCTATAAAAAAACCAATATATTATTTTTCTGAAATAATTATATTTCCCTCCTCCCCAAAAAAGTGAGACAAGTAATACTGTTTTACATTTCTACAAACAGCTTATTAAAAGGCAGCTGGATTCTCACAACTACTTCTGCATTTAATATAGTGCAATACACTACTTCGGTTGAAGTATATGAAAAAAATCAATTTTCACATAATTATGTAGTTAGAAAAAGGAAGAACATTTTAATAGTATTTATGGGTTATTCCAGATAGTCTTCTTTGATTCTACACCAAAATTTGAAAAAGGCAGCTTAAAGTTTGGTTATAATGCATTTCTACGAATGTTTCATATTTTGAATGGATCTTTCACCCAAGTCTGATTTGGAAATTAGTTCACTGAGTTATGCAGAAATAAATGTTGACATATTTTCAATATAAAAAAATACATATATGTATATATATTTAATCAACTTTTAAAAAGTACTCATAATTTCATCAGAAAAAGCTTTAGGTCTTGGGAAGATGTCAAGCTCCCAGTGGTAGGGACAAAATTTCTGTCTCTTTTTTTTTTTGCTTGAAAGCTCAAATTTTATTATTGGCAACAAATACTGTTAGCTGTTTCCTTGAAGTGACAGACTAACTCTGCCAAATCCCTAAGTCAGACTAACCATAATTTGTCTAACCAGTCATTCTTTCAAGTAAAAACGGTATTCCAGAAAACGAGCAACTAGTTCAATTCTCGACTCAGTCACACAAGACAACCAACATGCTTTGGTATACGGCAGAAGTATGCTGAGTTACACATTTAGTCACATGGAATATTAATGAGGTGTGTACCTAATGGTCAAGATTTAACAAAAATAATGATTTTTATGACTTCCTCATTTTTATCACACATGCACAGCAGTGAAGAATAACAATGACTACTAGTACAATTTGGTGCTATTGACCTCATTCGGCAGTTTGATCCATTATTACTTTGGTACCACTGGAGAAAATAACACAATAAAAAAGGCAAACAACATCTTAATGTTATTATGAAAATGGTCTCAGGGGATCCCAGGGTCCACACATCACTCCTAGAACCACAGATGTAATGTCTTTCTCACCCACTGGACTATAAGCTGTGACGGAAGAGAACCCTTGCTTTTTATCACCATGATACCCCAAAGCTTATTCCTATACTTAGCACATAGCAGGAGTGCAATAAACATCTATTTACTGGCTGGATGACAGGAAGGAAGGGAGGGAGGGAGGGAAGGAGGACACCTCAAAGAACGTCTAAGAAAATGTAACTGAATATTTATATGAACCATGGAAAGGGAGAATTCTGTTAGAAGACCAGAAGAAATAAACAAAAAGTGTGGTGGCGGTTGTGATTGCCCATTAAACAGGTTCTCTCCTTCTGCTGTAAGTGGCTGGGCACATGGCGGCTAGAGATTACATTTCTCAGGCTCCTTGCCGCTAGGTGTAAACAACATCACCATGTTTCTCACCAAAGCACATGATGTGTGTAAAAGGAAAACACAGCCTTGGACTCTCTCTCTCCTGCTCCTTCAGATGAGCTGGAGGATGAGCGAGCCTATGGTCTTGTTCCAACCACGTGGATTAAGACAATGCCCAGGGGAAGGTGGGGCAATAAGATGGCAGGAACTTGGGTCCCTGAATGCCCACATGAGGCAGAGCACTCCAGCACTATTTAACCTCAGATTCATTACGCGGGAGAAATAAGCATCTATCTTCTCTAGGCCACAGCCAGGTTAGGTTTCTTTGACACAGAGCTTGGCCTTTATACTGACAAATGTTTTACAAGTTGTCTAGGTTTAAATATACAAAGACATAAATAAAACAAATTAAAAAGTCCCCAAATCTACAAATGTTTAAAAAAAATCACCATAAATAAAGTGGGAAAGTAAATTACAGAATAGGGAAAAATATTACTAATTAATGAGTAAGTATAGATTTCTTTAATTCATAATAAATTAACACTGACAAGAAAAACACCAATATTCCAAATAGCAAAAGACACAGACACAATTTATAGAGGAAAAACAAACATATATAGTATTTCAAACTGTATACATATACTTATGCAAAAAAAAAACTATACTGAAAGAAATACACCGAAAAGTGTTTATATACGAGTAATGCAATTTTATTCTTCAAATATTTCTGTAATTTCCAAATTTCTACATGATACATAAGATTGAATCAAAACTATGCAATTTACTTAGAAAAATTGGGGCAATCTCTTGCATGATTAAAGTTGAATAAAACCATCTTCTTTAATCTCATTTGCTTCAACCCACATTCTCATCACTCATGCACATAAATCTCATTCTAATCACAGCAAATTACTTTTACTTCCAAAATTCCATGATCATTCCTGCCCCAGATCCTCCCCACCACTTTCTCCCACGTGCAGCCCCTTATCACCATGGGCACTAAAAAGGACCACCCCATATTTAGGCAGAGGAGCATCTAGGGTCGATACCACGGCATCTCCAATTTGCAGGGAGTGTGGAAACTGGGTTGACAGATGCTGGGCCTGCTACCTGGCCCAGGTAGACGGGATGGGCACCAAGACCAGAGCCCTGCAGAGACGCAGGCAAGAGATGCCGAGGCCTGCACCCAGAGGCGGCTCAGGCAGGTGGGTTCCACGTGTGAGACTTCATGGCGCCAGAGACTGCAGGTGATACAGGAGCACCTAAGAGACAGCGTCACCGCCAAGGGACTAGACTCTGTCCCTGCACAGTGAGTTCGAGTGAGCCATTCTTCCCTCCCTTCCCCGCCACCCACTGCCCCCACACCAATTAGGGAAAACAGCAGGAGGGGAGGATGCCAAGTGAAAAAACATTTTTACCTGAACACTACAAAAACGGACTGTCTAAATGCTCAGATTGGACTAAGGCTTGAACAACAATGAACATTTTGCAATTTTCCCACTGATCAACAGGTAGAGAAGCAGCAGGAGGTAGGCTGATTTTAGGCTAAATTAAGATAAAAATAGTGTGAATTAACTCTTGTAACCCTCACTATTAATATATAAGCAACGGTTTCTAAGCATCTTTAGAAAGAGACATGGATATTGTACTTTCCCCTATGAGACATCCCAAATTTCACAGACGAACTCCATAGCCTGCTCTGAGCAACGATCAGCCAGACTTGGATGATCACATGTTTCACACCTGGTGCGAGCTGACATCATTCTCTCTCCAGGGTAAACACTTCCCTTTAGTAAGTAACCCCATGCATATATACATCCCCTTCTACTTTCACCAACTCAGATTAAATCAATTCCATGTGACACCATGCTCTTGGCACGTATACACGTACCTTAAAGTTTTAATTAGGATTCTGGTTCAGGCCACAGAGTGATTTAAAGGAGAGAACGAATGCCATCTCTCTTTCCCACAGCAGTCCAAGTGTGAGCAGCTCAGGGCTCATGGTCAGCTGGATGTGTTAGGGATCCAAGTGCCCTTTATCATATTGCTCTGCCATCTTCATGACATGGCTTCCCACTCAGGGGTAGACATCTATCTGTGATCCACCTGTACACGAACTTTGCAGTCAGCGGGACGGAGAACAAGTAGGGGAAGTGGAGGGAACACACTTTCCCTTTAAGGGTACAACCCAAAATTGTAACCATCATTTCCACCCACATTCCTATGACCAGAACCTAGCCTCTTGGCCTCACTGGGCTACCAGTTAGGCTGGGAAATACAGTCCCTAGCCTTGTGGCTACGTGTCCAGAAAACAGATCCCAGGGGCTGTTGGAGGATGAGCAGAAGTCTCTGCTATACTCCATAAGGCTATTCTCTTCTTTCCTGCACTGTCTGTTCTGCCTTTAAGCTAAAAAACTTTTTAAAACTAAATATTATGCCAATCAATATAGACAAAATAAAAGAGTTGGGTTTGGGTTTTGTTTCTTATTTGTTTTGGTTTTCCTCCTGAAAACTTAAGTTGGATGCCTTGAAAAGACTCAATAAAGCAAGCAGCTAAAAAGGGCTACTGAATTAGGTAAGTGTGAGGCATTGTTAACTGGAGAGGGGAAAGAATTTTCAGGTCTAGAAGGATTCTTCATTCAGATTCTGATTTGAAAGAAACAGAAACTGGAAATAAGGGGTCCATTTTGGACATGCAAAAAAGACAACTCTGAAGTATAATCAGTGAATCATACTCCCCCCAAAAAAACCATGATCCTACATCAAAAGACTGCTGAATAAAAGTATACTTACGTGTTTTCCATTAAAACAAAACATTCAAGGTATGTTTGCAAATTTTTTGGGGGGGGATTTCCCCTTAAGACAGGTAGTTTTTTACAGATGAATTCTGACCCCACCAGTACAGAGGAACTTCTACGGAGGAAACTCCCTCCTACATACCAACATATTCAAAACTTAATTATCTCCATCTCTCAATTTTTATACTCCCACCAGAACTATTTTTCTAAAATGTTTAAATTTGTATCAACTTTTTAATGCAAACTTCTGATCATGGCATTCCAAGGATTCCAGGATTTGGACCCAAATGCCTTTTAGTCCCACCTCTTTTACATACCTCCAGCCATTCTCTAGTCATACAAATCTTCAAAATAATCTAACTCACACAGCCAGAATTCCAGCATCTTTGTGTCAAGGACTATGTTAGGCAACCAAGTCAAAGTTGAATAAGACCTGGGTTCTGATTCTAGAAAGTTGTATCCAGAATAAAAGAAGACAACCAAAGAAATGGACAATCATAATATTTTTTTCTTCCATTCAAAGAATATGTATGGAGCACCCACACGACACAGCAGGCACAACACAGGACGCTGAGGACAGAGTGAGTGGGAATAAGAGTTGTGGTCCCTGGTCTCATGAGGGGGAGGAACAGGTGGCAGGAAACACTTCAGACTGTGGGTAAGGGAAGGCCACTTAGAGGAAGTGATTAATACATGCACACAGTTTTCTTAAAATATCAACACGTGCTACTCATGTATCTTAAATTAACACATCTAGTAATTCACTGGAAGAACTAAATTAATGAAAAGTAAGAAAATGACAGCAAAAGGTTACAGAAAAGTTAATACAAACAAACTATGTACAAGTACATATAATTTCAAAGAACAAGAACTATAGCCCTACTGTACTTTTCATAGGCCCACTAATGTCTGAAATACCCTCTTCAATCACTCTTCTAGGAAGGACACTGATAAATGGGATTACGTCCAGAGAGGCGGCATAGAGGACTATAAACTACTTCATTTAAAGAAAGTCTAAGCGAGGGGGGAACGTTTAGGAAAGAAAAAGACTAGGGGAAAATAGGATGTATAGACAAATAGCTGAAGAGCCCTCACACGGGAAGAGAAGTTATACTGTGAGACACTCAAGAAGGTTGAATTAAGATCAATAACAGAAATTACACAGAAACAAATTTGGCTCAATAAAAGGAATAATCTATTTATAATCTGGTGCCAGAATCTATAACAATATCATCTGTCAATAGGATTGTTACTCCCTCCTCCCCGCCCCGTTCTCTACTGTGGGAGGCATATAGTTTCGCTAGATGCCACTTTACATTGCTAAGATTTAAGTTAAAAAGAAATGGGGCAACTCCCCATTTCCCACAGTTAACAACTATATTGTACACTTAGCATTTTGTTAAGAGGGTAGAACCCACATTAGGTGTTCTCACCACAATAAGAGAGTGGGCAGCAGAGGGAGGGAGGGAATGGGACACTACAGAACTCTGGATTACACTACTAGAAATCATTAAAATTATTTGTACTATCCCGATTCATGCGGTTGTGTTAAAACATAGATTTCATATAAACAATAATAAAAGACTGTTGAATTCATACATTCCGGCCACAGCCAGTTTCTCTGCACAGGGTCAAAGTCTCATGGAAATCAATAAAAGACAAGCCACTGCTCTTCCCACCACACAAGAGAGTTTAAAAATGATAAATGATGGGACAGCTTTAACTAAATTCCTGCTCTCCTTCATGCAAACTGACACACAGAGACTTAAAGTTTATAAAGAAGGAAATAGGAAAAAATTCTTGAGTAAATATCCAATAAATTAATTTTCACAAGGAAATTATTTTTTATTAAAAAATGAGGCTACATAATGCATCAAATCCCTCAGGCTTGTCTAGGACATGATAAAGTAGTTTGGCAAGTACTGGCATGCTAATCAGAAAAGGTTTATGTAAGCAAAGAGGATTCACATCATGAGTTATTTAAAAATTTAATCTGATGAACTATAAGAGAAGGAACTATTTGGTCCTAATTTGAGAACACTTTAGTTTCTAGTTGAAACAGCTGCTCTAGGACTAAGCAACCAGAAACAGTAAACTTCTTAAATGACAACTGGATTTTCTTTTTTCAAATCGTCTTTATTAAAGCCATATTACATTTAATATAAGATATGCTGATTTCAGTGATGTTAAACGTGAAAAATGTATAGCCTAGAATTAATGAAATATATGTCCGCTTGATTCATCCTCACTAATGGATCTAAATGCCAGGTTAGAGCTTCCATTAGGAATTCAGTATACTTAAGCTTTAAGAGTTAATAAACATGAAAAGATAATCTACCTCAATAGTCATCAGGGAAATGCAAACCAAAACCACAGTAAGATACTCCTTCGCACCTACTAGGATGGTTAGAATCAAAAAGTCAGATAACAACAAGTGTTGGTAAGGTGTGGAGGAACTGGAACACTCATACACTGATGGTGAGAATGGAAAATGGTGCAGCCACTTTTGAAAACTCTGACAGTTCGAAAAGTTAAACAAAGAGTTACCATTTGATCCAACATTTCCACTCTTAAGTATATACCCAAGAAAAACGAACATAAGCTCATGCAAAATCTGTACATGAATGTTCACAGCAGAATTGTTCATAATAGCCCAAAAGGCAAAACAACCCAAATACAGTAGGCAGATTCAACCAAGTGCAAAAGACCTACCTTGATAGTGTCTGTACTGAATGTGTACAGACTTTTTATCTTGTCATGATTCCCTAAACAATATAGTATAACAACTATTTACATAGCACTTACATTGTATTAGGTATTACAAGTAATCTAGAGATGATTTAAAGTATATGGGAGGATGTGCATAGGTTATATGCAAATACTATGCCACCTTATACAAAAGACTTATAAATCCTCAGATTCTGGTTATCTGTGGCAGCGGGTGGCGGGGGGTGTCCTGGAACCAATCCCCCACAGATATCGAGGGATGACTGTACCCATCCATTGATGAATAAACAAAATGTGGCATAGCTATACAATGGAATACTATTTGGCCATAAAAAGGAATGAAGTACTGATAGATGCTACCACATGGAGGAACCCTACAAACACTGTGCTAAGTGAAACAGGCCAAACAAAAAGACCACATATTGTTGTATGATTCTACTTATATGAAATGTCCAGAAATGTCAATTCTATAAAGACAGAAAGTAGATGAGTGGTTGCTTAAGACTGGGGGTGGAGGGTGGGGTTAGGGGAAATGGGAGGTAACTGCTAAAGGATACAGGTTTGCTTTGGGGATAATGAAAATGTTCTAAAATTGATAATGGTAATGATTACACAATAATGTAAATATACTAAAAAATATTGAAGTGTACACTTTAAATTGGCAAATTATATGGCTGTTGAATTATATCTCAATAATGTTATTAAAAATTAATAAAAATTTGGTAATCAATAATTATCATAAAAATATAATTGAAGAATGATATTTTTAAAACCTGATTACAGACACTGTATTTACCTCCTTCCTATGAAATCATCCTGAAATCTTGACTAACACTTGGTTCCCTGCTCAGATAAGACCAAACTTTCTAAATGGAAATTTGACCTTCTGCCTCTCCTTCTATTGTGTGGCATTTCTGACTGCACAGTTTGCTGAAGGACTAGTGACTTTACCTAAAGTAGAAATCCAAAGATTTTTATACCTAGCAGACAGGTGGTGTTTGTTATGAGACCATGATGTATTTCTACTACTTCAGTCTGATTCTAGTACCAGCTAAATATTCCCTCAGGAGGACACTTTAGCCTGTAGGTCTCTAGACACCAGACTTGCAGAAGTTAAAAGCTTTTAGGCCACTCAACACAGTCATTTCAGAGCTTCATTACAGAGAGGCAGGAGGGCTCCCACAGTGGAAAGTGGATGGAAGAGGCCACCCCAAGTGCCAGATGCAGGACGTGGGATCTTCCTAAAATTGTCATATCTCACAGTATGATTCTTACTCCCTGTTTTAAATCCAGGAATATGTTAAAAGAGAAAAGTTATTTTTTTTTAATTCTAACAAATAAAATAATGAAAATAAAGTTAAGAGAATCAGGAAAAGAACTACAGAAAGAGTGTAATGAGAAAACTATTATTTAAAATAGATAAGATGAAACCAATCAACCAATACAGAATAAGGTCAGAACAAGCAACAATAAAGAAACAAAAACTAAAGCACGAGACTTGGCAGCAGAGGAAATGTACAAGCCCTGTAAATATAAAAAAATAGTCAATCTCACTACTCATCAAAAAAACATATATATTTTTAGCCAAGCCATCATGGCAAATTGTAAGAAATGTTGTGGGGTGTACGTATACTCACATACTGTTAACAAGAGCAGAGCTATTACCACCTTTCAGAGAGCAACAGACAGGGTATTTCAACAGACTTCAAAAATACCCTAAATCCACATACCAGGATCCTTTTTACAGATCTGTCCTAAACACATCTATATGTTTTAACAATACAAAAAGATTATAGTGTACCCAGATGTCGAGGATTGGGGAGTTCATTAAACAAATTATGAAGTAGCCATATGAATATATTTTTATGTAAGCATTAAAAATGTGACAGCTCTGCATGAGTCAACACAGAAAAATGTACAGGACACATGATGTGAAAAAAGCAGGCTACGAAAGTGTGGGCGTAGACTAAACATATATGTATGGGTATACACATATACAACCAATCAGTATCTGGAAGGATATACACCAAACTGTTCTTATCCCTTCAGATTAGGATTATGAGTGCTCTTCATTTTTTAATTTATATACCTTTTTTGGTAACTTTTAAAAATAATAATCACACATTTTATAATAAAAATAACCTTACAATAGAAAAATAGCATTCAAACCAAGTAATAATATATCAAGTGGGCAAGTGCAAAAAGAGACGGTTAAAAATAAGAAAGACTGAAAAAGAGGCCAAAGCTAAAATAATTGAAAAAATTAAAATGTGCACATATTTAAGAATAAAAATGACTACATAACACAAATTAGAAAATAGGTGGAACATTTTAAAAATTAAGTAGAAAAAAGTTACATGTGAAAGGGGATTAAGACATAATAGTAAGATAGGTAAGAATGTAATAATTTTGAAAGTAAAAAGTTAAAAATCTAGTAAGTTACATATATACGTGCAAAACAATGAAGTTGGACCCTTACCTTACACCATATACAAAAGTTGACTCAAAATGGATCAGAGGCCCAAACATAAGGGATAAAACTATAAAACTCTTAGAAGAAAACACAGGGGGAAAGTCTCACAGCATTGGGTTTGGCGATGATTTCTTGGATTTGACACCAGAAGCACAAGCAACAAAAGAAAAAAATAGCTAAACTAGACTTCACCAAAATTTAAAACTTGTGCGTCAAAAGACATTATAAAGAGGGGGCCGCCCGGTGGCGCAGCAGTTAATTTCGCACTTGGCAGCCCAGGGTTCGCGAGTTCGGATCCCGGGCGCCCGCTGACGCACTGCCTGTCAGCCATTCCGTGGCGGCGTCCCATATAAAGTGGAGGAAGATGGGCACAGATGTTAGCTCAGGGCCAGTCTTCCTCAGCAAAAAGGGGAGGATTGGCGACAGATGTTAGCTCAGGGCTGGTCTTCCCCACAAAAAAAAAAAAAAAAAAAGACACTATAAAGAAAATGAAAAGGCAACCCACAGAATGGGAGAAAACATATTCAAATTATATTATCTGAGAAGGGATTAAATATCTAGAATACAGTCATGCACTGCTTAACAATGGGGATACGTTCTGAGAAATGTGTCAGTAGGCAATGTCGTCACTAGGTGAACACCACAGTGTCCTTGCACAAACCTAGATGGTATGGCCTACTACACACTGAGGCTCTATGGTACTAATCTTATGGAACCACTGTCATATATGTGGTCTGTTGTTGACCAAAACATCGCTATGCAGCACATAACCATATATATATAGAATCCTACAACTCAACAACAAAAAAGACAAATAACTCAATTAAAAAATGGACAAAGGACTTGAATAGACATTTCTCCAAAGAAAATATACAAATGGCCAATAAGCACATGAGAAGATGCTCAACAACACTCATCATTAGGGAAATGTAAATCAAAACTGCCATGAGACAACCACCTCACACCCATTAGGATGGCTACTATCAAAAAAAACAGTGAACAACAAGTGTTGGGAAGGATATGGAGAAATCAGAAACCGTGTGTGCTGTTGATGGGAATGTGAAATGGTGCCACCACTAGGGAAAACAGTATGGCAGTTTAAAATAAAAAACAGAATTTTTTTTTCTAAAAAATAAAAATAAAATATGGAATCACCACATGATCCAGCAATTCTACTTCTAGGCACATACACAAAAGAACTGAAAGCAGAGTCTCAAAGAGATATTTATGCACTCATGTTCACAGCAGCATTATCCACAATAGCCAAAAGATGAAACAACTGAAATGTGGATCAGTGGATGACTCAATAAACAAACCACCGTATATACATACAGTGGAATATTATTCAGCCTTAAAAAGGAAAAAAATTCTGATACATGCAACAGCATGAATGAACCTTGAAGACATCATGCTAAGTGAAATAAGCCAGACACAAAAGAAAAATATTGTATGATTCCACTTAAATGAGGTATACAGAATAGTCAAATTCATAGAGACAAGAAGGAGAATGCTGGTTGTCAGGGGCTGGGAATGGGGAGTTATTATATAATGGGTAAAGAGTTTCAGTTTGGGATGGTGTAAAAGTCCCAAAGATGGATAGTGGAGATGGGTGAACAACAGTGTGACTATACTTAATGCCACTGAATTGCACACTTAAAAAAGGTTGAAATGGCAAATTTTATGTTATGTATATTTTACCATAATAAAAAAAAGAAATTAAAAAAAAACTTGTATCTGGTGTTCTAGATGTGGACTTTGTATGCATGGGAGCTTGTTTCTAATAAATTTCACAGAATCTTAGAATTTAGTAAGTTAGTGAAAAGGGGTTAAATACACAACTAGAAATTTCTAGAGCACTTTCACATGTGCAGGTTCATGTGACGTTTTTTGACCTGAGGTAGTAGGGCTTCAAGTTGCTGGTGAAGCTCGAGTGGAGCCAGCACAGGGCAGTGATTCTCAGAAAGGACGGTGCCGCCCCACAAGCAGTGCAATGGAAATTTGTGAGAGCAGTTTTGTTTGTTGGAGTGGTTAAGCATATTACTGCAATACACAAAACAAGCCTATCAATGAGGCATTGTCATGTGTTTTGCACAATTTTCTAACGACCCTCTGAATATTCCTGTTGGTTAAAAAAAAAAAGTTCACAATCTTGAGTCTAGAACCTAACTCCACTTCCCATATAAACAGAAAGACCTTTTTGCATGGATTTAATATATACTGAATTTTTCTAGGAATGCAACTACTGCTTAAATGGAAAGAAGAATGTATTCTTATCATTTAGAAATTTCAGAGAAGTTGCAGTCTGCAGGTGCAGCAAACCACAAATGACTCTACCTATAGAAACAAGTATTTGACTCTTGTAATGATACCTTGTAGTTGTGGCTGAGCATTTACATACTGAAAAACATAAACTACCTTCTTTTATTTCTCTTAAAACATTACAGTTAGGGTGTTCTATTGATCTTTTTTCAATAAGTATATAAAGATAGGTCATTATTATCTATAAATTTTGTTTCAGAGTACTATGGGGCACATTAAAATGATTTGCAACAAAAGAAGGTACTGGATCCGAGTATTATGGGAACCATTGCTCTAGGGCAAGTAAAATATGGACCTCCTTTCCTTTGCAAGACCCCTGACTCCATCTTTAATTTAGCAACACTGACTTCCATGTCAAGTACAGAAAAGAGAAGCTAACTCCATATGCCTCTTGCTGTACGTTACAGACATTGCAAATGTCTGTTTTCCGCAGAATGCCAGGCATCACAAGAAGAACTTTCTTCTCTCTCTTCCATCCCCATCCATGTGCAGTGCTCAGAGGCAGGATGCCCACCAGTCAGAGATGTAGAATGACAAAGGTCATTCTAACATTAGCCATAAGGCTGGACAAGGGTCAACTCCAAGTTTCTTTCCAAATCCAAGAAGTCTATGAAACTACCAGTGGTTCTCAGGTGACTTCAGGTTATGGAGCACTCCAGGAAACAGCAATCCATTCACCCACTCACTCTCCCTGGTTCACACTGATGCCATTGTTCACACATTGTTCACACTGATGCCATCCCGCTCATCAGTCTCACAGGCCACATCATGCCCCGGGTGGTATACCCCAATGACGACAATAAAGCTGTCAGGACAACCTTCACAGACCTTGTCAACTGAATACTAAAAAGGAAAGAGCACGTGGAACCTGCTTGAGGAACTGGAGCAAATCACTTTTAAGAACAACAGGTATGTATCTTACAGAGCACGTGTAGAAGATCCATTTCCAACACCAACCAATGACATTAAGAATAGCGGAGGAAAAAATGAAACTGAAAGTAACTTTATAAATACACATATTACCAAAACTCCCATGTAGTTTGAAAGGACTAAAATTAAAACACGTAAAGAAACAAAATTAGAATAAAAACTCAATATGAGTGACCGAGTCAACCTAGAATACTAAATTCATATCAATATGCAAATATTGACAATGAAATTATCTTTGAGACTCCTCACTTCCTCTGGCAGTGCTTTACACACAATCATTTATAGTTAAGCAAATGCAAAATGTATTTCCACTATTAACTTTATGATTATTTATGTTTATAAGAATAGGTATCAATCTATTCTGCACAAAGGAAAATGATCTAAACAGCACCCCCTTTTAAAAAAATAATTTGGAAGTTCTGTTTTTCCCAGTGAGCAAGTTATTATGCAATTCTACTTTCTGAAAGATTGCATTTTTATGATCACTCCTGTATCATAATTACCTGTTTCTACCTAATGTTTCCCGTGTAAGCATGAGAGTTCCCCCAGAGCAAAAGCTGAGCATTTTCACTTTTGGCTGTTCAGTGCCTAGCATAACGCCCCGTGACCAGTCGTAAGCAAATGTACCTGTTTTTGTTAATGCATAAAAACAGCTACCTTTCTATTCTTACTACGTGACACACACTATAATAAGCATTTTGCATTCATCTTTTTCATCAGTTTTAATGAGCATTGCGTCATTACCATGTTATATTATAAATGGTAAAACTGCGGCTTAACAAAGATTAAACAAATTGCCCAAGGTCACACCACTTGTAAGCAGAGATCCAGGAGTCAAAGGTTTTGTATTAATTTACCTTCTCTTTCTTTAATTCTCAAAGAAGTACAAAGTAAGGTCAAAGCAGATGACACTGTCCAAATGGTGCAGTAATTGTTATGGAAATATTTTCCATATTTACTTTAATATTTTGATTATATCTATGATTTATTTCCAAATCAGAAAAAATTAGGGATGACATTTCCAAATAGTATTTGTTCTTTTGGGATAGATAATATGACCTGCTTGATAGTAATCTAATTTTAAAAGAGTACTATAGTGAAAAATACCTCTGGTTACAGAATAATTTAGCTAAAAGAACTAACTAGTAATGAAATATTAAGAGAAAGTAAAAACAAATGCACGGCATCTTCAATTTCACAACAGAAAAAAACGCTCTGCCAAAACTCTTAAGGTAAACTGAAAAATAAAGATTGCCATTAAAACTAATTCATCAAGGGGCGCCCGGTGGCGCAGCAGTTTAGTCCGCGCTTGACAGCCCAGGGTTCGCAGGTTCGGATCCCGGCGCCCGCGGACGCACTGCCTGTCAGCCATGCGGTGGCGGCGTCCCATATAAAGTGGAGGAAGATGGGCACAGATGTTAGCCCAGGGCCAGTCTTCCTCAGCAAAAGAGGAGGATTGGCAACGGATGTTAGCTCAGGGCTGGTCTTCCTCACAAAAATAAATAAATAAATAATTCATCAAGTATCTCCTGCCCTTTAAATTACTGAAATAAGTATTCATATTTTATATAAACATATGAAGTATTTATTTTTATACAGAATAGCACACTAAACTGCACTGTCACTTTTCCATTAGCAGGTTCCTGATGGAATATTAACAGCACTCTAAATGACAGAAAGGGAAAGAATAAGAGTGACTGTAATGGAACAGACCTCTAGATGTGAGGTGAGATTTGTGAAGAGACAGAATCACTGAGCAAGAAAGGACTTGTAAAGGTCATCCAGCATCCCTGTTAGCCATTGGGAGCATTACAACACTACACCATTGCTGAGAGATGAAAATCTGTTATTTTTAGAGACTTTCGAGGGGAGAAAAATAATCCAACATCCTCTAAAAAGTCACTCCAGAGATGCACAATATTTAGAATCATAAAATTCCTAGTTATGCTCAATATAAATCCTTGAATAGTCCAGCTTAAATCCATTTCCTTTTGTTTGGGCTTTGTGAAATGTGCAAAATAGTTGGCCATTATAATACATCCTCACATATGAAGTCTTCAGCTTTCTCTTTTTAGGGGCAAATATGACATCTTTAGCTTTTTCTCACAAACTTTATTTTCTACTCTGTTACAAAGCCTTTTTCTCTGATGCCTCTCCATGACTCTCAAAAGGCCAAGTGAAGAAGAAGGTACTCTAATGCTCTGAAATGTCAATCGGCTATTATTAAGTCATTATTCTTGCTTCTCCAATTGCTGGTGTCTTTGTAAAGTCATCCAACCAATGCTAAGAAATCATGGAGAATGTCAGAGAAGAGATGGGCAAGGAGGAGTGGGAAAATTAGGTAATCAATTTCTGACAATTTTGAAGACAACTCATTAAAAGGTAAATAGTAAGCACTCAGAAAAGAAACCACTAGCATGAAGAAGTAGCATAGGCTCACTAAAAAAGGTCAGTCCTGTTTTGATAAGATTATTAGACAGAGAAAAAGGCATGACTACAGCTGAGACCTCGAGTAGCTTAATTTCAGCAAGGCTTTAACAGTATGTCCCATAATATTCTTGTGCTCAAGACAAGAACACACAATGCTAGACTCGAGTTCATTTGGGTGGGCTTGTATCTGGTATCTATTTAAAGAATGTTGACTAATGAAGTACTATCAGCGTATGAATAATGTGCTACAAAATTCATACTTTAATCATGAGGTGGGCAAAAAAGAGAAGGAAAATGACTATCTCTAAATATCTCAAAATCAGTAATTAATGGGCTGGGACAAATTATCTTCACATATGGTAAAAGGCATGTAAAATGCAGAACTTAGACTCAAAATGTCCAACTTCTCGAAGATGTGTTACTGGTTTGAACTACATAGCTACATAGTGAATTTCAGTTGAACACAATTAACAGGCCAATTAAGTGAAGTTTGCTAAACACAGAGTGATGGAGAATCTACCCTACATGGGCCATATCACTAGAGGACATGTAGCAATCAAGCAAGGCCTAAGCACTCGCTACTGTTCAAATATATCTGGATTTTGCAAATAGGTATGGGCCCACACACAGAAGGGCTACTAGAATGGTAAGGTGTCTGGGGGGTAATGTGATAGAGATGATTACAGAACTAAAATTATTTAGCTTAAATAAAAGATTGAGGGGTTCTAGGGTAGGGACCATTCTGTACTTTGAACATCTAAAACCCTTTCAGACGCTATATAAAAGAGAATTGACACCTACACTGTGAGAGGAAAACAAACACAAGAACCACAGAGACAGATGCAACCCGCAAGTGTCAACCTCCTATGGGTGGTCTCAGCAAGTCAGCTCTGAGACCCCCTTGAAGCTACAGTCAGTACTTGGCCACATTCCCTAAAACAAATCTAGCTTCACAAATTATTTTTTAAAAAAAGGTTTAATAAAGATTTTGGGGAGAGATAAGGGATAAGATTTACACCACACCGTGCATACCAGAAACCTAACAATATTACTCACATGCACCCATCCTACCTTCCCCTAGTTCTCTTCACTGAAAGTCACCCCAACTCTCTTGCATTCTCCTCTACCATGGTGTCTCAAACACCATCCACCATGTTCACCAACCACCAGATCCTAGGACGTGGCTCAATAAGGACCACTGATTACTTCTCCCAGGTAGCTAAACATCTCTCCCCCAACCTCAAGGAGCTGTTCAAGGTATTCTTTCAACCCAAGAAGGGTTTCTTTCTAGGTGGAGAGATTTCCCACTGCTAGCTCCAAGAGCAAAATCTCTTTGAAAACATGAAACCGAAGAGAAGAGAATTCCACTGATTTCACTTGTGCATCAACAAAGCCAGCTCCGGAAGACGTAGTATAGTTCTTTTCCTGCTGTTTGAATTAACCTCAGCATACAGGTGTGCACCCTCAGTTTGAGATGCATGAGAAGAGCATCTGTTTCCTCATCTATCAAATGAACATAACACAAACTTGCTCAGCGAGTTGCTGTAGGATTTAATAAAATACCTTAAAGAGCCAGGCAAACTACCTGGCACATGAGCAGACATTCAATAACCATTAATGAAATAACCTGATGGTTACAGATCCCTTAGGACGCTGCTTGGCAAACGGTACGCACGGTATAATGATCTGTTAATAAACAGAACAATTGAGCACCTTTCCAGGGACTTTCAGTCTTGCTATACAATTCCATGATCCGGTAGGAATGTTGCAGGGATATTTTTCAGCTTTCTGAAAAGGAGGATGGACTAGGGAACACCAAAAGTCTCTTTGACTCAACTTCCTATCAAGTCTATGATTCAGAGTATTTTGGTTTGTGGAGCTCACACCTCAGAAACAGACATAGCCTGCCTCAGAAAACAATAACATCATAGATAAACTCATATTTTCACATTTAATTCAAGAAGAACCCAGAGAATTTATATGGCAGAGCCATAATGCACTTCTAAAAACATACAACATTTAAAGAAACTCTTTCTTGTTAGCACAAACATAATTAAGGAGTGGAAAATTTCACCAGCACGCCCCAGTCGTAAATAATTGACATTCTTAAACTCTCATTCTCTAAATCAATGTCTTCTAACAGATTTCTCTTTAATCACCAAAGCTGTACTCAATTAACTTCTCAAATATTTCTCAAAACAACATGCTGTTGCTGATTTAAGATCTAATTTCCTTCTCAACATAGACTAATCTCCAACTGAGTAAGTATGTGCCTCCAAGTGTAGCCTTGGTTTCTCCGACACCCATGTACCTGACGAGCAAACACCTAACGGGCTGAGAGAATCAACTGAGGTAATAGTGCAACTGTACTTTATAAACTGCAGAGTACTGCATATGAATGAGCTTCTCACAAACTCTATCCTTGGAACGCTAACAATATGAAGAATGTCAGTAGATTTTCTGTGAATACTAGGCCACAGAGCATAATAAAGTGTGTACTATGCTTTCTTTCTGAAGAAATACAATGCACATTACCAGATTAAAGATTTAAAAGTGTCCTATATTAAAAAGCCTGCTAACCTGAACTCAGCACTTCTTAGATGTAATTAACTGGGGAGCCATTTTGCTTGACTTATGGAAATTCAGTGTTCCAGAGACAACCGTTTGAAAGATAGCATACTACACAAGACGAACCATTATGTTAGCTATCAAAATATTTTTTCCTGAAAAATAGTATTACTAAGTGGAAAGAATATAAAAAACATATATACTTCCTGCCTTCCTTAGGAAATACTCCAATTGTTTTACCAAAATATTGTCGTTAATAGATTTTCATGTTGCTCTCAAGAATATAACGTGCTATAACAATTGAAGGTAATACTATTCTTAAAAGTATTAACTGGTAAAATCACTCAAGATAATACATTGGCAAATAACTTGAAATGAAGCCTTTGATTTGCAAATGGATGCCACAAGTATTCATTTTTAAAATGTAATGAAAATCTTAGAAGGCCACAACCAAAAGGGGCTGGAAGCTGTCTGATCTGTTTCCAAACTCTGACTTGGACTGAGTTTCTCAGGGACACTTACTCATTCCATGATGGGAATACCAGAATACACCCTACTTATATTCAAACCACCTATCTAAAGTACAAAGTTGAGCACAATGGACCTTGTCTTCTAGAATAACATTTTTTTTTAACATGGAAAAGTTCTTAAAAGATCACCTGGTTCATTCCTCCCATTTTTCTTAATAACCAAACTGAGGTTCAGAGAACTACAGACAGACAAGCTGGGCTCTGTGAGCTGTTGTGTCTTAATCTACACTCTGCTGACTGTCACATGCTCACATCATGTGCAAACAGTGCTAATGTTTTCCCCCACATTTTAAAGGAAAATTGTCTGCAGTGAGCTAGCCTAAAGAGAGGCTACCTATAATACGTGAATGTCAGTCGGGGGGTGTTGGTGGGATCATTTATGAGAGAAGCAGTCATCTTCCAGAGGGGCTGCAGGGAACTGATTTGCAATAGAGCTGCCTCTAAGCACAGATGTATGAAGCAAAGTAACAGGAGGGATTCATTTATTTACTGACGGTTAATGAGTGATCCAGGCAGGTTGGCATTAGCTACCACACAATGAGCATCCGGCGTGCACCCAGGACTTGGCACATCTCCAATCCCATGAGACAGATGTCTTCTGCCATCTTCACTGGTGAGGAGATGGAGTTTCCCAGAAATTTAGAAATGTGCCATGATCATCCCAGCAGTTAAAGAGTTGAAGTTGAAATTCAAACTGAATTCTCCTGCTTGAAGACTGGGATCTTTTAGCACAGAAAAGTGAAATGGAGAAAATTTACCTAGAGATAACCACAACTAAAGATTCTTGGCCATCCAAACAGGAAACAAAGCATATTTCAAAACGTTAACAGTTTACTGAAAAAGAAGACAGTAAATAGAAATGTCTCAGGTGTAGACTATGGGCCACCCACTGAGTGTACTGCTTGAACTTGAGCTGTGATCATCTAGGATTTAGGCTTTTCTAGAATCAAAAGACACTATTTCAAAAGAAACACAGGGGTGAGGACTCAGTCCAAGGGTCTGGCTCAAAAACAAAGGACCAGCCTGTTGCTCAGCCAAGCCCATCTGGACTAAGCCGGAACAGGGCACAAGGGCATTGCAATAAACAAGCATGTAAAACCTAAAAAGAACTTTCACAGAAGTCTCTGTGGGACTGTGAGAGCACAAGGCACCAGAACTTGTGCCAGCAGCTATGGCCCAGGACAGTGCTCTCGACCTGACATGGCAAACATCACAAGAGACTTGGTGAGGCCAAGAGACAGACACAGCAAACTCCAGCCTGGGCACCAGCAGCCCCAGCATGTCTGGGGTGGGCAGTGGCAGAAGCCAGGCCACCTCTGACCTCAACAGCTTTAGGAGACATCACCACTGTGAGCCACAGTAAGAGTGGAGGAAAATGACAGAATCCACGTGGAAGCCAAGGGCAAAGACACAGCTGAGAGATTCTCGCTGACAAATCCCGGGATGGACTGGCAGGAATTTGAAAGGGATGGATTTTCTGAGGCTGGCAAGAGTAGCTTGGTGCATAGTGAGAAAATAATGTTTCACCATTTTCTCTGTGACTTTTTATTTAAAGGTCACTCTTTGGAAAAGAAAAATTTAATTAAATATCTAGAAATGTTGTTAAATATTAACATACTGATTAAGCATGCAAACACATCATTAAGAGTTTTGGAATCAGAAAGAAATAATTTCATTTCAGTACTCAAAAGCCCTCCTCCAGAATAAGTGTACTTAAAACACATACTTGGGGTCTGTTTCACATTATAGAAGGACACCTTAAATCTCTCACTTGCCAATAGATCAGGGTACAAGAACCTTATCTTTCCTTGTTTTCTTTCAGTTCTTCCAACAGGATGCATGGCACATGATAAGCACAGAGTAGTTGCTTATTGAATACAACATATTTATTTAAGACAGGGGGAAAGTGTTTGGAAGAATTATGCAAATAAACATGGCATCCTCGACACCTAAGGCTGCTCCAACAGCTCTTTGTTAATGCCACCAGGAGGAGAGGCAAATTTGCCTGCTTATGTGTACATTAGCTTTCTAATAGTCTGCTCAGTGACACGCGGAATTTTTTTCCCTAAATATCTAACTGCATAACTCTGTTACCATTCTTTCTGGAATGCCATTGCTACTTAAAATTTCAAAACCTCAATTGTAATCACTGATCTTTAATAATAAAGATACCAGCCTACTCACCGACTTTGACACCTTAATGACTAAGAGGGCAAAGTCGTGGAAAACTAGACTACATGAAATATATTAAAAGAAGGTAAGCACACAGGAGTTTTTGTTTAACCTTGATAAAATCATGTGATTTGAGAATAAAAACAACCGAATTCTGAAATCACTAAAACCTTTAACTATTATAGACCTGTCACATACCAAAAAAAAAAAATCACTTTTATGCTTTATACATCTATTGTGTGATAGAAATATAGAATTAGAAATTATTTGAAATTGACAATACTATCAGAAAATTTTGTGTCCTTTTTTATGTAAGAATAAACAGTTCAATTATGATTAAACTATCCAAAAAGCCAAATAATTTATGTGTTTGATTAATAACAACTCTGAATAGTTTGCCTTATTCATACAAGAAGCCTTTATTAAAAGCATTAAACTTTTCCTTCTACCAAGAAAAGCTCAATAATTCAAAAGCTCCATAATCCCACTTATTGAGTCAATAATTTTGAAAAATCTCTGCACTCTAGTTAGAAATACAACATTTATAGACAATCCATTTAAAAATGAATACAAAAGCAGGCTAAAATGGAATAAAGAATAACCAACATATTATCTTATTTTTTCCATAATACATAATAGGTATTTTTGCTTCAGTAATATTTCTCATTAAAGATGAAACTATATTTTATAAAAAATAACCTAGTTTAAAAAATGTTTTATCTGTAACCTAATAAATTGTAAATCCAAGTCTTTCACAATTAGAACCCACATATAATTCTGGAGCACAGCCCAGAAAGCTATTGCTGAGGCCAAAGCTCTAGTTACAATAATCAAAATCTTTCTAAGTTCTTCCAAGTCAAAGAAAATACAATTTTCAAGAGATATTTTATAGTTTTCGCTCAAATATGAAATGTATGCATCATCTGCTTTACTATAAACAAAACAATCCTAAAAAATGATGTAACAATTAAACTATTATTTATCAACCATAAACCTAAATAAAGTTACTCTACTAAAGAATACAAATCATGGTAGAAGCTTGCTTATCTAAGAAGTAACCAAATAAAAAACAAAAGCCCCAGATAACTTCGGTCTGGAAATTAACGTATACAAAAGAGTTCACAGAATCAGCTTCTGTCACCCTACTCCTGCCACTTTTCCCAGAGCAAATGCCCCAGAGTTTAGGTAAGATTATGGCTTTATTTCTAAAGCCCCTGTGCACCGAGTTCAATCCAAGTTTATCAGAACTGACCCAAACACAAAATTCACCATTTTCGCACAGAGGCTTAAAAATACACCCTTAACAAAACATTTACAATCCAGAATTCAATTACACATGACATTACAGCCATAAAAATAACAATCAAAATAAAAATGCGCGCCTCTCTTTCCTAAAAAAATTAGTTTAGTGAGTATATAAACCTGATTTCCATAGAGAATTATGTAAGTTGACTGCCTGAAATATTTCTAGGAATTATACTAAAGGAAACAAAATAGAAGTCACGAAAGGTTAAAATTAAGAAAACTAGACAATCTTCTAAATGCAAGAATAAAAGTATTACTTTCAGTTCAATAAAAATCGTTTCTTCTCCTTCTTGGCCATCGCACAAAGGATGCACCTCTTTTCGATGACTTCTGCAGTAAACTGTGTAGGGCCATATTTCACAATGTTAAGGCCATTAACTAACACGACCCCTCAAAGTAAGCTCACCAGACACACTCCTTTGTATTCTTACAAGATTTCAGCATTTTAGATGGAACAAGCATCCTATTCTAGGCACCTCTGATTTGTTTATTAATTGTCTCACTGTTCTCCTCACATAGTATCTGGGCAAAAACATCCCCAACATATTCCTGGTTAACTGGTAGAAATGGAAATGGTTTTAATTCTAATTTGATAATCATAGTGTTCAATATACTTATAAAGTTATTAGAACAACACAGGCATTAATTACAGCTTACCAATTTTTAAGATACACATTTTATAACCAAAAACCTTAAACTAGGGATGTAAAACCATGTATTATGCCTTAATCAAAGAAAAAAAGAATACAAGAAAAAAATGAATACTTTGATTCTTCTTAAAGAGTACATTAGACATGACAAGCTTGATTAATTTGCCCTCTCAGAGTCTCCATCATCATCACAAGAGGCCGGCTTGTCAATGACAGGGATGTTTTTACATTAAGGCATATTCTTAAAAATTTAATATTTTAGTTACCTTGGTTAATGGGAAAGTCATTGATGTAGAAAAAGTCTTTCTAAAATGTAACAGTCCACATTTTTTCTTTAGTAACTATAGTGTAGTAAGTATAATTAACTCTTTCTTCAAAGATTCAGGAATTTAATTGCATCAGTTCTTTTTAATAGATTTCATTTTTCATTTGAAATACGTCAGCCCTAGATACAGAAGATGGAAGAGATGAGACTGAATCTATGCTAACCCCAGATTATATCCTGAAGTTGGTTTCTCTTGCTCATTTTTTAAAAACAAAACACTCACACTATTTTAATGTATATGATTTAGACTTCCCTTAAAAAATCCAGTTAAAACACCTGATTATGTGAATCACTTATTATTGGTGTTTTAAATTGTAGTTATTAATTCTTTCTTCTAAGATACAATTGTTAATTAATTTATTCAACCGATATATACTGAATGTCTACTCTTTACCAGGCACTGTCCCCTTAACGGTGGAAAAATACCCTTTAATTTCACAAATGCAAAGGGCCCACAGGAAATAACATAAGGAAGGAAACTTCCTTTAGATCCAAGCCTAAGCAAGTACTGTTGGGCAGTACACCAAGGGGTTAGGAACCTGGAATCCAAGGAGGAGACACACAAGACCCAGCCAGGCACTTACTAGTTACGTGTCCTTGGGCAAATTAAGTACCTGTGTAAGCTTCAATTTCCTACTTCATAACATGAGATTAATGTTACCTACCTTACTTCTAGAAAACTGAAGGAAATAGGGTCCATGAGAAGGAAATGAGAAGAGGCAATGAAAGAATGAAGAGCACAAATATAAAAGTTGAGAAACCAACTCAAAATAAACATATTCACCTAATAACCCTGCTCGTGCCCTTTCATAGCTGAAGGGCTGAAGAATTAACAGCTCTGAACCTGAAATTCAGGTGCCTCCCTGCATAAGTTCGAATCTCACCCCAGGCATTTATCCCTCCCATAAAGAATGTTTCCTTTTGCTTTATTTTGCCACTAAACTCCCTGTGGACAGGATCCATGTTTGGTGCATGTTTGGATCCACACAACTGACACAGCCGAGAGCAGACAGTATCTCATTTAATGTCTATTGAATGATATCTGCATTTAGGTCCAGATACTTTTTCGTGTTATAAAAGCAGGCTACTTGGTGGGAACATTCCTGAGTCTTATGAGATTCACGACATCACAGATGATGCCTCAGTTAGGCATTTATCCCAGGGAAGGTGGGAGCGCCACAGGAACGAGGGTTCTGCAAAAACTCACCTGGAGAAAGGGGAGGAGAGAACAGAGACATCCTGTAGCACAGTCCAGGTGTGTCAAATGCAGTCACAGTCCACACCCGATTTATGTCACAACCAGCACAAAACAAGCAATGTTAATGAGAACTGTAGAGTTCGTACTTGTGTTTGTAATTTTTTTTGGCATTGTGGTTGCTTAGGAGTAAGAAACATAAAATTTTTATACCTAATTATGTGTTTGCATAATTATATATTGAAGTGATATTGCAATACATTTAAATCAATATTAGAAATCTATAACAATTGTTTCCTCTTTATTAAAGATCCAGATATTATTCAATTTTGACAAAAACTGTCTCAAACTCCGCTCATGAACATACATGGGCAGGACTGGAAATAGATAAGCATGGAAGGGTATTCCTGGAAAGAGGAACAGCATGAGCAAGGGTATCAAGATGGAAAAGCACAGGGCATGCTCAGAGGTGCGAAGGGAGAGTCATGGGAGGAATAGAAAGGCAGGGTGGAAGCCAAACCAGAGAGGCTCTTGAATACCATACTAACAAACAGGGTGCCATTCTGTAAACAACCAGAGCTATTGAGGACCCCTGGGCAGTTACTAAGATCAAAGCCATCATTCAGGAGGATTAATTTAGAACAAAGGGCGGAAAGTGAGTAGGTAGGAAGACCAGGTCAGAGAGTATTACAACAGATTAATTTATGTGAAAATGGGAAGAAGAGGATGATGGGCAAGGCAGTGGAAATGAGAGTAAACAGGGTTTGGGAAATAACCAGACACGAAAGCACAGTATGAGAAGATGCCAAAATCGACATGAATTAGCCTACAGTAACAGAACTTCTGTTTACTTAAAAATATTTCAGTCCTACAAAAATATCTAGAAAATAAGAGAATAAACATCTGTGCATCCAGCTCCCCATTTAGGAATGAAAACATCACAGTGCCCTGGATGTCTCTCCCTCACCCACTCCCCTCGCTCTTCTCGGAAAGAACCAGCACTCCAAATCTGAGGTTTACCCTCCCCGTGCGTCTCTGTATACTTCTGGTCTATATGTTTGTACCTATAAACATGTGGTACAGTTTTTAAGATTTTTTTAACTTTATATGAATGTGTCATAGAGCATATTATTCTGCAAATTGCATATTTAACTTAACATTGTCACTGAGATTTATCATATGTTCACTTTCTCTGTATAGGATTTCATTTGTACAGTTGTATGTAGGATTTCATTTTTAATATATACTCTCATTTATTTATTCATTCCTGCTCATTTATTCACTCCTGATGAATAATCTAGGTATTTCCAACTTGCGCTATTACTAGCAATACTGCAGGCAACATTTTTCTTGGTACAAGTTCAACACTTTCTCCGGAGTCCATTCCTATGACTGGATTATTGGGTTCAAGGGATATGTATCTTCACTAGATACGGAGAAAACATTACCCAAAATGTTCTACCAACTGATGCTCCCACCAACAATGTATCAAAGTTGTCCAAGTCAACATTTGGCATTGTCTGATTCTGATAGGTGTGATATGGTATCTTATTTTAATTTGCACTTCCATGATAACAGGTGGTATGGTAGATGGTACGCTTTTGACCCCACTTTGTTTATGGTGCATAAGTCATCAATGTTAACATGAATGAATTAATCCATCTTGTATATTATAGTTTGCATTTTTTTCTTCTTAAGAAAGTCTTCTCTACTTCTGATGAATATGTGCTTAGGTTGTGTATCCTGAAGGCATGTATAATTAAGTGAATTTAAAAACGTCATTTGTTAAATCACTCAAGGCACAGTTATATGGGCCAACAATTTAAACAATTCTAAATCTTCCTATTTAACCTGAAGTAAAACAAGCAATGTATGTCAAAAAGTAACAAAATCAGTAAGCACACAAGTGGGGAAAAATATATACAACAAACATGCAAAGTATTACAGGACAGGTTCTGATGAATCTCAAAATGGACCAGATTCACTTCTTCAGAAAGTCCTGCCACTCAGCAATCCAAGACTGCAGATTAAAGCAACAATGTGAAACCATTATTACTCATCAATTTAGTGCAGATAATCACAAGAACACTCGACGCTAATGAGGGTGAGGTTGAAACAGCAGGCTCACTACCACATGTTGTGGTAGAAACTGGAACATCTGGGGAAAGAAATATACCTGTAACATCATAAGCCTTAAAACAGTTCAAACCTTTTAACCCAGTAATTTAAGGAAATAATCAGGACTATAAGCTATGATATATGCATAAAATATAATCATCACAGCATAATATCAGATTATAAAACTGGAATTTTTCAATTTCAATTTTCAACATGAGTGTGACTAAATAAATTATGGCAGATCTATAAAATGGATTATTATGTGGCCACTAAACTTGAGATTTACAGAAAATGTTTAATAATAGCTAAATACATAAGCCAAAAAAAAGTGCACAGTTACATACATATACATGTCACCTATTCAAAATACATACAGAAAAGAAACTTTCTCAAAGGTTTACTTTCCCAAATGCCCAAAATAGACACCTAATACTTTATAATTAGAATCATTATTTGAAAACAATGACATACTAGAACAAAAGAGAGCAATGCCTAGATTTTCTTCCTACAATAAAATAATGTTGTATATAACAAGCATGTTCAACTTACATTGAGATATTAGTTGGTAATATTCCATTTCAGACTCAAGAGTGAACAACCCAAAACAAGTGAGACAACCTACACGTTGTCACTGATGGAGTAGCTTAATAAAAAGCTATTTCTTTGTTGTTTAAAAGGCAATAAATAAACTATTTTCTGATACTGGATATATAAAGAATTTGGAAGCAGCACCACATTCCCTTTGTTTTTTCTTTTAACAGAGTCCTACGGCTCTTTCCTCGGCATTCCTGAGGAGCAGGCTCCCTGACCCTGCAGTGCTCTGGCACCACAGCTGCCTGGACCAGAGGAGGGATCACTTGACCAAAAGGGAGCCCAGTTTTCACCTGCCAAAGGCAAAGGATGCCATAGCTTGGTGCAAAAGCTGAGGTGGGCAGATCACATTTGTCTGATCTGGAAAACTAACGAAGAGTTTGAGGCAGTGAGTGGTGTGAACTGAGCTTAAAGCTCAAGAAGTGAGGAAACAAGAAGGCTGGATGGAAGGTACCACAGCAATGCGTCCAGGTCCAGAGCCCAAGGCACCAGAATGGTTCCCAACCCACCAGCTTTAAGAGTTTCAGCCGTGGTTTCCTCGGAGCCCTCTGTGTAATAAGGCCCTCTGTGCTAGAGCTAACTCGAGGACTATCTCTTCCCAGCTCGTAAGGAGTCTTGTCTAAAAACACAAGTGTTCCTCACACACTTACCACGCCAAATATTTACTGTGTCTGCCAGCACAGATGCCAATTTATTTTTAAAAGAGAAATATAAACATTAAGTATAAAATTAGAGAAACAGAGATAGCTACAAAGGAAGAAAAACACTGTGATTATTTTACGCCCAAGAAAGTGGCGGAATGTGTCTTCTATAAAGTCCCTATAGTGAAGTGATAACACTAGACTGCATTAAAGCACAAAACCATCTTGGATCTATAGCACAGCATCCATTATTAGTAGAAGAAACATATTCAGAAGATTACTACAATAACAAGTGCTCTGGTGTTATGCTTCAATTTAAGGCACACACATATCAAGCTGTAGAACCTTAATTATAGAAAACTAAACCTGAAAGTGAAGCAAATGTAAATGATGCACATATTACTAAAAACCAACCTTTCCTCAGTCACAGACTACATATATGGGAAATAGATGATAAGTAAGTTACACCTCTATATTTTTACTCAAAATGTTCTATCAAATAAGCTGGCTATTTTGGTTGCAAACTTATCCGTATAATATTGAATGATTAAAGCTATCAGAAATCTAAATACCTAACCTTAACTTTCAGAAATCCTGACAAACCATTATGCCAAATGATTTTTAGAATACTATACAAGTCTAAAAATATTAAAGTTCAACTCTCAACTTATTCCCCCACATAGAAGGATCCATTCTAGATACTCTTCATGGAATTTTCTACTTTTATTCAGAAAAAATTAAGTTCCTTATCCGACAGACTCATTCTGATGCTTGAATTCTCTGCCTTTTTTGTTTTTTAAGATAACATTTGCTCATCGATGGACAAAAACAACCACACACACCCAAATGTAATTCAAAATCTACACAAGTCTATGAATTATAAAGCGTAAGTCCAACTGACTGATTCTCCAAAGGCAGCCCGTATTAAGAGTCTGTTAAGAGGTTTATATTTTTCAGAATCATTCTTTTTACACTGGTTGCTTTTTATACTAGAGTTTAAGTTATTTCAGATATGTGACTGCTAAAACTACAATGGGCTGCACTGTTGGCTGGTAACTCTTTCAGGAAATTAGTTCTGAAATTCTAAGCATCACCATATGCTCAGTATAAGTTACTGTGGAGCTCATTACTTGTTCTTTGCTCTGAAAAATGTTTTGAATAGCTTTTGGCAAAAAGCAATAAAATTCAACCTGTTGCATAAAAAGCAATCATCCAAAACAAAGTTAAAATGATCTACTACAAAGGTACACTAAGACAAATAGGAGAGAGAGAAACCCAGAACCCATTTTTTTATACTTCAATTTACAACTAGACAAGCCAAAATAACCATACTGTTTTTATCTAACGGTAAAATGCTTAAAATAATGTTTTCTCTACTTTAATCAATATCAGCTTCCCCAAAATTGTTCCATTTCCATATATCCAGATAATGCAGGCCACAAAGTTGGCATTCTAGAAATATTTGTTGAATGAATTTACACGTTTCATAAGAAACAGATGTCATAACTAACTTAAAGTTAAGCCTAACCAGAAAATGAAACTATGATGAAAGCAGAAGTTATAGATCATTTATGCTATATTTAATCACAAAACGTTTTATATTTTGTAGGTACTTGTCGATAAATATTAATGTGAAAAATAGTTTTCTAAGATCAGAATTCCCTTTCAAAGGCAATGGCAATTACGCTGTATGTGCATATAGATTAGGAGAGCTAAGGTTATATAAAAATAGCAAGATCAATTATTTCAAGACCAATGACTATAAACGTTCTCAGATTTGCAACCATCCTTTATTTACTTCTGACAGAGGAATTTCATCATGAACGTTACCAGATGACAACGTTCATAAAACGTTATTATAAGGTCACATTCAACTTGACCTGAATAATCGTATCATCAAAAGAAGAAATCCACTTTAAAAACTCTTGCTAAATACACAGAAGATTCACTATCACTAATTATAGTTTTTGATCACTCTCCAGGAAGCGCATGTTCCCATGCAAGATTATATCAGTTTTTCTCAAAATGCACTACTAAAAAAAGGTTTCAGATTAACATTAGAAGAAGTTTAACTATATAAGTATGATAGGCATTGTATATGTGTGTGTGTACATATATGTGAATATATAAAACATGAGTGCTTACTTTGTGAAAGGCTCTGTTTTAAAACTTTATTAACAAGGTTCTGAGAGGCTTCATAAAAGTGCTAACCATGGAGTAAGTCTTGAAAAATGCTTATGAAATGGATAAATGGAAAAGATCCAGGAGGACCACCTACTCCTGGACTCTGCTTCTCGAAGTATGGACTGGACTGTGGATCAGCAGCAAAGGTGTCCCCTGAGAGCTTGTGAGGAAAGCAGAATCTCAGGCCCCACCCAGACCTACTGAATGAGAATCTGCATTTTAAAAGCTTGCAACTTATTTCTACGCATATTAAGTTTAAGTTAAAGAAGAGCTGCTTTAGAAAAATAAAGTGAGCACAGGTGGAGCAGCAAGATCAGTGGCCTAGTAGCAATTGCAGAAGGCAGACGGGGATAAGGGAGGCGGGGAGTCACCTCTATCTTGATCACATCTTTGGGCCAGAGTTTCAGAGGTGAATGGTACGTCGGAGAAGATAAAGAGACTGCTAATGGCAGAGGGGCCTATTTGGGATTCTGGTAGAATAAAGTTGCTCAGGCAGCAACACCCCCAGGCAGCCTGGCAGAGAAGAGTGGCTAAGCAGAGAGAACACCTGAGCTCATCTCTCCCCAGCACCTTGGCACCACTGCAGAACGGATGCAACATATAATTTTCCAAATGCCTGATGTGATCAGAGAAGGCAGAGCACTCAAGATAGCTAAGAGCCTGGCTACCACATACTGGCTCTGCAGCAAAGGGCTGACCGGGGAAAAGAGAGACCAGGAGGTCCACAAGATCCCGAGAGACGAAGGAGGGCCAAGACAGGAAGAGAGATGGTCCCAGCTGTGACCAAAATGAGACATAACGGACCAACAGATATTCACACTTTAGCAGTGGATGCCAGCAAACAAGAAACAAGCTGGATGCAAGGGACAGTGGCAAGATGGACGTCAGTGAGGATCCCCAGAGCAGAACTGGGAGACGCTCCCCTCCACAAAAACACACCCACATGCACACACACACACATTCACACATCTCTCACTAACCTCTCATCCTAAGCAGAGACCATAAGAGCATATGGTGGAGGGAGGCAAAAAATAGCACAGGAATGAAGGAAACCATAAATTCAGTGTTGCAGGACAATAAAAAGTGAAGCAGAAAAACAAGTAAACTATTTAGAAAATAAAGTCAAGGGAGCTTTGACTACTTGAGAGTGAAAGAAAATGAGAAGTCAAGGACTGGTGGTGCCACCAACTAAGAAAGAAAAAACAGGAAGAGGGAGAAAGTGGTTGAATACGTTGGGGAGAGAAGATGCTTTCAGTTTGGGAATAACGTGTTATGGTAAATTAGAAATAAGCCTGCTCTCCACCCTCAACCCACCAGACTGAAAGGAAAACTGCAGCCACCCAGGGCACACAGGATTCATACAGACCATGTGCTGGTTAATACATGCTCACAAAAAAATTACAGGAGGACACAATCTACCATAAGATACAGTCAAGACACTACAAGTAGCTGAACCCCAAGAACTTCAAATAACAAATTTTTCACAAAGAGACTTTAAAATAAGTATGGTACAATGAAAGTGACTGTTTAAAAAGTTATAAAATAGAATAGAAATAATAAACTATTTTTAAAAGAAAGATTAGAAACAGTTTCTGGAAATAAAAATGTCACCATTAAAATTAAAAATCCAATGCACTAAAAGACAGATTAGATTATTACTGAATAGAGAAAGTGAACTAGAAAATATATAAGTAGCACAAAATGATAAAGAGATAAAAAACTGGAGAGAGGTTAAGAGCTACAGAAGTTAGAATGAGAAGCCCAACCTAAGCATAAAAGAAACTCCAGAAGGAAAGAAGAGAGAATGGCCACAAGATGTTATCTCTTTAAAAAAAATATGTAGGTGTGGGTTACATGAGTGTCTGTTATATTTCTCAATACTTCTACATCATTGAAAAAGTACACAATTTTAAAATAAAAAGCAATTTAAAAAGTGGTCAGCCCAGTGGCGTAGTTAGGTTCACTCGCTCCACTTTGGTGGCCTGCGGTTTGCAGGTTTGGAGCCCAGGCGCAGACCTACACACTGCTCATCAAGCCATGCTGTGGCAGCATCCCATATACAAAATAGAGGAACACAGGCACAGATGTTAGCTCAGGGCCACTCTCCCTTACCAAAAAAAAAAAAAAAGGGAATGGAAAATGAAAAAGTAACAATGAGAATGCAGGCTAGTATTCTGAAAGGTTTAGATGAACAAACGAGATATTAAAAATTACTTAAGGCGGGTATGAACGGTTTTGCTTGGATTTTATTACTTTTAATGGTGAGCATGACTTGAGAACATTTATGGACCAGGACACAGGAATCCGTTAAGAAGTGTGAAGATGGCAGAGAGAATCTGGGTGGATGGGAAGGTCTGGGAGGCAGGAGAGGATGATGGGGTGGGAGTGAGTGCAGAGTGCTGGCCTTGAATGAGGGGAGCATCACCTCATCACGTCTGCCAACTTCTCTGAGCAGCATTACGACCTTTTCCAGTCCCAACACACCCTGTGCATGCACTTCTTGATCTAGTTGCTGACTGCATTGATATGCTCAGTTTGTGAAAACTCCGTGAGCTACTCTTCATGGATCAATTTTAAAGTGTATAGACATAAATGTAATTCTTGAAATTAGGTTAACTTCAGAACTACGTCTAAGAAGGCAGTTTTGTTCTAACTCCTATTATGCTATATTGATCTTACGTGCAGTTTATTTACAGGTTCCACACCTCTTAAATACTATGAAAGGCTGTCAAATAAAAGGCATGTGCACCAAAAAGAAAAAATGTAATATAGATTAGATAAGTAAATCACAGGAAAAAAATTCTGGACTGTACCTCAGAAAGGCAAGGTAAACAGAAGGAATTCCAGGTAATTGGAGGCCAAGTCCTAAGGGACTCTCTTGGAAAACTATTAAAAGGCATAAATACTACATGCTCAATGCTTCGTTGTTTCTATATAGAGGTTACTGATACCTTTCACGAGATGCTGCCTCTCGTTTAAAAGTAAATTCACGGTAACTCTGGAGTTTTATTAGGAATCTCTTTGAGTCATCAGTCCAGGGAGTTTCAGAGAGGTTTTAAAATTTGCGGGAAGGAATCACAAACTCCCCTGAGAAATGGCGCATTCATTTGAATCAATTCAAAGTTTCATAATTTACACTAACAGCTTTGTTTTATTTTAAAGAAAGATAAAAGGAAAGTTTGCAGGAAATTATTGCATTTATTCTAAAAATGGGTAATAAAGTGGAGAGAAAATTACTTTTAAATCATTTGTAAAGTTTTCCAATTACTTTAAAAATTCACCCTACAGAATTCTTCACATAGCACAAGTATTTTACCTGGTCTATTCCCAGTGGGGAGACTGTTCACAGAAATCCAAGTCCCACAGGGAAGCTATGGTGGGATCAGAAACTAGTAATTAAGATTGATTTTACACTTCCTGAAGTCTTTGCTATGAACACACCCTGTGCTAAGAAGAGCCAACAGAAGGATTTAATATCTATGACCATAAATGGATCAAACTGCAAGGAGGCAGAGAGGGAGGGCTGACCCCAAAGAGTCTCTAAAGTATTCATAATGACAGCTTATGGTTATTAAGAACTTACATGCCATGTACTGTTCTAAGTAGTTTAGATGCACTAGCTTACTCTGTCCCCCAGCCCTATGAGGTAGGTACATTTACCATCCGCCATTTATAGAAAAGAAAACCAAAGCTTACAGAACTGGGATAACTTGCCCAAGGTCTCAAGGAAAGCATTTCACTGCCAGAGTTCTGGGTCAACCGCTTTCCCTATCTGGACAGTCTCCCTACAGAGCTAAATAAACCTTGGAGGGATAAAATTCCTTATATGTGAAGAATGTGAGAAAACTAAATTAAAAATAGCAAAGTCTCTTCTAGATTGTAGGTTTCTATACAACACAGAGCTTAGAGCCAATCAGGATCGAAAAGCAAGCTCAGAAATACATGAAGAAAATGGACAGATTTATAACACTAATTTCCAAGAGGCATGCTCCCTCCACACTCATCCCACAAGATCTACAACAAAGACCCCGATATTAAAGCTCACCTCCCCTGGTCTCTCTTATACCACTTTTTCCCCACTTGCCATTACGAGGAACTATTTTTACGCACATATTTTATTTCCCTAAGTAGACTGCAAATGATCTTAAGGATTTGGTACACCTCAGGCACAATTCCACATCATAAACACAGAACGCACTTTACAAACCCTGTCAGTGATAATCCTCACCACATAAGGACAGGTAAGACACAAAGAAGAGACTGTGGTGAGCTTCCGAGCACCCTGCTGGCTCCTGAAAGCCAGAATTACTCACAGTCACACCATCCTGTGTGACAGACATGGTTGTGAGAATATATCGAATGCCTTGCTGTATTACTGTACGCGTTTTAAGAAAGCAGTCAAATAACATGTGAAGTAGCAATGCAACAATCATGTTGAAAACAAAGTGTCCAGAATATTCAAATACAAAAATCATATTTCACTCTACCACTTAATTTACCAACAAACAATATTTTTCTGATCATGCAACAAGAGTTAGGTCTCCCACTTCCAACTAATATTATGAGGCCAACATTATCCTGATACCAAAACCAGACAAGAATGACACAAAAAAAGAAAATTACAGGCAAATATCATCAATTAACACAGATGCAAAAGTCCTCAACAAAATATTAACAAACTGAATACAACAATACATTAAAAGGATCATACACCACGATCAAATGGGATTTATTCCAGCAACGCGAGGACAGTTCAACATTTGCAAATCAATCAACGTGATACACCACATTAACAAAAGGAGGAATAAAAATCACATGATCATCTCAATAGCTGCAGAGAAAGCATTTGACAAGATTCAGCATCCATTTATGATAAAAACTTTCAAAAATGGATATAAAAGGAAAATACTTCAACATAACCAAGGTCATATATGACAAACCCACAGGTAACATTATACTCAATGGTGAAAACTGAAAGCTATCCCTCTAAGAACAGGAACAAGACAATGCCCACTCTCACCACTCTTATTCAATATGGTATTGGAAGTCCTAGCCAGAGCAATTAGGCAAGAAAAAGAAATAAAAAGGATCCAAATTGGCCAGGAAGAAGTAACACTGTCTCTATTTACGGATGACATGATTTTATACATAGAAACCCTAAAGAATCCATCAAAAAACTAGTAGAAATAATAACAAATACCATAAATCTGCAGGATACAAAATCAACATACAAAAATCAGTTGCATTTCTATACACTAACAAGGAACTAGCACAAAGAGAAATCAAGAACACAATCCCATTTACAACTGCAACAAAAAGAATAAAATACCTAGGAACAAACTTAACCAATGAGGTGAAAGACCTGTACACTGAAAACTATGACACTGTTGAAAAGAAATCAAAGATGACATATTTGGAAAGATGGAAAGATATCCCCTGCTCATGCATTGGAAGAATTAACATAGTTAAAACGTCCATATTACCTAAAGCAATCTACAGATTCAGTGCAATCCCTATCAAAATTCCAGTGATATTTTTCATGGACATAGAACAAAGAACCCTCTAATTATACGGAACAACAAAAGACCCAAAATAGCCAAAGCAATCCTGAGGGAAAAAAAAAAAAGAACAAAGCTGGAGGTATCATACTCCTTGACTTCAAAATATACTACAAAGCTATGGTAATCAAAACAGCATGGTACTGGTACAAAAACAGACACACAGATCAATGGAAGAGAACTGAGAGCCCATAAATAAAACCACACATCTACAGACAGCTGATTTTTAACAAAGGAGCCAAGAACATATAATGGAGAAAGAAAAGTCTCTTCAATAAATGGTGCTGGGAAAACTGGACAGCCACATGCAAAAGAATGAAAGTAGATCATTATCTTACATCATACACAAAAATTAACTCAAAATGGATTAAAGACTTGAAGGTAAGACCTGAAACCATAAATCTCCTAGAAGAAAACATAGGCAGCATACTCTCTGACATCAGTCTTAGCAGTATCTTTTTTAATACATCTCCTCAGGCAAGGGAAACAAAAGAAAAAATAGACAAATGGGACTTTACCAAACTGAAAAGCTTCTACACAGTAAAAGGAACCATTAACAAAACAAAAAGACAACCTACCAGATGGGAGAATATATTTGCAAATCATATATCTGATATGGGGTTAATATCCAAAATATATAAAGAACTCTTACAACTCAACAACAACAACAACAACAAAAAACAAGCAACCTGTTTAAAAAAATGGGGAGAGGATCTGAACATTTTTCCAAAGATATACAGATGGCCAACAGGCACATGAAAAGATGTTCTATATGACTAATTATTAGGGAAATGCAAATCAAAACCATAAAGATATCACTTCATGCCCTTCAGAATGGCTATTGTTAAAAAGACAAGAAATAACAAATGTTGGAGAGGATGTGGAGAAAAGGAAACCTTCATACACTGCTGGCAGGAATGTAAACTGGTGCAGCCACTATGGAAAACAGTATGGAGATTCCTCAAAAAACTAAAAATAGAATTACCATATGATTCGGCTATTCCACTTCTAGGTATTTATCCAAGGAACACAAAAACACTAATTTGAAAAGATATACACACCCCTATATTCACTGCAGCATTATTCACAATAGCCAAGACTTGGAAACAACATTAAGTGCCCACAGATGAAGGAATGGATAAAGAAGATACAGTATACATACATATATATGCAATGGAATAGTAGTCAGAAAAAAAAGATGAAATCTTGCCGTTTGCAACAACACAAATGGACCTTGAGGGTATTATGCTAAGCGAAGTCAGTCAGATAAAGAAAGACAAATGCTATATGATTTCACTCATATGTAGAAGATAAACACACACATAGATGCAGAGAACAGATTGGTGGTTGGGGCGTGTATGGGGGGGATAAAAGGGGTAAAAGTGCACATGTGTATGGTGACAGATGGCAACTAGACTTTTGGTGGCGAACACATGTAGTCTATACAGAAGTCGAAATATAATGCTGTACACCTGAAATTTAAATAAATAAAATGAATAAACTAAAAAAAGAATTAGGTCCTCCAAATTAATTTCATTTTTTAGAACTGTGTGAGAAATAATGTAGTAGGTTTTAGTTACTCTAACCAGCAAGAGAGATAAATGGGGATACATTGAGCCAAAATTTACTAAAATTACCCAAGGCACAAGGAAAATGTATCAACTTTTTCCTTTTAAAGGATAATTAGTTGGAATTAATGTCAATAATTTATCTAGTCATTCATTTAATCAACATTTATGAAAGGACTACTACACGCCACCCCATTAGGTGATAAACAAGTCGAACAGGATTCATGCTCTGATGGACCCAACCCCATAGAGACATGCAAGAGACAATAAAAAAAAAATAAATGCATGAGATGATTTCAAAACGGTGTAATTAGGAAGGGAGAGGAAATAAGACTAATTTAGACTGGATGGTCAGGAAAAACTTCATTGAAGAGACGGCAAACAAAGAAGAATCTTATTCTTTCACACTATGTCTCAAGTGAAATACCATGGGTTGAATATGAAGCACCAGAAACTGGTGATTTTGCTGTTACTATGGTAGTTACATAAGTTACAGAGGATTGAAGAATATAAAATTACAATCATTATGCATTCCCTAAAGTTATACATAAGATATCAATGAGGATATCCGGAAGTGGGGTGCTGCAGTAACAAATACTAAAAATGTGGAAAAGGCTTTGGAATCAGGCAATGGGCAGAGGCTGAAAGAATTTTGAGGAGCACAATAGAAAAAACCTAGATTGCCTTGACAATTGCCTTGACATACCGTCAGAAATACAGATGTTAACGCCTCTCCTAGTGAGGGCTCAGATGGAAGTGAGGAACACGGCAGAGAAAACATATATGATCTTAGAAAATACTTAAACTGTCATGAACACACTGTTGATAGACATATGGACTTTAAATGTGCTGCTGGAGAAGACTCGGACGGAAAAGAGCAATGTGTGATTAGAAACTACAAGAAAGGGGATCCTTTGTCATAGAGTGACGGAAACTATGTCCTGCAGGTATGTGGAAAGTGGAACTTGTAAGCCACGAACTTGATATTTAGATGAGATTTCCAAGCAAACTGTTGAAGGTGCAACCTGTTTTTTTCCTGCTGGTTATAGTAAAGTGAGGGAGGAAAAAGATAAATTAAGAGTACAAAATGAAAGAATGCTGTCAGATCACCGTAACTCTACAGGCAAGAAACAGTCTGATAAAATTACTCAGCAGCAAACACATGCCACTCTTCATTAAAAAGGATGACACTGAGGGCGGAGTTCAGCGCCCAGAAAGTAGAGCAGCGAGTCAGAGGATTATGCCCAGGCCTTGAAACCTAGAGTAACTTGTAAAGTGCATGGGACTGATGAGGCCCTCCTTCTTTCCACTTCCTCCCTTTTTGAAAGGGAACGTCTAACTGATATCCTACGCCTGTCCCACCATTATATTCTAGGAGCAGATACTATGTTTTCTAGGTTCACAGAGAATTTTATCCCAGTACGGATTACACCCAGAATGTCACTCATACCTGAATTAGATTATGAGATTTGGATGCGATTTTGGACGTTGAGTTGATGCTGTAATGGGTTGAGACTTTTGGAGATGTTGGGACGGGGTAAATGCATTTTGCATGTGAGACGGACACAAATCTTTGGGGGCCCGAGGGTGGACTGTGGTAGGAAGAATAATAGCCCCCAAAGATGCCCATGTCCCAGTCCCTGGAACCTGTGAACGCATCACCCTACAAGGCAAAAGGAACTCTGCAGACGTGATTAGGATAAAGATCTTGAGATGATCTGTTAGCCTGGATTATCTGGGTGGGCCCAGTGTAATCACAAGGGTCCTTATAAGTGAAAGAGGGAGACAGCAGAGCCCCGCTCCACGAGAAAGACTCCACCAGCCATCGCTAGCTCTGAAGATGAAGAAAGTCGCCATGAGCCAATGAAAACAGGCAGCCTCTAGACAGGCAAATGAATAGATTCTTCTCTAGGACCTCCAGAAGACAATAAGCCCTGCTGATATCCTGATTTTAGCTTGGGGAAACCCATTACGGACTTCTGACCTCCAGAAATGTACAATTAATAAATTCTGCATTGTTTTAAGCCACTAAGTGTATGGTAATAAACATTCATTTTAAAATTATTTTTGCCCTCTTTCTGTTAAGGTTTTTAATTAGTATTTAACAAGTTATGTCAGAAAGCAGCCTAAGCACTACACGATTAGGTGCAGCTGACCTTAGTTCATAGCGCTCATACGCCACCTGGGATCTGAGCTTCACCAACATCACACTCTGGGAAGTCATGCATGGGGTAACTACATATCAGAGCATGTGACCAAGAAATATGTGACCTAGAAATGGGACAAATAGATTCAGGTCCTCCCATGCGAATTCATGGTATCCTGAATTTTCCAAGTAGAGAGATGCATAACAAAATAAAAATTAAGACTGTGGTTAGACATTCAATTTTTGTTTAAGAAATTATAGGAATCTTTTTCAGGCTTAAATAAATCTTCCACTCAATCCTGTAAGACAGGCAGTATATTTCCTAATATCTTCCACTAAATTCTATAATATAGGCATTATATTTCCTATCATTGATAAATTTAACAAGATTTATTCTCTTTATTTATGGTTAAAAGAAGCCAAAAATAAAGATCAGAAAATGAGTTCTTACAAAAAAAAAGTTTTAAGGAATACCACAACTGCACAACCATAGCAGATCCTCCTCCAATGAATATCCATTGTGATTTTCTCTAATTTATCAAATAATATAACGACTGTGAGAGGTTCTTACAAATATAGAAAAAAATTCTTAAACCAAACAATTTGCTTTTAGATAATATATGCTTATTTTGGTCATCACATACTATTACTATTCCTTTTTTGTTTGGCTGGGTAGTTATTTATTCCCATCAATATTGAAAATGGCAAAGTATAAGGTTTATATTCTAGATAAATCCTAATCCTATACAAGATATCAACATAATTAAGAACTAATTATGCACGTGACAAAGTAAATGGGATGTTAGGGACACAAGGGATGACTTACAAAGATTCTGCCAGTAAAGTGCTCCCACTAATGGGAAAACAGGCAGGGCATAAAGCTAAACAACATGGGAAACCAGGGTGCAAATGTGCTTCTCCATATGTCAGCTGTTCTGTCTGAAAGAGGAGGGTGCCCAGAGGAAAAGAGTATAAAGACAGAGGGAAGCCAGGTCTAGAAGCAGCTTTTATTCTGCAGGCAATGGAGAAGCCAGCAAACGTTGAGCGAGGAAAGAGCAAGACACCTATGATAGGAAGAATAGGCTAGGGGCAAAGACTGGAAGCAGGAAAGAGGCAGAGCAGAACCTGAACTATAAGTATGAGAATGAGAAACAGAAGATACAGAAAAACCAGCCCTTTCAGAACATACTGCAATACCACCTGTGGCTTCTGTCAAGCATGTGCCAATATGAGGTGGATGAGACAAAGAGAAGCACACAACCACGAAATAGCAGGTCCATTTACTCAAGGAAATGGGCTTTCTGACATCTAAGATCCTAGGCCAGTTCTAAGAAATAGCTAAATCAATGCAAAATCCAAAGTCCTGCAATGCCAGAATTTTTCAACTGAAGAATTCATAGGGTAAATTCAAAGGGAGCAGGAAAGAGTAATGATGTAGCATCTCACACAGCTGGTTGGTGGTAGCAACTGAAAAACATTCACCAAGCAGAAGATATCTAATCCCTCTCCTCATTTTCATTCAACCTAGAACATTTAAACCAAGCTACAGAAGGAGATAAGGCTGTGGATTTTTACTTGTGAGAATTGAGTGGAGTGGCGGGAAGGAAAATGAGGTGGAGTGAAGGAGAATAAAAACTCCAAGCTCCAAGCTTCGAAGTGAAATGATTTATCAAGAATTAATTCATGGCGAGTTCGGATCCCGGGCGCCCGCCGACGCACTGCCTGTCAGCCACGCCGAGGCGGCGTCCCATATAAAGTGGAGGAAGATGGGCACAGATGTTAGCCCAAGGCCAGTCTTCCTCAGCAAAAAGAGGAGGATTAGCAACAGATGTTAGCTCAGGGCTGGTCTTCCTCACAAAAAAAAAAAAAAAAAGAATTAATTCATGAACATTTTATTTAACTAACTCCTTATATCTCTGAAAATTATAATAAAATAATATTTATAAGTACCCCTATGTACAAGATCGTTTCACTGAAACAACAGCCCAGGCCTAATGACACTGCCCTTAAAAGGATGATAAATTGTAACATCCTCAAAGATATAACAATAAAAAATGTATTCCCCTGAGACAATTAGCCACATACAATGGAAAGAGAACTTTCATTATTAAAATAACTTTCTCTATTTGGGATTATTATTCTAATACTAAAGCCTGAAAACTAATACTAACACCTAAAACCTAATCTAATACTAAAACCTGATGACTTGAATCACCAAAACCTTGAGCTAATTTCCTTTAGGTCAATGATTCGACTAGGTCTTCTCTTTTCCAAGGCCTAATTCACTGCTAACAAGGATAATGAAATACCTCTGATTTAAAAAAAAAAAAAATTATAATAGATACCCAGTACCCAAATCTTTTTACTAATAATGTGTCTCATAGCTGAATCTCTCAACCCAGATGTCTAAAAACACAATACATGCCTTAAGAAAAAAATGCAATATAATGAACTATTTAATACACTGTCTTAAATATATTTTAAAGGCTTTCTGCCTTAAATGAAAAAAAATGTGATGAGAAAAACAAAATAATTGAAGAGGAAGAAGACCTGATGTAAATGGAAGTGACCCTAATTATAGGTTACCTAGAAATCATTTTATATTTCTAGCTGATTCAGTTGCCGTGTTTTATATAGAAAGATTTCACTGAGCTCCTTACACATATGACTTTAAATATCCAGAAAAGAACCAATGGTCAACACTTCCTGCTAAAGTCAAATTAGGGGGGAAAATGTTTTCAAACATTTCAAGAAGTATGATTTACAAAATAAGTAAGCCAGCATTCTGCTTATAAGAACTAGGGTGCTGGAACTCTGGGCAAAAGGGTAGAGTAGAGTGGGAGTAAGACAGATAATGAGGGGAAGGAGGAGGAGTGCTGGGCCCACAAGACCAGGATGTGACAGGATCTCCACACAGAGAAGAGATGCAGGGAAAAGACTAAAGCCAGAGAAGACAGCTGAAGGAACTCAGTTACCTAAAGATTTTAAAAAATCATTTTGAAATCTTTCTAACATTACTGGTACGGAGAAACAAAAGTTCCACAATTTCCTCTGAAAACCACGACTCTGCTATACCTTTCTCATAACTCTCTATAGTTAGCTAGAGAGATGCAACTTTTGGTCCTACATTACACATTCAACTATATTTGTTAATCTAGAACAACAGTTTTCAGCTGAGGTTAATTTTTGTCCCCAAGGGACATTTGGGGCTATCTGGAGACATTTTCTAGGGTCACAGGTTGAGGGGGCCATTACTGGCATCTAATGGGTAGAGGCCAAAGATGTGCTAACATCCTACAATGCACAAGACAGCCTGCACGACAAAGAATCATCCTGCCCAGGATGCCAACAGTGCTAAGACTGAGAAACAGCAATCTCTTCTGAGTGCAAGCAAAAACCAACTCCTTGGACCTTTATCCCAGTCCACCTCTCTCTAACAGACATCCCATTGAAGCATAAAACACCACCAGAGAGTTCATTTTTCAACTGCTTTAAACATGGTGGATGGCTGGTTCAAACTAAGAGTCACACTACAATCCACTAAAATAATATATCAGAGCAGAAATGCAGAAACAACAGGAAAATAACTTTTTAATCTTTTTTTTTTTTGCATTTTTGCCTCAAGCACATTCAATTCATAAGAGGAGCATCTACATGTTTCCATACCAAGGTGTGTCTCTTCTATGCTCAATACACTAAAAATACACTCACCTCTTCAAAATACAGTACTTCTTATTAACGTAGAAACTTAAACAAACAGTATTAACTGCGAAAGATTTATGTTGAGGGCGGGGGTGAAGAAAGCCACCCAGGTCTTTAAAATGCAAAGTTATTTCACAGTTTGCTGGCAAAATGACTCAAATCATTATTACTTTTAGTCATGCCAAGTTTGCTGCTTCTAAGCCTACTAGTAATGGAGAAAAAAACCCACCATTTTTCCTGCAGTCATTAAACCAATGAGACAGAAGCTTACTAAAAGCAGGTTTGTGCAATGTTTGTCTTTTATTACAACTGTTATAAATTAAAAGCAATCGCTGGGAGTGCAAATGAAGATTCTGAGAAACCTTTCATCTACCTAAATATTATAGGGTGTGGGTGGAAACAAGCAAACAAAAGAAAACCCTAACTCATACAGCTACAAATCTTAGGTTGTGAATATTTCCTAATGTATCCCTCAGTCAAAACCCTGGCTCCCTCTTTTTATGTTCTCTCCTTTCAAACTGGAAAAGCGTTTCACCAAGAGAACAATGCTAAGACCAAACGAAAGCCTTGGCGAGGACGTGGCCAACCTCATCCATCATAAAGCGTGGCGGCGGGGAGAGTTCTGTCGTCGGCGTGACCCTCTCGCACCTTTCCCATCGGCTTTCTCCACTCGAGCATCTCACTGGAGCAAATGTTACCAAACCTGGTGGTTTCCAGGTCCCCAGAGTAACAGACATGAAGCACCTAGCGTACCCTACTTCCTCACGCGAGGTAAATGCAATCAGTGCTCCTCTAACACTGACCGAGTCGCCATGGGAAGTTAACAGGAGACACACTGCAATCCACGGAGGCCTCGCAGAATGTGCGCTGCTTTCACAACGTGGGGCACTCCTGCCGTGGGGAACCACAACCGCGACAGCGCACCTTGTAGGGAGAGTGCGGGGCTCTAACTGTGCGGACGCCCTTCATCCTTACACGGCTGAGCTAAAAGGGCTTCCTCCGATCCACACCAAGGCGAGCGAGGGAAGTGAAGCTCCGGGCGACTGCGAGGAGTCCTCCCCAGCCCGGAGGAGGGGGACGAGGACAGGGGGGCGCGCCCGCCCGGTTCTGCCCCGCTCCGGACACGCTCCCTCGGACACCGTCTCCTGCGCTACCACACGAGCCCTCGGCCGCCGAGACGCGTACGCCCGTACGCCCAGCAGTCCGCCCCAGCCCCCGCCGGCCCCCGGCCCCGGCCCTTACCCAGCAGCAGCAGCTTGACCTCGCGCGCCGCCTTCTCGCCGTCCTCGCGCAGGTTGCGGTCGATCATCTTACTGCGCTCCACCGCCGCCTTGTCCTCGGCGCTCAGCGTGCAGCCCATCGTGCCCAAGCGAGAGCGCGGCGCTCTCCGGCCGCGCGGTCCCCAACGCAGGTGAGCGCCTCCTCTCCGAACGCGGGCGATCCACCCTCCCGGCGCCGGCCGCCACCGCCGCCCCTCCTGACAGCTAAGGAAGGCGCCGTCAGCCCGGGGCCGCACAGCGCGCGCTCCTCCACACGCCCGCTCCGCTCCCGGCGCCCCAGAGTCCGGATGTCGGGGTTCTACGCACCGCTACCACCGCCTCCTGCCGCTGGCCGCGCCGCAGGCTCCAGAAGCCCCGGGAGCTGGCGTTCGCGCGCCGCCGCCGCCCCGCCCCGCCCCTCCCCTCCCCTCCCCGCCCCTCCCCTCCCCTCCCCGCCCCTCCCCTCCCCTCCCCGCCCCTCCCCTCCCCTCCCCTCCCCTCCCCTCCCGCCCGGCGACCACTCCCGGAGCGCGCTCCCGCCCCCGCGGCCCCGCCCCGCTCCGCCCCGCCCGCCCGCCACCCGCGACCACTCCCGGAGCGCGCTCCCGCGCACGTGCCCTCGGACAGCGCCCCCTTCAGCGAGCGCGCGCCCCCGCGCGGAGGGCGGTTATTCCCGCGCGCGCCTCTCGGAAGCGCCCTCGAAACCCGGAGCTCCCCCACGTTGCTTCCTCCCCTGGGCCGGATAATTTCTCCCCCTTTGCCCACACCGAGGGACCTGCGCGGACCTGCCTCTTCAGGGTGCGGGTGGGAGAGCTGCCAAAGTTGGAAGCCGAAAAAAGCCCGTCCTGGGCGTCTGAGCATGCCCAGCGCCGGCGGCCGCGCCAGGGTTTCCAACTGCAAACCCTTGTCGGCCTGCCTTCTGGGCTGTGGGAAATAGAGGGAGTTGGGCAGGGAACGGAGCCGGGCGAAGGCAGAGATGGGGACACTGGAGAACAGAAAGGTCTGCGGGGGTGGGTAGGAGGTCAGCTTCCTCCTTTCCGTTTTCCTTTCCTTCTTTACACCCTTCCCTCCTTCCATCCATTCTCACGTTTCTTTTCACAAGCAGACAACATTTTGAAGGATTTCCTCACGACCTGAGAAAATGTGAGACAAAGAATCATTGAGTATATTTTAAAATGACAAGAGCAATAAAACACCCACACAAACAAATTGCTCCGCACCGTAACCGCACTCTTCTGGGGCGGCATGTAAGCTTCCAAGCCAAGTTTGAACCGATATTTATGACCATGTTAGTAAGTCATAAGCCACTTGGCACGTCATTCCTTCTTGCAGGCCTTGGCTTCCTCGTCCAGAAAATGAGAAGGTGTTGATCCACACCATCACTCCATCCTTCCAGCGGTAACTGATCTGGGGGAGATCAGCTTCTGGGGCCTGCAGAGCCATTCCACTCAGCATTGAATGAATGGGCGCAGGTTTAAGGTCTGGTCTCTTCCTGCCATTTGCACTACACCTTTCCCTTGCAGACATCGCAGGAAATGTTGATTGATTAGAAGATGGGGCTGGTAGCAAAGGAAAACATCTTTGACATATTAAAATTTAGGAAATTGGTCTTTGGTTTGCATCTGGAGGTCTTATTTTCTAGAAGCCATTTGTAAAAACTGGGCTTGAGTTTTCCAAGAAGGTGAGGCTAAGCTGATGCTACAGTCGGAATAGCTTTGGAGTGGGTCACTTAGGCCAAGCCTGTGGGCAAGCGGAGACTGTCAGTGTCCTCCCTACTAGACATGCCCCTTCCTGTTCTCCTACAAACCTTCTGGGCTCAAGAGATGCCATTTCAAGAACTGCCTCGACTTTTTGTAATATAACAACAAAAATGAATAAGCCTTAAATTGTACTTAGTCACCTTCCACCCTCTTTGCATTTCTTGGCACTCTAAATGTTGATGTTCCTCAGAAACTCTGGAATTAAACTTGATGGAGTGAACTGTCAACATAATGTTTGTGTATTAGCCATTTTGGATTATCTGTTATTGTCTTTCCTGTAAGCTTCAGGCCATACAGAGCGTGGGACTAATAAGTGCAGGAAAAGAGGAAGCAATCATGACTGAGTACTGGTGGAAATGACTGCAAAACTAGTGTTTTGGAGAAAAGAAGGTATAACAGAATTATACATGTTACCTCTCTCATTTGAGAAGGTTGTCAAGGAGATGAGGAGGCAAAATATAATACATGGTTGAATAAGAACTGAAAATTAGCTTTATATGAAGGTAAACTTTTGAGAGGAGGCACAGGAATGGAGTGATCAGTATAAGGGGAAATTCTGAGAGAAGAAAGATCCAAAAGAACTTTTGAAGGAAGAAGAAAGCCATGACTGGGGATTGGTGGGGAGTTTTAGGAGACATGTATTGGTCAGCTCAGGCTGCCATAACAAAATACCACAGACTGGGTGGCTTAAACAACAGAATTTTTTTTCTGGAGGCTGGGAAGTCCAAAATCAAAATACCAGCTGATTCAGTTCCCCAGTGAGGACTGTCCTCCTCTCTTGCAGATGGCCACCTTCTTGTTGTGCCCTCACATGTGGAGAGAAAGTGCTCTAGTCTCATTTCATCTTCTTATAAAGACACTAATCCCATCATGGGGGCCCCACCCCCTTAACCTCATCCAAGCCTAATTACCTTCCAAAGTCCCCACCTCCAAATTCCCCCATATTGGGGTTAGGGCTTCAACATATAAATTTGGGTGGGACACAAAATAACCAGCTAAAAGCATTAATGTCCAAAGTACATGGTAGAGAAAGCAGTTGTTTTATAATTGAAATGTAGTTTGGCTGTGTGAAGAATGATAGGAAGTGTGGGACAAAGTTGGAAGAGAGCTCTAAATATTAAGGTGAAGAGTTGGACTTTGTACAACGGGTACTAAGTGTTGCTTATGTCCTCCTGAATTGGGTGATAGTTTTTTTTTTTTTTTTTAATCTCTTACTCAACAAAACAAATGAGTTACCAGCAAGTGGATCGTGTTAGAAATACAGATATGAGGTGGCAAGAGTCATTCAAATTAATAATTTACATAATTATGATGCAAAATGTGATTCAACAACCTTGTCAAGGAGGTGGGGCAGATATTATTAACTCATCAATTTTATAGAGAATAAAATTGAAATACAGAGGTTAAAGCAATCTACTTCAGAGTACTGTTTCTCCTTCTGGACATCATATTTTTTAAACAACTATATTGAGATGTAATTCACACACCATATAATTTATCCATTTAAAGTGTACAATTCAATGGCTTTTAGTATATTCACAGAGTTGTCCAACCATCACAACAATCGATTCTAGAACATTTTCATCACCCCAAAAAGAAACCCTATTACCCGTAGCCATTATCCCCCAATCTTTCCACCCCCCGTCCTCCCAAGTCTTAGGCAACTACTGATCTACTTGCTGTCTCTATAGATTTGCCCGTTCTGGGCATTTTATATAAAAGGAAGCATGGAGTGTGTGGTCTTTTGTAACTGGATTCTTTCACTTAGCATAAGGTTTTCAAGGTTCATCCATGCTATCGCATGTATCAGTACTTCACTTCTTTTTATTACTGAATAATACTGAGCATCATACATTAAGAAAATTAGATCCATATGGTAAAAGACAAATTGGGATACATTCAGCTGAGAGCATCTAAGTCTTAAAGTAACTCCAGACTGTGTCATAAGAAATAATTGAAGAAACTGGGGGTACGAATGAGACAGTACAAAGTGACATGATAGCTATTTCCACAGGACTGAAGATATATCATAAATCAGAAAGAATAGACATTTTCTGTGTGGATTCAAGTGGTAGATTTAGAATTGTTGGATGAAAGCTATAGCAAACAAATTTTATCTTGATGTGAGAAAAAATAGTGTACAATTCCCCCCAAAGGAAATAGGGAACCCCACAAATTCATACATCTTGACTAAGGTATAAAAATCTAGGCCAGATGATTGCATATTGGGAAAGATCTAGATATAAAAGAACTTTTAGGATCCCTTGAGATTCTATATCATTCAGAAGTCAAATGGGATTAGTGTCAGAACTGAGATTAAAATTAAGAAACTCCTTCTGGCCTCCAACCTTTTCCCTACTCGACCTGCCATCAGGAAAACAAGCAAAAGTGAATAAGGAGAGTGTATCTGAGATGTGTTGGCTTGGTGTGTTGATGGATTAGTATGGGGATAAGAAAGAACCATAGACGAAGACAGAGTCAGGACAACCTGATGTGTACACACACACACACACACACACACACACACACACACAAAGAAAGAGAGAGATCAGAGGACAGTGTGTATCTTTGGCTGGCTAAGTTGGGAGCAGATGTGGCATGTGGACACCTCTCTGTTGTCTACATTGAGGTTTTTGCTTTCTAAACAAGAAGGAGGGAGTTTGGTTTGGGGAGAGGCTAGGAATAATTAGGAGAATAGAGGGGCTAGCATGGCATCTGTACCCTTCTGTCATTATAGATATAAGGGCCCCAAACCCAAACCATTTTTATTAGAGATGTTGTGAGATTCTGGGCAAAGGTTGCAAAATAAAAGCCCTTGCACTATTACTGAGAGACTTTATAAAACAATCAGCACTCTTTGGGTGTGCAGGTTACAACGTTGTGGGACAGAGGAAATGCAGAGGCCATTGTCTCTACATGGAACATACCACCACTCAGGCACCAGAGCACTGATGGACTGAAAGCATCTAGAGAAAGTGCTTTTGAGAGGAACGATTGCTGATGGGCGTTGCACCATTGGCAATACTCAGTCTTCCTCAAGCAGTTTCACAGACCGTGGCTGTGACAAAAGGGATCAGGAAAAGAAGAGGAAAAACATGGAGGACGTTAGGCAGTGACTTCAACCAACAGATTGATTTGTGAGCACATGCGAATATGATGCCACCTTAGTGGACTCTCAGAAATATTTGGGGAACATTTTTAAGAATCTTAATTTCCTGCTGAAGCAGGTAAGTCTTGAAGTCATTGTTGATGAGGCCAGGGGGCATTGAGAATACAATAGTACATAAGTAAAGGAGGGAGAGGTTTAAGAAGAAAAAGGTAATATATGATTTCAAATGCATCCAAAAATATCCCAGGGGCAAGTATAAAGAAAAAGAATTGGTAATCATGCTATGGTAGAAGAAGCTTTAGGCAGGTAATCAGATAACGTTAGAGTGATTCAAAGCTCTGTGTTCAACTGCGTATCTGTCTTTGAAAGTCCCTTAACCTCTATAAATTGCAGTATCCTTACCTATAAAAGTGAGTGTGTTGAATTAGATCATCTGCAAGGTCCCAATAATTCTGAATTCCTATGATTCTATCATTCCAGCAGGAGATGGTTGGCAAACGTACCAAAGCACTTAGATGTACTATTGTGAATGGAAGCCATATGGTGTACAGTTAAGGAGGAGGTAAAGGCTGAGAATACAGAGCTTAATGAGGAAACTTTCAAGAATGCTAGCCTGAAGAGTGGTAGACACATGGGATGGTAGATGGAGAGGTGGGTTTGGGACTTGTTTCATTTTCATCATGACTCTTCTTCTCAAGTATTATGCAGGGGTGGAAAAGGAAATCATTTTGGTACAAAAGAACATAGCTGCGCAGCTTTCTGAACTCTACCTCTGATTTCTCCATCTCACTCCCTCTGATACCTCATTACCATGAATTCTTCAATCCCGCAGACACCTTTCATCCCTTGACCACATGCCTTTTCCCTGCCCCTCACCCCTGTCGTGTGCTAATTTCCCTCCTTACGCAGCTTATGTTCCATCTTCCACCAGGATAATCATTCCTTTGTATATACCACCCAAACACCCCACCATTGTATTCAATAGGAAAAACCTCAAATTTGGTTAAATCAACTCTCTGCCAACTGTGTCTGCACCCGTACAGCTGACCTTGACTGGACGAAAACACAGCAATCAGCAACTCAATCCATCCTTCCATTTGCTCAGGCTAAAAACCTGGAGTCATCTTTGACTTCTCCCTTTCCCTCAAACCCTATATATATCCAATCTGTCTGGAAATCCTGTTAACTCTGCCCTCAAAAATATCCAGAATTTGGCCAAATGTCACCATCCACTGATATACCCTGGTTTGAGATGCCTATGGAATATTACCATAGTCTGCATTCTAGTCCCTCTGCTCCCACCATTAGCCCCTGCTGTTTTCTACCTAGCAACCAGAGTCATCATTTTAACATGTCAATCAGATATTGTCCCTCCTCTACTCAGAACTCTCCATTCACTTCCATCTTACCTAGAGAAAAGTCCCATCTAAAGTTCTTATGATGACATACAAGGACCTACCTGACTTATCAAGTTCACCTGTTTCACCCCCAATATTATTCCTGCCACTCTCCTTCTTGCTCTTCACTGACCTCCAGGCTATTCCTTGGACTTGCCAAACACGCTCTGTCACTGAGCCTTTGCACTTATGTTCCCCCTGTCTGGAACATTCTTCTACTGGATGTTTGCTTGGCTCATTCCCTTATTTCATTCAAATCTCTGTTCAAGTGTCACCATATCAGGGAGATATATTCCCTAACCATCCATCTGTCACTCTTCATTCCCTTACTGTGCACTACCATTTCTTTATAACTCTTATCACATAACATATTTTTGTGATTATTTATTGCCTATCTTCCCTCACTTGAATATAAATTCAAAAGAGCAGAGATTGTCTCGTTTGTTTAGTGTTCATCTCTAATCGCTAGAACAGTAAATATCCATAGTAAATGAATAAAGGGGAGGAGCTGGGTTTACAGTATAAATCTGGTCTTCTAAACCATTCATTAATTCATTCAACAATATTAATTGAAGACCTATCGTGAGCCAGGCAATGCTCTTAGCACTGAGAATAAAGTGGTGAATAGGACCTATTACAATGGAGTGGGGTTGGGGGCAGTGGTAGGAGAGATGTTAAATAAATAGGTAAGTGGATCAATTATACAGGATATACTTAAAAATAATTGTAAGTGCTATGAATATAATGAAACAGAATGTTTTACAAGAGAATGAAACAAGAGTGAATGAAATAAGAGTGTTTTACACTAGTTCAGGACTTCTGAGAGGCAGATGCCAAGACAGAATTAGATGTGCAAGAGATTTACTGGGGGAAGTGCCTGTGAAGGATACAGGAGAGAGGGGAGCAGGAGGAGATGGGGGGAGCCCTCAAATTGGGGGCGGCTCTGACACTTGGGGAAGCAGAGAAGGAAAGAGGAAGGATTGGGGAGGAAGAGTCTCAGACTACGGTGCAACTCTGAGAAAATCTTGGCCAGGCCGATGGGATCCCCCAGGCTCTAGTAAATATTGCTCATTAGAGGAGTCCTGCCTTGGGCAGAAGTGGTCTGGATCTAGTACCCCTGCCTTGCTCAGTCACGGACTCAGGGCAGCCTCAGAAGAGTAAGGCCTCAGGTCTATGTGTGAACCCTACAGTGGATCTAAAAGTGTGGCAGTTGGAAGCGGTCAGCCTGCTACACCCCTCTAAAGGGTGATCTGAGTGATACATCTCGATGGCCACAGCAGGGAGTTACTCTGAGGGAAGACTTAGGTACTTTCAACTGAGTGTTTAGGGAGAACATTCTGAAGAGGTGACACTTTTGAACCGAGAACTGGAACATAAGAAGGAACCAGATTGAGGGAAGAGGATTCCAATCACTCTCATTGACGAAGTGCAAGTGAGAAGTCCTGAGGATGGAACTGAGGTTGGCCTAATCCAGGAACTGAAGGCCAGTTTGACTGCAGTGAAACAGTGAAGATGAGAGAGGCAGCAGATGAGAGAGTGAGGGCTGCAAGGTAGGCGGGGCCTGATTCTATACAGCTCTGCCGACCATTCTAGGGTGGTCAGAATTTATTCTAACTTTATTCTAAATTGGAATTTGTAAGCTTCTGTTTATTCTTCATAACTGGATATATCAGGGGCTGGCCCCATGTCATAGTGGTTGAGTTTGGTGTGCTCCACTTTGGCAGCCCAGGGTTTATGGGTTTGGATCCTGGGCACAGACCTACTCCACTCGTCAGCCATGCTGTTGTGGCGACCCACATATAATAGTGGAGGAAGACTGGCAAGGATGTTAGCTCAGGGCTAATCTTCCTCAAACAAAAAAAGAAGATTGTCAACAGATATTAGCTCAGGGCGAATCTTCCTCAGCTAAAAATAAAAGAAAAAACCCTGATATATCAGCAAAAGTGTTGTGATGATTAAATAACACAATGCATAGCACAGTTCCTGCCACATCATGTGCTCATAATGATGGTAGGTTTTTCTTTCTGCTTTGTCAGATCCAAGAGTTTAAGTATTTTACTCTTTTGCAAAATAGGAGAGAAGAGAGATTAAGGTAGAGAGGGCAATTAGGGGCTTTGAGGGCCAAGATGAGGGGTTTGGATAAGACCCAAAGAAGAGAAATTAGGTTACAGTCAAATTCATGATACAGTGTCCATTTGTATCTTGATAAACAATGCTAAAATTTTGAATATATTTTTGTAATTCCTATCTGCCTTGTTTTTTCATGGTTCTCGAGATTCCAACTTTTCTTCTTGAAAATAAGCCATATCTTTTTGAAAATGAAGACATATCTTTTTTTCCCCATATTTGTTTGACTTTACCAAAATTTCAAAAATGCTGTTCTAATAAAGGATCGAGTGAACCTTGGGCCAAGCTTAAAGCATAGGCTAGCATCTCAAGGGAGGAGCTACCTGGCTTTATTAAAGTCTGTGTGTTTATTTACTACATTGGATTAAAAAATAGCTATACTGACACCTCCCCCTCGGTGTGTGCTTCCCGCTGGCTCAGCTGTTTTTCCTTCACTGTAGCTCTCTGTCTCCGCTGTGAAACTGACATGTGTGTCTCTTGTTGGGCACAGTAGGAACTGCAACAGCAGGATTGATGGACCACCGGGAGCAGGAGCCAGGCCGGAGGGACTCAGGGATGCACTGAGTGCTTTTCTGTCCTAACTACAGTTATTGGCAACGTTATTTCAAATAATGGTAGTAAGGGATTTAACAAGCATTTGTTGAATGTCAGCATCTTATTAGGCTGTAGGTGGATTAGGGGATAAAAGGGGCAAAATATATTTTATATTAAGTTATTAAGAAATGAGTTCTTTGTAAGAGGTCAGGGTCATTGAATGGGGGAAAAAATCACATATGAGGGGCTTTAAGACATGAAATTATTCAGGTTTTCCATACACCCAACCACAGCAGCATGCAAAATGGAGAGTTAATTGGTCAGATGCTGAAGATCAGTCCTAAACCTCCTGTGAGAAGTGACTACAATATACGTAGTATTGGCAGAGAATCTTTGGTCACTCCTCCCTGTGCCTGGCCTATCCCTGCTCCCTTTACTCCCAGCTCACTGTTACTCTACCCCAACACCCAGGGAGTTAATTAAATAACTCAGCAGTCCAGACCCAGGCATGCAATGGTTCTGGTGCATTGATTGCCTCTTAAACGCGGGCTCCTGGAATCCGTGCTCCCCTTGCATGCCCTGTTTCTGCGGAGTAGGCAGATGCAGGCAGGACCTTGGCAGAGCCTCTCTCTTCCCTGGATGCACCAGGGTGGGTAAGGGGGCTCAAGGCCTGCCCGGGGTACACTGTTCTCACAAGCAAGTCTGAGCATGTCGATCCACAAATTTTTAATATGTGCTGACTGGGAGGTGCTGCATAGCCCTCAAGCTTCTGCCGCCAGTTCAACCTCATCCTTTCACAAAGCTCTACTTTGGATATCTGGGGCTGCACAGCTACTGACAGGGTGGTGCTTTGATTTACAAAGTGTTCCTGTTCCTTTTCCAAACAGCTCTTTGGGCACTCCTGGATGAGGAAGAGTGTTCAGGTTGGCAGGGCACTTTCCAAGCATTCCTTGGTCCTAGAAAGTAAAATTTAAAATAATTATCAAGGCTTTACCCTAACTTCTAGCAATTCTCAAAGCAGGGATGGACAACTGACCTATACTAGGTGGAGCCACTAACAATTGCTTTTTCAACAACAAAATGTTTATTCTGAGATGGAGCCAAAATATTGAGAAAGGTAAGCCAAAGTAGGGCATCAGCTCCTTTTAGAGTTCAACATCCATGAGATTCTTGAGTCTCCTTTGTCACATAAGGTGGCTGACTGAAGGACATTTTGATAGCACAGGAAAACACTGAAAAGAAAACGTAGCCATGGAAGTCCTGTGATTGCAGCGTGGCTTGTGTTCGTTTTGATGCTGATTTTATTGTCCTGAGTTTGTACACAAGTAGAAATGTGATGTGGTTAATTTTTTAAATTAGAATGTAATCCACATATAAAATTCACCATTTTAAAGTGTAAAACTCAATGGTTTATAATATATATAATATATTCACAAGATTGTGCAACCATTACTACTAATTCCAGTACATTTTCATCACTGAACAAGTAACCTCGTACCCTTTAGCCGTCATTCCTAATTCCCTGCTCATCCCAGCCCTTGGCAACTACTAATCTACTCTCTGTCTTTACAGATTTACCTATTCTTGGTGTTTCATATAAATGGAATAATGCAGTATGTGGCCTTTTGTGTCTGGCTTCTTTCACTTAGCCTAATGTTTTCAAGGTTCATCCATGCTGTTGCATGTATCAGTACTTCATTCCTTTTTATGGCTGAATAATATTATTCTGTTGTATGGATATGCCACATTTTGTTTTTCCACTCATCAGCTGGTGGACATTTGGGTTGTTTCCACTTTGGGCTATTGTGAATAATGCTGATATGAACTTTTGTGTACAAGGTTTTTGTGTGGACATGTTTTCATTTCTCTTGGGCATATACCTAGGAGTGGAATTGCTGGGTCATATGATAACTCTATGTTTAACTTTTTGAGGAAGTGCTAAGCTGTTTCCACATTACAGTTCCACCAGCAGTGTATGAGGGTTCATGTGGTGTGTTTCTGCTGCTGAAACCAGATTGGACTTTGTGTGATACAGCAATTTCAGAGTACCAAAAAAAAAAAAAAATCAAGAACATTGTGAATTGCATGGTCCTCCTTTACTATTTAGTCATTTTCTTTCACAATTTTAAGATTCATTTTGGTCAAACTGTTCTTACTCATAAGCAAGGGCTGGTCACAGAGTAGGAATTCGACAAATATATATTAAATGAATGGATAAATGAATAAAAGGTATCTTAGTGATTTCGTTAAAAGCATTTCATCAAAAAAAAAAGTCTCTTGATTCTTGCCACTAAGGTATGCTACCACTGTTCTGTCCTTGTCCTAACAGTTGAAGGAAATAAAGTGGATTCAATGTAGTAACATGAGCCCAGGAGGGAGGAGACATATAGGTTTTAGTTCTGCTTGGGGACCAATTTGCTGCAAGACATTGGGTAAATGATTGTCTTCAGTTTCCTCATCTGCTCAGTGGTAATGATATCTGTTTTAATTACTTGACAAGTTGTGGGGCGGCTCTTAGGAAATAGTACATTTATAACCCTGAGTCAGCTGCTGCTGCCCTGCCCTTGAAATCCTGGGTGATGTGTGTTCTGCCTCTGCTTCCGCTTCTGCACATATTTCCTCTGTTCCATACTGATTTGGTCCAGACATACTTAATTTACACACATGCACTCACTCACACACAAACTCTTACCTCAGTCACGGAATGTCCACAGAGCGGACATAAACCCAAATTACACAGAAACAACCACAAATCACATATGTTATTTTTCTTCTTGAAGGATTTTTTGGGGGAAGGGAGTGCGAGGGGTATCCTACCACCAGGGAGATTTTTACAAGTTCTTTAAAACTCCATGCAGCTTTGATGCAGAGCATTTCTTGGTCTCTTTGCCTCCCAGTCTCCTCTTTTCTTTTTCCTCCCCAATCCTCTTAGGAGCAAAACCCAACGCCTTTCATTTTCTGGAGCAGAGCACCCTTAAGCACTCTTTTGTCCTTGGGACTCAGCTGGTCTCACTTCTCTTTCAAATAGCTTGCCAAGGCATTTTTTCCCCTTAACAAAAATAGTTCTATCCCCCAGAGAAATTCTGTTTCTATCTGTTAAGATAATACCTTTTCCCCCCTTTTATTCTCATGTGAAAGTGTTTTGGAAAGTAAAGGAGAGGATTGGATATCTAAGGGATTTTATGTTCAACCATCCCTTTTCTTGACAGGGAAAAAGGATCTCTCTAATTTATTGGAGGATAGCAGTATTCACTGAACAGCCATTTTGTTGATCTTGTCCTTGTTCATCGGTCACAGTATAGGACCATGGGTGGGCACATAATCCGAGCATTACCAGATTCCCTGTGAATTTGTAGTTGGAAATAAAAGAGATAAAGGTGTCTTTATGTTACTGAGTCTGTAAAAATATGCTCTGGATTGTGGGGAGCCACATTTTAATTCAAGGATAAGCAGAAGAAATCTGTCTTTAGATATTAAAAAAAAAATGCTTCGGACAAACAGAGAACAGATAGAAGAGAAGAGAGTTGAGAAGTGACTGGTTCCAGTTCTTTCCTGAGACCTTGATATGCTCCTGGTTTCAGATACCAGGAGATGCTTCTGTATCCTTGCGATATAATTCTCTCTCCACCTTTTGTCCCCCTTGAGTTACTTTGGGTTGATTTCTATTGCTTGCAATCATAAGATTCCTAATAAAAGAAAATATTTACAAAACGATGACTTTTTATTGTTATTACTATTAAAATTTTTCTAAGCTTCCAGGAATAATATCTTCTTGTGTTTTCAAACTGTGTTTACATGTTTTACCTCATTTGAGTCTCATGACAAACCTGTGAAATAAGTAGCATAAGACTTATTGTCCCTATATTATATATGAGGAAATTGACTTCCAGAGAGATTAATTTTCAGAGAGATTACCCTTGGTTAAATAATCAATAACTGGCAGAGCCAGAAAGAGAGGACAGAGCTTCTGCGTGCTTCTGTGACTCTACAGAAACTATGTAGAGAGAAGTGGCTTCTAACTGAATTTCCAACCTATTTATATAAAAGGTGTAACTGTTAGTAATTTAACAAAGCTTAGATTCCACTTATTATCTATTTAAATTGAACTAAAATTCCAATGTAGGACACAGGAGGCAAAACTCTTATTGATGAAACAAACGAACAAATGAAAAATACTGACTGTGCTGCTCTGAACTAAGGAAGTCCTGTGATTTCATTTATAGGGTAAGTAGCGTTAACTGGTTCAAATTCTAAAAGGCTTTTTCTAGCAATGCTAAATATGCTATTTACATTTTATTTCCATTAAATATTTCCTCTCCTGTATCTGTAATTTTCTCTATATTAAATGTTAATCTTTTGCTGTCTAGGAACCTGAGAGTGGCCTGAAAACACTTGAATATATAATTCACACAATACTGAAACACAGAGCATTGAGTGTGCTCAGAACACTTGGAAAATCAAGATATTTCTGCTCTGTTTATTTCCCCTAATGTGGAGCGTGTCATAAGTTCTCTAGAGACAACATTGTTATAGAGTCGGGACACCTGGAGCAGATCTAACAGGTTGGAGCACAGAGGGTAAAGGCCTCCCTGAACTGGTCTGAGAACTGTTCCATTCCACATCCCTTTGCTAACCCCTGGGCCAGCCCGGGTGGGGAAACATCAGACTAGAGATAACACATCCTTTCTCAGGAGGGCTGGTCCCGGTACCTATACATGCAGGCTCTTTGTCTTCGGAGGCTGTACTCAGGGCATCTTCTCACAGACAGGAAAAATGACAGACAGAGGACAGAGCTTTCAGCCCCTATATCCATGAACTTGTATTCTATTGTTAAAGATAGCAGTATTTCATTTATCTAAAATTAGAAAGAGATGTTCTCAGAGAGGTGAAATCATCATACAACGTATTTTTCCAGAAAATGGAACTGTCTCCAATAGAACTTTTTCTAAATTTCACTGCTGTTGATAGAAATCTTCCTAATATATATTACTTACTTTCTGTCTTAATAAACAGAAGGTATGAAGCATATCAAATCTCTTGTTTATTATCCTTAGGAACATCCTTCTATTACAGCAATATGTGTGGGAGTTGGGGAAGGTCATTTGGACCAAATGTCTTCAGACAGCCATGACATCCCTGGTGTTAGCCCCTACTGTCTTCTGTTTGTTGGTGCTCCCACCGCCACTGAAAACTCTTCCTGCCACCACTTGTGGTTCTCCCAAACCCACTGTGGCTGATTCTCCATCCTGTTCTTTTACCTTGACACACAGTCATCCACTATTGCTTTTGCTTTCCATTATTCTCATTACTTTAATGATTTTCTAAAAGTTTCCTTTGGCCTTTTAAAATTTAGCATAGGAGGTGCCATTCCTTTGGCCTTTATAACCATCCCTCATGAATAAAAATATCCCTTATTGTGTTTCCCCTAGCACTGGATATAAAAGTGAAAATTTAGATACCATATAAATGTTCAGTAATAAAGAATATATCTAATATTCCACACAGTGAAATACTAATCAATCATTCAAAAATGCTAAATGCAGATCTGCATTTATTGACTTCAAAGGATGTTTGCACGATATCACTAAGTCAAGGAAGTAATTTATAAAAAATATGTTTTATAAAAAGACCTATATATGTGTATGTATATTTATGTAAATGCGTATATATATACGTCTAGAAGTGCTATTCAATACAAATATAATGTAAACCACATACGTAATAATTTAAAATTTCTGGTAGGCACTTTAGAAAAAATAAAAATAAATAGATTAAATTTAAAAATATACTTTATTTAATCCTTTATATCCAGAATATTATAATTTCAATGTGCAATCAATAAAATGGTTATTACTGGGATCTTTTGCAATCTTTTTTTTTTTTGTATTAAGTCTTTATAATCCAGCATACATTTTACATTTACAGCACATCTCAATTCAGACATACTTTCAGTAAAGTGAAATGTAGTCATCCCAAACAATAAAATGATATTTGTTGGAAAAAATATTTTATACTGCTTCAGGTTTAATTTTAATTTTACTAAAAACAAGTAAATAAGTAAACTAAGAATTTGCTTCCTCATTTGCTCTAGCCACGTTTCAAGTACTCAGTAATGATATGTAGATCTGCATAGGAAAAATCTGGAAATTATGTAATAAAATATTAATTGAGGTTGTAACCAGTTGATGGGATAGCAGGTAATCTTAGATTACTTTTCCTTATATATTTTTTCTAAGATTTCTACAATTATATATACATTTCTTCGTACTTTTCAGAAGCCTAAAGGAAAAAGCGTCCCTCTAAACTTAATATATTTGTTTTACTTTCATTCTCTCAGCTGTGCCGTTGCTCCACGTCTCTTGGATTATTTATATTTTCTGTATTTTCTAGGCAATTGAAGGTGCTGGACCACTTAGATTGGGTTAGATTGTGATGCCATCCCATTTCACAATCCTTGATCCTTTTCATATAACAGATATGCTTTATAAATAATCTATTCATTTAGATATACATTGATTCAACCATTACCTATCAAGTGCTGTGCAGGGCAGACACTGGCCTAGGCCTAAGAACATACAAAACTGATCCAGGAGGACAATGTCCCTGTTCTCCCAGAGCTGCCGTTCAAACGGACATTTGAATGGACAGATAGTGAACAAGAAACTGAATAGGATGTTTTCAGGTGGTGATAGGTGTAGGGCAAAGTAAACAGTGTGAGAAGATACAGAGTAGTAGGCAGAGTCACTCTAAATGGTGTGGGGGAGGACTCTGCAAAAAGAGGTCTGAGCTGAAAGATGAAGGATGAGAGTGGCCAGGTGAAGGGTAGGGGTGAGGGGAAGATGATTTCAAGCAGAGAAAAGTAACATGGAGACTGGAAGAGCGGTATGGAGGCCAGGTGGCTGAAGCATGGAGCCTTTTATATTAAAAGGTCACACCTGCCACAGTTTGGAGAATGGGAGAATTGTTCATGAGAGCAGGGACTATAATTTAGAAGTTTTTGCTATATTTTAGGAAACACAGGATGATAACAGAACAGGGCAGGTGCAGTTCAGAATTAGAACTGACACCTTTTAGATAAATTCAAGGCATATTTTAGAATTAGACCAACAGGACTTGATGATCAACTAGATGTCAGGGATGATGGTGTGGAACAGAGAGTAATCAGGTATGATTTTTAGGTTTTTCTTTTTTTTAGCTTGAATAACTAGCAGAGCCATTGCATAAGAGGGAAAATAGGGAGAGAGAGAGGTTAGTGGAGAGAATCATCAGCTACCTTTTGAACATTTCCACCCAATTAGGTATCTAAGAGAAGATGTCAGATAGGCAGGTGAATACATGAGTCTAGAATTCATGAGCTAGAATTCAGACCTAGGGGATTATCTGACATGGAGAAATAGATTTGGAGTGTGGGAGCACAGGAATGTTGTCTAAGGCTTTAAGAAGAAAAGATAACCTAGGAAGAAGATGTGGATATTAGAGAGGAGGAGGCAAACTAAATCTTGGGGCAGAAGTACCAGGAGGACCTAAATCGGAGACTGAGTTTGAGGAGATAGTGAGGTAGGAGGAAAAACCCGAAGCTATTAGGTCAAGGAATCCAGGTGGGACTCTGTCCACAAGAACAGCATTGCCAATGCGTTGAATACTGTCAAGAGTCCATGTAGATTAAACACGGAGAAATTTCTGTTGGCACTGGCAATTCTGAGGTAGTTGGGGACCTTGAAAAGAATACAGTCAGTGGAAAGGGGAATAAAGTCAAATATGTGTAGTTTGATGGGTGAATTGGAGAGATGGAGTTGGATAGATTAAGTAAAGCCACTAAATAAAGAACGTTTGCTGGAAAGAGTAGAAAAATAGGACAGTAACTAGAGGAAATAAGGGGTTCGGGAGAGATTTTAAAATGGAAATAGTGGAGAATATCTGTATGCTGATGGAATTATTCCAGTAGAGAGGAAGACACTGATGATGGAGAGATGAAGAGATTGAGGAGGTAGGAGAGAGGAGATGTGACAGAGGAAGTGAAGTCCTTGAGAAGGCAAGAGGGGATGGAATCCAGCGCACATAAGAATAAACTTGGGAGGACAGTTAGTTCCTTTGTACAAGTAGGAATGCAGAGAAAGTGAATTCATTTGCTGCTGCGAATCTGAGGGAGTTTCCCTGTAGTAACTTTTCTCTGAATGAAGCGGTGAGGTGTGCATCAGCTGAGTTAAAGACTGGAGAGAGGAGGACAAGTATAAAGTAAATGGACAACGGGGGCATCAGTTAACCAGGGGTGCGGTGGGGAGAGGGATGTTTCTGTTGTATTTTAATGTCATAATGAATGGGTTACTTTTCAAGACGTGAAAGATGAGTGCATCGAGTAATACAACTGACATATTTTTAAAGGTTCAGGAAGATAAGGCCCCCTGTAAATTTTAGAGTTAGCTTTCTAATAATCATTAGAATCTAATTGATTCTGTTTCCATTTAGTCCACTTACTTTCTGTTCCATTTTTAGTGATCTGGGAAGCACTTGATTATCTACATTTACTGACACCTAGCCAGACAAAATGTCTAAATGTCTTCAACAGAGTGATTGGAGTCCCTCAGATATAGTGAGAAGTCTTTGAACTACCACTTACTGTTCTATAAATTCAGACATTATGTTCTTAAAGGATTCATCATATTTTCCAAAATATACACATATGAAAATTTGTTCTCAAAATATTCAAATAAATAAGCTAAATGAAACTAAAAAATAATTTGAGATTTTGAAGGCTAGAAATCACAAAAACATGGATTTTAGTAACCAAAATAAGATTATATAAATAAAGAACCTAATATGTACTAAAGCAATATCTGGTGTCTTACTAAATACATCATATGAATAAAATTAACCAGGTTAAAACTTAAAATAGTCTTTTTTCAACCCTTTAAAATGCCAAATTGCTTCAGCTTTATATGTTGTATCTGCATATTTTCAACTGGGATATTACACAGGCTGTGATTTTGGTATATGTATATATGTTTGTACACAAGAAAACAAAATGGTTTTTTTTCATGAGTAATAAAATAAGTCAGTAGATAATGCAAATATATTAATTATTCATTTCCTTAGTGTACTGAATTCCAATGGATTTATTGTTTAGTTGAATTATGCATTATGTTTACTGGATAAATGGAATTATAGAATTACCTTTATATTATCTTACTGGACATTTAATTGATTTGCCTATGTCTCACACAAAATTAATATATAAAGATAGTATTTTTTCTTGCTTGCTTACTAATTTGTTACTAGTCTGTCACATCAACATTAATATAGAAAATGTTATCTTTCCTAATATTGTTTTGAGACATCTAAAATAACTACATTCAGAGGTTTCAAATGAACAAAACTCTGTACACTTGATGGGAGAAACACCTTTGATATGATCATTTAGGGGAGTAGCTGTCCCTTCAATTTACAGCATGAATCACTTAACAATGGGGACACATTCTGAGAAATGCATCATTAGGCAATTTTGTTGTACAAACATCGTGGAGTGTACTGAAGGGGAACAAAATTTGCTGCCTCAAAATGTATCTCTTTAATGAGGAATATTTTAGGCTGATTATTTTCAAGAAACAAAAGACTCACAAGTTTTTCTTGTTACCTCCCCCTTAACTGCCTAAAAGAATTCAGATTAAAAACCCTGTCTCAGAAAGCGAGCTGTCACCTTAGCACAACATGCACTAGGTGGTAGGCAGGGAGGAACCCAGAAAAAGCCTGTTTGTTGGCTCCCCTCTGTGTTCTTCTGTTTCTGTGTGGCCAAACACTTGTTTTCTGAATGTTTGCTCCTTTTCACCTACCTCTGAATTGCCTTCCTTCCCTTTGAAGTCCTGACTCTCCCCACCCTGACATCTTTTTTGTCTTTTGCTGGGATTGGTATTTAAGGTGAGGGCTTTTGCCATTTTTGTGAGTGACTCAGTTTTCCTGGGTTTCTCCCACATATATGTGTTATTAAACTTTTGTTTGTTTTTCTCCTGTTAATCTGTCATATCAATTTAATTCTTAGACCAGCCAGAAGAACCTAAAAGGGTAGAGGAAAATTTCTTCCTCCCCTACAGTACTTATACAAACCTAGATGGTATAGCCTACTACACACCTAGGCTATATAGAACTAATCTTATGGGACTACCATTGTATAAGCCATACGCCATTCACAGAAACGTCATTATGTGGCACATGCAATATACCAAAACCTTATCTCTGAGGCTTCAGATCACCATCAAGAAACCCACTGTCACCCAATGTCTCTTGATCATCCCCACTTGAAAAGTGATCTTCTGCAAAACTATACCTCTTTCTGCCTTTTCCTTTTTTTTTAATCCCATGAAGGCCAATATCATCTATTAGCTGATGAGTTCCATTAACCAACTGGTTCTACTAACCAACTAGTTCCACTAATCAAAATATAAAACCTAAAGGTGTCTATTTCACCTCCTATTGATCTTAATTTTTAAATATAATTAAACCCTCTCCACATTTCTCTCCGACAACTATCATCTACCTGGTTCAGACTACTGTCATGTCATGCCTAAACCACTGAAATATGTTTGACCATTTATTTTAAATCTCAGTCTGCGATAATTATGAGAATGAAAGAGAGTGTCAAAATAAATTACATAGTTTCTTGAAATGTTTATCTCTTCGCCCTCAAAATAATTTTATTATAATGCTGAAAATATACAATGATTTCTAAAAATAAAAATAGCATATATCCATGTCCATCAAAGCAAAAATTGTAACATTTATGCATATTGATTGTATGAACATTAAAAATGTAAGCAGAATAATTATTTTTGGCACATATTCATGTTCTTTAATCAGTTTGTCATATAATGCCACTGGTGTCTTTTATTAAGAATGCATTTTTTTCTTAAGAATGTCTTTAATTGGGGCCGCCCGGTGATGCAGCGGTTTAGTCCGCGCTTGGCAGGCCGGGGTTTGCGGGTTTGGATCCCGGCTGCCCACCGACGCACTGCTTGTCAGCCATGCCATGGCGGCGTCCTATATAAAGTAGAGGAGGATGGGCATGGATGTTAGCGCAGGGCCAGTCTTCCTCAGCAAAAAGGGGAGGATTGGCAACAGATGTTAGCTCAGGGCTGGTCTTCCCCACAAAAAAAAAAAAAGAATGTCTTTAATTATTTTCCATTTTCATGCAATTACCTGCAATGTTCTTCAAAGTTGTGTTTGAAATTGTTGACAATTTAGATTAATATTTCTCTGTGAACCATCATATTGTTAATTAAACAAATAATCTCTTCACAGATGTCAAGATGCCTTGTAAGATCTGAGCTAATTTTGCTAAATGGAGGATATTGTCAATTCTTCTTTTTTTATTTTTGCCATTCAAATGTGCAAATATTGAACCTAGATATTTTGACAAGTTTTATCTTTTTGCCTCCATTCAGAAAACCTTTCTTGGATGTATATTTTATAAGAAAAAATTTTTCAGATAAGTTATCTCTCATTATTATTTTTTTGGATGTTTCACAGTATTTAAAATTGTAGGTCTTTTATTCAATTTTGGTAGAAATTAAAAATTTATCCGTTAACAATAAGACCTCTATCAAAAGATTCATCCCACAAATTGAGATATTCCATAGTGCAACTATAAAATTTAAAAATTAAATCATGTACCCTGTTTGAGCTCTCATCCCTCAGTTTATTCAGTCTCTCCCTTGCGTTTATACACATACATTTTAATGTCGTCCTGATTTTAGCATTGTTTTCAGTAATTTTACTTTTTTAAAGCTTGAAAAGCTGAAGTTTTTTATTGTTCCATTTGCAGAACATTTTCCTCAAATATTTTCAACTTTAATTGTGAATAAAATACAACCAAATTTAGAGGCTTTCCTTGGTTAAAGAAGTTCAGTTCCACCGTAGGCCTTCTAGGCTGTTTTACAAATTATGTCTTCCAAGTCTCAAATGTTTCTTAAAATCCTGTTGATGATGAGCAGCAAAGAAAGAAAGCACATACTTCAAAGCTGAAGTATGTTTATATTTATTTAACATCAGCTTTTTCTCCCAAATTTGGTAGTTTATCTACTCTGTGAACATATTTAAAAGTGTAAATTTTGACATCTACATCCTCTATTTTGACTATAGAGTATTGTACCTTTGGGGTGCCCTTAATTATGTGTGACCACAGCCAGTTTTAAGTACATCTGTTTTTGAGCTCATTGCTTCCAAAAGGGTTTGTAGATTGAATGATTGGCCCAAATTTTTGCAGCCTTTTTTGTATCCACACCCTTGCCATCCTGAGAAGAATCTATTTCCCCACCCCTTGGCTTATTTTGGCCAGTGGCATGGGGATAGATTTGGTAATGTGCTAGTTCTAAGCCTCGGCTTTCAGAGGCCTGCAGTATTTCTGCTTGCCCTCAAAGCCTTTGCCATCACCATGAGAAGAATGGGTCCTTGTCTGGCCCACCTGGCCCACCAGCAGGATGAGAGACACATAGAATACGGTGGCAGCGGAATGTAGCCCAGATCGGTTGACGCTGAGCTGCCACAATCTGAAGTGAAGCTGACCCACATATTTAAATTCAGTCTCTTATCACCACCCAAATCCTCACTCCTATCATCCTAGCCTGGGCCACCATCCTTTCACTCTCGATTATTGCATTCATCTATTAGCTGGTCTTGCTATCAGCTAATCATATATCCATGTGAATAAATAATTTTTGCTTTAAGCCACTGAAATTTGGGATGATTTATTATGCAGCATTAATGTGGCAATAGTCAAATGATAGAATTGGTTTCTTAAATTAGCCAGAACATTGTTTTCATCACAATGCTTGCTCCACCAAAATTTGTATTCATATTACTATTGTAAAAATAAATAATTGTATATTAAACATTGAATTTTTCAACTAAAATTACAACTTTCGTGTAATGTTGTAAATGCCACATGTTTCACCTTCTCCAAAATTTTCACCTTGATTCCATGAATTGGGTGGAAAAAATCTGAAGCATTATTGGAATTACTTACGTGAATTCTTATTTGAAGCATCTAATGACACTTATATAAAACTGACATCAGAGCTATTGCTTCACTTTTCAAACGTGCCCAGGAAAAATTGGGATTGAAACTAAACTAAACTATTTAGAAGAACACTCATTTGATCTAAATGAAATCTCATGCTTCTCAGAATGAGATGTATCAGCTGCATGTATCAGATTGCTGTCCTTGGGAACATCCTTCTTAAAATACATATTAACTTTTGAAGTAGATGTTGATGTTTCTCCAGAGATTTATGTTTTCTGGCTTTGTAGTGACTATTAGCTTTACTATGGGTCCTGTGGTGAATGATATGCATTGATAAGCTCTTTGTGCAAGTTCACGTTAATTATCCACTTGTTCAAAAAGAAAAGGTTTACTACTAAAATGTTCATTAAACATCTTTTCATATTTTTGAGTTCATTGCTGCCAAAAGAGTCAATTGCAAAATAAAAAAAGTGTTACCAAACAAAATAAATATTCATAATTTACAGTATTCAATAAATGACCAAACTACTATAGCAAGAGATTGTAAAGTACTCTCTTACATCACACTGCAGAAGTATCATGTATCTCTGGCCTTTAATTTTCCATATTTCCCATTGACCCTACCGACTGTTGACTGTGGCTTCATGCATCTTCCGGGCTGTGGCATGTACCACAAAAGAGTTGGCTAGTTTACCGAGTGTCCAGCAGAGGCTGCAACTTCAACAGGCATGAAACTGCAAAGAGTTAATTGTCCCTAGCCATTCATGTCCAAGTATACCTGGTTTTATCAGTGAGCATCCTGTGTACTGGCTGTAAAAGGGAGGTATTAGCTACATTGAGTCTGAAAAGGCTCAGGAAAAGGTTGGTGGTTATTAGAGGTTGTTTTAAAGATGTAAGCATGTTCCTGACAATGATGGAAGCTGGAAATACAAAGAGCTAGAAACACAAACTCATCCCTGATTATTTTAACATAAATAGTAATACTTTGATAAAAATGAAAAATCCTGGACAAATGCTAAATAGGTGTAAATGAGGCCTGTTCCCGCCAAACTGGGACACACACACACATTGGAGCAATAGGCTCCTAACTGAATTGGCCTCCCTCAAGCCATTCTTTCTTCCATCCCAAGCATTTCTCCAAAAGAAAGAAAGAAAGGATCAGAAGGGCAAATAGTAATAAAATGTCTCTCGTACTGATCAGAGGAAGATGTACCCTGAACCCAGAAAATCATATATCTATTCTGTGGGTTTAGTATATTCTTATGGTAAAAGCTATGTATCAGTTTTTTGGGCTTGATGATATTAGCCATTATAATCAACCGTCTAATGTCTTTGGCTCACAATAACTTTCTGATTATAATATTGCTTCCCGCACATATTTGCCCTGGAAGAAAATGTGCTGATCACCAGACATGAGTATTCTTTCTTCTTGATAATTTAATTCTTTTTAAAATAACAAACTGGCTTTCTGGCTTTCTGAACAGTCAGACAAAAACACTTTGAAAGTATCTTCTTTTTGGATATTGCCCTTTATTTTTTTCTGTTACAGTGTATTCTAGAAAGAATAGTCTTTGTCTCTGACTCAACACCTATTCATTCATTCAACAGATGCCTGTAGGGGACTCACTACGTGAAGACAGGAAACCTTCCAGCACATAAATTTAATGAACTGTCAAAATAGGACCAAGGCCTGTGTACTGTCCACTCCATTGCAACTTCTTTAGATTTGGAAATCTTTTCGTCATGCAAAGAGAGTGAATGGAGTACTCAATCACTTGAATGTTTAAGGATTTTTGCATTTGGTTCAGTGACATCTTGAATATTACTGAAATTATGATTTAAAATGGTGAAGAAATTGACCAGAAAAATATATCACTAATAATCACTTATATATTTTTCTATTTTAAAAAAATTTTCCAGCCTAGAGTACTATGCAATAAAATCTTTTGTTTCCACCCAATTCTGAACCATGCTTATTTGTTTAGACTGACTCGTTCAATAACCCAATTACAATATATCGATACAATATATTGATAGAATATATTGAAAGTAAAGTTAAATATGATTTAAGCTATATTTCTTTGGAATTTATTTTCTTTCCACAGCACCTGGGACCTTTAAATCTTCCAGCATACTGGGTTAATCCCCTGAGCATTTCTGCTCAAACTAATATGCAGGCAAATTGCCTAAGGATCTTATTAAATGAAAATTATGATTCAGCAAGTCTAGGGTAGAGCCTGAGGTTCTCTGCCTCTGTCAAGCTTCCAGGGATGTGGATACAGAAGATCGAGGGACCACATTTGAGTGATAAGGCCTGAGAAGACACACCAAGATACTGATAACTTGCAATGTTTGATGATGATAATTCTTACAAATAAAATCATATCAACTGTTTATCAACTGATAAACAGTTTTGGTCATATATAGTGATGTGTCCTTAGGGCCTAAGCAGTGGGCACAGCATTGCCCAGGGGTGCAGAACCATAGAAGTGAGCTTTTTGTTTTCAAAAACTGAAAGTTTACCCAATTACTACAAACCAGTAAGTTGGATATTCTATGTAATATCAGGTATTTAGGTATGTACCACTGTTGTCAATCAGTACAAGTGATAAATTTATAGCTTATCTGGGTTTCTTAGCTGTAAACAGAAAACTCAGTGTGTATACCATGCTTGTGGAAATTATTTTAAACATGGAAAATAGTCAAGAATGTGAGAACCATAGCATTATTAATGTTCTATGTGTATGCTCTTGTTTTATTACAAGCTATTTAACATATTACTATTAATATTTGTTACTTCTCCCCTTTGTTTATTATGTATTTAAAAGAAAATTTCTATTGTGTAACATAAATGTTTTAAAAAACGGTTTCCTTTTTAAAAAAATAAGTCTAGTGTAAAAGTACAAAATATAAAATATCATGAATGTAATGTTCTATTATCAATGAATTATATGTTGAATGACGTGTACAAGATCTTTCAGACCACACATTGCTTCTTCTACCTCTCAATAAACCTTGAAATGTCTTGATATTGCCCTGCTGTGTTAAGAAAGGGGGCATTTAAAAAACTCAGTTATTCTATTTCTATGGTAATCAGAGCCTTCAATTTCTATCTGATTTTTGAGTTAAAGCAGTCTCATTTACATGAGTACAATCGGCGTTTTTAAGTGTGGCTAGCACCATTTTCATAATTCTGTATTCTTTATCTTTCCTTAGTCTTCTTGAACCTGACATTGTGCTGTAATTTGCAAAACTAAATTCTATTCAGAAACCAAAATCCTTGGTAGAAAAAGCGAAAACCAAGAAGACAGGCACCACTTTTAACACAGCTTTGTTCTTCCATCATTAACCCAATGGGCAGGAAGAAAAGCATCACAAAGTAGCTCACCACAAGGGCAGGATTGATTAATTTGCTTGAAATAGACATCGTCTTTATCCAAGTTGAGATTGGCTCCTACCAAGAACTGTGGAACCAGCTACAATGCAGCTATGTGCCTGAAATGAATACAGAAACTGTCCCTGTGCCATTACTCTCCCTTTTTGTCTGGAATACTCTTACAAATATAATGATAAAAGCAAAGAGAATAGTCGCAATATTAACAGCAATACTAAATTACTTGAAAATTTTTCCTTGAATTTGTGTGCTTCACAAATATCTCTATACAATTTTTTTTCCTCAAACAAGTCTTTTCTGTGTGTCTCCTGGCATCCTAGCAAACATTTCTGTCATGTTCACTTATGAATGTCTTCATTTAATTGGGAGGATTGAATAAATTACATGCTTATCTGATGAAAGCACTTTCTTTTCTAAATAAGCAGATTGAAATGAAGTACTTCAGTAAGTCACTTATCTATATTTTACTGATTTTGAAATTTGTGTCAGAACCTTTGTTTATCTATAGGAGCTATATACTTACTTATTTACCAGTTTTTTTTTTTAATTGGGCAGTGTTACTAGATGAAGTCAAATAAAATTTCCATGTAGCTTTTTCTTACACCCTGAAAAGCAAACACTTAAGCAGATAAAATAAAAGTGTGCCTCATAAAGCCACATCCTCAATGGATGTCTTTCACAGGAAAGATGGGTTTTTTTTAATCGAAACAGGATACTTAGAGCCTTCAGAGATAAAATAGCAGAACCTACTAGTGTCTTAGCATCTGAAACCACAGTCTGTACCTGTCAGTTATTGGTTTGTAAATGAGCTAAAAATAAAAGATGGATGGGCTGTGTGAAATCCATAATATCTGTTAATGGCTTACTAAGAAGCCACGTGTTTGGACACTTGATGTTACTCAATGATTCTATCTTGTCTTAAAGAGAGCTCTTACAGCACTTTTTTATGTAGTCATTTTTTCCCCTATTTTGATTTTGAAGTAAAATAATAATTTTAACTTACTAAGTTTAGTTTCTTTCTATAAGCACACTCAGCACATGATTTTGCTTTCTAACTTCACAGAAAATCAAGAGTTCTGAATTTCCTGTCCCTCCCATTTAACTCCCTGAAAACAAAGCTGCATCATCCACCTCAGTTATTTTTCTTTCTAGTCTCAGGGGCTTGCTTATGTTCAAAGCTAATGCTGATATGTGTTGTCTGGATATTAGAGTTCCCCCTCTTGCTCAAGAAAATATCTTTACTAATTATCTTCTCTCTCTCTCTCCAAAGCTCTATCCTTATCTCTATCTCTCCCTCTCTCCTGTATTTTCAACTTCTTCAGCTCCACTGCTCTTTCCTTTCATACTCTTTCCCTTCTAAATACAAATACCGCCAGTCTCTTGTTCTAAAAATAATGTCCTGTAACTGCCCCTCTCTTCCCTTCCTTTCTACACCCAACTTCTTGATAGAGCAGAGCAATCCCCACCCCGTTTCCTTACCGCTGATGCAATCATGAACCTCCTGCAATTTGGCCTCTGCTCCCAGAACTCCTCAAGGCTCCAAGGACGTCAATAACTCCCTCCACGTGAAACAATTTCCAGATGGTATTTTATTTGGAGTCTGTGGCATTTGATAGAGTTGACTCTTCCCTCTTGAACACATCTCTTCCTTGGCTTGTCTTTTTCATTTCTACATTTCCTTCTATCTCTCACTTGTCTTGAACCAAAAATATTTAAATACAATTATGTGCGGAGCTGAACAAATTTGTAGCTATAAAAGTAAAATGAATGCCAATTTGGTTGTACAGAAAAAGGCATCAAATTGCCCAGACCCTAAAATTATACGTGAAGAGCAGTCGTTATCTATACTTCTAGTTAGCTGAATATATAAAACTCGAATTTTCTCTTCGGTTATCAGCACAGGAACACTGTTCTGTTCCACGCACTTATCACCTGGATGACTGGGTGCTTGTACTGACCTGGCTGGGAGAAAGCACTGGGGAGGAAGGGACAACACGTTCTCCTTCAGCATTGGATGAGAATAGGGAATAGGTGTTTGAGTCTGAACTGAATTTTCTGTTTCTCAGAAAAGAAGGTTTAGAAGGTACTAATCGGAGACAACGTTTTAAAAAGCAACTGAATCTTTCTTTTTCTGCTAAATTCTACATTCACCTTAATGGAGAAAGATGTATTAGTTTCCTGGGGCTGCTGTAACAAAGTACCAAAAACCGGGTGACTTAAAACAACAGAAATTTATTCTCTCACAGTTCTGGAGTCTAGAAACTCAAAAGCAAGGGGTTGGCAGGGCCATACTCCTTCTGAAGGCTTTAGGGAAGAATCCTTTCTTATCTCTTCCAGCTTCTGGTGAGTGGCAGAAATGATTGGTGGTCCCTGGCTCCTACATGCATCACTCCAGTTTCTGCCTCTGTCTTCACATCCCTTCTCCCCTGTGTGTTTGTGTCTCTTGTCCCAATTTCTCTCTTATAAGGACACTAGACATATTGGATTTAGGGCCCACTCTAATCCAGTTTGACCTCGTGATTACATCTGCAAAAACCCTATTTCCAAATAAGGCCATATTCACAGGTTCTAAAAGGACATGTATTTTGGGAAGACACTTCAACCCAGTACAAACAGAAAACCAAAAATTAATATTTTGGGAAATAAAAAGGGAAAAATATTTTTTTTTAAAAAATGACTGATCAAATATTATATTATTTTTCTTCCTCTGCAAACCTTACTAAAACAAGAGTAAAGAAATAAAGCAATAAAAAAGAGATGCCATAATGAATACAAAAACAACCTATTGGAAACAAAGATAATACAGGGAATACTAATTTTAATTGTGAAAATACTCTAATATTGTCCAATATATATATGAATAGGATGTTGTAAAAAGGAAACAACATCAGAGAACAAAAAATATGACAGAAATAAATAACATTATAAAAGGATTGAAAGATAAATCCCAGGACCAAAAGTAAAACAACAAACAAAGAAGTGAAAAATAGGGAGTATAGAAAATAAAATTAGTAGATAAGTCCATGAGGGTTTCAAATCCATTTAATAAGAATTATAGAGAGAAAAGAGAAAGCAGGAGAGAATGAACTATTAAGAAAGAAAATGTTTTTAGACTTGAGGGACATAAATCTTCAAATTGAAGTTGTCCAGCAAAAGTGACCTATAGAAAAATCAAAGAAGACCCCACAAAGCACACAAAATGTGAAATTTCAAAATAATAAGTATAAAGTAGAAAACTTAAAGCTTCCAGGTAAAATAACAAAGGTCACCTACAAGAGACAGCACAGCAGAATTGTATGGGCCTTCTCAAAAGCAATAGTAAATGACAGGAGACTTTGGAGAAACGTCTCCAAAATTCTTAATGAAAATGATAGTTGATGAACAATTCTATTCTCAGCCAAGCTATTGATCAAGAAAGAGAGCAAAATAGGACATTTTTAGGAACACAAGGACTCAAACATATATATACCTTTCAGTCTCTCATTCATGGGAAGCTACTGGAGGATATGCTTGAACAAAGAAGGAAGAAAATTAAGAAAGAGATAGATGTAGTATTCGATAAACAGTGGGTCAAACCTAGAAATATGGAGGAATTTTTGAGGATGGCAATGAAGGAAAGTACCAGGACACTAGCTTTGCAGCCAACCTGGAGGGCCACCAGTCCACATTGGATGAGGACAATGGACACTTACAGCCAGGGTTTCATGATATATGTCTGGTTCAAAGGAAAAGTCAAAGCAGTATAATTATTATGGAGTAAAGGAATGTTCAGATGAACTGCAAATGGAGACAAAACTAGTTTTCCACAGAGGGAAGTCAATTAAATCATGACCAGACAAGACAGAATTTACTTCTCTGTCAGTTACCTACAATTTCAAGTTGCAAATTAGCTCAAAGAAAAGTAACAGGGCTAGAATATGATAATCCAGAAGTGCGTACTATAGAAGATGCACAATTTCCCATGGAAACACACAAAAAATTTTCCACGCATTAAACGACGTATAAGCTAACCTTGTGAAGAAGGTGTTTGTCTGTAGAGGAAGAAACTGAAGCTTATAAACTGGCTACATAATTCATATTCCCATAGTCAGAAAGGCATAATTAGGACTGTAAATTATGTGTGTGTGTGTTTACAAGAATCACCCTTGATATTGCTAATTGTGATTTTTTTTTTAATTTCAAAAGATAATGAAATCAGGTTCTTCTGTGGCTTTTTACTTTTTTCAAAGCTGATATTGTCAGTTTACCAACTGGGACCCAGTCAAAGTAAAATAATTTTGCTTTTCAGGGTCTTTGCCTACCGTGTATACTGCCATAATTTTTTTCCAGCTGTTCTTAAGAAGGGGAGGCAATTTCAGGACAGCCAGGAAAGGAGTGTGATCATCTGTCAGTCCTTGAAGGTGCTGGGAAGGGACACAAAGATTTCTTCTCCTTCCCAAAACAATGACAGCCCTCTTTACATGTGTGTTTTTTCTCATCTATAATTACTATAGCTCCATTCACATTTTTCCTTCTTTTTTTTTTCCTTCTGTCTTTGTCTGATTCTGACATCCTAGCTCTGGTCTGAACCTGGCTGGACTTTGTTATCTTTGAGTACAAACTCACCATCACTAGTTTAGACAAAGGAGGTAAGGACCAGAAGGACAGTGATGATCTCTCTCACCTTTGCCCAATTTAGTGCCCAATAGCATTTTTAACTACCAGGCAAATTTTACATCATCCAGAGGGTCAGGTGTCATCCCTTCCAGCCTGTACCTTTCCTTAGGAGGCCACAGAAACTCCTCCATATTCATACTGTGTGCCTGAGGGGCTGGTGGGATAACCAGATGTTTACAGTAAGATATACTCTAAAACTATAGCAACTATCAACCAAACAAAAAGCATAGAAGATGTTTTTAAAAGGATGTTGAAGGTCCTTTAAAAGAAAGTGAAGCAAGGGTATGTATGGTCAAATTGGTCCTCAAATTTGCATGTTTAGTCTTGCACAGAGTTACTGTATATCTATTATTTGCCAAAGTCATAATTTTATCAGGTTACTCAGAGATTATTAGGATCTTGGGAAATTATTTCATATGAATCACCAGAGGTGAATAAAATAAAATGTAACAGTTTTAATGGCACTTTCTAGAAATATTATTTCCTTCAATCTAGGTCAGACTTGGGGAGGTAGTCACCCCCACTAAAGGGTGAAAAACAGTCCCATCAGTGGAATTAATCATGGGACAACAGATAGCACAGCCAGGTCTCCCTCATGTTCTAGTTTATTAAGAAATAAAACTGATAAACACATATTTTAAGAAGGCTCATGAAGAATTTTCATAATGTTCACATAAAGGACAGATATTTAGACAGACTGGCAGTAGATCATCACTTGGCCAAGGTTGTACTGTTTGTATGTAATACACGGAGTCGAGATAAGGAGAGATGAGTGACTTCAGGAAACAACGTCATCAAACCACTATATCCTGATTTAGTGATTTACTCAGTTTAGGGAGGAAGACAATTCCTCTACCCTCTAGGTCCTTCTGGCTGGTCTAAGAATTAAATTGACATGAGACAGAATAACAGGAGAAAATCAAACAAAGTTTAGTAACATGTGTACATGGGAGAAACCCAGGAAAACCGAGACACTCGTCAGAATGGCTGAAGCCACCACCTTAACTACAATCTTCAGCTAGAGACAAAGGAGGATGTTGGGGGTAGTGGCATGGGACTTCAGTGGGGAGGAAGGCAATTTCCATGGAGATGGAAATGCCAACATTTGATAAACAAGCATTTGCTCGGCCATCTATAGACAATGGGAGCTGAGAGACAGAGTTTTGGTAAAAATGGGCTTGCTAGTGCCTTCCTGTCTATCACACCTAGATTACATCATACTATGATTATCTTACGGTACTAGCTCCTTCCTGGAACAGGCCTTCTATCTCAAATTCTTATAGGCAGTTTGGGGGAAGGTCAAAGCTTCTTTCAGAATCCTTTGTCTTTAAAAATAATCAAGCCAAAGAGACACATTTTGGGGTGGCCAATTCTGATCCCCCACATAGTCAAGCAAACTGCCTGGGTAGTATGAAGATACAAAGACAGAATCAACTCTCTCTTTCTTTCTACAGACTCTATGAAATTCAGTGTCCTTGTGCTATGACGATATTACCTTGAATATTGAAAATATTAAATTAGCTGTCTACTAATCAGATGATAGCTTATTAGTCAACATTAGTTTTGGAAAACCTTTTAGTCTCTTTAAGAGATCCTTGATAGCTATCTTAGATTTGGGTGTTAGTTGGTGTGGTAGGCAGCTTCTAAGGTGACTGTCAGTGATCTACACCTCCTGATATATGTGCCATTGTGCCATGGCCTCCCCTTGAGTGTGGGCTGGACGTAATGACGCACTTCTAATGATTAAAATTCAGAAGAAAAAATGGTACTTCACTTCTGAGACTGGGTTATAAAAAGACTGTGGTTTCTTTCTTGGGTGCCCAATCTCTCTTAAATTACTCTTGGAGAAGCAAGCTGTCATATTGTGAGCAATCCAACGGAGAGCATGATGTGGCGACAAACAGAAGTCTCTGGCTAAGAGCCAGGGAGAAACTGAAGATTGCAAATAACATGTAAATGGGAAGCGGATCCTTCCTCCACTGTTGAATCTTAAGAAGACTGCTGCCCTGGCTGACAGCTTTACTACAACTCCTGTCTGAGAACCTAAGCCAGAACCATCCAGCTAAGCCACACCTGGATTCCTGACCCTCAGAAATTGAGATAATAATAAATGTTTGTTATTTTTAAGCTGCCAAATTTGGAATAATATGTCATGCAGCAATAGATAACTGACAGAGTACCCTGTGCTATGACAATATTATCTTGCATATTTAAAAATTTAATCAGATGACAACTTATGAGACATCAGTTGTCTAATAAGACAGTAGCTTTTTAGTGAACATTAGCTGTTGTAACTACCTTGTTAGATTTGGAAAACTCTTAGTCTATTTAAAGTAATACTTTATAAATATCTTGGACTTTAGGGTTATTTGGAAAGAACGAAAACTCATCTCATTTACAACTTTCCCCCAAACTCCCATAAGTACTGAAATATCATGTTATATGCCAGAGCAAAACGGCATCAACTCTACCTGACACTAAGATATTGTAGTAATGACTGTATTTAGGTTCACTTTGGGGACCAAACAGAGTCAGCTCTCAAAACTCAGTGTATTTATAAGAAAAGAGTCTTCTGTACTTGGATATCAATGGGTTGGTTACTTCTGAAGATAATCTCATCCTCTTTAGTTTCGATGTGGCCCCGTTTCTATCCAATTTTGGGTCAATGCCAATTGATGGGTTGAGGAGAGCTGCTTTAAAGAAATTTTCTTACATTAACTTTTATGTAATCCCATTTCTAACTTTCTATAAGCAATCGTGTAGGAAAAGAAAGTATTTTTTTTTTTGTGAGGAAGACCAGCCCTGAGCTAACATCCGTTGCTAATCCTCCTCTTTTTGCTGAGGAAGACTGGCCCTGGGCTAACATCCGTGCCCATCTTCCTCTACTTTATATGGGACGCCGCCACGGCATGGCTGACAAGCAGTGCGTCGGCGGGCGCCTGGGATCCGAACCGGCGAACCCCGGCTGCCAAGCGCGGACTAAACCGCTGCGCCACTGGGCCAGCCCCAAGAAAGTATTTTGGAACCAAGCAACATGCCACAGTTTTAAAATGCTTATGCAGCCATCTTATTACATATATTCAAATCACTTAAGTTTCAGTTGATAAATTTCTTGATTACTGATCAATGATGGTTCAGCTCTAACAGCCAAATATTTATATTGATCATGGTAAATGTTTTGCTTTATCGCTTCTTTCAAATATTGTACTACTTTTATTTTGGAGTAGGTTTGACTAATCCCAGGCAAATAATTATACTTATTTTAGAACTATAATATACCAATATCCCAATTCAATGTATGACTTAAAAAAAAAGAAAGGAATAAAAATTTGAGATCAATTACATCATTTAATGAGTTTTCCACAGAGCAGTGGCAGCTACTGGCCTATAAAAATCCTCCCCTAGCTGTTTCTAACTTGCCGTTGCTATGAGTTCGAATCTGGCATGAGTTGCCTACAGCTGGTTCAGTTGCTGGTGAGGTTAACTAGGAGCTCCTGCTTTACAAATTGATCCTTTATTTAGCATTTGTGTACTTAGCCTAATGTCCACGGTGCTATTCTTCTTACTAAAGAAGTTACTCCAATATGGATCTTTCTATGTAGATGGTACTAATGAGTTACTGCTACTAAAATAGATAAATTACTTTTGAAACATCAAACAAAAGACTACCTTAGAACAAAGGACTATAAAAAGATATCCACCTTTGGAAGTAATAAAGTTTGCCTTTTTGTTTCTATAGCAGAAGAGAGTAATGTAGGCTATTTTATCACCACTTGGTATTAGTAGAATAGGAATATTCTTCACCTGTTGCCTAATGGTCTGCAAATCTGACTGCATATATTCATGTTTTAGACTTAAATACTGCTCTTTAGAAGAAAGAAGTAGACGTTATCTTTTATTTATTATGACTAAGTGTGGTGTGCACCAACTTGGTCTAGGAAAAGCAAATAAAATACTCTCTTTTATATGTAAAGAAATTAATTAGTAATAATAGAATATGTTTTTCTATCCAAGTGATGCTTTTAAATAGATATATTTGCAGGGTGTAGCCTATAAAAGACCATGTGAGACTATTTTTAAATACAGGGGTTTCATTTTTGTTTGAGAACATTCTGTTCACTCATATGCACATTACATGTGAAACTCAGATCTCACAATCACTGTGCTCTAACTCTAAAAACAATTTTAAATAATTCTGACTGGAAATAAACTCAGAGATGTGTTGGATGGCAATTAATTTAAACAGATTCCTATTAACATCTGGCTCCACACTTACTGTATAAAACAAGGAGGGACTCTGTAATATTCTCTTTCGTGATCTGGAGGCTGGTTACACTTGGTGGAAATTCACTGGGCTCTATACTTATGATTTGTATATGCATATTATGCATAACATGTATAATAAAATTTACATTAAAAAAACTAGGGGAGGCAAAAATTTATCTTTTTTAGAAAGTTCTTGACATTGTAAGCATTATTTGAAACTCGTTTTTCTATTGAAAGAATTATTATAATCTCTTTTAAAATTTAATATCAAATTTTCCCTATTAGTATAATTTAAACACACATTTATTTTTATACTTCCTTTATAGAGAATAACTCAATTATGTATACGGAAAATAACTTGCAGATCTTTTAACATTAATCCATCCCTTGAATTTAGAATTACTCATTTAGTTAACACCAGACTATAACCGAAGTTTGAGGTTTTAAATTACTTAGGCTCATTTGTTCTTGAGGTACCTTTAAGACAAGTAACATTACCACTCAGTAGTAGCTTACAATAAAATTTAATGCCAAAATAAGTTTTCTAATAGTGATATCTTATTTATAAATCTGTAGATCTCAGAACTAATTCACATAAAAATATTCTTCTCGGGGCCGGCCCGGTGGCGCAGCAGTTTAGTCCGCGCTTGGCAGCCCGGGGTTCGCGGGTTCGGATCCCGGGCGCCCGCCGACGCACTGCCTGTCAGCCACGCCGTGGCGGCGTCCCATATAAAGTAGAGGAAGATGGGCACGGATGTTAGCCCAGGGCTAGTCTTCCTCGGCAAAAAGAGGAGGATTAGCAATGGACGTTAGCTCAGGGCTGGTCTTCCTCACACACACACACAAATTCTTCTCTTTGGTGGTACCAAAAATAGTAGAAACAGAAATGAAAATCCTTGCTGCAGGAGTTCAAACTGAAAACTCTATGAGGAAAAAATATTACTTTACGATTAGATATTAAAAAGTCTTATAATTCATTTTAGTCATCAACACTATAAACATCAAACAGTTGAAAGGTATAAGTAGAAAAAAATATAGTATCAGGTTGTTTCTAATTTGGGAAAAATAATTTAGGAAATGATTCTGAAACTCTGAGCTGTAAATATTCATAAAATGATGAGCTGATGGTCTGAAATGACTATTTATTTTCAGCCACATATTAATTGATATTCATGTTATTTTATTCATTTATTTTTTTGGTGAGGAAGATTAGCCCTGAGCTAACATCTGTTGCCAATCCTCCTCTTTTTGCTGAGGAAGACTGGCCCTGAGCTAACATCTGTGCCCATCTTTTTCTACCCTATACATGAGACACCTGCCACAGCATGCCTTGATAAGTGGTATGTAGGTCTGTGCCCAGGATCCAGGCCTGTGAACCCTGGGCCGCAGAAGCAGAGCATGCAAACCTAACAACTACGCCAAAGGGCCGGGCCCGTGATATTCATTTTAAAAACAACAACTAAGAGATAGTACTCCTATATGACTCTTTTCTTCTTCTAATTAAAAACTTACCTAAAATTACTATAAAATATTGAAGCACAGATGGCACTCCTTACTGAGAGGAGACACAAATTCCATTGGTGTTTAGGAGACATTAACCATCAAATCTGCTGATGCAGTTATGTGGGGTTTATCAAACGCTTTTCACATGTCCCTTTTGAGTTTCCTGGACTTACCAAGCTTTCAGACTCTGGGCTGATTGACCCACCGTAGCCACTACGGCAAAATGAGGGATCTGGCTTCCCCAGAGGCTGCCACAGAGACCAGGTGACACAATGCAGAAGTGCAGGATAAATTCTTCTCATGGGGCAAACTTTGACCAATGTTTGGCAGGAGGCAAGAAGGAGACAGCAGATAAATTTCCTCTTTAGTTTTCCTGCCAGTGAACTGTTCCATTATATAGGCTTTTGACACATGTCTTTTCAAGGCTTGTCAAATAGTGACGGCCAGCACAGCGACACATCACCTTTCATTTTCTTTCCAGCTTTCTTTGCCTTACTTCCTATTTCTCTTACTCTTGGTACCCTGAGATTGTACTCTCAATTAACCAACATATTAACATATAGATATTATCTTAGGCCATTTTTTCCCCTAAAGAATCCAAGCTAAGACAGGAGTTATTTCAATTTAAGTTATATAAGGAAATGATATAGTACTAGTGTAATCCATAAAAATAATATCATTAATAGTGAAATGGAAGAGCTATAGTTTTAATATATAACCACATCTGCATTTCAACCTCCCCTTTCTTCGAATATATCTTCATAGAACTGGAATTTATTGAGATAGGAAGACCGTGGAGAACATTTTTGGTTTGATGGTGGTGGTGGAGAGATATTGGGAGTTCAGTTTTGAACATTTAAACTTAAGGTGAAGGCTGTTGGTTATAGGAGTTTGCATTTCAGAGGAGAGGTCCAGGATGGAGATATAAATGTGGGAATCATAATGTATAGATGGTATATCATATGATGAGATTGGATGAGATTTCCTAAGGACTGAATATTGATATAGAGAGAAGGACCCAAAGGACCAAGCCCTAGAAAACTCCCACATTTAGAGGTCATAAAATAAAGAGGGAGCAGCAAAAAGACTGAGAAAGCATCCAAAGAAGTAGGAGAAAAACCCAGAGTGTGATGTTTTAAATGTCAAGAGAAAAGAAGAATGTTTCAAGAGGAGAAAGTCAGCTAATGGATTCAATGATATTGACAAGTCAAGTAAAAAAAAAAAGACTTAGAATACAGGCTGGATGTTACCATGTGAAGTATAATGGTGAATTTAATAGGGGCATATTTTGGCAGTGAAGGCGATGAAAAGTTGATTAGAAGAGATTCAAGAGAGTACGGGAGGAGGGAAGATGGGTACATAGTTCATTAAAGGAATTTTGGTATAGAGGGAAAGAAAGAAATAAGGTGTAAGCAAGAGGAGGCAATGAGGTTACGGGAGCGTTTCTTTCAAAGATGATTTTGAAAGACTAGTATTGTTATACACTGAAGGGAATGACCCAGAAGAAAAGAAAAAATGGATTATTCAAGGGAGAAAGAGGAGAATTGCTGGAGCAATATCATTGAGGATGTAAGAGGAAATGACATCAAGTGGACAATTGAAAACTGGCCCTTAATAACATAATAACGGTTCACCCCCAGTAATAGGAATGAATGCAAAGATTCAGATAGGTGTATCCTTTAGAGTTGTGAGCCCATGCTCCATCTTTTCTGGTTGGCCTATTTTCTTAATGAAATAGGGAGTCAAATCATTAGCTGAGAGTAAGGATGAAAAAGGAATTATTGAAAGTTTGAAAATAGAGCAGAAAGGAAGGAATAACGTCTAGGTGAGTAAAAGAGTGAACAGTCTATGGATCTACAATATAGTAATCAGCATCAGTAAGGATGATTTGGGTTAGTGTTCATCAATTTAAAGTGATACAAGAAGTATGACTGTATGTTTTTCTCTAATTATGCTCAGTTATGAAATTACATATAAGGAGTAGGCAGATAATTGGTTTTAACTAGGGGTATGGATTAGCCATGCAAATAAAACAAACTAGAAAGGGACAGAGAATTGAGGTTATAAACAAAGGAGCAATTATATTGATTGAGCATAAGATTTAAGCTAGGTAAAAGAGAGGAGTAAGACATAGGGGAGGTGGGAGAGAAAGAGTGAGAGGGTCTTATGCTTAGAACATTGTAGGTGCTGGTGAAAGCAAATAATTTGGGGATTTAGGGAGTGATCAGGCAAGATTTAGGGTAGTACTGAAGAGAGAGATAAACACTGCATAAGAGGTTGTAATTATTGGTATTGACAAGGTCACAGTAGTGAGTGGCTAAGGAGGGTGCAAAAGACCATTGGCAGAGAGGATGTCCATGAATAAAAAGGCCAGGGAACTGAAAAGATCACCTATGTGAATATTAAAATCAACAAAAATATTTGACAGAAATAATGTTGGAGAGCATGACAATGATCCTTATCAATGATAAGGGGGTTGACCTTGGGAGTTGACCTGACCTTGGGAGTTACAGATGACTGCAGCAAGGGCAGATAATAGGAGATATAAACTGATAACACAAATTTGAAAGCTGGGGACTTTCGGGGAGGAGAAAAGGAGAATGGGCTGGAAGTGACAAAGAGAAGCAAGAAGGATACCTACCATTTCTCTAGGCTCACTTTAAGAAGAGAGTGGAAAAGGAATCAGCCATCATTTGAGAAGACTATAAAGAAGGAAGGTTCTCAGGGAAAAACCGGGTATCCTTTAAAGCAACATGCTACAATGAGGGTTCACAGAAGAGACTGAGGCTGAAGAAGAACTTGTTAATGACCTTCCATGAGTTTCAGTGGTCACAGTTAGAGGAGACAGGAAGAGTGGAATATGGGGTCAGAAAAGGTACCAGACAGCACTATAACCCAGATAATGTAGGAATCTTGATTTTTTTCCTAGTGACTGACATCAACTGGTATAAAAGGGTTAATGAGTTTAGTCCTAACATTTCCAAGGTAGAGAGTGGGTGGCCAGGCTGTGAGAAGAAGGAATGAGAGGGGCAGGGGTCTTCTGAGGAATATGACCAGTTCTGAGCTCCCACTTTTCTCCTGCCATGGAAGCACAGATCTCCGCAGATTAGGGTCTTACTCCCAGTGCAATCTAGTCCTCTTGACTTCTGTAGAAGAAAGCCTCTGGCCAGGCAGTGAAGCAGTCCTACCTTGAACATAGGCATCCAGCATCCTTTGACCGTTGTCAATGGAAAACTACAGAGGAATGGTGTCCCTACAAGCACACGGACACTTTCTTGACTCCTCCTGAAGGAGACCTGTGGAAAGAACACACTCTCACAAGAGAACCAGGAACTGATTTGTGTCATGAATTTAACAAGTTTTCCCTTTTCTCTATTTCATGCAGTTATTATTTTTATCTGCAAGTCTAGAAAGTTGGGCAGCAGCTCTCTTTTGTTCCCATTTCCTGGAGATCTTTATTATGATTGTAGGAATGTACCCTACAATGAAATTGCAATACAGTGAAAATTCAGAATATCTTTTACCATTTATTTTATCAGGATTTATTATAATTTCAATTAGTTTTGACTGGACTTTCAATAAATATGTCAAATGAAGTCACTTTTCACTTTTGAAATTGATATTAAGTGCCCACCATATACTAGTCACTGGGCCACAAACTAGGATACTCAGGGAACTCACAATCTAATGAGAGAGATTACCCTTTAAAAGATAATTTCATTTCCGCTATGACATGATGGAGGCAAGTACAAGGGTCTATGGGGGTGCAGAGGTAAAATAAGTAACTTAATTTCAGATGCTTTATCTGAATCTTTATAATGATGGTTCTCACACCATTTTCTGCCCTGGCTCATTTGACGGATGCAACACGTTCTCTTTCTATGGCAGTGGCTTTCTATTACAATGATTCTCAGGTAAGTGTGTGGGGTGGTGGGTCATCCTATAGACAATGGATCAGAATCTCCAAGTGGGGAAGGGACATAGTTGGAAAAGCCTCCACCTCTCAGGTGAGTATCCTCTACTTTGGAGAAGGTTTTTCCCACCCTCTGAGAATGCTGCTTTGTCGGATAAGTAGACTTAGTTAGAATTGGGAAAAGTGCATTTCAGGGGTATGATTTGTGCAAAAAATAGGGAAAGCTGGAGGTGGCGGGCACAGACTGGGAGGGGCCTGTGGCAAGAAGTGAGATGGGAGAAATAGGCAGAGACTAGAATATAATATGCCTCGAATTGCATGGTAAGAAAGTTTGGATTTATTTTCCTGAAAGTCATTGGGAACTACTGATGACTTTCAAAGCAATGGCAGGATATAATCAGGCATAAATTTTTAGAAGCACATTCTGGTCATAAAGTAAAGCATGAATTAGGGAATATTTAGACTGGGAATTGGAGGATTAGTTGAAGATATTGCCAATCCAAGCAAGCAACAATGAAGGACTAACCTAACGCAGTGGTAATGGGGATGGGAAAGAAGGAATGCATTTGAAAACATATAGGAAGGAGGATGAGGAAGTGATGAACTGGATGTATGGTCAACAGGAGAGAGGCAGGGCAAACTAAAATTTTTTGAAGGTCTACTATGCGTTTTATGCTAGGTACTTTTATATATGTTTGCATTTACCCATCCACACAAATCTGAGAATTCAGTGCTGCCCCCATTTTGACAGAAGAGGAACCTGAAGATCAAAAAAATTTTTTTTACAAGCCAAACATGACCGAGTAAGTAGTTGGAAGAGCTAGAATTAAGCCAGGTTGTTTTGGCTTCAAAATACGTGTTTCCCATTACATCACAATTCCTCTAAAACTGCAAAAGGAACAAGAGGACTATCTGATTTCTCACTTGCAGATGGGACTATTAATAAAAGTATGCAATATTCGGTGGAGATAAAAGATGACGTGTGCAGTTTTGCATAAGGTGAGTTTGAGGCATCTGTGACTTAATCCAATTAGACATATACAGAAGGCATTTGTGCCTATAACTCCAGAGATCAAAAGATACATACTCTGGATGTAGATATACAGAAAGAGTTCTTCATCTAAGATTTCATTGAGAGGGAATAGACTGATAAGAAAAGAGGATTTAGACAGAAATTTGGAGATAATTTTTGACAGGGGCAAAAGGCCCATAAAGGAGACCAAGACTAGTCAGATAGGCAGGAGGACAATCAAAAGAAATTATCTTCACCCAACGTAAGAGAGAATAGAGTTTCGGAAGGATCTAGAACTTAACAGGGAAAAATGCAGCAGTATGTTCAAGAACTGTAAGGACTGAAATATTTTCCTTGCCATTGGAAATTAGTTCATCAGAGGCCCTGGTGAGAAGCGGTTCACTAAAACAGAGGCAAAAAAGTGTATTGGAATTTATTAGGACTGCTCTTTCAAAAAGCTTGACTGTGAAGGAACAGGCATATAGAGGAAAATATAGGGTCATGGGACATTTCATACTTTAGATAAGACAGCCTTAAATATTATTTATTTAGAGTTAATTTTTATCAAGGACTTACTATTTATCAGTCACTGTGCTAGCATTTTACAAACTTATAAAGCATCTATGAGATAACCATCCTTATTTTTAAGAGAAGCCGAGTCAAGTACAGAAAGTTTAAGACACTTGCCCAACTTAACTAACTAGAAAGAGTTAGAGTCAGGATTCAGACCCAGGCAGTTTGACTCAAGAGCCTCATGCTTAACCACTGCCTCTTGAGGAAAAGTCACTGAAGGTCCTGGAGGGGGAGGACGAGACAGATGGAGTGAAAGCTCTGAATGCGTGGAGAGGGAGGAGCCCAATCCAGGGTAGAAGTGGAGAGTCATTTCTGCAGATGAGGGAAGGGAGCATTAATGCAGTGGCAGATGTTTGTCGGGTGGAGGTTCCTATAAAACATCTTTTTTTTTTTTGCACACAAAAGGTCTAATGTAAATATATAATTTTTTCAAATAGTTTACATTTTTTCAGTTTTATTTATTTTATAAGCCATCTTTTCCCCTTTGTAGAAAATAGTGTATTTCTATATACTACATACTGACAAATATTAAAGAGATTCTGTATTTTCTATTCTGTTTGGCTGATCCATCTGTTCACGTACAATACCACACTCTACTAGTTACTGTGGCATTATTTTGCATTTTGATCTTCATCCATAAAACAAATATTAAGGATCGACAGTGTGTTTGGTATATTGTTTAAATATTCATGGTAAATGAGACATATGCATCCCCAGCCCTCATGAAGCTCAGAAAGTCCAGGCATCAGCAAACTTTTTCTGTAAATAGCTAGATAGTAAATATTTTAGGCATTGCAAGCCATTCTGTCTCTGTTGCAACTACTCAACTCTGCTATTGCAGCTGATGTCAGTCAGACGATAGTCAGTGAAGCGTGTGGCCGTATGCTGATGCAAATTCATTTACAAACACAGGCACTGGGCTGCAGTCAGCCTGAGAGCTGTGGTTGCCAATCCCCGTTCTGGGCCAGCAATGAAGTTCTCCAGGTGAAGAATCGGTAAGTAATAGTGAAAAAAATTTAGGAAGTGACAATGGAGATTGAAGAGACTGCGCATTTTGCTCTTATGCACCTCTAGTCCCATGTTGTTTGGGGTTAAGGTAGAGCGACACTCACCCTGGTCTCCCCAGGCAGTTCAAGTTTCTGCCTGCTATCCTGGTACGACAAACAGAACCCCTCTCTTCCCTCTTTGGGGTTTTCCAGTTAGGATGGTAAACTGTATGCTCGTCCCAAGTTGAGGAGCTAAAACAAGGATCTCTCTCAAGAGGAACAGAAATCAGATCTCAGTTAAGGCAAGACTATGGCAGGAAGATATAAAGGAAATGGAGAAGTCTCTGTTGGAGGAGGTTTTCCAGAGGGCACATTAGGAAAGGGTTGGGAAGGGGGAGAATTGGAATTCCTATTGAATGGTGTCTTAGTTCCGGCTGCTATAACAAAGTGCCGCAGACTGAGTAGCTTATAAACAACAGAAGATTGTTTCTCCCAGTTCTGGATGCTGGAAGTCCAAGATCAGGTGCCAGCACGGTCAGGTTCTATGAAAGCCCCATCTGAGTTACAGACTGCCGACTTTCACTGTGTCCTCACATCGCAGAAAGATCAAGAACCACCTTGAAGGCTTCTTCTTACAAGGGCACTAATCCCTCATGACCTAATCACCTCCCAAAGGCCCCACCTCCAAATACCATCATACTGGGGATTAGATTTCAAAAGATGAATTTCAGGGAGGTCACAAACTTTCAGTCCATAAAAAATGGTGTGTATTACAAAGGAAGGAAATGTTTGGAGGACTGGAAATAAAGAAATAAAAACCGTAAAGGAACAAGAGTCTGGGAAAGGAAATAAAGAAACTGATTTCTTGGATCAATATTACAAACAGAACATTATTGATAACTTACTGCGTCTCCTTTAAAAAAATCCAGCCTAAGTACTTGCCTCATCCTTACTGTGAAGCAGGGCAAGTGTGTTCTTCAGGCAAAAGTTCATGGAGGAAATAATAAACTAATGAGAGTCTATTCTCAGAGTATTTACATTCCTATCTGCTACATGTAGTTGGTTTTCAGAAAATAGCTAGAGTTGAGATAAACATTCAAATTCAGAATGTTTATCCACACCAGATATTTAAAGCTACACACATTATAAGTGTTTCCTGTTGATTTTTAGGACCAGTGTTTTCTCTCTACCTGCTGCCTCCTCTCTGCCTGCAAGATCAGATGTCTCCTTGGTAAAGTTTTCCTCTTGTTCCCTCAGGCAGGATTGGTCACTGTCATCTCTGCTCTCTTAGGACACTGCATTCACACATACACTTGGAAATAGAATGGGAAGAGAATGACACTTTAAGTTTCAGAACGAGCCCCTTGCAAGCCATCGGGAGGACCCTACCACGTATTCACGTGGTCATACTTTTTTGTGAAATGGGCAAATGTAAATGTTTTACACTGCAGTTGGAAAAGTCACATCTCTTTTCACTCCACCCTCTCCTGCTTTGCACTTCTCCAGCATCCACGGTTTTGGGGAAGCTGCAGGCACTTCTGGGATCTGGTCAAGGGGATCTGTTAGGTATGGGATTATTGGGCTATATTTCTGTGTTTCGCAGTCACTCCCAAGTGCAGCTGAGTTAGTGCTGGCCTAGCAGTCCCATGTGGAAACAACTTGCAGCAGCCTCCTGAGCCGGCTCACCCGGCCTGTTCAACACCCCAGAAGTGCAGATCAGAAGTTACACAGTGCAATGTAGGTGTCCTTCGGTCAAGTCTAGACATGTAGAAGAGGAAGAGGGATCGATGCAGGGTCTGCCTTAGTGGCAGAGAGCCTCCTCGGCCGAAACACTTCTTGGGGCAACCTGCATCCCGTGACTGAGGCGGGGGAGGTGAGGGGCTGATGGAGGATTCTGGAACTGGCTGCACACCACGCTGGCAGAGGCCACCGCAGGCCCACTTTGAAATTCCGCTTGCTCCTCTGCCCAATTCTGCTTCCTCTCTTTCCCTTTCAGTTATTAATCTTCAATAAGCATCTCAACCTCAATCTCTGCCTTAGCATCTGCTTCTGGATAATCCAACTTGTGGCAGTGATTTTACTTTGAAAAATTCTGTTAAAAGAAAATTTCCAGAAAATGGTAAAAACATGACTCTGATACAAATATAAAAGTGAACATATATTACAGAACTTATTTTACTCATGGTATGAGGTAGCCACAACTGATTCAAAGTAAATGTCAAAACAGTAGGGAATAAAGGTATGTTGAGATGAATCGCAAGTGGAGACAAAACTAGCTTTTCCACAGGATGGAGGAAATCAATGAAATCACTTCCAGAGGAGACAGACTGTATAATTATCAATTACCTACAATTTATAAAGAATTGCAACATAGCTCAAAGACAATGAACAGGGCTGAAATCTGACATCTGATATTTATCTAACATTTGTAGAAGATGCATAGTTTTCCACCGAAACACACATTTTTTTTGGTACATCTTTCAGTTGCAAAAGTGCTTTTCATCCTACTTCCCTTTTACTTTCGAAAGAAATCAAAGGTGAAGTTTAGTCAGCAAATTCTGTTGGGCTTTCAGCACACGCATAGATAGATAAAAATTATGTTATAAACGTCTAAATGGTTATGGGTTAAATAATAAGAAAAATTCAACAACCTTAAATGGCTATAAATGACTACCTATAATTAAAAATCAATATTTTATTCAATTATTCAATCAATTATTATTCAAACACAAGCTTTCTACCAACAGAAATAAAAACCTGAGCAGGCTCATTTGAGCAATTAAATAGAAAACTATTATGATCAAATTTAATGTCTTTTAAATATAAATACTGAAATACATATTGACTAAAATAGAAAATATTGAATATATACACATAATCTATAATAATATCGTCGATATGTTGGTGACCTAGGAAGGAGGTTTGGAAATGTATAAAATTGTGCTGGACTAGACACCTCTTCAGGGCCCAATTCATTTGTTTTTTGCAACAGTGCTACAAACGCACAACTGAGCTCAGGTGTCTGTTGAATCTTCCATTTTCAAGTCCAATTTTAAAAGCATAAATTCTGCCATAGTTAGAACTTTTAGAAAAAAATGTAAAGTCTTCTGGAAATTTGTGGACTTTAAAATTAAATTTTATAAGGTTGGAAATTGTTCATATTGGGTATTTTTACAATATTTTTCATGTTAATGCTTAAATTTTCCAATTCAAATGTTTGAAGTGTGACAACAGATTTTAAATGATTGATGTGAGTAATTTTAAATGATGTGTTTGAAATTTTAAGGGTGCTATTTATTCCTTACAATCCAGTGATGTGTATGGGAGGTTATTTGTACAATTCTTTCACACTGAATGGAAGAATAGAGTTCTTTGTATTCAAGAAGATATTTGGAAGCCTGTTCTAAAGATACAAAATTGCTCTCAGAAAACACTGAGAGAAAACAGGCTGCATTGTTCTTCCTCAAAGAGCATAAAAGGCAATCACACAAGTGAACTAGAATATGGTAATTATTGAGAATGTTGACAGTACCCTTAAGAAGATTAAGTCACAGAAGATAAATGCTTTTCTGGGGCTGAATTTTCTGAAAAATCTATTAAGGGGGTGAGGAGAAGGTGGCAAACTTCTGCTTCTACTTTGCACAAAACAATCCATTTGGCTAATATACCAAATCACATTTCTTGATTTAGCTTATAGAGCAATGGAAGGCACAATTGATTACTGGAGAGAGAACAAATACACATAAGAAAAAGAAAAAGTGCAGGTAAAATGAAGATAATAAAGGTGCTATCTCCAGAAGAACTCTGACATGTCGAGATTTGAAGAAGCAGAAACCTATGCATTCCATTTCGTTTACAAGGCAGCCTCCAATGATGGAGATAAATTAGAGTGAGGAAACAAACGCCCTTGATGTTAACTCCCTTACAGTTATCTTTCTCTTAGAAACTCCTTAGAGATCGGATGGATAAGACCTAAACTTTATATTCGTGTTTTTGTAGCTTTAAAATGAATTTCTCTCTGCTGCTTCTCAGATACTGACAACTAAAGCCATAATGCAAATACTCAGAATGCTAGATTTTGAAAGACACAAAGCAAAAACCTTTATTCTAGAATAATATGTATTTTTTCATCGGTAACTTTAGTGGTTAAACAATCACATTAGAATTTATAATTGTAGTTTTAGATGTGAAGTGCCCTTGCAATGGCTTCAGATGACGCATTTTTTTGTCAACTGACTCTATTATTGATGAAAACATCAAGGCGGCTCTTCACTGGGTTGTAAAATTTGTGACTATTTTAAATTGTCCTGATTCTTTTTACTTTTCCAACTCTCCTATTTTTGACAAAACCAAGTGCTATGGTGTGAATGTTTGTGTCTCCCCAAAACTCATATGTTAAAATCCTAGTCCCCAAAGTGATGGTATTAGTAAAGACCTTAGGGAGGTGATAAGGTCATGAGGGGGCAGCCCTCATGAATGCTATTAGTGCTCTTATAAAAGGAGCCCCAGAGAGTTTGCTGGCCCCTTCCACCACATGAAGATACAGCAGAAGTCAGCAGTCTGTGACACGGAAGAGGACTCTCACCAGAACCTAATCATGCTGGCACCCTGATCTTGGATTTCTAACCTCCAGAAATGTGAGAAATAAGTCTCCCTTGTTTATAAGCCACCTGGTGTCTGGTATTTTTGTTATAGCAGCCTGAACAGACTAAGACACCAAAGTATTTCCAGTTTGTCTCCAAGTACAGAAACACCTACAACATAATCCCACTCTTTAAAACAGTGGAATAATGAATTTTAGTTATTATTTCATACTTGTAGAAAGCCTCTTGAAAAGTCCCTTCCTTTAAAAATAGAAAAGCATGTGTTATCTTAAATCATCTAGTTTGTGCTATCTACCAATTATGATTATTAACATGGCCCGTGACTTAAGAATAAGTATATAACATGAAGAATAAGACATTTTTTAGGCTCACACATATGCCTATTTATCACAAGCACAGTGAATTGTCCTATTTCATGCAATATAATCATAAAGCAACGTTATTATTGGGACTCCCACCGACCCTTTAAATTTATTCAGTGGCACCATGTCCTCCCTTGCACATGGATGCAAACTTATACTGAACTATGACTTGATTTCTGTTGTTTTTGGTAATTAAAATCCCTATGGGCGTTTTCCCATTTCAATTCACAAATTAAGCAAGCTTGATTTTAAGCTGAGATTTCTCCTCTCCTTCTAGCTGATTTCTTGTTATCTTACTGCCACCTCTACTGTAAATAACACTGATTCACTCATTCAAGAAATTTTTTTTGAGCATCTCTTCTATATGGGTCACTGTGCTAGGCAAACCAGACACAAACAACCCTTCTTTCAACTTAGAGTCTGGTCAGGGGATAAAGAAATACAAAGATTTAGACAGACTAATATAAATGAATAAATAATCATCATGAAGTACACAAGTGAAAGAAACACGTAAAAAGCTGTGATTCACCTCTCTGTAGGGACAGCCAAAATTTGATGGTGATCTCTGCAGATATTCCCATTCTAACTTCCTAGAAGAAGCAATGTTGCTTATTCCCCATAGTCAACTAAAACTGGACTTTGAAATTTAATCGAGTTTTACAGAAGTTTTGGGAATAGCCTCAATGTATCACCTGGAATGAACAACCTCTAGCAGTAATCGGTGAGTTAGAATCCATGAGACAAAAGCTATGGGCAGAGTCCCTACCTGCAGAGTGAGGGTCAGTTTCCAACAGGGTGAAGCTTCAGGCATTTCTACGTTTTACAACCTAGACCCAATTGCCCTTTGGATCAGAGTTCAATGCCCACCTGGGATGACTGATAATAGGTTTATTCTCTTCCTTCCGGGGAATGTACTCCTACCTCTGTGAACTGATCAAGACATGCAATGACTCACATTACACATCCCAAACCCAGGTTATTCAGCCTTTAATAACACTATTCTTAGGACAAAACCCACTCACTCTAGGTAGTCCTTCTTCAAATTTGGTCCAATTCCTTACTGCAATATTTCTTCTGTTATGAGTAGAAAAGAGCCCTCCTGTGCATCCATCCTGTTATTTTATAGATTTAGACCAATCTGTCCTTTGAGGAAATTCTTGGGCAAAAACACAAAGCTATCCCAAGAACAAATAAAGATCTTCAGATGTAGGTTGACCTAAATCCAAATTTAAGTGGAAAATATTTTCTAATTATTCAGGGGCACACATGATTTACATTTATGTGTGGATTCATAGCAACTGATTTGAAATCAGCTCACCAATGATCAGGATTAGTAAGAACAATATAGGGACTTGCTTTGTCATTCCTTGTCTACAGGGTATCATCAGAGGGTCATTTTTAAGAACAAAGTAAAGAACTTCTCTAAAGATATTTCAATATTCCCTGAAAAGGGCAAAAACTGCTTATGAATTCCTTAAATCACAATTTTTCCAGTCCAGATCCATCAGGTACCTGATTAAACATGTTTGACTCTACACACAACTAAGCTCTTTGGGCCTGAATTCTTATATCTTTATCTCTGTGCTCTGGCATCTAGTCAGTGCCTGGCTGCAATATTTTATAAAAGCCTGAGTGAAGAAATGAAAGAATTCTTTATCAATTAAAGTTCAACCACTTAATAGCTTCATGACAAGGGTCAATTGTTTAACAAGTTGAAGGCTCAATTTCATCATCTGTAATTTTCAACATAATACTATCTGCTTGACAAGTTGTTGTGAGAATGTTTGGCACATTATAAGTAAGAGCTATTTTTAATATTATTGTTGTTTTAAATGAATGATAGAATCTGATTAGTTTGTAAGTAGTGGAGTAGTGGGCTCCAATCGGGCAGCAGAGACTGAAGCTGGGGAAAGTGTCCAGAAATCGGTAAAATGATTTTCTCATGTGGAAGAAACTGTAGGCAGGAAACCCCACAGACATGATGGCAAGTCCTAAATGTGACTCTACTGAGGTTAGCAGGAAACATCAGTATGGCCAATGACATAAACACACATGTTCTTTGTTATGGAGTCTTAGCTGTTTTTTATTATTATATAGCTATACGTTCATCTTTTTATATCAGCAGAAAAAAGACATGTTGGGGAGTCTTTTAAAGGTGGACTTAGAGAAAGACTTTCACTTGCAAACAAGCCTCAGATCCCAGGTCTGTTATGATTTTTCAAAATTTCAGACCACTTTTTTTCAGGTCAATTTTAGTGGACATGTGAAATTTCACAGATGGTAATATAGTAATGATAGATGTTTCTAAAAACACATGTTGACAAGGATAAGATTTCTTTACGTCAAACATATTATAGGTTCCTTCCTCTTCCTGCCTCATGCGAGTTTCCTCTTGGAAATGTCCCGAAAACATCTAAGATAAAAATGGACTACTGGATGATGGTTTCACAGCAGTGTCAATGTACTTAATGCCACTGAATTGTATGCTCAGAAATGGTTGAAGTGGTAAATTTTGTGTTATGTAATTTTACCACAATTTTAAAAAATGGATTACTGGATGTAGAAGTAATAGATTCCTGTAAGATATGATTGTGCTAAATAATGAAGCCCATATTTATTTTCATTTTTTAAGTCCTGGATTAGTTCACAAGAGGTAGAGAAATGATAGGGCATCAACATCTCCCTTATTTCTCTTTGTCTCCAACCAGCTGTCATCGGCTACCCCTGCCCACCCTGTGAGTCCAAACTCATAAGATTAAGCAGTTGGGATTTTTTTTTTTTTTTTTGACTTTACCTGGGTCCTTGAATTGCTGCATGGAGGAGTGAGATGGAGGCTGAGATGGAGTTGTGAGACTTTAGATGAGGGGTTCCTTCAAAGCTCTATGACATTTTTGGTTGGTCTATGCCAAAACTACCAAAACAGATTTAAATGCCAATGTTTTTGCTCATCAACAGCTGTAGGGACCAGGCTAAGTTTACATTTTTGAATATAAACAAAAATTTATGCTTTAGTGGAAAACTGTGGATTGTCTAGATCCTAGAGGACACCTCTTTGCATTATCTCATTCTGATTCTATGGAAGCTATTTTGCAACTGTGCAAATTATGGATCACTGATAACAATGCAAAATAATTCTTGTCTCTAGACTTACAAATTCTTTACTGTCTGCGTAAAGGTTCAATTGACTCCACTTTCTCTTCCCTTCCTTGTGGAAAAACCAGATTTGAGTCTACCTGTGTATTTATTTCAATATTCTTCATCTATAAATATGCCTAAGTTTTGGATTCTCATCTGAACGAGTTCTAACATCTGCTTAGTTCTCTCATTGATTATGAGTTAAATAATATTATTAAAATCTGTTCATTTTCATATCTGTATGATAATCATGATTTTATCTTTTTTGAATATTATCTGTTAACAAGGACAAGTGAAGACATTTATTTGTTTTCCTTTAAACATGAGGGAGAGAAAAAGAGTAAGTTTTTAAGTTTGTCATTTATCCAGCCCTGTTTACCAGTTAGGAGAAGATTCATATCAGAAAGTTAATTCTGTAATAAGGATTGTATTATTGACAGAAGCTTATATATATAATGACTAGTTTTCTCGAATTTTTGTTGCTTCTGGAGCCATTTTTTAGTCAAAAACTTACCCTGTGGCTCATCTGTTACTAAAATTCCAAAAGATTGTGCAAAATGAACCATAGATGGCATTTTTTCACTGCAGATAAAAAATTTCTACAGAAAATAAGCTACCTAAAAAAAAATGTGTGATGCAGATTTTGATAGCAGCTGGTTGACTAAAATTCAAACTATTTTCAATAAAATATGATTAGTATATTTTAGTTCTAAATAAAATAGGATGTTCCTTGTCTCATCTAAACATTTACAGATGACACAAGAGTGTATGTGCCCATGTGTGCAGAGTCTGAGAGTGTATGGGGAGACATTTTTAAAATCAGTGAATTTCAGAAAGTATGCATTCGCTTCTACAGTGTCTTTTATAAATAATTTTAAGATGGATTGATTAAACATTTCCTTACCAATGTAAAAAAAAATCAGATTACTACTGAATATCAAGGAGAAAAAAACTGCAATATGTGTTTCTGCATAAACAACTTAGAAATCTGTTTACCTGAATATCTTGGAAAATATTCAAAGGCCGACCAAGGCTTTTAAATATTTCTATTAACTGTACGCTTTTAGCATGTTACAGCAATCAAAACAGCTGGAGACATTGCTTGAGAGAGCAAACATTGAAGATAATCTACAGTGAGCTTGATCACTAGCTGTGCCATAGGGAGGACCCTCACCAGCTCTTTCATTCTCCCAACTTCTCCAAGTTAGGTGTATTAGTCAGGGTCCTCCAGGGAAACAGAACCAATAGGATTTGTATATAGATATGCATATATATATATATATATATATATATATATATATACAAACACATATACATATATCGTATGTATATCTCTATCTATCTATGTATCTATCTATCTGGTGATATATTATAAAGAATTGGCTTATGTGATTATAGAGACTGGGAAATCCCAAGATCTGCAGTTGGCAAGCTGGAGACCCAGGAGAGAGGATGGTATAGATGTCTGGAGGTTGGCAGGCTGGAGACCCAGGAAGACCTGATATCTCTCTTCGAGTTTGAAGGCAGGAAGGAACTGATGTCCCAGCTCAAGGCAGTCAGACAAATCCCCTCTTACTCGAGGTAGGGTCAGCCTTTTTGTTCTATTCAGGCTCTCAACTGACTAGATGAGGCCTACCACGTTAAGGAGGGCAATCCCCTTTACTCAGTCTACCCATCAAGTGTTAATGTCATCTGAAACACCATCACAGAAGCACTCAGGGTAATGTTTGACCAAATGTCTGGGCAGCCGGTGGTCAGTCAGGTTGACGCACAAAATTAACCCTCACAGTAGGTTAGCAAGACTCTCAGAACCTGAGAGACTTTGTGTTAACACATCTTCTATTACAATATGCTCCCAAACTCTGCACTCCAGATAAAAAAGTTCTAGAATATTTGTTCGCACACAGAGTTTTTCCAGGCAAAGTTAACTTCTGGATATTCTAACATGCTCTGATGATCCGGGCTTGGAGGTCAGGTGGGATCAGCTGGTTGTGTATTTACATTTGATTCTGAGCGTAGAAGATAATGTTTGCTTTCCTGTTACTCCCGAGTCTCTGGAATCTGTTACTTCAAGATCCTAGAAAATGTTGATAAATAAAATAGTCCTTCAGCTGCAAAATAATGTGAAGAGAGTAAGAAATACACATTTCCTCATATAAATGGAGAATAGGGACAAAAGAACATATAATATGATGTATTGATATAAACAAGGGTGAAAGAATGAGAATAAATATTTATATTACAGCTCATATAATATTATAGATAGCATTCTAGGAAGTTTTCATAAATTGACTCACTTAATTCCCATAATTACTCTATTTGGTCCATTTTGTCATTTGTGCTTCATAGATTACAAAGCTTATAACAAGCACATTTGGAATTGGTACCCAGGTCTGTTTGATTTCAAAAACACTGTGTTCTTCCCACTTTGTCATGCAGCCTCGTTGTATCTACGGATTCTGTCTTCTCTCTCACTTCTTTTCCTTTTGTCAAAACATCAAATATGGAAATCATGTAAAAGCTGAATCTTAATGTGTTTATTATTCTTTCCATGTTTCATATCATGCAAACCATTCTTCAATTTGGAATATTTCACATATGAATGTATATCATCTTTAGAGTATATATGTATGCATACTCCAAACTTGGTTGGTATACTTGGTTGTTGTGAATAGATCCTGGCCATCACTAAATTAACTGGTGAAATTAAGATTCTTGACTTACAAATTGAGGAGCAGAACTTGTATCCATGGTGACTCCACGAATGTGCCAACACCTGGCAAAGCTCACTTGGAAACATCTTGTCAGCTTCTTTCAGAAATTCACATAAAAAGAGAAACAGGATAATGAGAAAGCCATTGAAAAGCAACTCATGAGTAATAGAAAATTAGGAAAATACAACTAAACACATATTTTTTTCCCATGTACAAGTCATTGTGGAAGCAAAGATGAACAAAATATGATCCTTGCCCTCAAAGAGCTAATGTTTGCGTAGGGAGAGATAAGTATGTATGGAAATCACAATACTCATTAGAAGTACTACTTCTAATACTTTTATTAAAAGTAAATAAAAACACAAAGTGAAAGGTTCATTGAGGGAAGAATTTGGATTGGGGAGTGACTGAAGGATAGTATCTCTGAGCGGGTATTGCTAGTGAGGAAACCTGTGATGAAGTGCCCTGAGGTGGAGGTGAGTCAGTCAGGAATGTCACATGATACAGTTGCACCTGGGCCACCACCCCACCCATAGACCGGCATGTTTAAGAGTTTGAAGTAATTTATTCTGCAATGACCTTCACACGGTTAATTCCAATGGATGAATTTCAGTTAGTATTCTATCTGATGTGTCAGCAGAAACTGGGGCTGTTGATCACTTCCTGCATCTAGAAAGGCTTCCTCCCTTTAGCTTCTTTGACTCCTCAGTGTCTGGAAATTCTTCTTAGCTCCACAGCTGCCCTCAAATTTATATATCCATCACTTGTTTCCTCTGAGCTCCAAATGTCACCACTAAGAGCTTCTACAGGCAAGTAAAAATCATTACTCCTGAAACCGAAAGTGAAGTCATGTCCTTTTCCCTTCTCCCCTGTTGTAAGCCTGGGTTCACTCTGGTGTTCTTTCCCAAAGCAAATAATGTGATCCTCCAGCTAGTTGATACAATCAGAAATTCAGGAGTCATCCTCAATACCTCTCTCCCCCCAACAACACCAGATGCAGTGCATCCAGACTCATGTCAACGTTCCTCCAAGTACCTCTCAAATCCACGTCTTCTCCCTCCTTCACTATTCTTTAGCCACACTGGCTTGTTTGGGTGTCCAGAACCTACGCTGCCTCTTCCTGCCTTGAGGATTTGACATGTGCAGTGTATATCATTCAGCAGTTTCTATCCCACCCATCCTGCAGTTAAAAATCGCTCTTGTTTTCAGACTACAGCTCAAATACAATTTTCTCAATGACGACTTTTATACTCCTCCAGTAGATCTTTTTTCTTGTCTTGTCTTCTCATAACTCCTGTGGCTCTCCTTTGTATCAGTAATCACAGTTGTACTGTAAAGGCCAGTTTTGTAATTGTTTATTAAACTAGTTCATT